>OU862912.1:17843051-18585551 GCA_917880885.1 Limnephilus marmoratus
AGTTCAAGATGTATTGCAGGAGTATGAAATATTATAATTAATTAGAAATTTTGTAAACTTAAATGTACGAGTACAATTTACTAAAATAAAAAAATCATAAATAAAAAAATAAAAAAAATAAAATAATACCCAACATGAATCACGATAACCACAAAAACCGTTTAAAATCTACGCCGTATCTTTGATTTAGCCATGACTTAAAGAGGATTTTATATACTCGTACCTACTATATTATTTTGTTTGTTGTTGTTGGGTCAGTTTTTATAAAGACTTGTTTGCATTTGAATTGCGCGCTGTGTTTGGGCAAATAGTAATTCCGATTTCATCATCAGACAGTGTCTGTCTGCATTGTCTATCTGCAGCAAGATAAAAGCCTTCTCATGCTGTTTGGTAAAAGCTCTACCCTGATGCCTCGCTGGCGACTGTCACGTAGCTCCGTAAATTCATCCTTCATTATAGCCCGGCGTTTTTTGTTTTTCTTCTTCTATTAATTATTCTTGCCACATCTAATAAAGAAAGTCATTGTAAAAGAAATGTACAGGACTTTTGTTCTAGCGAGTGAACAATGGTATTAACTTGCACAAAAACGGTATCTTCTGTGATAAATAAGAATTCCTTCTTGAGTTAATCCCGACTTTAGTTGACGAAAGAGTTGGGCATCTGCCAGTGAAGTAATTAAGCCGTGGATATTGTGAATGCAGCAGTGGCATGACTGTTGCCTGAAGGTCCAGTGTGGGTAAGAAGTGTAAGAACAATATGCAGAATCATCTTTCAAAATGTTTTGACAACTTCCCAAGACAAATAATTTTTGACATGCATCGTGTCAAAGACGAAGATATCTTACGTTATTACGTTATTATATTATACATGTTATGTGATTTATTTATTTATGATGGTAAATTTATACTTACCGAGTTTTGTATTGGATGCATAAGCATTCAATTTGGGAGGCGGGAATGGGTACCGCCGCCCCGGGAACCTTAATTGGATAACCAACACCTCTGCCACAGGTCACTCCAAGTGGTTCACTACGTTTGGTGATTTAGCAGGGGGGGCCCGGGTTCATGGGGTGAGGTTTGTCTAGGTCTTGGAGGCGGATGACTAGGACACACTGAACCCCAGATTCCTACTTACCCCTTAAACCCTTTTCCTTCCCAGAACTTTCCTCTCCTTCCTTTCCTTAAAAAAAACCCTCCACACAGCATCCCCAAAGATGACATAGGCCCTGAGGGAAATTATTTTCCTCAGGGCCTCCTGTGTAGAGGTGGGTAAGTTCTGCATTTTTCCGGAAGCCTCCGAGACTTGCTTCCTTTTAAAAGTACACGAGTTCTAGGAGCAGGTCCCGGGTCCGAGTTCTTAGGTGCGGACTGGGCACTGGGTATTGTTGCGGCGCACCGAAACGGGACGCACGGGTTCAAAGAACTCGGAACCAGGACCTACTCGTAGAACCCACACGAGAACTCAGAACCCCGGAGTCGGACAAGACCCGTACGAGAACAAGGACCCGTCACCCGTGCAATGTAGGTACATTCAATGTATCTACACTGCACGGTCTTTTATTGAGAATTTAAATAAGTAAATTAATAAGCTGTAATGCTTTACTATAAACTATTATTTTATAATGCACGTCACCCGTTGATTAACGATACCAGATAAGACGCTCTAATTAAAAACTACTCCGTGCCTAGCCGAAGGGGTCACGCACGTGTGTGTCGATCAACGAACAGCGATCGAATGAAGCCCAGCGCCCAGCTCGTGACGTGACTCAAGGGGAAGTGTCATAGTTGGCTGGCCGCGGGCAGCGGGGAGTGTCGGGAACTCACCGAGACCCGCGACTCATGAGTGGAATGGTGAGTGACGCCGGACCGTGGATCGCGGAGCAAGCCGGCGCGGCGGCCACGGGGTGAGTCAGGAATGTAGTAGTTCGCGCGAGTCCGGGAGTGGGCGAAATGAATGGATTGTGTCGCGATTCACGTAGCTTGGAACAAGGCGCTTGGGTTTAAAGGAACCCGGGACTTGTATTCGAGTGCGGTTTTCGCGCTTCGGCGTTGAGTTGCTCGGACCGCCGGATTTATTTGGATGCGGAGAGTACTGGGACTGGGCCGGGTTCTCTGGGAGTAGTCGATTTGAAAAAGGAGTGGGAGTAGGAACCGCTTCCCGCAAAGGAGCGGATCACATGAGCCCATTCCAGCTGAACTGACACATCGCTACTCCTGTGTGGAGCTCATATAAAAAATAAAAAATGCTGGCATTATAAAATTTGTATAAAAAATTTGCAGCGGGTGGCACGCGAGCTGTTTGAAAACTGAATGTATCGGGCAGGGATGTTTTGCCCAAAAAAATTATTTCCCTATATTTCGAGGTGAAATTTCCCTAGAATTTCCCTAGATTTCAAGGGTACCTCCTTGGCAAATTAAAACTCGCTTTGGAGGCGGGGGGAAGGGGGGGGGGGGATTTCGGACTTTGAAATAATGGACAACTTTTTTGTATTTATTGTGCATTAACTATATCAATTTCTAGACATTTTGTTTCAGTAATTTAATTTTTTTATTTTTTTTCCTTCATTTTTTTTTATTTATTTTTAAAATTAAAAAAAAAATTGTAACAAATGTACATAAAAAAATAAAACTTTTCAAAACAAAATTCATAATAAACGTTTGATATTGTAAGCAGTCAAATTATTCAAATAATCACATTGACGCAAGTACGTTAGCACCTGACTAATCCTGTTATTATTATTTATTTATTTTTAGAAGAAAGACAAACATTTCCGGGTTACGAATTAACTGACAACATTTGAAAATCTCCTACTACCACCACAGTAAGCCTAAAATGTTGTTTGAGTCGTGATGGAGGACTTAGCCAGACGAGGAATCGAACACGGAACGCCTGAGTGGGACCCAAACGCGATGCCCACTCAACCACTGACCAGTTATATGTTTATTAATTGGAAAGATATTGGAACTTAGTAGATGTACTTATAATACTGTGCTTTTCCAAATAAAACACTTTTTAAGTGAAATAATAATTTAAAAGTATGTTTACAGTTCCAACTGAATTAGAAACGGAATTCCAAATAAAAATCACTTTACAAAATAAAAATCAACCGCAATTACCGAAAAAACGAAATTTGAAACTCAAATTGAATATTTTTCCAGAGGTCTCCATTTATCTTTTTAGATACATAATATCATTTTGAGTTATCAGTGTTAAAAATAACATTGCTGGTAAGTACATCAACACTATTTAAGATTCATGGGAATTAAAAAAAAAGTCTATTATACCAGTGATATTGTCGTACGTAATAAAATTGTTGCCAGAGTTCGAAATTTCCTTAGATTTTGTGCTGATTTCCCTTTTCCCTAAAAAAATTTTTCTCCCCTAGATCTAGGGAAATTTCCCTAGACATACCTCTCTTGTATCGGGACTAAATGTACGGAATACGGGAGGGGGGAAGGGAACTCGGGTACGGGGTTCGCTGGACGGGAGAAGGGAGGGGAGTGGAATAGGGAGAGGGAAAGTAGAGGAATCGGAGTAGAATGGGACGCGGGAGAGGAAGGGGAGGTGGAAGGGGAACGGGACGATTGGGATAGGACACGCAGGGACAAACAGCTAGTATAAAATAGTGTTTATTTTTCCACTCACGCTTCATACATTGAATGCACTGCCTGTGAATTCTGTTTTAGACTTTTACCCAAGTGCATTATGTCAGGACGAAAAGGCTTGTATTTCACGTGCCAATATTACACTGCCAGAATTACACTCGGGACGGAATTACGCATGTATGGATTTACACATGGAGGAAATTACAAATGAAGGGGATTACATCTACTAAAAATCATAAAAATCTCTTTTTCATAAGTTTAAAATTAAGAGTGTTTAAAGTGTTATAAAATTCATATTGGAAGTTTATGGGATACACCCGCCTAATTTAGTATTTTTGTTCGTATTTTTTTGGAGGATGAATATTTTTTCGGCGCGCATGTTATAATTTTTTTTTATAACTACAGTTTTGTACAAATATTGCGTTAAAACTTTTGTCTTTACACTTTGTAAAGAAAATGTATAAGTTGTGGGATGTTTAATAAATTAGAAATTTTTTCGCAAAAACAGCGCTATATAAGTTGTCCAAATTTATTATTATTACCTACCGATATTTATTTAGTTAATAATTCGAAGAATTAAATTTATTACAAAATATGATTACCAATTACTTTCGTTATTTGTTTTTGGGGTGTTACGCCGTATTGCGCTACCTCCTTCTTTAGCCAACGTTTCGGACAGCGTTGCGGTGTCCATCATCAGGGCTTATCCGGCAGATGTGATGATGGACACTGCAACGCTGTCCGAAACGTTGGCTGAAGGAAGTAGCGCAACACGGCATAACACCCCAAAAACAAATAACGAAAATGGTTTTGGCCGTCAAAATCTAAAAACGTACATGATTATTAGTATTTTATTATTAAACTTTCTGATCCCATAAATTGTGATTACGGAAATAATGCTGCAAGGTTAGTAAGTTTGACTTAGCTGTTCAATGCTTATAGGAAATACCACCGATACCAATCGGATTCCAAATCCGAACAAACTTTTAATTTCACATCATGTATCAAATTTTAATGGAAAAGGAATGTTTATCACTTTGTCGTTATTTCAAATAGTATCTAATATTAGGATTAAAAATCCATTATTTCGAACATTCTTTCGTTTTTTTTTAATATAAAATGTATTTAGCACTCGTGTTTAATTCCAGTGGGTTTAATTTACGTAGGTGTAATTCTCTCCATGGGTATTTTCGTCCATGTGTACCTAATACTGGCAGTACGTGAAATTCCGTGTAATTTCGTCATGTAACCTAATGGAATTCGGAACTTTACCACAATTTTTACCAATAATTAAATAAGCCACACGTTGTTCTTTATAGGCGAAATCACTATAATAATTATTTTACAAGGCGATTCACAAAATGTCATTATTTATCAATTTATAAATAATAATAATAACGGTCTTTATTCCGGTAGTTGGGGAGGTTAGTCCAATCTCACGCATCCCACAGATAGTATAAATACGAGTGCATACATAGGTACAAGTGCTAAAGTACGAACATAGGCATTTTAATCTTTAGGAAACTTGCCTTAAGCCTCGATGACACACGGCGAGTTACAAGCTACTATCTACTAAGTTTTAAAAGCGGTTAAATTGTCATGATGACACACAAAACTGTCCACTCGCTCAGAAGCGTAGGAAACTGAGGCCGCTGCTAGCGCCAGTAACAAGAATAACGACGCCTGCGTGAACTAATTCTTCAGATATTTGACAGTCGAAATCAGCTGTTTATCGGAAGCCATGTTGGAAATGTAAGTAAACCAATCACGAGCAAGCGTGTAGGCGAGTAAAGTTGACGACCTTTCAACTTTTTTTCGTAGATTGTCAACAATCTGCTAGTCGCTGCTAGTTAGCAAGTAACACGATGACACTGGGCGAGTTTACTAACAGATAGTGAATTGCCCAGATAGTAGCATGTAAACTCGCCGTGTGTCATCGAGGCTTTAGATGGGAATGCTGTCCTTGTTCTACCGGGATTTAATGGAAGATGCTCCGAGGAATTAGCGTCATTAATCCCTTAGGCACCGGTGCATATTTAGGAAACGTGCTCCGTTGACATGTCATTTGTCACATGAGAATGGGTCATTTCTACGACTTGTTCTCGAGTTCTTCCTATAGCTCGGCTGCGGAACGATTCGCCGGCTTCTGTGTTTCCTCCCTCTGCAACATGTGTCTCTTCATTTTCATTCCTTCCTCTCGTAAAAAAGTCAGGTCCCCCCCCTTCTGTGTGGAGTTATGTAATAAATATATGTAAAGGAAATATATTCCCTTTAAATTTGAATCCTATAATGTCAATTAGAATGTAATCATAGATTGTCATTTGTTTTGTTATTCTATTATTTGATTGTTAGAAAAAAACTTAAGAAGACTGACATCGATTTGATTCAAGACAGAACAAAAGCTCTGGAAAATACTATAAAGTCACATAATTACAACAAGATAATTTACGATAAAACCAGGAGACATATTAACTTCAAAATTGGTGATACTGTTTTTGTGGAGAATGGAAACAAACTTAACAGGAAGAAGCTCGACGAATTGAGAATCGGACCCTACAAAATCATAGAAAAATTATCAAACTCAATACTGGTCGAAAAAAATTAGATCAAATTTTTTCCTCATCTCGAAATTAATTCCAGCACCTGCATTGTTGAACCATGAAGAGGATATCGAAGATGAATGAAAATTTTTGCAATAATTTTCTTTCCCGGGGGGGGGGGGGCATCCTATAATGTCAATTAGAATGCAATCATCGATTGTCATTTGTTTTGTTATTCTATTATTTGATTGTTAGAAAAAACCATTCAAAGTGATATAAATAAACATAAATGTCGTTTCTTAGTTAAAAAAAACTTTGCAACACAAGTGTTTTATTTAGAAATTAATAAAAACGAATTAAACTTATTATATATATATATTTATCAGTGCGAATTTGCTTGCCATCTCACATGCCCACTATAAATAATGCAAGGAATTCCTTGCAACTGCATGCCTGCAAATTTCCACATTTCTATTTTATGATGACCAATCAATCAAAGTGACACAATCGTGACGGCACATAAACGGCAATACCGATAAATAATAGTGGAACCACCTTTATATATCCACGATACGATGTCGTTTTATCAATGTCAATACCGTGGAAAAGTAAACAAAATACATAATAAATCAGATTTATTACATTAAAACTGTTTTAATAATTTTTATTTTGCGTGTTATCTTTGTTATAGATAATATTTTTTGACCCGCGAAGAATCTTACCGGAAATGGTCGCATGCCGCTATGAAATGTTTATATGGTGAATGTTTCCCGTTTGATAAGTGCGGGCGCGCATTAGCGGCCCGGCACTCTTTTAGCGTTGGCGTTTGTGCACTTTTGTCGCAAAACTCCCAGCATTTGTATGAAAGCCGTGTGGTGACCGACAAACGGGAAATCGTTTGACACATTACCCCGCAGCACAGAAGAGAGAATTGTTGTGGGAGTGTCCATGTGTCCGCTTTAAGCTCATTTTTTAATAATTTAGTTTGAAATTGATAAAAAAAAATAATGTGTGTATTTCTTTCCTGAATAGATTTAATCTATTACGTTGGCACATCTTTTTTTTTACGTGAGCTCCACACAGGAGGCCTTAAGGAACATAATTTCCCTCAGAGCCTATGTCATCTTTATGCTCACCTATGTTGCTGTGTGGAGGGTTTTTTTAAGGAAAGGAAGGAGAGGAGAGTTCTGGGAAGGAAAAGGGTTTAAGGGGTGGGTAGGAATCTTGGGTTCAGTACGTCCTGGTCATCCGCCTCCAAGACCTAGACAAACCTCACCCCATGAACCCGGGCACCCCTGCTAAATCACCAAACGTAGCGAACCACTTGGGGTGACCTATGGCAGAGGTGTTGGTTATCCAATAAAGGTTCCCGGGGCGGCGGTACCCATTCCCGCCTCCCAAATTAAAGGCCTGAGGCTCAGAATTTGAAAGGTGTTCTGTAAATTAGAGATGTCATATCTCAAATCGGTTTAGAAAAATCTTATAGGGATAGTGACCCAGCCGCAGGGTCGAATCTAGGGGGAGGGGGGGGGGGGGGGGGAGTAACCATGACGCCTGCCCCGGGCGGCGGTTTTAGGGGGCGCCAAAATCGTAATTTATTCGTGATTTTTAAACGCCGGCAGTAGGCAGTAGAAGACCCAGGGAAATTAAGGGGGCGTTGAGATGGCTCAGAGAAGGTGTGGGCAGGTAAAAAAGACAAAAATACGCTAATCACGTACTAATAAAGCAAAGTATACATTAATATTGTTTATCGTTTGTATTGTAATAATTTTTATCATGTGTGCGAAAATTCACATATTTCGGTAGTTCGGGAAGTGGATGAAAATTGAACTAAAAGATTTCATTGCATTCAGATCTATATTGAATTGGATGTAATGTTTTTTTTTATTTATTTATTACATCATGAATACAATAATAAAGGAGGTGGCGGCAACCCAGTAGTTGAAATAGGTACAAAAGATTTTTTTAACTTACTAAACAAAAAGGTGCAAAATTTTACAAAGACAAAATGGTGTCATGGTTCTGGTGCTCTGTGTGTCGGTAATATAACTATCAGTTACCATGCTAGCCTTTGGAATTTTACGTCCTTTGACTTTAACACACGTCTTTTTATATATATATTATTAAAATTATTAAAAAATATGCAAAAGTTTATAATACATTGAAAAATCTGTTTTCGATGTGTTTACTTTAAACCTTCAAATTAATATCCGAGGAAAAACCGCGGTCACTTGACTTTTTGTAAAATGGGGTCCGTAAAGTTAGGAACTGGTTTTGTAAAGTTCGGAACTGGTTTTGTAGAGTTAGGAACTCCTGGTCTAAACCTACAAGTCACCATAATGTATTGTGTTCATTTCTTAAAGTTTCTTTTTGTTTTCTAAATATTTAAAACTTTTTTTATCATTATGTAAAAGTCCATCAGGGCGTTGATAAAAAATAAGGGCTAAATTTCGGTTTACGGAAGGTCTTCCAAAATAATAAAACTTTTTTTTTTTTATACTAACTATTGGCTGGAGAATCCGAATCCGAAAGAATTTTTTTTCGGAAAGCAATATTAACAAAGTTACACGACTTTAAAATTTTCTATACGCACACATGAAAATCGACATATTGGAAGAATTATGACAGTTTAAAGTCATAGAAATAGCCATACCAAAGATAACCACATAAAATTAAGTGTTGTCATATCAATAACTAACTTAAGTAATTATTTTTTATAAATTTTACTCACTTTTGGCGTAGCCGCTAACTAACTTAATAACTACTTAAAAACAGGGATATTTTTTTAAATTGACGCGAGCAGGCGGTATAAAGGGGCACAAACCATGTTACACAAACCTAGCGTAGCCGCTAAACTACTTGAAAACAGGGATGTTTTTTTGCCGATGATCACATCTTCTGCTGTGGATACCACCAATTTTCGGACTAAGTGTACAAGAGTGTAAATGTAGAAAATTTGACTACGTTTCTTTATTGTTGTGGTCGTTTGTGAAGAATTTTTTTGCTGCTATATTTCAGTCTGACTAAAATTAAAATGGCCGAACACCTGTTGTCGTAAAGCACATCATCACATAAATAATAAACACTTGCATAAATAAATTTAACAACTTTAAGTGAATTGAATTAATGGAGCCGAATGTCACAGTAAGTTAAATTATAAAACGACATTTTGAAGTTCAATTAATTTGGAGGTAAATGCGTGAGTTGCGGATTATTAAGAATCGTTTAAATTACAATACATAAAATTTTCAATGAGCATAAACTTAATATTTGATTACGCCGCCCGGAAAAGTTAATATATCGCTTTTGCGAATGAAATATTAATAACGGTGCTGTCGTTAAATTTAAGCAGATTTTATTTACTACCATCCCACGCCTCGCTCTGGGACATATTCCAATGAGATTCGCAAATAAATCAGTTCCTTATTCTTTGTCACTTCTCTGGGATTCATCTTTTACATAATATTTAACATGCTTAGGGAGATGTGGGAAGAGTTCTAGAATTTATTGATAAATAATACATTTTCTTCACGATGCCAAAATCAGTCGTTGTAATATTTTGGTGGTTTTTCATTGTGTCATGTCATGAGTAATCGCGAATCTTTGGCTACATTTGTGGTGTACTGATTACTGATCAATATTCTTATCTGTGCAAGCAGGAGTGAATTACATTATGTATAGAAAAAAAAATTGTAATTTATATTTTTTTCGCCAAAAACACCTTATCTTCGAACTTTGGTAGAGGACCAAGAGTTTCATTGTAATTAATAGCCCGCAACCCGGATTTGTACCGATTTATTACATATTTCCCTTAAACACGGTAAGTTTTAAAGCTCTTAAAAAATATATGTTATTCATGAAGATAATATCTAGACTTTGCCCGCGCCGAAATGCAAATTATATCAAATTCCCTCGATAGAAAAAAATCGCAAAGTATGCTCCAAAAATTATTATTAACACGTTCGTTTCAGTTATTTTACAAGTTATATGTATGAAATTCACAGTGTTTCTTTAAATGCTGTTTAAGATAATGCCCGCGAGATTTTTGCTCTATTTTAAACGAGTCGTGTTTTATTAAACATTTTCGCAATTTTCGCATCGATTTTGTCGCTGTAAATGTTAGCGCTCTCCTCTAACATTCGTAATTTCGTTTCTCTCCATCTTCTTCTTTTCGGGCCCGGTTGCAGAGCCTTAATCGAAATTCATGGTATTTGAAAGAGAGAGTACGAAGACAATGTGCAACATAGTTGTAAATGATGAATATTTGGAGCAGTAGATTTTTTTTATTTTAGATAATATAAAAAAATATGGGTTACATATATATTTTACAAAATATTATATTATAGGTCGTTTTTGGTCATGTATGTGTATTCTGATAATAAATTATGTATGGATACATACATAATTTATTATCAGAAAAGAGGAGCTCTTGTGCCTGATAGGGAAGCCACGATTCTTATTTAGGTTGTAAGTTATAATCTGTTTTGTATAATTTTTTTACTTTTTAGGGGTCGTCCATTAATCACATGATGCTCGAAAAAGGGGGGGGGGTGGAAAAAATCACGAAATATCACGACGGGGGGGGGGGTATAATGAGATATCACGTGATTTCGGGGGGGGGTGTTAGTATCAAACCTCACCACATATCACCAGGGGGGGTGGGGTTAAAAAGTTGCTAAAAAAACATCACGTAATTAATGGACGATCCCTTACTGTGAGTTTTTTTTAAATTGTTTAATTTTATTTATTTGTTCTGATTGGTTGATGATACAGCGTAATTCAGAAGGGAGATTATTGAAGTATTTTATGTATTTATGTAGATGAGTTTGTGTATTTGGGAAGCATGTTTACGAGAGTTGGGAAGGCTAATAGGGATATTGAAAGGAGGGTAAATGCAGGTAACTCCATTAATGGAGGACTGAACGACGTTGGCGCCAACAAAAACCTGTCCAAAGAAGCGATGCTAGCCGTCCACAATGGAGTGCTGGTAACCTACCCTGATGTATGGAAGTGAGGCATGAAACTGGCAGAGGAAGGATTAAAGTAGACTGAATGCAGTAGAAATGAGATCCCTTGGGCGTATGTGTGGTGAAACCATTTATGATCGTGTGAGAAACGTGGAGATCCGCAAAGAATGCAAGGCTGATGTAAGCGTTATGAGTAAGATTAAGAAAGGGACGCTCAGATGGTTTGGGCATCTAGAGCGAATGAACGAGGAAAGGAGTGTAAGGAGAAAATATGACACAATTGTGAATGGCAGAAAAAGTCGGGGACGTCCGAGGAAGACATGGCACGAACAAGAGAATCAGATATTCGAGTCGGGCCATGTCAAGAGTCAGAATAATAGAAGAGCACGTATGAGACGATGCACGAATGAATGAGGCAAGAAGTGTGGCCAAGACCGGTCCGTCCTCTCTGCCTACCTCTGCGGAGAAACGGCTTGATGGTTAGTTAATTAGTTAGTTATACGGAAACATTGGCCACTCCTGAGAGAAAACAACACTCATTGACGGCCCTCCCTAATAAACGTGTGTATTTTGTTATCTTTTAATTTAAAGTAATGGTAATTTCCGTAAATACTACTAATTTGCTGTAGGTTTCGTAGAAAGTAATGTGTTCCCTACTTGTAGTAGGTATATGCGCTACATACATTAGTAATAAATTTAGAGACACGCTTCAGTTGTACGGCTACATAACAAACGGATGATCTCAACACAATGAACGTTTTCTCCTAATCTCACGGACTCAATCTTTCACGAGCAAATAGATATTGTTTGTTTCCGTGCCAGAGACGATTGCCAATTATTTCCATGTGACACATTTCATTAGTATCTTCCGACCGAATGGGAGTCGAGCTTTTTGAATTTAAAACTTTGAGTTTCCTTTGAGGCTAGAGTCCTAAGTCTCAACGCGTCAGATAAAATGAATTATTTTCCCATATCACTAGAGTTTATTTTCACACATTATTTTGTGCGTCGGAAACATTAGAAAACAAGAGATATTTCGCAAATTTTTTGCTGATTGCGTCATTCGTATACCCTTACGAAAATTTATAATATCCTTAAAATGTAGTCTGCCTTGATATGTTTATTATTAAATCAGAATGTGAACTGTTGTGAAAGTCTACAGTCATTTCTCTTGATTAAGAAGTTGCGTCGCTAGAAATTTTGAGTGGAATTTATTTAGCTCTTATACAAATAATATTTTGGATTTAATAGTTAATTTTGGATTGGAGAACAAAATATCCAACCAAACTGAAAAAATATTTTTGTAATCAAAAGGTGTATCAAATATCTAATAGGCACAGATGTGAGCTATTTTATTCATGTTTGCTTGGAATTAAAGATATAGGTACGGCCGGCGTAGTCCAGTGGTAAAGTTCTTGACTGGCACTCCGAAGGTCGCGGGATCGAATCCCGGCGTGGCAAATAAATTTTATTTGATTAATTTGTGTTATTTCACAATTATTCATTTAAAAAAAATATAGTATATTTGCTGCACGTTCCAGAGTGGAAGATACTCTCAGTATCGCCCTGGTGTGAGACTACCATTCAGAATTGAAACGTTGCTTGAAATGGCTTTAGCCGTGTTTGGTGACCAGATCTGAATAGCCAGGTACTTCCTCACCTTCCTCTTCCCTATCTCCTTCCCCTCCCCACTACCGTCAGCCTCACAACATACCCCAATTGGGGATGCCATAGTCCCACTGGCTCCAGACGGGAGCAGTTGGGACTCTTGTGCGGTATTCATGTAAAAAAAAGGCAATTAAGGATTTGTGTTTCATGATTTTAGATGCAAATTAGACAAATTTTTGTGAATGAAAAACATTTAAGAAAATACTTGTATTATATTTATTTGAAAAATATAAAAAATAAAACATTGTTAAAATGAATTTTTTTGGTAGTATTTTAAATATGTAAACGACATTTTTTTGTTCCCACGTGAATAGGTTTTTTTTTGCAAGATTATAAATTTATTTTTTGTATAATGAAAAACAAATAACTACACCACTTCATAATTTACACCCATAGACTATTACTAGACCTGCCCTAAGTAATAAAAGCGTATTATTTCCCTCTCCCCATACCGGTTCCATTGGAACCGGCTGGGATTGATTATGGCTTCACGTGAATCTAAAAAAAGTGACGTCATCATTCTTCTGCGAGCCAGCGTCGAGCGCTCATCGGTGCATTTTACGAAATAACACCGCAAAAAACATGGTTTGTGTTTTGAAAACGTGTAAATATATATTATCACTCGAGATACGTGGCGTGTTCTCGTCGATGTTTACTGGGGTAAGTAAATTTTGAAACATTTGTAAAAGTGTCCCAACTAAATACGGCAACAAAATATTGGAGTCTGAAAATAGGCGAACTTTGCTTTGCCGTATTTAGACTTTGCAAATTTGTTCATTACGCGGCGAGCAATTCGCGCTCCCATGTAAAAAGGTCTATTCAATCAAAAGCAGAGTTTACTTTTAAGAACTAAATGGTGATATTATAATGCGAGATGCCTATATACAGTCATATTGAGTTATTGACGAATCACATATCTCCAAAGTCATCTTCCCGCTCTGCGCCCCGCTGTAGTTGTTGTCTACCCCTCAGGCCCTCAACCTTTATGTTCTGGTCTAATAATATTCATATGTCTATGTTTACACCATATAATTAACAATATCGACCTGTCTCAATAACAATGTTATCTTCATCAGGGCAAATTGTTAATATTAATAAAAATAAATGACAAACAAGTATCGACAAATAAGAACAAAGACATAAAATTAAAAAGGAGATGTTATTAATTGCTTAAAAAATCTCTTTAAAAGTAGTTATATAAAATTAAATATAAATAATATTTAAAGATGTATAAAATTACGTTTAGACCATAGACGTAATTTATATGTCTGGACAATTAAAAACTTTTAAAACAAACAATAAAAATAGGTAGTCTAAATAACAAAATAAATTATTATAATTGTAAGTTTTAATAAGAAAATAAATTTAGATTTTTTTTGTATTTTAAAATTACACCAATGAAAATGATTTCTTTTACTAATAATTTTATTTTTATTTTATATTACATCATATATTTTTAATAAATATAGTAAAATTAATTTTTTGAATGTTTTTTCATTTCCCACAAATATTGTAAAAGTTGCCTCTGAAATCATGAAACACTAAAATCTTTATTTAAAAAAAAAATTATTACAATACATAGATATAATAGGTACATAAAATAATGAAAAGTATATAAAAAAAGCTTAATAAAATAAATGTATGAACAAAAAAATCCCACAACGCCTGTGCGTGAGTATAATATTGATTTTTATTTTTATGGTTAAAGTGAAGATTTATAATGCCCTATATCTTATAATTGCAAGCCAAAATAAATAAAGTAACTTAGGGAACGTACCCATACTACGTGACACGTTTAGGGGGGGGGGTCTTCAAAATGTCACGCTCCATACAAATGAGCGGCGGGTTGCTTAGGATTTTGGTCACCGGGGAGGGGGGGGGGTTAAAAATTGCAAAAAGTTGGTCACGTAGTATGGGTACGTTCCCTTAAATCCGTGCTAGATATTTGATATACCTTTTGATGACAAAAATAATTTTTCGAATTGGTTGGGTATTTTGATATCAAATCCAAAATTAAGGGCCGAAACCTTCGACCAAGTATATCGATGGCCGAAACGGGGCGCGCAAACGTTCCTCTTAAATAATAAGTCTTGTAAGAAATTTCTTTTTTTTTTTTTTTTACATGAGCTCCACACAGGAGGCCCTGAGGAAAATAATTTCCCTCAGGGCCTATGTCATCTTTGAGGATGCTGTGTGGAGGGTTTTTTTTAAGGAAAGGAAGGAGAGGAGAGTTCTGGGAAGGAAAAGGGTTTAAGGGGTGGGTAGGAATCTGGGGTTCAGTATGTCCTGGTCATCCACCTCCAACACCTAGACAAACCTCACCCCATGAACCCGGGCACCCCTGCTAAATCACCAAACGTAGCGAACCACTTGGGGTGACCTATGGCAGAGGTGTTGGTTATCCAATAAAGGTTCCCGGGGCAGCGGTACCCATTCCCGCCTCCCAAAGTGTTATTACAACATTCAGATTTTGATGTGAGTGTGAAGAACAGTGTTGTTTATTTTTATTTCTGTTTTCTTTGTTGTATAATTTTATAATTTTTTATCGTTATCGTATTGTATCGTTTACCTGTTCAATATGGCGCGCAATAAACTAAAATAAACATCTCAACCTTTAGATTCCGATAACTTCTGGCGTGACTAATGATACAACCTTATTACTTATTATTAAAGTGAATTTGACAAGCTCCTGTGTGCGTTTTGCTGGGTTTTAGTTACCATTAGTAAATGTTGTAGATACCAAGTTTTTTTTAAAATTACGAATTAATAATCTCATCGTTATTTTTGCTGGATTGATAACTTATCTAATAATAACAAACGGGGTAAACATACTAAACATTAATAATTTTCCAATATTGACGGGTTCGCCAGTCTGCACTTTCCGACAAGTGACGACGTGGTGTCAAATCCCTAATTACATACATGTCGTACTGTGTTTACCCGTTTGTCCTAAAGAGCCCACTAGATATCGACAAATTGGGATTTTAATCAAGCGGAGCAGTCACGTATTTACACACGTTTATTTTGTCGCCATAAATACTGCAATTAGTTGCTCTACACTGAAGTGCATCAGTTATGATGATAGCGGGTCAAGAATATCTGTTGAAGGTCACCTGGAAAACCTTCATGATTCCTATTGATATTCACAGCGAAAAGCCAGCCTCTCTCATTGATTAATTTGATAGTCATTGCTTGAAAGCATACTGCACTGTACGTGAATATTAATAATTATTTTGCTCCCATTATTAGGACGTGTCGTCATTGTATTCTTCTCGTACACCATGCGCATACATGATGACTAACTATGCATGACATGCTGTCCTTCACAGTTTTTTGTCAACATGTAAATAGCGTACAGGAGTCCCAAATGTTCCCCACTTTCACATTCAGTAGGATTACGGGATCCCTGATTGGGATTGTTGTGAGGCTTGGGAGGGGAAGTAGATGGTGCAGAGGAAGGTTGGGAAGTACTTGGCGATTCAGATGTTGTCTCCAAACACGATTTAAGAAACGTTTCGATTCTGAACGGCTGTTTTTCATCAAGGCGATACTGTTAGTATCTTCCACTTTGGTTGTTTTTTGGTAAGTCTGTATCTTTTACGTGAGCAAAACAGGTTAAATCGGCGTTAAATGAATCGCATGTAACGTACATAACAGACTCACCCTACAGGAGTTTATAATGTTTACACGTATACTCGTATGTTGCACGCGACTCGTTTAATGCCGCGTTAGCTAACGCAAAACATACAGACTCACACCCCCATTCTCATGTTCCGAGGTTTAGATCTATGATTCTCAAAGAGGAGGTTTTCTCCCCTTGAGGGTGCTGGAGAGATCCAGGATGACAGGAGAATGGTAATGGGCAGCGAGGGCTAAGTAAGAAGGCACCAGGAAAAAGATGTTGAGAAAAATATTTTTCATAATTTTTCCACCACAATTAATTCACTGTGTATATCGTAGAGACGTAGACATATGATTTCGTAAGTCTATGATGTATATCCATTTTTATTACTAGATCATACGTAATTAATTATGAACACATACATATGATTTATTTTCCAAGGAAACATCCATGTGTATTTATACACACTACAACATGTGTATTTATGTTTTCTTGTACAACGCATTACCAGTTTGCCACTAAAACCCTTTGAGGAAGTTCTCTCCCAACTGAATTTCATACCATGTAAACCAAGTTCCAAACCTCGCTTCATCACTTCTCTGTACATATTGGCATGATAATTTCTCTCCGCGATTAGTTTTCAATTCGATTAACATGATATCGACCCAAGTTTTACTCAGTTGATAGAATATATTGGACTTGTTTAGAAGGAACTAGCTTCATCGGGACTAGGGACGTTATTAGGAAGTTTGTATGTAAATTTATTCTTAACAATAATATTATTTTCAACTTAAAATTACACACAGTTTACTAAAATTCACAATCACAAAAATTTCCTCCCAACCATTCTTAACCCCGAGGTATATTAGTTAAGTGTAAGCCAGTAAATATATACCTCATTATAATTATAGTTAGCACTAGGTAAATATGAATCATTCCTGTTATTAATAATTGTTTATCTATAATTAGGGGGTCGTCCATTAATCACGTGAGGCTCGAAAGGGGAGGGGGGGGGGGGGTTCGGAAATAATCATGAAATATCTCGAGGGGGGGGGTATACTGAGATATCACGTGTATTTATTTTTCATAATAATATTTCTGAAAATTTCAATACACTTTGTACTAAAAAAATACACGTGATTTTGGGTGGGCGGGGAGGGGAGGGGAGGGGGGGGGGGGGTTAGCCTAAAACCTCACCACATGTCACGGGGGGGGGGGGGGTTAAGTAGTTTCTAAAAAACATCACGTGATTAGTCTTTAAGAAGTCATTAAAAAACTAACTTTAAATTAGCCGTTAACCCTAATCTATTTAACCAACTTTTTAATTCTTTTTATCATCACTTTCTGAGGTGGTTTTGAGTTGGTTTCATTCTGAGTTGTCCGGTCACAATTTTTAGTTATGGTTTGCTACTTTATTGTAATAAAAATATTATTATATTCCATTATTTTCTTTTTTTCATACTCATTTTTTTATATGAATGCCTCAAAAGTGTCCCAGCTGTTCCCTCTGTAGCCAGAGAGACTATGGCATCCCTAATAGGGGTATGTTGTGAGGCTGAAGGCAGTGAGGAGGCAGAGAGAAAGGTGGGGAAATACCTGGCTATTCATATCTGGTGACCAAGCATGTCTAAAGCCATTTAAATCAACGTTTCAATTCTGAATGGTGGTCTAACAAAGGGCGATACTGAGGATATCTTCCACTCTGGAACGTGCCGCAAATATACTCAATATTATTTTTAAATGAATTAATTGTGAAATAACACAAATTAATCAAATAAAATTTATTTACCCACGCCGGGATTCGATCCCGCCAACTTCGGATTGTGAGGCAAGACCGACCATTATTTCTTATTGAGCATTATGCAAATATATGCGATTAGTAGTTTATTTTTACGTTTGTACGGGTGTTAAAAAATTCCATAGCTCGTAATGAAAATTACATTGCTCTCTGAAATTGTCAGAATAAACTAGAAGAAAGACAAATAGCCTGCTTAAATTCCAAGGGCCGGGGTAGAGATTCCGGTTTCACTTAAGCCTTGATGACACACGGCGAGTTACAAGCTACTATCTACTAAATTTTAAAAGCGGGTAAATCGGCGAGTGAGATTGTCATGATGACACACAAAACTGTCCACTCGCTCAGAAGCGTAGGAAACTGAGGCCGCTGCTAGCGCCAGTAACAAGAATAACGACGCCTACGTGAACTAATTCTTCAAATGTTTGACAGTCGAAATCAGCTGTTTATCGGAAGCCATGTTGGAAACATAAATAAACCAATCATGAGCAAGCGGAGCAAGTCTGTAGGCGAGTAAAGTTGACGACCTTTCAACTTTTTTTCGTAGATTGTCAACAATCTGCTAGTCGCTGCTAGTTAGCAAGTAACACGATGACACTGGGCGAGTTTACTAACAGATAGTGAATTTCCCAGATAGTTGCTTGTAAACTAGCCGTGTGTCATCGAGGCTTTAAGGATAAAGAATTGTCCCTAACCTCTAAATTGATTTGAATAATATGAATGCGCCATGAAAATAAAGACCAAAAATAAGAAAAATACTTTTAATTGATAGACTAATGTTTAAGACAAGATTTTTATGCATAGCACAAAGGGTAACAATTATTATAAGTAATAATTATTAGTGAAACACTCATCTACATTGACAAAATATCCCGTGAAAAGATACATGCCGCCGACGGGACTCGAACACGCGTCCTTCTGATTTCCGGTCAACTGCTCTGTCCGCTGAACTACGTCGGCTTATATCGTACCCGCCAAATAATTCAACATATACTAGTGTTTCATTCAACAATTACTGCTTATTACATTTTTGCTTATTACCGAGTCCCGTCGGCGGCATGTATCTTTTCTCGGGAGATTTTTCAATGTATATGAGTGTTTCAGGTTAATATACTTTAAATAATTGCATATTATCTGTTGCGTTTCGAAAAAGGTCGGTCCAAGTCCAAAGCACGTATTTAAATTTTAATTACATTACTTCAAATTCAGTGCGTTTTTCGCTGCTTTCTGAATTGCACAATTATAAATTCCGCAGTCAGTAAAATGGCTAGTCGACACCCCGTGAATTGCATAATTAGGGAACCTATGCCGCGGAGTCGACTCCTGGCCTGTATACAATGTACAATGGGCTCCTGAATTTCCCGCTTCCATTGTAGAGCTTTAATTACGTTCTCTAATGCCGGCTTTCAAGTTTTTCTACATTTTCATTTCCTACATTAAGGGTGTTGTATTCATATTATGGCATTTTTTTAAACTGCTCGAAACCTCTACTAACCACCCTTTTTCGACTTTTTTCTATTGTGCAATAACTTACTCTATCTATCTGTCTTCTTCTTCTATCTATCTATCTATCTATATAAATAAAAATGAATCGCCGAAATGTATGTACGAGTATAACTTCCGAACGACTGCACCAAATTGGATAATTCTTTTTTTTGTGTTCGTTATTATCAGGACAAGGTTTGTATAAAACTACTGGTGAGCTCTGGCATTATGAAATTTATGTATAAAAATTGCAATAGGGGGCACGGGAGCTGTTTGAAAAATGATTGTACAGGGACTGAATGTGTGGAATGCGGAAGCGGGGAGGGGAACTCCGATAGGGGGTTCGCGGGAGGGGGGGGTACCCAGGATTTCTAGTCTTCTAGTGGGTGGTTTATGTAGGCACATTAGACACTCGCATAAATTATATTAAAATTTATAAAATTATTGCAAGAAATCAGTATTATGTTCTTTGAAAATACCCTCGAAGTTCCAGCTATGAGTCTCAATGCCGCGTGCACAAGCGTCAAAAGCAGAAACTAAATATGCCAAATGTCTTACGTCGGGGTATTCAATGTTTACTTTAGATTACAGAAAATATGTTCATGCATTCTATGTGCGCATTCATGAGATTACTCGTTTGTGTTAGTGTCTAAATAGGCAGAGCTTTTCAGAATAAATTGCAACGGCCAGCATATATGCAATTAGCGCCATATGTCGGTACCTCTATTAATTATTGTAACTTTAGCAACGAAATAGTATGCTTAGTTGTAGATGAATGATTTAGTTTATGAAATCTGCATCTTAACCAATCTAAGCTAAAACTTGTACTAAGAAAGTACCTAGTTTCCTTTGGCAATTTTTTTAATGTTAAAACTGCCCTGGAAAAACCTGGAAATGTCAGGGAATTTTGAAATCCGTTTTCTGGGACCACTCTTTTCTATTAACAAAACACTTTTTACACTTTTATTTTAACTGGAAAGTCTCACGAACTTATAATAATTATAATGTATATCATTTATTACACTATACACGTATTTAACCGTACACTATTGTATACACTTTTTGTACAAACTGTTAAAACAAATTTTGGTTTTTGCTTTATATACCACTGTTTGTTTTTTTCTAGGTACTAAATAAAACTTATTTTAACTATATTACCCACGCACAGGCTGCGCCTTAGTGGGTTCCCACATCATTGTTATGATTTTCAAAATATGTAAATATAAATTGTAAAATATGGGAAAAATAAAGGAATTTAAAAAAAAAAAAATTGATTAATAAACAATTAGGGGTTTGTATGGACATCGCTAGTACGAGTGAATATTGACCTGATGATATCCAACCTCTGGTAGGAGAGGTCACCAGAAGAGGAAGAATGGACATTTTGTTTTAAACAAACCCAAGAGTCACATCCTGTGTTTTCGCAATTACGCTAGTTAAGTGCTAATAACAATTTGGCGATATCCACACATTCAGATCGATCACTTCAGAAGCCTGATGTTGGCTTTGATGGCAATCTCTGTGGGATTAAACCAGTTTGACGTGCAAATGCTATTCAGCCACACACCGCACCGGCTGCGGTTGTTTCATACAAACTTTCAAACATCTCCGCAGTACCTGCAATACAGTGTAGTAATCAGGTAGAATGTAGTTCTGGTGCTTGGGATCGTCTCAATGCCATCATCGGTCAAACTATACTTCTGCATCGGCATTCTGTTCCCTCTTTGATTGATGGTACTAAAATACTAATGCTTAACAAATTTAATTAGTGTCTACTAAAATAGAGACCTAAAACTACAAAGGATCGCTGTTATGTTTTCTTCATGGTTATGTTTAGTGGCTACACGCTAAGCCAAGCATTGTAACGACTAAGATTTTGGAATGGGTATCTATAATGATTTATTTACTAACTAAAATAAAACAATAATTTGTTTGTAACCACGAATTATTTATTTAATTTTTGAATTCCAACCGGTTTTTTTTAAATATTACATAAATATTTCGTGGTTACAAATAAAGTTGTGGTTTTATTACGGTTAATATGTCAAACCACAAAGTGACTGCTTTCTACCAAAATAAATAAAATAAAATTTATTTAATAAAATTAACTTAAAATGCAATTAAATTTATTTTGTAAAACTTGTAATTTAATTTATCAACCATAACATGTATGATTTCCAATCTGTAAACTTCACCCGCCGTAACACTGGGACATCCCTAGCATGGCGGAAGAAATAACACAAAAATACTATACAATGTACTATATTCTTATAATAAATAAATAAATTTATTTCTCATTTTCTCTATAAAACGGTTGTACCATACACTAATGTACAACGGAGATGATTACAAATTTTTGAAGGGGCCCAAATAATGGAGATATATTCCGGGATTATGAAGATTAAATCCAAACATTTTGTTGGCGCGGGAGACAATGCCAGATATGTGGGATTTGAGAGACAGATTTGCTTCGAAAATCATGCATACAGGCTCATCCAATCACTATAGGCTCATTCTGAAAATATTCTGGTCATGGTGACGAATCGATACGTTGATTTAAATATGCAGGCACTTTCCAATCTACCTCTACCCCTCTACTTCCCCTTCACAGTCCCTTCTGCCTGACAGTATGGACAAATAAGGAACTCCAGTGAAAAATATTATGGCTTTAAAAAAATATGTTCATATAGATTATAGACCAATAAACGCTGATTCTGAATATATAAGTTTTATTTCATAATATTAAACGTAGAGTTCTTAAAAAATTATCAAAAAGTGCATTTTTAAACCTCTCGTCAAAACACACTGTAAAGTTGGTATTACTGAATGGTTAGTGCTGACGTCACGCGTCACCAGTCATTGTATTGAAATCTTTGATTATGTAGGTATGACAAGCCATCAGTATTAACAACATTTCATGTTATTCGTTATTTCATACTGTTTATAGAGATTTAGTTGTTGTGTTTATTGAAACAATATTTAAGCCTAAATAATTCAGTGTCAATAATAAAGGTATCTCTCTTAGTTTATCTCTATTATTTAAAATATTGAAAAAATACTGCACAAAAAAATAGTAATGCTACTTCTAGGGAAAATGCTTCGAATAACGGTATTCAAAATTGCGGCACTTGATCAGCTGATTGCCCAATCCTGTAGTAATTTTTCAGGAGTGATGACGTCACACGATTCACCGTACATTCGGTGGTCTTAGGGGGATCTTGAAAAATTAAAACTTTGTCAATTATTTTAACTATTAAAACTAACTGTAAAAATAAAAATAAAAATGCAGTTATTTAAGTTAGAAGGTCACTAGTCATTAAAAAAAATTTAAAAAATTGGACTGGAGTTCTCTATTGAGAATTGTCCCACTGACTCCAGCCATTTGGAACTCTTGTGCGGTATTCACAGAAAAAAAAAGAAACTCACTTGTGAGGGGCGCCAAATGGAGAGTCACCTATCTTAAATATAATATCTTATTTCTAATTAAATGAGTGAAAATGTAATTTTCTTTTAACTGGAATAAAAAAAAAATCCTAATTACCTAACGTTAACTAATCAGTGTATGTAAGATTGATGAAGGAGACAGATGCCTTCCCTTACCGCAGTGCTTCGGAAAATGGGTTATTTGTGAGAGCGTAGTTCTGCTGAGTTGTTCCGGACTTACGATATTCCATTGGTAGTAACAACAACATCCCAAAATGAACACAACGCCATTATCCTTGCCAACTTTTCGTTCGTAATGTAATTTGATCGAAATTATTCTTATTTTTTGGCGAAATTGATTATTCTCTGCATATTTTTAACTTCATATCGTCATTTGTAATCTTAAAATACTATATATATAGTATTTTGTCTGTTACGCAATTCGACACACAAGTCGCGCCCGCATATAATTACTTTCACGTTCGATTATTATTTATTGTTTGATCAGTGAAGAAATCTGATTCGTGTTTGAATACAATCCTAAGTGCATTTTATCTTTGGATCGAGTTAAGCTATTATTATTATTAAAACCATTGTGTCACACGGTGAGAAAGTGGGCCGCTAATCTAAAAAGACAGTTGGCATAACAATGGAATATTCGCGGCTGACAGCTACGGCGGAATAATTATAATGGTTTTCCTTCCTGGCGTTATGGATCTCTGTCCCGACACGTCTCCATTAATTACAGGTAATTCTAATACTGCCCAAATACAGCGGACTTAATTTATTCAGGGTTGAATGCATTTCGCGAATTCACGTAGCGTCATCCAAATCTAGACGTTTAACTTTGCAGTCAAGACGCTAAGCTAATTAAAAAAATCTTTATTACAGTTTTATGTTTTCTGTCTGCATCTCTAATTACTATCAGTGTTAGATTTGAAAAAAAAACATGTGCTTGGTTATGTTCACTGCGAAAGATCGCGGGCAGAAGTCCGTCAGATAAATGGATTTTTATTTTTAATTTCCCTAGTTAATTTTAAAATACCCTTAAGACGTACATGCCATACAGATCTACTCCATACGTTTAATTACAAAACAAATACAGCAACTAATTCGCTAATTAACTTGGCTCTTCATATTTTCAATAATATTTGCCTAAACTCTAACATCGACATTTTCTCCGATTCACTGCCCAAATTTAAAAAGGGCATAATGTCAATAATATAAACTGTTCAATGCGCATACACATCCCTTCACACATCACAACTTCTCACATACAAACATACATTCACACATACATACACAACCAATTAACCGTGCTCTTCATATACGTTCAATAATATTTGCCTAAACTCGAACATCGACTGTTCTCCGATTCACTGCCCAAATTTAAAAAGGGCATAATGTCAATAATATAAACTGTTCAATGCGCATACACATCCCTTCACACATCACAACTTCTCACATACAAACATACATTCACACATACATACACAACCAATTAACCGTGCTCTTCATATACGTTCAATAATATTTGCCTAAACTCGAACATCGACTGTTCTCCGATTCACTGCCCAAATTTAAAAAGGGCATAATGTCAATAATATAAACTGTTCAATGCGCATACACATCCCTTCACACATCACAACTTCTCACATACAAACATACATTCACACATACATACACAACCAATTAACCGTGCTCTTCATATACGTTCAATAATATTTGCCTAAACTCGAACATCGACTGTTCTCCGATTCACTGCCCAAATTTAAAAAGGGCATAATGTCAATAATATAAACTGTTCAATGCGCATACACATCCCTTCACACATCACAACTTCTCACATACAAACATACATTCACACATACATACACAACCAATTAACCGTGCTCTTCATATACGTTCAATAATATTTGCCTAAACTCGAACATCGACTGTTCTCCGATTCACTGCCCAAATTTAAAAAGGGCATAATGTCAATAATATAAACTGTTCAATGCGCATACACATCCCTTCACACATCACAACTTCTCACATACAAACATACATTCACACATACATACACAACCAATTAACCGTGCTCTTCATATACGTTCAATAATATTTGCCTAAACTCGAACATCGACTCTTCTCCGATTCACTGCCCAAATTTAAAAAGAGCATCATGTCAATAATATAAACTGTTCAATGCGCGTACATATAATAATAATAATAATTGGATAATTTATAAAGCGCCGTTTTTGTGAAAAATCACCTCAAGGGCGCTGTACAATTTGTATCCCTTTATACATCACCACTTCTCACTTATCACATCTACAAACATACTCACACATACACACACAACCTACTCATTACGCACATCACCTGGTAATTACTAAATATACATACCATAAATAAGACACTACAAAGAAACATACCATAGGTACCCACCAAGAAATATTAAAATATCTGTAAACTGTCTCATAGTGATGAATAACCAATGTATTGTTTGTTTCTATATAAATAAATATAAAATTTATGTAAAACTTTTGTTTATTTTCAAGTTTAATACGTCATGAGCATATCAATCGTCAAAGCTGGGGTTATGAATTATTATTATGGTTAGGAATTTAGTATTAATTTTTAATATGTAAATTTTTAATCTCTTCGATAGACGAGATAAAGCATCGCGTGCTCTATTTATTGGTGGAAACCGTCTATTTGAACACTCGACTCACTGTAATTTCTGATAATATTATCTTTTGCGAAGATTGTGTTTACACATTTGACAGTACATTTATTACCATAGGTGTCACTGTGACGGATAACGCACGAAAGGCTATTTTCAGAGTATTTCTCATTAGCATACCTTTTCGTATATTCAGCAATCTATTATCATGGTAATTAACTAATTATCGTGTCTGCCTTTGGGCATGAATTAATGCTGAATAAATCTCTTCACTGTGCAGCGCTAAACACTAACATATTTAGCTGTGTACTCGTGATAGGAACTTTGATCCGGGGAAAGGCTAAAGGGTATTAATAACTAATAATCACTGATCTATTAATTTAATAATCAGGATGTGTAATAGAATATGGCCAACTATTACAGACCTTCCTAGAGGTTTATGCAAATTGCCCGTAAATCATGTTCGCTCTTGGTCTCGTAGAAAACTGTGGGGGTGGAAAATATATTACATAATATTATGTGCTTCATTTCCTCTTCATAGTGGAATTACAGAATCCTGTTTCAAACGTTGGAGTTAGTCTTGTGTGGTTTATAACCCTAGCCAGGGTTGGTGATGCGGTGATGGTGATGCGGTAATATAAGTTGGTAATAAACTGTGTCTTCGGGATTGGACATTCACCAGTCCAATAACAATTCGAGTTCCAAATAGGCACCCGTTCGCTCGGAACTCTACGCTCTCTATTTCCAGCTTATCTTTAAACTTATCTTCTTTGCTCTCTCAACGTGGTGATTTCAAATTCACAGAAAACATCTAGGTATCTTTCTACAAAAAAATAAAAAGAGCGTTTCAATGTTTTGGAATTTTATTGTGTTGTGGCTTTGCTATTTTTAGCCTTCTGTCCTATTCGTCGAAAATTGCATATATTCCTAAAATATTTTACCGCGAAGCCCGCCTACGTGAGATGAATGTTTTTCGTCAGATGAACATGACAACCATAAGTATCATGATTAATTTAACATATTACCAGAGTTGCATTCAAATTAGTAGTCTGGTTTAGTTAAAATATTTATTTGTTTAACTCCTCAGGATAATTTGTTCGTTTTTCGAAACAACTCATGTATGTCTCGTAGAAATCGTTGTCTCCCTTACTACCGTGGTTAGAAATATGATCTAAACGGTGTTAGAAAGAGAAAACACTAAGCTTTACATTCAAACGTAAAGGTTAACCACAAAATAATTAGAATGTACACATTTATGGATTAAATTTTTTGACGGCTATTTGAAAAAAGTTATTGAATTTTTTAATAATTATTTTTACATGAAACGACAAAAAAGTGAGTTGAAATTAACGTTTATATTACATTTTCCTAATAAAGTATGTTTGTTTTTCATTTTTCCCTTTATCAGTAATTTATTTAAATAAATTTAGTAAAAAACGTTAGGTGAGACATTTTTAAAACTTTTTTAAGTTTGCGTTAAATTTTTGAAGTGAAAACTGTAATTGTGATTTTAAACTCGATGAAATGAAAAAGAGACACTAAAAAGAGAGTAGGATTTAGCCTGCGAGAGAATGAGATAGAATAATTGGCCTTCCCTCTGTGCGGTGCAGCGTAAATAATCGGTCTCCTCTTTGTTCGGTGCTTCGTAGCCTCTCTACCCTTGTCTACTGTGTTTTTCAGAAGGTTTCACTTCTACCGCGTGTGAACTGCACACTTATATTTTGAATTATAAAATTTGAAAGCGTATTTCATCACCTTTCAAAAACAGTTTTTAGTTTTCGGATGCGTTCATAAATATTCCTTTTATTTGTTTTTTATTATCAAACGGGAAATATTTTGACTTTCCGACAAAATAGGCACTAGAAATCTAGATTTAAATTTAACAATTAACTTCGCCTTCAAAACATTCTATCGTAACCCTTTGAGAATATTGCTAATGTATTGCTACTATCTGGCTATATGAAGGGTGAACAGTACATTCGCCACAGTTTACGGTGAAATAGCTGAATGCTCGTCACACTCCATGTGTTTGTTCGTGTTGGCTGGTCGGTAATGCATTCGCCTTGGCGGCGGAACACTCGAAGCACTCGAACACGCCCGAATCACCATTTTCAAGTCCAATGTTAGCCCGGGCCATATTGTAGGTCACTACTCCATGCATAATATAATATGTATGAATATTGCCAATTGGCCTTGATGCAGCAACTCGAATACGCGCTCGAAATCATCATGCTAATTCGTTTTTTTGCGGATGCCATCGTAATTTAGCGATTTAAATGTAAATCCGATTATTGTTTTTGCTCGCGCACAAGATTTTTTGTTTAGTAAAACATACACATTTTTATTTAGGAACGAGTTCATGCTTCGTTTTCGTTTTCCATTGTATATCGTAATATTATCGTTAGAGCGTTAACCAGCCAGCGGCCGAAAATCCACATTTCGTCGAAAGTTGTTCTTACGATCGTGCAGGGCGGTTACAATGAGAAAGATTAATTATTCCCGTACCAGATTTTTTAAATTATAACTCAATATCGATTTTATTTCATTCCAAATTTGCTTTAATTTATACCTACATCCAAAAATGCCGAAAGGCGTTATGGTAAAACTATTAAAATAATGTACTTTTTGTAATTATTTTTTGATTATAAGTATTTATCATTTTTCATTAATCTTCTTCTTCAAGGAAGACAAGTACATTATTTTAATAGTCATTTTTCATTAATGTCTAAGTTAAATAAGAATGTAAAAAAAATCTGAAATATATTAGTTTGAAAGTGAAATAAATACACGAACGGACTAATTTTCGTTTAACGTTAACAAATTTGCCAACGACCTACAGTATAACCTTATTATACTAAAAATTAACATTTTTTCTCAAAATTTAAAACATGCGAATGCTAGATAATAGAACAATCTTTCGAAATCCATTTACAATTTTTTGTGGAAAAGAGTCAATACGTCTAAAATCTGATTTAATTATGACATATTTCTGGTTTTCTCTCGTAATACCCTCTAAATACTTTTGAATACGACACCCAAAAAAATAAGAAGAAATAATTTTTCATTATTATATTGTCCTATTCTTTGATTATGTTACTATTTGACTATTCATTATTATCTATTTCTATTCTTTGCACTATGTTTCAGTTACAACGGTGATTTTTTGTGCTAGAGCGCTAAGATAAAATTGAGGAAGTTTTTCAGACAATAAAACGACTTTTACATAAAAATATTAAATTACATTTTCAAATGCGACATTTATTCTTTTATCAGTAATTTTAGTTAGAAAAAACGTAACGTCAGCCATTTTTGAAACTTTTTTGTTTGCATAAAAAAAAAAATATTTCAAAATTATTATTTTGTTTATTGCGAATTAAAAATTTGAAAGCGTGTATCATCTCCTTAAAAAAGGTTTTTAGTATTCGGATGCGTTCAGAAATGTTTCATTTATTTGAAAAACGGAAATATTTTGACCTTCCGACAAAATAGGTCCGAGGCCTGAGGGGTTAATCATTACGTTTTCCTTGATCTTCACATTCTAGCACAAAACAGTCACCACTAAAATAGACATACATCACGCCACGGAATAACAAAGAAGAGACATACATAATATTTTGTTTTTTTGGTTCCTCTTCAATCATTATTCGGCCCTAGGCGTACATTATCATGCGTTCAGGCACCGTATCCCCGCTCAAAAAGAAGAGGATGAAGAAATATGTAATTACGAATGTTGGAGAGAGCGCGTTAGTATTTAAAACGATAGGATTGAAGCGAAAATTGTGAAAATGTTTAATAAAACACGACTTGTTTAAAATAGAGCAAAAATCTCTTGGGGGTTGTCTAAAACTGCATTTAAAAAAACACTGTGAATCTTTTCGTTGTAAAATAACTGAATTCACTTGTAAAATAACTGAAACAAATGTGAATATAATAATTTTCGGAGCATTCTGTGCGATTTTTTTCTATGGAGGGAATTTCATTTAATTTTCGTTTCAGCTTAAGGAATGTATAGATAGATATTATCTTCAAAAAACAGTTTATATTTTTTTAAGAGCTCTTAAAAACTTCAAATGTTTAAGGGAGGTATGTAGCGGCGACTTCAGAACTCTGTAAACGACACTGTTATTCGGTTACACAAGTCAGAAACTATGATTTGCATCATTACAAGTGAAGGAATGTTGCATGCCGGATGTTGAAACACCCATAGATGGCTTAATGCAGGTAAATAAGTGAGTTTTCCGATAACGCGTCAAGGTGTAGTGTTGGCCGCGCCCAGTCGAGCTCCAGGTGCCTTGTTTAGTTAGTTATATTTACTTTGTTTAGTTATAGCTTATAGGCAATGTGCGCTTTGATACCGTGGCTCTCATACAAACTGCAGCCAGAGCTCACGTAGCTCACCCATTGTGCATTTTGGCACGCGAATTCCTTTTAATAGAATCCTTTAGCGCAGCATAATAAAAATCCCACGAGATTTTCATCCTGAAAGTTATGTAACATTTCATTTGCGAACTGTGGAGAATGTTGTTCGTTTTTTTTTCTACGTTAAACACATGAAGTGCCACTAATACCTTATCTTGTTTAGCAAACAATGTTTTCGTCTGCCTCTATCGGTTATCTCTGTCGACAAGGAACCTTCGATTTGCTTTTTTTATAGAGGAACCTTCAATTTACTTTATTTATAGAATTCGTTAAAATAGTTTCGAAAGCGAATGTTTCTTTTTATACAGGGTGGGGCAGAGTGGAGTTACTAGTTTAAAAAAATCACTGAAGGCCCCCCAGACAGAGCAGAGGTGATGCCGTTTATGATAGTGACCATGCCAATTTGGTAGGCGGGAATGGGTACCGCCGCCCCGGGAACCTTTATTGGATAACCAACACCTCTGCCATAGGTCACCCCAAGTGGTTTGCTACGTTTGGTGATTTAGCAGGGGTACCCGGGTTCATGGGGTGAGGTTTGTCTAGGTCTTGGAGGCGGATGACCAGGACATACTGAACCCTAGATTCCTACCCACCCCTTAAACCCCTTTCCTTCCCAGAACTCTCCTCTCCTTCCCTTCCTTAAAAAAAACCCTCCACACAGCATCCCCAAAGATGACATAGGCCCTGAGGGAAATTATTTTACTCTGCTGGAGTGGACCTTCTATTTCCCTGGTAACTCGTGGGACAAAAAAAAATTGGACCATTCGAAAACTAGGGGCCTTTTGGGAACCTAGGAATGCTGAGGCCACCTCTGTGGATTTCCTTCCTGGGGCCGTAAGAGGAACCAAGAGGAGAAACCGTGTAGAGGTGAGCTGAGGCCACCTCCATGAACTCTTCCCTTGTGGGGCCTTCGAGGAACCAAGGGGAAGGGCACCCTTCCAGCGCGGGGCCTTTGTGGAACCAAGGAGGAGTGAAGTGGAGAGATAATGTCCTCTTCCCATGTGGGGCCTTCGAGGAACCATGTAGGAGTGAAGATGAGAAATGAGGCCATCTTGGTGAACTCTTCCTCTGTGGGGCCTTAGAGGAACCAAGGAGGAGAGATGAAGTTCTCTTCCCTCCTGGGGCCCTCGGGGAACCAAGGTGGAGTGGACTCTTCCCTTGTGGGGCCTTTAGGAAACCAAGGGGAGGTGGACTCTCCGTCGTGGAGCCTTCGGGGAATTGGGGAATGAGACCTGGGAAGACACATTGTCGGACCAGAAGATATAGCTTCATTTCGAATGACAATCCTGGTGAACTTTATAAAAGGGACTGGGTTACTGTCAAAGGAATGAGGTAAAATGGGAGATAGTACAATGGGTCTATGGCCTAAGTGCTCTCGGGAACTATATATATGTAAACCGTCTCCGATTATTTAAAAAAAAAAAAAAAAACTTCATTCTAAACATTCTTCCTTCATCCTAGACACGAGACTTAAGGTAGGTATATAACGTAATTTTCAAAATAACAAGTTGCGACAGAATGAAGACAAGAAATGGGTTATTTTAGGCTTTCTCCCGTAGACCTTTCTTCTCTTGAAGAGACTGGTGAGTTGGTCTGGTAAGGGGAGCAGAGATTTCTTAGATTGTAACTCTGCAAGCAAATGATGTGCTATTTTTATTCCATCTGCCAAGGATTTTCCTTAATCTCTGATACAAGACGTTAAATATGACGTCTTGGCGCAAATCTAGCGCTCACTACTCTAATCTTAAAACGGAACTTGGGCCTGAAATAACGGAAAACTTTTCAAAGTAACTTGCACTCTGAAATGTCTGAAATGCATGGCACATGAAGGGAGAGGTAACAGCGCACACCAGGACCAATGGCCTTCCATTTATAATCTTCACTTCGTTTCATATTTTAATGTCGTCTCGTGGAATTCGTCTGATAAATTTGAGATATCGTCTTGATTTATTTATGCGCTTGAATGTATTTGAACTTGGACCGATTTAGCGATAGCTTTACGGAAATATCAGCATTTATTTAAAGACGTCTTGCAACATGAGTAACTACCTACAAGCGATGAATAAGCCAAACAGCTGCAGTTATATATAAGAGCGTTTGATAAGTTTTCGATAAGATAAAATATATTTTTAAATCGTTGCAAAATAAAATAAATCATTTCAGAATCGAAACTGCTTGAAATGGCTTTAGCCGTTTTTGGTGAATAGATCTGAATAGCAAGGTTCCACATCTCCTTCTCTTCTCTATTCTCTTCAGCTCACAACATACCCCAGTGGGTGCCGTAGCCCCGCTGGCTCCAGACAGTTGGGAGTTCTCGGAATTTTGTGCGGAATTACATTAACAGCCTTACTCATCATGAAACCGTACCACGGCTCTGTAGCGTCGCGGTACAGTGTGGAGTAAGCCTACACTGCTCAGGGTAAAAATCTCTACTCATCATCATAATGTTTCTCGACAGCTGTTTATGATTTTTTTACGGTAGCAACACTGCTCCAAACTGAAAAAAGCGGTCAATTTAGCATTTTGCGGTGTGTTGCCAACTTCACGTTTATTCATACGTCAACACAACATATTATTCGAGGAGCTTCAGCGAGATTGATCTGTGTTTGTTTACCGTTTCTAACGCAATTATAAACACTATCTCACCTCGTTTCTACCCCAGTATCGTATGGCACAAAGAACTTGGAGATCGGTAGATACTTTGCCACCCCGTTTATTATTCACATCTAAATACGGCCGTACCAAATCAATCAAACGTCTCATGTTGACTTTGGTAAATCTATATTTAGACCTAAAATCTCCTTCCGCAAGTGCCGCAAATGGATCGTACCTTTTTTTTAAACCTTTTCCGTAGCCGGGGTGCACGAATGCCGCGTATACGGTCAATATTTGCCAAAGCTCCGTTCAAAACGTCAAGATTCTCATAAAAGTTCGCCATTACGTCAGTTACAACGCACGGGGTACTGAGTTAACCCTGGTGATCGGGTGGTTTAAATACTGACAGCTACGGGTTAAAAAGTTGCTAAAAAACATCACGTGATTAATGAACGACTCCTAAACAAGATGTAGAAATTTGGAAAAATCTATTGACAAATAAAGTTTTTATTATAATTACGAAAGGTTCGCTTGTCACGTTGATTGTGGTGATTTTGGTGATTTCACCCTTTCCACAAAAAATCGACGAAATATATTTTATGTGGGTTTTAATTAAACCCTTTTTATTTTAATTTTAGTCAAATGTATTGTAATGCGATGAATGTGTACAGAAACTTTTGAGAAACAAATACCTGTTTTCTAACTAATCATTGTATGTATAGCTTCGATTAAGAAAAGTTTTCTCACCTTTTGATTTATTTACGTCTAACATGACATCTAAGCCGCGACGCAGAAAACACCAAGAAAGTTTTGAAATACAAATAATAATACTTTTGTTTATGTTTAACCTACCTGTTTATGTATTGTTTCGCTATAATTAGAAAAGTTTTATCGCACGCAATTTTCTGAGAAATTTTGAATTGTTCAGTTTAGACGTTATGCTGTTTATACTCCACAAGATTGTGATTGTATTTTTCTCTATTGCTGAGTGAATACTGTTTTGTTTATAATAACAATTATTATTATTTTTAGGTGTACACAAAGCAGCCTTCTAAATAAGTAAATGCTTTAATTTCATAATTATATGAATTTAATAACTGTCGGTTTAGAATATCTCTCGAATTTTTTTTACAAGAGCTCCACACAGGAGGCCCTGAGGAAAATAATTTCCCTCAGGGCATATGTCATCTTTGGGGATGCGTTTGAAGGGTTTTTTTAAGGAAAGGAAGGAGAGGAGGGTTCTGGGAAGTTTTTAAGGGGTGGGTAGGAATCTGGGGTTCAGTGTGTCCTGGTCATCCGCCTCCAAGACCTAGATAAACCTCACCCCATGAACCCGGGCACCTCTGCTAAATCACCAAACGTAGCGAACCACTTGGGGTGACCTATATTAGAGGTGTTGGTTATCCAATAAAGGTTCCCGGGGCGGCGGTACCCAAATTGAGGGATGGAATGGAAATGGAAAGTTTGTAATATTTAAATGAATTACATAATACGTACGTTAATTATTTAGATATGAAAATGATGATTATTTGGCACAATCGAGAACTTTTCATCAGCTGATTCGATGCAAAACCATTAATTACATTTAACTAATTAACGTGTTTTAAATGTGATGCAACTGATAAAAAACAATGTTGGGTAATTGTTTGTATAATACACTTATTAGTAAGGGGTAGGTAATTATTTAAAGCCTCGCCATAATTAATAACAATTCATGTTGAAATTTTGATGTTATTAATTCAACCAAAATAAATTTTCTCCATTAAATGGTTTAAAAGCTTCAAAGCTTTAAAAGCTTCAAACCAATTTACCCACATTACCATATAACATCTAGTTGCAACTTGCAATATTAATTGCTTTTTGTGTCACATTCAGGCTGCTGTTGTTTAAAGAGGTTACTCTTAAATCGGATAAAAACTAACTGAGTGATAGGGACAGTTAAGGCAAATAATATGAGCAAAATCTACCCCTAACGAAGGCAGAATTGAACAAGAGTCATAAGACTGCGCTTTCTTGCCTTGTGTGTTAACAATGCGACGGACAGGATTATGAATATCTTCGATCAAGACTGTCTTCGGAACTTCGGCAAAAATACAAGATCTTCTGAGACCTTCAAGAACTAAGTTTCCTCTTGAGACAGATGGAGTTTATAAACTCAGCTGTTCCGGGTATGGTAAGGTTTATGTAGGCCAGACAGAACGGGTCATCTCCATAAGGATATCAGAATACTTTCGAGCATGTAAACTCGGCCATCCTGATCAATTGGCAATTGCCGAGCATTTGCGAGCATTAGTACCTGACATTGGTATTCTTAGCATTCAAATAAGGGACGTTTTATTCTACTTTCTGGTACCTAAATCAAATTAACAAAAACAGATACTTCTACCATTAACCCCTAAAAATCATACCTATATTTAAAAAATGGTTCATGACATAATCGTCGAAGTTTAAGATTCTAGACAAAACGTATTTTTTTAGTAATTTCAATCAAATATTTATAATAAAAATTGATTCAGTTATCCAAGACACTATTTAACCCTTTCTCAACCAGAGTCATTTTAAAATGACGTGAAATTTGAAACTTTTTTAACTGAACCAATTTATTTGCGGTTTTTTTACAAATAATTAAGTGAATCCTTCCTAGCAACATTGATTTTTTTCATTGCGTTGGCGGCATTGCGTACACACTTCATATCGTAAACAAGAATCGTTGATCACACCTTTTGAAAAGCTATGATCCGAAAGAATTGCAGTATTAAAACGGACAAGGTATCTATGTTTTTTTTCATATATTTTTCCGTTATTATTTATAGTAAAATGTACCTTCTTTCATATTATAATGAAAATACAACAAAAACATTGATATAATATTTATTTTTAACATCCTAAAGTCTCATTTCCATACGGCACTGGTCGTTAGAGGGTATACTATTTGACTATTTTGTATGACTATTTAATCTGAAAACGTATATACTTATTATGTGTTATATGTGTTTTGATGAGAAGAACACATCAATAATACTATCAAGTGATAAGTAGACAAGATATTGTCTTTAATTGATGTATTTTTTAAAATATTCTTCTTAGAAAATGGTCCATTTTTGTAGTAATACATCATTTACCTCTCAGAACCACTGTCGTTTTAAAATGACATTGACTATTTCCTAAACTATCAGTTAAAAAAAAAACTTTTAAAAAAATCAAATATTTGAAGTACACATATTCATATGTTTTTTATTTTTTATATCTGTAGGAATTAATTTGGATGATTAAGGGCTAATTAGCATTTAGTTCGAGATGAATCTTGCAAACATACACAAAGATAGCAGTCAAGAAAAATATGCGTTAAGAAAAGTGAAGATAATGTTGGTGGTTCTTCGTCAAATACATAATATGAAATCAAATATGACTGAAGGGGATAGGGTCCCATTAGCTCTCATGTGGAACACCGCCCCGCAAGGCTAAGGTCCTGTGTTCGATTCCTAGATGTGACCTAACTTTTTCTTTTTTTTCTATTTCAAATTTTCGAAGGAGAGTCGCTAACATTGTCTTCATTCATTAAAATATTTATTCTCCCATGGTTTTCTAATAATATCGATTTGGATTGTCCATGTCGAAAACACAAGCAGGTCTTTGTGTCGAGTCACTTGTTTGTCTTACCGATTGGAGTAACAGGTTGCTTGGTAAGTAGTTTCTTTTCACTTCACCTGCTTTGACTATCTCTATTGTTTTTAATCAGTGTCTTGCCTTCTTTGTACCCGTTAGGAATCTCTGGTAATGTTATTTCTTCTACTGTTATTGCTGTTGTTGTCCCATCTCCTCCCCTTCCTGTTGTTGGAGCGGGAAAGCCGTCGGCTAACGTCCCAACATTTTCCATCCGTTGTTCGATAAGTTCTGCGGCGGAACAAAAAGTTGTAACCCCGGGAGAACTTCCGATACGCGGGCGCAGCCGACCAACTTTTCCGGCTTTACACTCCTCAACTTTTTAGTTAAGTATCAACCAACAGTATAATATACGCCCCATATTGTTTTAACTTAAAAATTAGTATTCCATCACTAGAAAAGATCTTCTGATCCTTTTTTCGGAGAATTTTAGAATTTCAATGTCTCTTTCGACTTTGTAAAGTTATACTTTTTCTGTTTTTTCGTGCTTTGTTTATAAGATATTCTTTTCGTGTTGTTGTGGTGGGTAATTTGTTTTAACTTCTTTCTAATAATCTAAAAATACCCACCGTAACCCCTCAGGTTATTTGTTCGCTTTTCGGAACAACTTATGCAGGTCTCGTGGAAATCGTTGTGGCTTCATTACTACCATCATTAGAAATATGATCTAGACGGTTTTAGAAAGATAAAACACCACTTTTTTTCTTTCTAAAATAACTACATTAACCCTAAAATATTTCAAATGTATCTATACCTTTATGAAACCAAAATTTCCAACCGAAAAAATTAAGAATCTTCGGGATTTTTTAAATTAATTTTCTTTACTTTAAAAGTGAGTGGACGATAACGTTTTAATAAAATATGTGTGTGTGTGTTTTTTTTTTGTTATCAGTAATTTTAATTGAAAAAAGTAAGTTTAGCCATTGTTAAAACTTTTTAAAATTGTTGTTTAAAACGTTTGCATTAAAAAAAAAAGTTTATTTCGAATTATAAAATTTGAAAGCGTACTTCATCACTTTTCAAAAACAGTTTTTAGTTATCGGATGCGTTCTGAAATATTTCATTATTTGGATTTTATTATAAAGCGGAAATATTTTGACTTTCCGACAAAGAGGCCCGAGGCCTGAGGAGTAAACTGATATGATTACATTTTTGTTTAAAAAAAATACACCGGACAGTTTTATCTTCTTGGAATGTCATACATGAGTAAAAATAAAATGATGATTTTTTGATGTAAATCAAAAAACTAAAAAGTGGACTGTGTTGGTGTTCTATTAAAACTTGTTTCGATATTTTACGTAGGTACTTCGAATAATATTTAATAATATTTTACCCTATCAATTTAAAAACTTTGTTTTTGCCATCACAGTAATCTATGTTATAATTCTTTATTCTTCCTTCCTCTGTGCCAACTCATTGTCTAGGTAGGCTGTTGGAGTCGGCTCTTCTCGTTCTCAGGCTATATTTTCTTCGGTTTTGGGTATCGTTTTCACCCAGGCTGTTTCTCTGTAATATTTTGGAGCTTTGAGTCATTGAGGAGTTCTTTGGTCTTCTTATGAAGCTCCATAGACATTGCCTACTTCACTGTATAGTCTGGTGGTCTCTGTCTTATGTGCCCATACCATCTCAACTGTCCTTCCTCCAGCTTATTGTTTATGTCCGTGCCACCCAGGCTACCACGAATGCGTAAACTTTTTATCCTACCTTTTAGTGATACCCTAACTCCGACCATTTCATTTTTGCTGTTTCGAGTTGTAGGTACATAGTCCAGCGTTCGGAGCCATACATTATCGCGGGTCTAACAATAGTTATTACAAATATGTTTATTTTTATTAAGGAGAAAATACAGACATAGATGTCAATTAACAAGAATATACAAACAACAACTATAGAACTCACCTGCATCCAAACTATTTATTAATTCACTAGTTGATTTACAGCAGATAAAAACATATACAAATATTTTTACTTATAACTAGGGAATAAAGGAATATACTTAACAATATTATTTTACAAATATAGAGATGAGAGAAATGCGCAATTTCCATATAAAAGTTTACAAATTATTTTTGGAAAAATTTAGATGGTAAGAGAAAAAAAATATAGATTTTAAATAATATTATACAAAAATTTAAAAAAATAAGAGTAGGTACTTAAAATTATAAACGAAGTATGTCTAAGTTGTTGTACTTTGTAGGAAAACATTATACATATAGGTATATTATATGTTATTATTTGGAATACATAATATATGTTATTGTTATTATCTACTATGTATTATATTCCTAAAATAGCAATTGCATTTAAGTTAATGCAAATTTTATTTTGAATTACTTCACCCCAGTGAAAAATAAACGTATTTTTCTCTACGAACTTGCATTGAGCTGTTTATTCCTTGTTTTTGTCTAAACATGCCCCCTACCTCTCCATAGCTACGTTGTTTCTCGGCAAAATGTTTATATCCCAGGCTTTAATTGATACCCCCGATCAATAGTCTACTTGAAGGGAGCCTTCTTTCATTATTGGGCTCGTTCAAGGCTCAAGGGCCGCGGTCAGCATGACTGGCAATTAAATGTTACCACATATTATTATTTCCGAAACGCAACTCTGCGAAATACGAATCACAAATTTGTTCAGCCTTACGTTTTGCCTTGTAATCTTTTACATTATTCTTGTTTTTTTGGGCTCTATACCAGGGGTCTCAAAACTACGGCCCGCGGGCCCAATCCGGCCCGCCAGTGTCATCAGTCCGCCTCGCAACAGCTAATGGCTTGTTGTGGTTATTGCGATAAGTTGGATAAAAAAAACAGAATGATAGTAACTCGGTTTTATTTAATTGCTAGGTAAAGCTTAATAACAGTTACTTTTTTTCTCAACATATTATTTATCATTTTATTAACGTATTTTTTTCTTCATTGATATTCCAATGTGTAAAACAGAATTTCCAAAAGAATGAGGAAAATGATAATAAACAACGTAATAAAATAAATAACCGTCGCAGTCGGTTTAATCTTTAGCACTCTTGCTCCACGTGGGTGTCGACTGTCGAACCCTCGCTTCCCGATTGCTAATGAGCGTAGATGTAAAATCTCTGCTTATATCCTCGCTTCTTGATGAATAGACGGCTTCCCCAAAACTGTAGTAAAATTTAACGACGGAAGAACTAAAGAGAATGCGCAATGGATGGCATTTTACAAGTTTAACGATAATTTTATAAGCATTTTTAAAATATTTTTTTAAGCCCTTTCGAACGTTTGTTAGTCAAGTAATAATAATTTTATCATCTCTTGCCGCTTCTTTTCCTGCTGGAGCGTCTTCCATACACCTTAAATGCTTCTTTCCAATGTTTATTTTAGAACTTCGTGGCTTCGAACCACTTGTTATTGGTACGAGTGCAGTTCCCATAAACTGGGGACGCAAGAATAAATATAATTTTAGAAGGTACACGTTTTGATGTTTTCTGCTCAATTTTTCTTGGGCAAATCTTCAGATGTATATAATATATATATTTTTTATTTCTTTATGTTTCCCATATTTTACAGTTTATATTTACATATTTTGAAAATCATAACAATAATGTGGGAACCCACTAAGGCGCAGTCTGTGCGTGGGTAATATAGTTAAATAAATTATATTTTAGTACCTAGAAAAAACAAAAAAATAAACAGTGGTATATAAAGTAAAAACATGATTAAAATTTGTTTAAACAGTTTGTACAAAAAGTGAATACAATAGTGTACGGGTAAATAAGTGTATAATGTAACAATAGATTTATAGTGTAATAATAAGTGTAACAATAGATATATAGTGTAATAATGATGGGCACTGCAACGCTGTCCGAAACGTTGGATAAAGAAGGAGGTAGCGTAACACGGCATAATACCCCAAAAACTAATAACAAAATAATTTTTGGCCGTGAAAATCTAAAATTGTATCTAATAAGTGTAAAGTTTGTGAGAAGCATAAAGTGATATAAGATTAAATAAATAAGAGTTTTTACGTCTGTATGGTTAAGCCATAATTTTAATTCTTTTATGTAATGCGGAAGTTTACTTGCAACTTGAATATTTTTTGGTAAAAATTTATTAGCGTGCAGTGTCTATTTTCAAAATTTCTAAATTTTTGAGGAACAAATTATAGATTGCTTTTTGCACATCTAAATATTTTTTCTAATTACATTTTGTGTGTAAGAACCTTTCAGAGCTGGAAATTTAACATATGAATAACAGTTTTTTTTTTCAATTTCCATATGATAAGTTATTTAAGGCTCTAATCTAAATCTCATTTAGAAAGCTTTCCAGCGTAGATGATTTTTCATTGAATTCAGTATAAAAATTCTCCATATTATAATCACAGGCAAATCGTTTTAAATAGTGCAAATTTGAATGTATTTGCACACACTGATAGTGGATTCAAACTGATACGAAATTGGTTGGGAATCGTAACATTCGCCCACCACTTTTACCCTCTTACCAGGCAGTAATCTACGATGCACTTTGTTATACTTTTTCAATATTATGGCTGTGGTGCTAACCTCTTAGAATTCCAGAATGCTTTTCATTTAAGATTGATAGTTTTTTTTTTAAATTTCTATAGAAACATATTCGTTTATAAATTGCATCCGCACCAGATGAACTTCCGATGCCTCTTTTGTCTTTAATTTTTGTATGTGTTTTTTTTCCAGCATTTCCAATGTTTTATAATCACGTGAAATATGTTTATGTGTAGTAATCACACTGATTAGATTTGTGCCTTAGTAAACAAAACATCGGGGAGCGTCTGTTAGAAGATACGCGCGTGGAACCCGTTCAGAATGGCTATTCCTGGATACGGGTGGACTATTTCCAGAGGCGACGGGAGCGAGTTATAGACTTGGAAATTTCTTGATTCAGCCGGTTGTCAAATGGGACACCGGAATGCCGAAGGGAATTTACAACAACTCGTAGTTACATGGTGAAACTTAATTATATTGTCATTTTAATGGCATTAAATCAAGGGCGAACATAAAACCGACGCACCGCCTAAGTTTTGACCCAAAAATTTCAAGAAGTAGGCGTTATAAGTGATTTAGTTTCAGTTTCGATTAATTAAATCTTTCGATAGTACGAGATTCGGAAGACTTTCCAATTCATTGTTTACTGAAATACGCACTCAAAATTTTACACAAAAACATTTTATTTTATTGCAAAATTTTTTAAAGCCTGTGAAATTCTGTGTTTACTATGGACTGGTCGTTTCAAAGAATTTTAACAATTAATTTAAGTATTTCAAGTTCTGTGAAAGTTCTACTCATGTTCTATTATAATTTCAGTTTTGTATGTTAAACAACTGGCCCATAACGATTTAAGAACAGAAATTGAATAGAAAGTATATGAATTGTTAAAAAACACTGTGTGTCCTAATTGTTAGTGGTGCGTTTGTTTTGAACATATGAGCATTATTTGGAAATTGCAAATTAATAAAAATATTGGTTTCTAAAAAGATATAATTTGTAAATAATGAATTAAACAAAGTATTATTTTATGGTAATTGAAATCTCAGCTAATTAAAAAAAGTTCTTTGGTTAATCTCTGTACTTAAAGAGCTGAAAAAGATAATACGAAGGAAAATTCCTTATTGACTGAAGATCAACAAAGTTATTTTTTCCATTTTGCGAATCACGTGGTGGCTGGAAGCAATTCTTTACGATTCGTTGCTTGTTATTCGTTATGTTAAATAAGGGAACCAACTACAATCTGCAATATGCACGTTTCTTTTTCGTATTAATGCGTAATTTGTGAATAAATGGAAATTACCATAGAAGTAAGAAACTAATGTCTCGCAAATTACTAAAATTAATTTCTTGCCCCAGCAACAATACGTAGCCAGTGACCTTCCCCCTCTTTTGGAGGTCAATTGTTCAAAATAGCATCAATCTCGGAATAAAACTGTGAATTTGTATAAAAATCAAAACCACCATCAAAAAATCAAGATACCTAAAAAAGTCACTTGGTTTGCGTTTATTTATACACGAGTAATTATTTTGGGTAGACATTTTACTTTTTAAAATTATTTTGCGTAAATAAAATAAAGTAAAATATAAATTAATATGTATAGCGTGGTCTGACACAGGCATTAGGGAATTTTTCTTGAATCGTTCACAAATATTATAATAAAAATATACTCAAGATATATATATCTATATATCTATATATAGATATATATCCACCCACTCTTTATTAATCCCTAGCAACGCCCCCACCTCTACCACAATCCTTAGTAACAATACATTGTTCCCACCTACTATTTTGTAATTGTCAAATCAGTATACGTTTGCCCTGAGGAAGGAACGGTCGTTCCGAAACCGGTCGGTTTTAAACAAATATACGAGTGGTTCAAACATAGTAACATTTTGGAAAGTGGTTCAGTAATATAGGGACCAGTGGATTTAACATACTCTCAAATGATTGAGAAAGTGCAAAAGAAGTTTCTGAGATATTTATATCTTAGAGACTTCGGATATTATCCCTGGTTATATCCATCAGCCTTTTTGTCCGGCATGCTGGGTATTAATAGCCTCGCCGAAAGAAGGAAAACTGCTTTGCTGACAACAGCATATAAACTTTTAAACGGTAACATCTGTATTCCCGATATATTACAAAAAATTGAGTTTTATGTCCCCGACAACTTCACAAGAGCGCGCAGACACAGAACTTTTGTTGTTCCGAGATGCAGAACTAACTTACCATTAGTAATGCCGCTCGGAAAAATGATTCTGTTACTAAATTTCCTGTCCCCTGATATAGATATTTTTAAACTAAATATTGATCAATTCAAAAACGCTATTATTACTTAATAAAATAAAATGTATGTTTATTATTGGTTATGTATAACTGTAAATGTGCATTTAAAATAAAATAAATAAATAAACATTATTTCATTTATACACTCAAGAATTTAACCCCTAAAATAAACACTTCAGGAATGCTTTCTTTATTCAACTATCACAACTATATCATAATTAAGCCTCAAGTTTTTCGTTCAATGAAATATCTTTTAAACGATTTTCCATTGCGGAATTCAAAACTAATGAAACTGTATCGTACCATCAATATTAATTGAAAATGTCGTATAAATATTATGTTGGAAAGGTCGTTTTAACACTGGCGCCCTTCATTTCCGGGGTCAAGAAAAATCAACCCTGTAGGAATAAATTATTTCCCTATGGCTTATATGGCGTTTGATGGACATGAAATTTTCAGTTTCCATGCAATGTTTCCGTTTGCTTTACAGAATTAGACAGGCTTCATTGCTGCATCTGTCTTTTCTATTATTCAAGTGGAAACTTTGACATCTGTTCAGTTTTAGCTTTGTTTTCCAAGGCTTAACATAAGGCCTCTGTGGGATTCATCAAGCAGTGACACTGAAATGTTTTATTACATAATTAATATCAATGTTATTTTCTGTTTAGCACACGAAACAATAATAAAACGATGAAAATAACGTAAAATAAAATGGTTCAAGGTCTGATAGAAATGGGAATAAATACCTTTTAAAGCGAAAATTTCTTAAGCAGCAGTTTCAATTGATTTTAAACTCGATGAAACGGAAACGAGCGACACTAAAAACAACAAACACATACATCTATAGGATTTGGCCTGCGAGAGAATGAGATAGCAATAAAATATTTATTGATTTCACGGGTATTGGGTTCCAATACAATAAATCCACAGTCCCACGCAAGTCTCTATTGGTGTAGTGGTATAAAGCGAATGACAAACCTCTGCAGACATTTAGCGGCCCAAGGATCGAATCCTACGAAATCCAGAAAAAATTAAAAATATTTTTGTAAAATCAGTATCCAATCTTCAAACCACTCCAAAATGAACAGGCAAAAGAAAAAAACAAAAGAAAGCGACATCTAGCGACTCAAAACTGAAATTAATCACTTTCAATACTTTCAAAATTGAAATCAATTGTAGAACGATCCAGATAAGCGTTAAACTAGGTACCAAAATTATTTTAATTAAGTGATGATTCGTTTCAATTGAAGATAAATTTCTGATCGTATTTTAAAAGCCAATTTTCCTGAGCCATGTATTTTTTATAAATACTTCCAGCTTCACAGATCCTACAAATATAATATTCCATGATTTCTCACAGGTCTGCGTTAGTAATATTGTAATTTTGGTAAGTATTTTTGTTAATGGAAGATTTTTAAACATAGGTACAAAAACTGGACCTTTTGATCTAAAATGGCTATTTTTACGCGTTGAAAATCACATCATAATAATTGTACTGTGCAGGTTTGTTCTCTTACAAAGGTAATTATTGTAATGATGACTGATGACTAATGAGTGAGTAGGTACGAACTCGTTAATCCGTTGTGTAAATAATATAACGTGGCCATCCGTTACCTTGTTAATGATTAAAAACGCTTTGTGTATTCAATCATGCACGAAATATCAATATTGGTATGCCAAACAAATGTCACTGAAATAATTCCGGAAACAAAGGGCGTGTTGATGATATTTCGGATTGCTCGACCTTTCGAAGGGAGTCAAAAACTTAATTGACCGTGACTTTCCTCCTGTTTTACTCTCTCCACCGCCCACACATCTTGAATACCCTTTATTTGTATTGGCATTCGTGACTATCTTTGTCTGTGTTGACGCTAACCGAGGTGTTGACGCTAACCGAGGTCCCGACTACCACCCTTGTGGAACTCCTTGCGGCACCCCGTCCTCGCCGAGATTTTATTCGCCTCGAGATAAGATAAGACGCGTGGGCCAGAGACTGGCAACGAGCTCCGCAGACCGGCACGAAAGAATCCTCGGGCGCTCTCTCGTGAGGCGATACGAACACCGGATACTTGCAATATTATACATAACTACGTACGAGTGGAGTAATTATACCCCAGAAAAATGTACATAACTTCGCATACAAATCTGTTGGTAAAATAGTAGGAGCTCGCGGAATGTTATTCAGGTATCATTTTTTATGAAATAAATACATCATTTTTTATGTAATAAAAGCTAAAACTAACATGCACAAGTTTAAAAAAAACTGTTGTAATGTGTTGTGGTTTTGCAAGTCAGTTTTATATAAATATTACAGTGAAGCCTTCCATATTTCCTGCACATAACATTTCAAATACGATATTTCAATTTTGTTTTGTTTGACGTTACGACAAAACATGTATTTTCCGTTGTTATTTTAATGCTAATAGAACTATTAGTCTAGGTCCATTGTTTTTACTTTTCTAGACACATACCTGATATTTACGAGGGCGATAATTGAAAAAGAACATGCAGGTATTTGTTTCAGTGTAGTGGGCTCTTTTTTGTTCGAATTTTCACGATCTTCGTTGACTCGAGATCCAACCATTATCTTCCAACGGATTGGGAAATTTCACAGACATTGTAATCTTATTAGAAGTCTTTTAAAGGTTTTTCTTGCTCTGCTGGTAAATGGTGCGCGTAAGCATATTATGCTAAATAAATAATCATAGGTTTTGTGTTTCTTAAAAGGTTATTGAATAAAGACGGCAGAACTATTATTTATGAAAGGTATTAGTTTTATTTATGCATTTTCTAATTCATAAATATCTGTTTACATTTCTATTATTACTTGCATTCTCCTCCGTTCACAATTGACCTTTTGTATGTAATGATATTGCTCAAGAGCCAATTGCTTTCTCTAACGTTATGCTACATGTAAACACAACGGCTTTGTTAACACTGACGTTACTGTTTACACACAGTTCGCACTAATGCTTTCAGCGCGTGTTTTTAGTGTTTACGGAACGACTCTACTGTATGCTTAGATTTAGTAGTGTTATTATCGCATTCTTCTTATTGTCCGTTGCACTTTGATATAAATCTTATTTTATGGTGTGGCGGAAACTCTAGATGACACAGATAGGATACTCTGAAACGGACGTGCTCCGCAGAAAGATTTCCTTGGCCGGAAGGTTTTTTTAATCCTCTTACCCCCATGTGGGTGATGTTAGGGGTTGGGCAATATTGTTGGGTTGTGTATGGTTCTTGAAATGATAACTCCTTCACAACAAAACTCCGTGGGCCCCACTTATTAAATGTGTTTTAAAATTTATACAACTGATAAACAATCGTTAATGTGTGGTAAACAGTTTTGTAGGATTTAATTTTATTTAGTAGGGGATGTGTCTTTTATTTATACTAAAAGCCTGGAGGTCGACATCCTCTCTATTATGCTCTCAAAATTTCTGATTCTCGAAACCTCACGGCCTACCTTCGTCCCCATTGCTCCTCACCATGGAGAGGCTACCCCATATACTACCGACATCTGTCGAATAGCTCTATAACCTATATGATCTGTCTACGTTGGAGGCATATATGTCTCGTAACTCAAACTATCACAATTTGAAAGGTTCACGTACAAAACATAATAAATCAATAAAGTAATTCCACAATTTTGACGAATCTGTCGTCTAAAGGCGGCGGTTCGCGCCGCGACCGCGACCGGAGACCGAGACGGGAGACAGAGGCAGGCGACAGCGACAAGTGTCTCGGTCTCTTCGGCACTACTGTGGGTAGAGACCGAGACGGCGAGACCGCGACCGCCTTCACCTTCAGTATAGCGCAGTCTGTCGATGAGGTCGGTATTGCTGTACTGTTATTAATTTACACTAATGGAAACCCAAGTAGAGTTACTAATGGAGGAAGAAGAAGACGATGATTTGTACATATTTTAGGCGATTTTTAGTTTACCTATCACCTATTGTTTGACAATAATATGTTCAGGACTTATTTTAGAATGAATAAAACATAGTTACAAAAAGACAATGTCTACAAAAGGAAGAATATCATTGAAAATAAATTTAATTTAATTTAATTTAAAAATTAATAATTTATTATTTTTTTTAATTTGTTAATTTAATTAATTAATTTTTTTCGGAATCTAATTGTGCATTGTATATGCTGTCTGATCAGTTCAATCAGCTTCTCACAGTATTAGTTAGAAAAAGCGGTCATTTTTTACAACAACCACACATACTTATCAAGCGCGACGCGAGACACTACTTGTCCAGGGCAGCGACCGTCTCGCTGTCTCCCGTCTCCCGTCTCTGTCTGCTGTCTCGGTCGCGCGCACCAACTGGCCCCCATACAAAGCTAAAGGACAAGTACCCGTTGCGGTCGCCTGCCTCTGTCTCCCGTCTCGGTCTCCGGTCTCGGTCGCGGCGCGCAACCGCCGCCTTAAAGTGGAGTTTCAGGAGATGGTTAATGTTTACGCGAGATTTTTACTTAGAATAAAGTATCGTTAGAAGCTATATAAACACGTGAAGGAACTTTTATTTCATCCTCCTCACTTTTATATTTATTAATAACCGTGACTTCGCTCCGCGTAATGCTTGCAAAGGTGGTAATATATACTTTAAGCTTAGCTTTTATTAAAGGTATGCAAATATGTATGAATAAAGATCGTAGAACATCCGGAGAAGACAGGATAAATGTTATGAATTAATTATCTCGTTAGAAGAGGTACGTCTTCACCTCACATATTTTATGTAGACACCATGGCTTGTAAACTCCCTACGAATAAAGCAGCATCCTCGAAAATCCTGCTAATGTATTTTGTTCTTCCAAGTTCATACCCGCATCCATTAAGTATCATCAGTCAAATGGATCCTAGAATTCTGGCGCCTTACAGCTCCTATGTTGAATTAATATCTACGAACTTCAGAGTGTTGACTAATATCTACAGAGCGTAGGTTGAACTAATATCTACAGAGCGTAGGTTGGACTAATCAGCTAAATGTGTCCAATAGTCCGATATTAGGGATTTTTACATACATACTTACATAAATTAAGTTTTTTAAACTGCATACGAAATATTACGTTATTCCAATATGCTATACATAATTGCAAATCCAACCTCTGCCAGTGCTGTAGATATTCGTCAACACTTTGGTTCTTATAGATATTAGTCAACAGTTTGAGCTGTAGATATTCGTCAACACTTTGGTTCCCATAGATATTAGTTCGATTTTTTTCAGTTTTTGGAATTCCTGTAGATATTAGTAGACGCCTCCGAAAGATATGCGTTTGGTGTGTAGGTAGAAACAAAGGCCAGGGGTCGCTGTGCGAAGATACGATTTGTAAGTAAATATGTGTGAAAGATGTTGGCGACACCTTATGCGTCGCGGTTTCGTGCTAAAAATGTTTCGTGGCCCATCTCCCTTGGTTTGTGTCAATTTTATAGAATTTAGTGTCGTTTGGTTTCTAACCTTCGCAAAATGAATTCCATAAATCGGCTTATAAAATGTTTCATGGAATAAGATTCTAAGCTGAAATGTTGGCAGCAATAGAAGCAGTTTACGGTTTTGCCTTTATGAATGGATATTTCTAATATTATGGGTGGTAACGGCAAAAGCCTGGCTTGACGACTGAAAGCGGGAAAAGACTTAAAATTTAAATGTCAAACCATATGCACCTTAAATATATTAAAACCTCTATTATTTTATAGATTTTGGCTTTCATTATATACATATGCTATGCGAATGCTAGGCTTTGTAATCTGCAACGCAAAATCTTTTTCCAACACAGCAGTCATAAAAATGCTCTACTTCACTCTGGTTCGCAGCATTCTCGAAAGTGGATCAGTAATATGGGGACCCGAAGATGCCCTATACGCAAATGATGTTGAAAAGGTGCAAAAAAGTTCATGCGGTACCTGTACATGCGAGAGTTTGGGTACTACACTTTGTTGTATCCCTCTGATTTTCTCGCGGGAATGCTGGGACTAAATCGTCTCGACGTTAGGAGAAGAATTGCAATGGTACTAGTAGCACACAAGCTGCTAAACGGGCACATTTGTAATCCCGATGTCCTGGAAAAGATTTCACTTTATGTCCCCGATAACTTCACCAGAGCAAGGCAACACAGACTTTTTACTTTTCCTAGAGGCAGGACCAATCTACCAATGGTTATGCCTCTGGGGAGAATGACCTCACTATTAAACCTTTCTTCTGAAATTGACATTTTTCAATCGAACTACAATCATTTCAAGAGCGAAATAAAGGTATTCTTTAGAACCTGTCATTATTGTTATACATACCTTGGTCTTACAATAGATGTCAATTTTAACTGGTCAAATCATATTGAAAATGTATGTAATAGATTAAGATCCATATTAGGGAAATTTTACCACCTAAAAAATTTTGTTGATAAAAATATATTATACTGTATATACAACGCATTAGCAGAATCAATTATAGGATACGGAATAAAGAGTTACGGATTAACGTACAAAACGTACTTAAATAAAATAGAACAATTACAAATCCGTTTCCTAAAATTGATATCAGGCAAAAAAAAGTTCAATTATGTGAAGGCGATTATAAAAAAATTTTCTCTTTGTGTAATGTCCTCTCTATACACAGTAAGGTAGATTATCAATTAACGCTAGATGAATTCTGGAATACAGAATTCAAAAAACCTGTAAACCACAACTACCCTACTAGGCATAGAGAAGCACAAATGTTTATTATTAATAAATCTCAAAATGTATACGGTGATAGAACAAAGAGGCATAGAATTCCGAAAATATTTAACGCATTACCTGAAAATATTAAAAATGAGACATCTTATTCAAATAACAAAAAAAAAAGTTAAATCATTCTATCTCCGTAGAACATGAAAGCAAATAATATTGTATACAAATACCCAGATCGAATATTGATCAAATGCTTGGAAATTACTATCACACACTGTATTCATAAACATTATAATAATTAGTATTTTAGATTTTGCACAGTTATTACAATGTAAATATTAGTATATAACAGCGACATGTCATTGGTACCAATTATTGTATTAATTCTATAACTTTGTAAATATTTCCCATCATGTAATAATGTACTGTTTGTTTCTGCAAAATAAAAAATAAAAAATAAATTAAAATAAAACATAAAAGTATAATAGTATTAATTAAATAAGAAAAGTGAGAGATTTCTTACAATCAAACTGATTGATCAGTTTTGTAAGATTTTAAACATAAATATTGTATAATTAAAAAACTGAATAAACATACTTAAAAAAAATAATTAATGTACCTATAGGTATAATTAATGTATTACACTATTAAGTAAAAATTGTGAAATGTAATTGTATATATATGTTAACCGTTTTTCACAATAAATAAATATTATTATTATAAAATGTTGAGATGTTTCGTGTGTATTGTATATATTCTTGATGGAAAGGCGGAAGGCATTAATGTAAGAGCAATTTTCTATTTCTAGAGGTATATATTATTTCGTTGTTTTTATGTGAATTTCAATTTTTCAATTTGAGAGGCGGGAATGGGTACCGCCGCCCCCGGGAACCTTTATTGGATAACCAACACCTCTGCCATAGGTCAACCCAAGTGGTTCGCTACGTTTGGTGATTTAGCAGGGTTGCCCGGGTTCGTGGGGTGAGGTTTGTCTAGGTCTTGGAGGCGGATGACCAGGACATACTGAACCCCAGATTCCTACCCACCCCTTAAACCCTTTTCTTTCCCAGAACTCTCCTCTCTTTCCTTTCCTTAAAAAAAACCCTCTACACAGCATCCCCAAAGATGACATAGGCCCTGAGGGATATTATGTTCCTCAGGGCCTCCTGTGTGGAGCTCATGTAAAAAAAAAGAATGCCCCACAAGAGTCCCAATTGCTCCCAACTGTTCTCAACTGCTTCCAACCGCCTGGAGCCAGTGAGACTATGTTTACTCCCAAATTGGGGTATGTTGTGAGGCTGAAGGTAATGGGGAGGGGAAGGAGATGGGGAAGAGGGAGGTGGGGAAGTGCCCGGCTATTCAGATCTAGTCACCAAACACGGCTAAAGCCATTTCAAGCAACGTTTCAATTTTGAATAGTGGTCTTACACCAGGGTGATACTGAGAGTATCTTCCACTCTGGAACATGCCGCAAATAGGTATACTTTATATTATTATAAACTAGCAGACCCGGCCACATTTTGCGTGGCTAACGAAACACAACGCCATTACCCAACGTTTATAAAATCCACACCACCCGCTTGCCAGCTGCCCGCTGCCTGAAATGAATATTTGAATTTCTCGGCTTTTCTCTACTATAATAAGCATGTATTATACATATAAACCTTCCTCTTGAATCACTCTATCTATTGGTGAAAACCGCATGAAAATCCGTTGCGTAGTTTAAAAGATCTATGCGCACATACATTTTGAGCGACTTCATTTTATACTATGTAATGATGATTAAATTATGAAAACACAAATCCATCAAATAAAATTTACTTGCGTCGGGATTTGAACCCGCGACCTTGGGATGGCTCGTCGAAAGGCTTGCCTCTCGACCACTGACGTCCTCAATAATACAATCTGACAATATTATGTTTGATGTGTTTTTTTTAAGAGGAATATAAACGCTAGAAATATTTCGAATCGCATGAATGCAAAATTTTAAAATCGAGCGTCTTTTTGCACGAGGCTAGTAAGCGAAAAAGTGGTTTTTATTTATTTTGTACATAATTTTATAAGAACGAAAAAAAGTTAGAACATGGAAAACCTCAAAAATAGTCTTAGCCATAAAGGGGTATTTTTTAAAAATTGTTTCTTGTATTACTTTATAGTTAAGTCATGAAAAAACATTTTTTTTTGGTGGTTTACGCTTATATTTTTTGTTACAAAAATAATAATTTTATTGTTATTCCAATACATAGAAAAGCTAGTAAAATCTTCGATTTATCCGTAGCATATTTTTTGATGTTCATTCTGTAAGCCGATTCTTCGTAAAGATTAATCAAAATAGTATCTAAATAGGATTTCACGTGTATATTCATCTTAAGAATTATAACCTTGAAATTAATAGATTACTCATAATTAATAGATTACTCATAATGGATTACTCATAATGGTGCCACAAAATAAGTTTGCTGTGTTAGAAGAAATTATAACCTTTTTTGTAAATAGCCCTTCAGTGTCGTATTATCATCCATTATTTGAAAAGTTTCATTCACGAGGCAGACCTATTTATCAATATAAACGGACGATCGCCACGTAGCGCAATAAAACACATATACACGTCCAATGACATAGTTCTTAAAACGTAACTATTTAATGAATATGTCAATTCATTTATCTGTTTGCCAACAGCAGGCAGTGGGTGTTGTACAATGTACTCAGGTGATATAGTCAGCAGCAGTGGTATGGCGCTCCGTATCCCCGCCCATGTTGGCTTTTTGCCAAACTCCCCGGCCAAGTCCATTATACAAATCGTATCTGGATCCTCCTCGGTTTTATAGTCGTTCTTCCTCCTGATACTCTTTCATCTTTACCAAACGTAACGATTGCGATGGTTTCCTAATTACCACGTCGAGATGAAGAGCCGCTGGTTTGGGGGAGACCATGGCAAATGGTTGTCCCCCGACAAAATATCCTACGGACAAAACATCCCCCGACGAAACATCTCCGATAAAATATCCTAACCTAACCTAACTCAATCTAACCCAACAAAACCTTTCGGCGCCAAATTTAAAATTTAAACCTAACCTAACCCAACAAAACCTTTCGGCGCCAAATTTAAAATTTAAATCGGAACTGTAAGTTCTTTGCTCTGTCTCCTTCCCTCCTTGTCGGGGGATGTTTTGTCGTTGGGATTGTCGAGGGATATTTTGTCGGAGAATATTTTGTCCTTAGGATTGTCGAGGAATATTTTGTCGGAGAATATTGTGTCGGAGAATATTTTGTCGGAGGATATTTTGTCCTTGGGATTGTCGAGGGATATTTTGTCGCGGGATGAAAACGCGCTGTACCATTGCAAAGTACCCATTTTATTTTATTTTTATTTATTAGGGAAACAAACAGTTACACATTAAAGTAATTACATGTTACAGATTTGGATGAACCAGCGAAGTTTCCGCATAAAATTCATAATTTACACAGAAAAACATAGATGATTAAAGTCAACACAAAGTAGTACAAAAAAGAAAAATAAATAAAAAACACAAATTAAAGTTTATAAGATACACAATGTGAAATAAAACCATGCACCTATATAAAAAATAATACATTTTCACTACATAAGATAATGTTAACTATAAAATAAAATAAAATGTAAACAACATAATCAGAATGAGAAAATAACACGCAGCAGGGCTAAAGGGTTCGTAATTAACAATATGTTTTTATTTCTTCTATTATATATTTAGTAAATTGAACTGAGGACAAATGGAAAATATCAGCTTCTGAAAAGATATTATTATATTTTGTGCACGTCCTTCTGAGAAAAAATTTATGTTGTGTGTGTTTTTTTTAGTATGGGATGTGGAATAGTTGGTGGTTGTATCTTGTATTTCGTATTGGACAGTGGAAATTAATGTTTTCTTGAAGATAGTTGTTGTCAACAATGTTGTTGCCATAAACATTTAGTAAGTACCTACCCCCAAAACCACTACATAGTACTTTCGTATGTAGTATGGGTGTAATTGATTAATTAGAACAAGCATTTGAGAAATCACAGCGAGCAATAAATCTTTACCGACTTTACGACTTTTCCTTATGGCGAATTTAACCAAGCCGCGTAATGGACTATTTAAGGCTGAACGCATTACATTGCAGATATCAAACAATGGAAGTTTGATATTTATATAAATGGAAACATGTGTAACGTGTTTAACCCACGGCGAGATGTGACTGATTTACGGGCCATTGTTTTCTCCGGCCTCGAGTTCTCGGTGTCTTAGAGCCCGTTCACACTTCCGTCGTAAAAACGGAGAGGGGTTCCGTCGTCACGACGGAAGCCCTAGGCCCCTGTTCACACTTCCGTTTTCAAGACGGATCCGTCTTGAAAACGGACCCTACTCTACGAAAACAACGACCAAAACATTTTATCATTCTTCAGTAGACGGTCGTGCGCACTGCGCAATGGACGACGATGAAGCTCGACGATGAAATTCGGTAAGGGAATGTATTGATATAATTCCAGCCATAAAATTACTTCAGGGGTCGGACCTTATTTGTTCAAACCGTGGGAGAATATTGTGTTTGCATACTTGAAAAGGAGAAAGTACGCGAAAATCATTCAGCAATTATTATAACTAAAATCACTAAAAAACATGAATGATATGACTAAATATTTTCTTGAGATTAAATAGAAAAAATCGCATTCTGGAACGAACATATATATTATATAATAATATTACAAAACGCCAAACGCGCGCCCCATAAAAACACAAATTGCCTGCCGCCTTGCGTCTGGGAGCGGGCGGTGGTGAAGTGTGAAGCGGGGTGTGGCGGGTTCAAAACGGATCCGTCGTCCCGCCGTGTAGTGTGAACAGCTCCATTGAAATGTATGAGCCAGCGCGTTCCCTTCCGGCTTCACGACGGACGCTCTGCGTAGGCGAACTCTCCGGCGAAAAAAAACGGATCCGTCTTCGCGCCGGATCCGACAAGTGTGAACAGCTCCATAGAGCCACTACAGCGGCTAGGGCTTCCGTCGTGACGACGGAACCCCTCTCCGTTTTTACGACGGAAGTGTGAACGGGCTCTCAGACTGAGGCAACAAATCGATAGATTCCATTCCTTATGTAACCTCTGAGAACATCCATCTGCCACAGCGCATTGTGTAGATCTTGGGGGTTAGTTTGTACCGAGGCATTGTCGGAACCAAAGCGTTTCATAGAAATTTCGAAAGGTCGCATTTCATTCAAATTAATTTAGATTTCAAGGAAATATTACCCTTCATTCCACAATGTAATGCTGATAATGATTTTGATAACACAGGCTAACAATGAAAAAACCTTTTTAATAATTTTTTACTAATTCTTGCGTCATTTGGTGTCCTAATTACGAAAAAAATAATTAAAAAGTCGTATCACCCGCCAATTTTTCACATTTCACTATTAAGTAAAAATAATTTTTATGTAGCTAGGATGCTGCGTACGGATTTAAAAGTTGTCTCCATTCTCCTTGGTCAACAAAAGGGATTCACAAAGTTTCCATACTTTATATCTGAATGGGACAGCAGAGCAAGGGATCAACATTGGTCTGAAAATCAGCAACGGTCCTTAAGAAAAACTTTGATACCTGGCATAAAAAACATTTTATATGAAACTTTAGATGACCCCAAGAAGATTCTTCTACCACCATTGCACATAAAGTTGGGCATGAAACATGGTTATTGTTTTAAATATTTGGGTGAAAAATTTCCTCATTTATCAGAAGCTAAGCTAAAAAAAGGAATTTTCGTCGGGTCTGATATCCGTAAATTGATGTTCGATTCAAACTTCGAAGCAACGATGAATGATAGGAGGCTTGGATATCATTTAAAGAAGGACAGCCTTGCTCATCATGAAATCGTACCACGGCTCTGTAGCGTCGCGGTAGCTACACAGTGGAGGGGGCCTACACTGCTCAGGGTAAAAATCTTTACTCATCATCATAATGTTTCTCGACAGCTGTTATGATTTTTTTACGGTAGCAACACTGCTCTAAATCTGAAAAACGCGGTCAATTTAGCATTTCGCGGCGTGTTGCCAACTTCACGTTTATTCATACGTCAACATCAGTCAACACAACATATTATTCGAGGAGCTTCAGCGAGATTGATCTGTGTTTGTTTACCGTTTCTAACGCAATTATAAACACTATCTCACCTCGTTTCTACCCCAGTATCGTATGGCACAAATAACTTGGAGATCAGTAGATACTTTGCCACCCCGTTTATTATTCACATCCAAATACGGCCGTACCAAATCAATCAAATGTCTCATGTTGACTTTGGTAAATCTATATTTAGACCTAAAATCTCCTTCCGCAAGTGCCGCAAACAGATCGTACATTTTTTTAACCTTTTCCGTAGCCGTGGTGCACGAATGCCGCGTATACGGTCAATATTTGCCAAAGCTCCGTTCAAAACGTCAAGATTCTCATAAAATTTCGCCATTTCGTCAGTTCCAACGCACGGGGTACTGAGTTAACCCTGGTGATCGTGTGCTTTAAATTCTGACAGCTACTACATCTCCCGTACAGCGACGCGGGAAGAACACGCGCATGCGCGCGATTAACCCACCATGTTCAATTTTACCTAAACCCGGTCTTGCTCCGAGGTTGTATCTTATTTTGCGGTGACGAGTAAGACTGGTTGTGATTAAGTTTTTGGGTAATGTGAAAGCTCCGAACTATAAACTTATGTAGCTAACGTGATATAAAAGTTTCAAACTCATGGTTGCCTGATGAGCCTTAAAGTCCACTTCTTGCACAACCATCTTTTTTACAGGGAAAAGGGACAGGAAAATATACAAAAATAAGCATCTAATATTCAGATTTAAGTAATGAAACATGATTGTAAGCAAAAATATAACCAGATACGTTTTCAGATTTTCACGGCCAAAGGTATTTTCGTTATTTGTTTTTGGGGTGTTATGCTGTGTTGCGCTATCTCCTTCTTTAGCCAACGTTTTGCACGGTGTTGCAGTGTCCATCAACGACACATCTGCCGGATCTGCCCTGATGATGGACACTGAACGAAACGTTTTCTAAAGAAGGAGGCAGTTCACCTCAAAAACAAATAACGAAAAAAAATATAACCAATTTTAAAAACTATGAATTTTTTAATTTTTATAGATCGAATTTCCCCTATTTTTTGAAATATTAAATCGATATCATATTGTGAAAGAATGGTGGGTGATAAAAAAAACGGCTATGAATTACTGAAGTTTTCACAAACATTTTTTTGTTGGCCTGTGTAATCATTCATCATTCTCTGCTGGACCACGGGGGAGATTCGTTTAACCTATGATTACATAACATCTTTCAAGTTTTAATAAGTACAAAGGAGAAACATTTCTCTCGATAATTGTTGCCGAACGTGCGTACCCACTTCCAATCACAATACCATCTTCTCTATCTTTATCAAAATACCTTTGATAAAGATAGAAATGGAAAAGTTTCATTAACTGAATGCCATCACCATCACGAATGAACTGTTTCGAAAATAGAAATATCACAACTTTTTCCATTTATCTTAGTCTTTATGCCTTTCGTTTCATTTAATATTTATTAAGGGCGTTCTTCTCATTCTCTTTTACTGAGCCCCATCGCTGCTCACAAGAATTATAGTTTTCTGGGAAACATTTTGCAATCCATAAATTAAATAACAGTCGATAAAAACTGCGGAAAACAGTGAAATGATCCTTTGCACTTTCGTTATTTTACTGTGAACATGTAAAGACAATTTACGACTAATTAAAATAGTAGCAATACGTAGACATCTTACAATTAATTAAGTGTAGACTGTGGCGTCCTGAAGACAATGGCCGTTGGTATTGAAAAGAAAAAAATTGTATTTTCGTTTTACTTAAAAGTTATGCGACTATTTATATGAACAAGTTGCCACAAACTGCCTTTAACGCCGAGTCGTTTATTTTTACAAAAAAAAACATTGTGTGCAGTTCACGCACGGTAGAAGAAGAAGAAAGAAACCCTCCGAAAACTAAAGTAGACAAGAATAGAGCCTACGAAGCACCGCACAAAGAGGAGAATAATAATAATAAGAGAACAATAAATTATTCTATGTCATTCTCACATTCTATTTTTAATGTCGCTTTTTCGTTTTATCGAGTTTCAGATCACAACATTTTCAAATCAGATTTTAGACGTATTGACTCTTTTCGATTTCGAAAGATTGTTCTTTGATCTAGCATTCGTATGTAATAAATTTTGAGAATTTTTTAAAAATTTTAGTATAATAAGGTTATTCCATAGGTCGTTGGCAGATTTGTTAAATTTTCAAAAAAGTTTTTGTATTATACCACACCCATTTCAAATAATATAATCATGCAGTAAAATAAATCAATACATTATCTAGCAAACGTATGTTTTAGAATTTTAATTTTAGTTTCAATAAAATCATTAAAAAATATGTACGTACATGTGTTTCTTGACGAAAATTGGTCTATTTGTGTATTTATTTGCGCACTTACAAACTAATGTATTTCAGATTTTTTTAACATTCTTATTAAATTTAGACATTATTGAAAAATGATAAATACTTATAATCAAAAAATAATTACAAAAAGTACACTATTTTAATAGTTTTTACATCACGCCTTTCAGCATTTTTGGATGAAGGTATAAATTAAAGCTTATTTGGATTGAAATAAATTCGATATTGAGTTATAATTTTAAAAAGTTGGTACGGAGAATAATTAATCTTTCTCATTGTAACCGCCCTGCACGATCGTAAGAACAACTTTCGACGAAATGTGGATTTTCGTCCGCTGGCTGGTTAAACGCTCTTAATACAATGCGTATTTGCATTGAATATATAATATTACGATGTATCAGCCTTATTACACGTGCATTTCTAATTTTCATTTCGTTATTGGAAAAAACTTAACGAAATAAGTTTTTTTTAGGTTTCGCTTTGGCATCTAGCTGGCTACAGGTGGTATTTTTTTTTTGGACTTTCATATCTATTTTTACTTGTCATTTCAGAGCCACCCGTTTCGCTGCTTTTTATTCAGAAAGCTCGCGTTTTTATTGACATGCGGACGTATTCCGATTGACTCCTCCGACAGTATATTATTATTATGTTACAAGTAGGCCGGTGTGAATGGCAATTTCTTTGTGGATCGGCGAGGTGGGAAACTATGGATATGTTTGCCGTCACTCATGACAAGTAGCTGCAGGCCATTTCCGGTCCCTGATTTCCCCGAGGAGAACTAAGGAACCCGCACTTACATTCACGCTGTAACTCACTCACCTGATAATGCTTTCCATATCCGCCGATAGATGACGTAAAATTGAATCGAGTTGAATTCTTCCTCGTGAAAACTCTTATATTTCGTTTGAGTGGGTATTTGTTCTCGGTGAAAATAATATTTCTTGTTCAATTCAACGTCTGTGTACTTTGTATCCATCGCAATGGCACCTGACGGTTTGTGGAGACGGCACGTAGTACTGTCACCTTTGGTACGTTTTCTTTGCAGACGACGATGTTTCTTTTTTACTTTTTTCATTTTTTGCTGTTTCATAAGAGATGTAATTTTGTCTTGATTTTACGGTAAACGTGTTTCACCTAGTTCAATTGAACTATCATTCGCGTCTGTCTCTTTCAATTTTACAATAACACCCGAACAAACTTGTGATGCTATTTTAGTTTCTGTCTTAAGTGTGCTCTAAAAGGAACTAATAATAACCTATGTGTATCATTTTGTGGGAATCCTCCCATCGCGCGTCGCCTGGCGAGATGGTATTTTTTAGGAGTTCAAATATGCATACTATTATTCTCTTCTTTTGGACTATGTTTTCGGAATAATGTTTGCATGTTTATCACTTAATATTTCTTAGAAGGAAGCAAGAAGTAAAGTACATTATATTTTGTTTCGAATGGTATTCATTTTCAATTTGTAATATTCCCTGAATGATTTAATCAATTTAACGTTTCCTTAAATATCACAAAGTTAATTAACGTTTTTGACAAATGAGTTCTCGTCTCGAAAAAACCTCTTGGGATTTTCCAATTCAATAAAAGCCTTTATTTTTTGCTGAATGCAACTCAAAACCAATTTATTTGTAACAGACGCTTTTGGCAGCTTTTGCCGAGAGACTAAAAACTCCTCGTTAAAAGGGTTACGTAGATTTCAATTAAAATTCTGTCGACGGATTGTTAATTCGCGTTAATTAAAATCTGATAAATAAATCTGCCTGCTTATGTACGCAATCGTTTTTAATATTGCAGGAAAATTTGATGGGATTTGGTTTTCTTGTTTTTCAAAGATTTTATACATTTGTTTTAGGAATAGTTTTCTTGACCATGACTTGATTTTGTCTAACATGCTATTTTTTTATTTTTCTTAAATTTTAAAAATATGTGATAGATTTCTGATGTCCAAAGCGTTTTGCAATCCAGTCCTTGGTATTATTTGTGTTTTAACTGTTAAATTATATATATTTCCTGATATGATCTTCATTAACATTGACGCTATTATGATGTTTACCATAATAATTATGCACCCGCTAATTTCGCTACAAACCAGCCATTAGGTAGTTAACAATAACGAACGTACCTATGTAGGTTAATGGGGTTTACAATATAAACAAAGTAAAGTGAAATATGTGAAAGAATTTGTTTTTATCATTCTAAAATAAAACTATATTTGTACATTTATTAATAAAGGTAAAGACAAAGGTATAATATTCTTATGAATTTGGTTTTAAGTCAGGCAAAGATAAAACTGCTTTAAGCCTGCGTAGAAATGAAATATACTCGTACAACTGTTTTTAAACAGTGGCAAAATATGGTTAGTAAACATGTGTTTCATTGTTTTGGTTTCTTTTCGACAAAGAAACAAAGATTGTTAATATGTATATCTAAAGATGAGTTGTGAAATGAAAAATATGCATAGTCTGTGATTAATGACGTCATGTTATGTACGAACGATTTTGTATTCGACTGCCCTCTAACTGCCACTATAGACCGGGCGCTAGAGGTAGTTGATTATGCAAAATGTGACGACCGAATTCCACCAAAGGATTTGAGTTACAAAAAGGTCAAATATTAATAATGTGGATCTTGCCGGCCAATTTTTTGGTCCATTTTTTTTACCCCCTCTACTCTTATTTGTAAAGGGAATGTATGGAGTAAATATTAAATCATTTTAATGATTATTTCAGTTATAGTTTATAGTTTTTTTCTAATTGTAAAAGTGAGAATGAGAATGAGCAATTAAAACAGTTAGAAATATTTAGAAACATTTTTGTTTAAAAAAAAAAAGTTATTTGATGATGAATACAGACATAAACTGAATTCTCAAAACATAGGTTTCGGTTTTAATTTGATGAAAGCGATATGCACATCATATGCTTTGCTTTGCATTTGCATTTATTAAGGCCTACAGTACAAACATTTATTTGGAAAAATTCTCATCAAACACAATTACAACCCATTGATTATAGTTTATTTGGTTATGAAAATCTGAACGGTAACTTACGCCCACGACAAATGACTAAACCGTCTTTAAATGTATTAATGACGAATGTCTAAATAAAAATTAGTAATTATTTGCCCACTTTACGTATATTTCTGTTTAATTTCACTGTTTTTTTTATAATAATAATATTTAATAATAATAATATTTATTTCGCATAAAATTATACAATGAAACATATGTGGAAACTTTGACTAGCCAACTAGGAATGGATCCTGTTTTAGGCCAGTCAAATTGACAAATTTAGTTCATATCATAATTTCATATTACATTGATTAATTATATATACACATTATTTATAGAATGAAACAAGTATTACGATTGAATTCCTCGTAGAAGCTTTAGTTAATAACTACAATTTTGAACTCATAAAAAAAAGAATAAGCGAAGAGAAAAAAACAATGTCTTAAAGTACAGATTTAGTATCGAATGCTTGTTTAACAATAGATAAATGTTTGGACATGTGAATCGCTTGCAAAAATTGAGAATCGAGACCAGCTTCAAGTGTGATGACAAAATCCATATTATAATTAAAGTGGATGTTTAAACATGATTACAAAAAATAATTATAATGAACGTGAGTGACGTATCCCTCAACTTTACGAGCGGGTAAAGAAACTCAAAAAGAATGTGACTCGAAAAGGATGCAGCAAATGAATAAAAACAATTTGTATATAAATATGTCTTAAGTTAATGTATAAATAGTGACATGAGAAAGTGGTAGATAATCAATTGTATTTATTTCCCTTTCCTTGCTTCATTTTTTCATCCTACTAAGATATTTTCCCTTAGAGCACTTAATATAAAATAAAACCGGTAAAGTAAATAAAATCCAGATGGTAATAATAAAAAGAAAGATCACCGCAGGAGATGAATGTAGAACAATGGGAAGGGTATTGATAAAATAGTAGACAATTATGTTCTGAAGTGATAAGTACGTGTTTTTGTAATATTACGTATAGTACGTAATTTTGTACGTATTATTTATAAATTATAATTTACGTAATTTTGTATAATAAAAAGAAAGATCTCCGCAGGAATTGAATGTAGAAAAAATATGTATATCTTTTTTTTTTAATAAATATGATTTTATTACTTTTATTTTCGTTTTCTTTTTCATTCAATAATCCATCCTCACTTTTACCATTAGAAAAAACTATAAACTATGACTGAAATAATCATTAAAATTATTTAATATCATGTACTCCATACATTCCCTTTACAAATAAGAGTAGAGGGGGTAAAAAAAATGGACCAAAAAATTGACCGGCAAGATCCACATTATTAATATTTGACCTTTTTTAAAAACTCAAATCCATTGGTGGAATTCGGTCCTCACATTTTGCATACACAACTACCTCTAGCGCCTGCACTACTAATGGAATTGTGTTTTTTAACGATATTTTTGTTGTAAAAAATTACACACGTGTGGGTTTTGAATTTTATGAATATTTTATTATTCAAATTTGTGAATATAAGTTTATTTTTCATTGCTATCCTGGGGAGAGTGATAGTTTAATCAACGGAGCCAGCTACATGGGTCTACAGAGAAAAAGCGCTGCTGTCACTTGTACGCGGCTTTCAAACGCCTTCAGCGTGTCACTCTTAATCTGTAGCTATAAAAGAAATTCGTAGAAAATATAAGATTTTTCCATTATATTGAAACCTGGTAACAACGCCCCCAATTAATCATTTGAATTTTGTTCAACTATTTCTCATCATCTTAAATATGCGTGATAAATTTTCTAACACATCGAGTTTTAAAATTTAAAGAAACTGTATTATTTGAATCCCTTTTGTATTTATGCCCAAGATAAATATTTAATCTCAACGTCTCTAGTGTATTTGGTCGCAAGTCCAATCTCACTAAGTCAATATTGTTGCGTAAAATAAATATCTAAAGAAAGGATAGCAAAAGTGTAAAAATATGTAAGAAGTGTTCTAGGTAGATACACTGCCATCCATCTTCTTTTATTTACCAAAACGTGTCAATTTTTTTATCCAACCTTTTGTTATGCGTGTCATTTCAAACAGATTATATTAATCACATATTACACACATACATAGCCTTTTGGTAAAGTTGTGTAAGTCTGCTTCACGGAGAACATGGAATATTCCTTGATGAAAGTTTGATATACGGATAATACTGAATATTCCTTGTTTAATAAATATGACATTTGTCGGAAGTACCAACTCTATAAAATAAATTCTTGTCATAATAAAAACAAACTTACCTACATAATTCGAATTATTCCCGGTACTACTGGTACTGGGTTGAGGTGCTACGTGTAAATATCATATGAATTATCTGTCCTGCAAACTTTTGAGAGGCTCTTTAGATATACATACCTCGCACCTCACATTTTCAATACTTTCCTAAAAGAAACCACCTATTGTGCCACAAAAAACAACTTAAACTGGTTATACAAACATTTCAATACATGGTTACTACACAAAAAAAGGGCATGCATCACCAAGTTATTAGTAATCTCATCTTAGTCTCTAATCCTCACTCTTTATTTACATATATGTGTTGGTTACTTATAGAAATTTTATCTGAATTATTAATACTGCTTTTGTTTTACGAATGCTTATATTATTATTACCTCATATGTATATTATAGATCTAGATTTAGACGCTAGTATTACTATGTGTATTCATTTTGTTGATATTTAATAGTTTTAGATTTAGATGCTAGCATTACTATGTGTATCTGATGAATTTTTGGTTTTAATTTGTAAATTCCTTGATAACTGTATTTCAACTCCCAATAATTCTTATTTGATTATATGTATTTATGTTTTAATATGTATCTATGTGCTCGATTGTGTACACGTATGCGATTGCCTGTGCGTATGTATGTGCGCATATGCGTGTATGTGTGTATGAGCATAACTGTGTTTATGTATGTACATATATGTAAATGTATATGTGTGTAAGTTAATGTATATATATATATGTACCCGCCTCGGAACAGACTTAGTCTAGTGAGGCGGGCTACTAAATTGTGTGTATATGATTATTGTTACAATAAACGCCCGGGTTGCCGGCATTAAAAAAAAAAAAAAAACATTCCAGGTTTTGAATGGTTTTCGGCAAGCAGGCTTTGTCTAACGGTCTAACGAGTTTGTGTAATTATTGTAATACCATTATTTTTTTATGTGAATACCTCACAAGAGTCCCAACTGCTCCTGTCTGGAGCTAGTAGTGAGACTATGGCATCCAATTGGAGTATGTTGTGAGGCTGAAGTTAGTAGGGAGGGGAAGGTGGTGACTAAGGGGAAGGTGGGGAAGTATTGTACTGTAAGTAAGTACTGGCTTTTCAGATCGGGTCACCAAATCACCAAACACGGCTAAAGCCATTTCAATCAACATTTCAATTCTGAATCCGATTCCAATTAGAGACCAAAGTCAAAATTATTCACTTCACGCGATCGCTATTTTCATCTCTATTTTCTTATCTACAATTTCAATAGTCATCACTGCGAACAACACATGAACCATGCTGTTTGCTGTGATGCCAACTGAAATCGTAGATATGAAAATAGAGATGAAAATAGCGATCGCGTAAAGCGAAAAATGTTGACTTTGGTCTCTCTTTGGAATCGGGCCGAAAAAAGATGTCGCGTATAACGGCCATAAATAAGTTCTTTAGCACCGAAACTCTATGAAACGAAAAATAGCGACACTAAAAAGAGACACACACACACATATCTATTGGATTTAGCCTGCGAGAGAATGAGGTGGTATAATCGGTCTCCTCTTTGTTTTTTGAAGAAATACAAATATTCCCGGGTTACGAATAAATAACCTGACAATATTTGAACATCTCCTACTACCATCACAGAGAGCTGAAAATGTTGCTTGTGTTTTAATGGAATCGAACACGGACTCCTGGGTGGGAACAAAACGCGATGCCAACTCAGCTACCAACCATTAGTCATTTTCTGGAGGTTTCACTTCTACCGTGTATGAATTGCACACTTTGATTTATATGTTAATACAACCTGCATATTAATTTTCTTTTAGTGGGTCACTAACTATTTATTTATCTCAAAAATATTTATGTTCAGTCTTTTTGATTTAATGGCGTGTAAAGCTGATATTGAGCTTAATTAATTGCCTATTCTACGTAAATGCTCGGTTCGGTGTTGGGCTGGGAACAACAGTTTGTTTATGAAATATTCTCTAGGAGGCCACCTTGTAGTTTGGTTTGTGCCCGGTCTCCGTGCCGAAATGTCGAAGCCTCAGCGTCGACACAAATCTCCGTGAGTGCTCGGAGAAATTCAATTATAATAATAAACGGTGAATAAAATTGTTCTCCTCTCCCTAGATCTACTTTATCTCAAGCCTTTTCATCTCGAATGAAGGTGCATATTATTGGATTAATTAACAGTGCACTCAATGCCTAAATTCCGTCTATCGGGAATAATCTAGAAGCTTTTATATATGGCTCTTGGTTAACGTCAATTGCTTTGTTCAAGGATTCCAACACGTATATCTGCATTAACAGGGTGCAATCAACTTTAGTGCATTTAGATAATAAAATGTTTTTATGGTTCATTTTGTAGACTGTATTATATTTAAAATGCTGGTGTCAGAGATCCAATCAGAAGAATGTGCGAATTGTTTAATAAAAACCACAACCTTAAGAATTCCGATATATTTTTTGATACTTATAGCACTTTTGGTAGAAAATTGAAAGCTGTTTTCCTATAAAAAAAGAATTCTTATATATAATTGACTATGCTTTTTATGTGCTTCTTTTTAAACAATTTTCGATTAATTATTAATTATGACTTATTTTTAAACATGTATAAAAAATGTATTTGAAAATCTTTATTTATCATATTTTTTAATGTAGCTATTACTTTGTGGTTATCCATTATAGAAAAATGAAATAATTTAACTTTGTATAAACCACTTATTTGATGCGCAAATCCGACCGGTTTCGGAACAAACGTTCCTTCCTCCTTTTGCGCATCAAATAAGTGGTTTATACAAAGTTAAATTATTTCATTTTTCTTTATTTATCAAGTCAATCAGCGAGAATCAGTGGGGTGCAGGCGAATTCTCAAGTTATTGTTCATAATATTGTTTGGTTAATTATTGTCTGTATCTGTGTTTTCGCCAAGAAATAATATTAAAAAAAAACATCCTATCTAATTTGATGTAAAATAAAATTTAAGCTTTTGATTGTAGCTTACGCATTTATTATTTTTACCCGTTTTGCCGTCTTTGAAAGCAGTATCTATTTTGACTAAAGCTTGCCACGCTTACCTATAAATAAACAGTATTATCTGTTTGGCACATTTAAAATTTATTTGTGTTGTATTTTACCTAATTTTGTCAAATATTATATTATTCGAGATTCTATTTTATCCTTTTTTATATTACCTCCACGCAGGATGCCCCGAGGAAAATTATTCCCTCATGGTCTCCGTCATCTTTGGGGATGCCGTGTGGAGCTGGTCTTTTTATGAAAGGAACGATAGAAAGTTCTGGGAAGGAAAAAGGTATGGGTGGTGGGCAGGAACATAGGGGTCTTTATGTCTGGAGTGGCAGATGTATGAATTCATCCCTTCCACTGCGGTGCATTGGAGGACCCACCACTTTCCCGCCCTGGTATAGGTAACAGATGGTTACCCCTTCAAGGCTCTTGCAAGGACTCTAATTTTTTGGTAAAAACGACTCTACAGAAAATCTCCCTCAATCCGGCCAAATGTTGGTGGGAAAATGCATCTGCCGCCAAGGCCTTGACAAACCTCACCCCATGAACCCGTACACCCCTGCTACGTCACCAAAAGTAGCGAGCCACTTGGGGTGACTTTTAGAGATACGGTTTTTTTTAATAAATAGTGGTGAATGCTAACCTGAAGGATGCATTTTGGAAAAAAATATTAGGAGCGAGCATAAGTGTGAAGAAATTATTATTATGTAGATACATATAGGCATAATATTGACGTGAGAACTTCTTTAGCACCCTTGTGATTTGAAACTCGATGTCTTTTTTGTGCTTCGTAGTTTCGTAGCCTATCGGCCTCTACATGCTGTGCTACGTAGAATAAAATGTAGAATAATTTTCGAACTTGCTAACAATATTATAATAAATAAACCCTACAATTATCCTACTCCAGATACTCCGCATTCGTCTCATTCTCTCGATGTTTAGGTTTCTGAAGGTTTCACTTCTACCACGTGTGAATTGTACAGCTTCGTCGTGATTTGAAACTCGATGAAGTGAAAAAAAGAGACTGAAAAGAGACACACATACATCTATAGGATTTATCCTGCGAGAGAATGAGATAATATAATCGATCTCCTCTTTGTGCGGTGCTTCGTTGCCTCCCCACTCGTGACAACTTCCTTTTCTGAAGGTTTCACTTCTCCCGTGTGTGGGTTGTACACTTTGCTTTTTTGTAATGTTTTGGTAATTAAAAAATAATTTTACCTCAAAGTATTTAGAACACAAGTTTTGGGTCGCTATTGGTCGCATTTCGAATGACAACCATGGCTGACCATGACTTGAAAGATACCTAATACAGATAATTAATAATTAATCATTTGGGGCTCCGTGTTTGATAACTTTCTCCCGAAATAAACCAGTGTTTCGTATTATTACTCTGTTTGATTGTAGTACCTACATGTGCGAGGTTAAAAAACTATCGAACCGGCTTTTCGTGAATCAAGTTGATAAAATTAACGATCAGTGAGCAATTATATCACGTGTGTTACCCAACAATTAAATACCTCTGGCTTTAGATCAAATGTCAAGCTCTGTCCACACACCGCGCTCCTAGTGTGATTGATGCAGTTCCCAACCAATAAAAAAAAATAATAGGGAATTGAAATCAATTGTGCGCTTTTATAATCAGCGTGAAGATTAACGGTCACGGTAACGTGACGGCAATAAAGGCTATAATGCTGCAGCTCTTTCTTCCACATTAGATAATGGTGAGACACCGAATTCGAGTGAATGTTTCTTCCAAAGTACTACTTTTTGCGAAGGGAATTGCGTTTCATTTTCTTTATACATGTGAGGAAGATGTATGATAATGGTTGTACGTTTCCTTTGGGGGGGATGGGTGAGGGGGTGCAGACATACTTTCACCGTTTGTCTCATTTTCGTCTGATGTTATTTAATTTGTAAGAAAGAGCGGCAGCATTATATGTTTAAGAACAAAAGCAAAACCATTAGCGCATTGACATTTGACGTTTTTGAATTTTTGGAATGCTTGCAAACTTCAATATTATCCTTGTAACTATATTCCATACTTTAAAAATTATCGTCACGGCAAGTAGTATTGATAGTTGTCCACGTAGACGTCACGGTGCGGTGTTTGATAGAGATGCAAGAAAATCACGACTTTTTCCTTTGGAGGAAACAGACCTACGTACATTGTGTATCTCATATTTTGAAAGAGCTGCAGCATTATAGCAATAAGCCTCCTACTGCGTGTGCGGATCGGGAGAAGCTGGTTGAGGGAGACCTTTTGAACATTCCAGCCTTACTATCTTAATCCGTCGCCTTGCACCGTAGCGACAGAATTTTTTTTATCTTAGCTCTTATTTCCCTTAAACACGGTAAGTTTTAAAGCTCTTAAATATATGTTATTCTTGAAGATAATAAATCGCCCGCGCCGAAATGCAAATTATATAAAATTCCCTCGATAGAAAAAAATCGCAAACTATGCTCCAAAAAATATTATTAACGCGTTTGTTTCAGTTATTTTACAAGTTATATGTATGAAAAAATTCTTAGTGTTTCTTTAAATGCTGTTTAAAATAATTCCCGCGAGATTTTTGCTCTATTTTAAACGAGTCGTTAGCGCTCTCCTCTAACATTCGTAATTTCGTATCTCTACATCTTCTTATCGGGCCCGGTTGCAGAGCCTTATTATATTTTTCCTTCTCAGAACTTCCTCTCCTTCCTTTACCTAAAAATACCCTCCACATAGGATCTTCGAAGACAACATAGTCCCCGAGAGATTTTTTTTCCCAGGACCTCCTGAGTGGAGCTAACAAAAAAAGCTATAAAAAAAATTGGCGTTTAACGGTGACCGTTCAAATTTTAAAAAAATCTTAAAGTCGATTAGGATCGACCACCTAAACTTGAGTCTCGAAAATAAAATGACCGAGTTTCCCTTGACATGTCTTACGAAGATAGTATATTTTTTTTCAGACCACCTGGCGACTTGGTGTTAAGCCAAATTTATTTACTATTCTGGTTTTTGGTATGCCGGTGGTGTCATTATAATATTATCGTAGCGATTAATATAGGTATGCTTTTTAACACGGCCCGAGCTATCTTTGGGACACGCTAATATTGTATCTACTGATGAATTAGTTTGTGGTTTGTGTTGTTACTGTAGAAGCCCGAAGATTGGTATTATATTAGGTTGTTGAAATGGTTGCATTATAGTCCGAAATGGTTTGGTTAAGTTAGAACGCCCTCAGACGAGGGACTTTAGTTGCGGAGGCAGTTGGAAAACTATTCCAAATTCAAAAAAAGTCTCTCATGTGAGCACCTCCATACACAGTAATGGATTTTTTTGCCCGCAAAAGTTGCAACGCAACCTTCTCCGCAATTGCATCTGTTTAGAGTTATCTTTGGAATACACTGGGTTGTTTCACGGAATTTGAACAATTCTTCAAAATTCAAAGCTAATTTTCAAGTTCTGTGTAATTTTATTCAAATTATGTTATTATTTCAGTTCTGTAAAGCATTCGGCTTATAATGATACAATGACAGAACTTGAATGGGACTTTAACTTTACTTGAATAATATCGTTGAAATTTGTTAAATTGTTCAAATTTTGTGAAACAGCCTGTCACTGATTTTACTAATAAATCAGTTCGTGGTTTGTGCATAAATAGCTACCCATACTATTTATTTTTATTTTGACAAAAGCTTCACATTGGAGGCCCTGAAGAAAATAATTTCCCTCAGGGCCTCTGTCATTTTTTGCGATGTTGTGTGGAGGGTCTTGTAAAGGAAAAGAAGAAGAAGAAGTTCTGGGAAGGATGAGGTGTGGATAGGAATCTGAGGGACAGTGGGTCCAGGAGTGAAGGACATATGAATCCATCCCTATCACAGCGGTGCAAGGCGATGAGTTGGGGAGACCAACTGGAGAGGCCAAAAGGTCTTCTTCAGCCAGTTTCTCTCGATCTGGCTCGCCACCCAGTAAGTAGGCAGGCGCTTCCGCCGCCAAGACCTAGACAAACCTCACCCCATGAACCCGAGCACCCCTGCTAAGTCGCCAAACGTAGCGAACGAATGCCCCATGGTAGGATATTGGTTATCTGATAAAAGTTCCCAGGGCGGCTGCGGTACACAAACTCGCCCTCCACATTGAGAATTCCCCCCAAGTTACTGTAAAAGCCCAACAATAAATTTTCCTTTTGCTTTACCGGTAAATACTTGAATTTGTCGAAAATGTTGCTGGTTATATCTAGATCACAATAAAATTGTAGGTATCTGCTTATTAATCAGTCTGTGGTTTTGTGCGGTACATATTTTTTTATTTTATTTTATTTATTTTAAATACATAAACGGCTATACTGCCTTTTATAAATAAACATATAATAGAGTACAAAAGTAAGAAAAATAATATCATTACATAATAGTAGTTTTAAACTTAAAAATAACATACAATTATTTTATGTATCACAACAAAAAATAACAAAAAAGAACAATGAGAAAACAATGTCCATATTGCGTATATAAAGTTACATTATGGAAAAAATAAATAACTTAAAAACTGAAACTTAAAAATAACATACAATTATTTTGTGTATCACAACAAAAAAGAACAATGAGAAATATCATCATTTCATTTCAACATGTCCATATTGCGTATATAAAGTTACATTATGGAAAAATAATTTTTGAGTGCATGTTTATATTGCGCTAATTTTAAGAAATAAATGTCGCCGATGTTAGCATATTCATTTCCCAAAATGTGTAATCGACTGATTGGTGAGTAATAATGTGATAATGTATGTGTGTTATTATAGTAGAACGGTAGAGTCAGTCTATTGTTAGCGCGACCAGGGCAATGAAATCGTATTAGTTCTATTAAATCAGGGGTATCCAAGACCGAGTGAATTATTTTATATAATATTAATAGATCACAGATTTACTACAAACCCTGGAATATTGGTAAATCTCAATATTGACTATTTTTCTGGCGTTTACAGTAACATTTACAAATTTGCTCATGTAGTGACCTCATAGGGACGAACAGTCTTAGCAGTGACAACACCGTGTTCTATTGTATTTACACAACGCAGAGCTATTCAAAATAAGGCACGTCACAATGGCGATGTTTGTTAAATATCCTTATTAATGCGGGTACTATTTTCTTTACACGGGAAACTGCCACATAATGTTCAAGCATTACTTTCGTTGTATATTATGTCGCTAACTGTTAAATTTAATTGTTCGTTGTGAGTCGAGGAGACAAGAATATCCTTTTTTATAACTAACGATTAAAACTTGTACAATTGTTTGTTCATTTGCATTGTAACGGTCCTCGTCTGTGCTACCTTTCTTGTTTGTAAACTTTATTGTGATCCTCGGTACTCCAGATGGCCAATAAGTATCTCCTACTTTCTAACTTAAAAACCACTATTTTTGTGTGTGTGTTTTTTTTTAAATAGGTAATTCACCCTAAAGAGAGTGCTTTGTGATTTATTTTTAAAGCCCGCTTTCGTCGTTAAATATTAATAAATAAAGTTTTGATTTTTCAAAGTCTGCCAAAACGCACTAATTCTGTGGTGTGTCGGGTGTGACGTCATACGGAATGAATTCTGTCGTTTTACATGTCGGTATATTAGTTGATTTTGTATGGGAAAAGCGAGACGTTTTTTATTCTTACATTTAAACGCTTTTAATTGAATTGTAAAATGTCAATATCTCTTTAATATTGTTTTTTGCAATAGACCAAAGTGTAAAAATAGGATTATTTTCGCACTCCATTAAATTTGTTTCGTGTAATTGAGTTTCTAGATTCGCATTTTTTTGACGGTCTCCGTGGTCGGGAATGGCTCTCGAATAGCAATCTGAAGGTCGCGTGTTAAAATCCCGGCTTGCGCAAGCAAATTTAATTTTAATATATCAACACAATTTAGAAATTTTTGCACTTAATTTTTAATATAGATATTGTTATAACAGAATTCTGCTACGAATTGTCAGTATTAAAAATTTAAATATAAACTTTAATTTGTTATTTCACAATTTATTCCTTTAAAATAATATACAGGGTGTCCGGGGGTAAAGTGCATTACCTTCGCAGGTTATTCTACATGATAGTATAAGTAAAAAAAATAAATAACTTTTTTCGAAATTCCAACTTTTAGGGGTAGTTAAAAAGATAAAATTAGTCCGGCGTGTGCGGCCAGATTTACTATTTTGCGCTGTTACGATACGGGCCAATCACAATCGAGTCGGGCGCCCGGCAGACTCTCAGCAAGTAAGATTGTACCTCACACTAAGGATTTTTAGTAGGTACGTCTTTTTGTATGGGAAAAATGTGTTGGAATTTCGGAATAAGTTGTTAATCTTTTTTACTCCTACCATCATGTAGAATCACCTCCCGAAATTAATGCACTACCCCCGGACATCCTGTATAGTATATTTGCGGCACTTTCCAGTCTAAGATACTCTCAGTGTCACGTGGTGTAAGACCACCATTCAGAATTTAAACGTAGCTTATGGCTTTCGCCGTGGTTTGTGACCAGATCTGAATAGTCAGGTGCTTCTCCGCCCTCCTCTTCTATCTTCAGCCTCACAACATACCCCAATTGGAAATGTCATAGTCTCACTGGCTCCAGACGGGAACAGTCAGGAGGACCGGGCGGCATATTTACAAAACCTATACCGATTCAGTCGCGGTAACGACAATTTACATTTTAAATATACCTCTATATTGGTTATTTTTTATCACATTGCAAAAACAAAAATTGTTCTAAAATCTAGATAAAATAATCTTTCTGATGTGTATATTAGAAATTAATAATTTTATTTATAAATATTTCAATTTTAATATTATTCCCATATATTGTAAATACACCTCTATATTGATAATTTTTTATCACTTTGCAAAGACAAAAATTGTTCTAAAATCTAGATAAAATAATCTTTCCAATGTGTATATTAGAAATTAATAATTTTATTTCTAAATATTTAAATTTTGATATTGAAAATTTAAAGCGACTGAAACGCGGTAGGGATTGTAAATACGCGACCGGGCGCGGTACTCACATAAAACTTTAAAAATTATGTTAATTTCATAATTTACACCCGTTAAAATGCTTTCCGTATACGTATACAATGTATTCAAAAACGATTCATTAAAAATATATTTAATATTTTAATAATTTATTAATTTTATTTATCTTAAAAAATGGAACATGTTACAGTGTTACTTTTCCTCCATTAAAAGCATTTGCTTGTGGATGGAGGAGCTTGTGGATACATTTTAAATATGTACAATTTATACAGTCAGGTGTTTCACATAATATATACACAGATTCACAGTTAATATACATACACCGTTAAAACACAGTTTAATCATATCGCAATCAAGATCCTTTAACTAAAAGATAAAATAATCCACATGTATTCAGTAATAAGTAAAATAGGTATAAATTTTAGTGTGACATTCATGTGGTGATGAGAGAAGCAGCAATTTTCCCATTGGTGATTTCTCTAAAATGTTTTTTGATGGAGTTCAACAATTGTACTTTGTCATTAATGCTTCTGATTTCTACTGGAAGGTTATTAAAGAAGTATGTACTTAGTAGGAAGTAACATAGAAGTATCGATACAATTTGACACCGTCATGAATCGAAACAACGCCCTGTCGCGCATCCAAGCAATTTCATCGGATAATTCAGCTCTACTATTTTAAATGTCTTGTTAAAAACAATGCACAATTACTGGAAATAAATAATAAAATTATGTACCTGATAAAAAGTCGAAAGTTATCATCTAAAAATAACTTTTGGGCTTCAATTGTATTTAAATAAAAAAAAAAAATGTCCATTTAATTTTATTCAAATATGAATCATGTGGTATGTAACAAGAGCTCCCAGCGAAGTAGTCTTGGATCGACCGGGATCGATCCAATCTTTTTGACCCGATCACGAACCAGTAATTATTATTATTGTCGTTTGAGCACCATATGTCTGTCACATAATTATGTTTTTGTTTTTATGTCACTATATTTTTTCAAATATTGAATTATCGAGGGGGCCAGTTTTTTTTGGTAACTTTCTGGTATTATTTTATTTAGACCATTTTATATTTTATTTAAACCTTTTTATAGGAACCACTTTCACTTAAATATATATATATATATAATCTGGGATGGAATTGATAAATAACATACTTTTTCCTTCTACAATAATGTTAGGGGAAGAAGAAACTTAATAAATAATGAAGTTATTTATTCAGCAACCATATTTCGTTGGAACCGAAGGGTATTTCAATAATCTTTTAATGGTTCATAGGTTCATAGTAACCACATAAGTTGCGCCAATAATATATTAGCACCTCGTCCTTTTTATTTATTTATATGACGCACGGCCTCCCCTTTCTGTTTTGCGTAAATTATTTAATATCTCGACATTTGTAAGGCGAGTTTAGACAGATATTTCTAAATTGAAAAAAAAAGTAATTTCTGGTTGCGCTTTCAACTTTTCTGGCGTTGTACAAAATAACAATTAGGAGAAATTACTCATGTTAATGAAAGTGTCTGTGCACAGAAATTCTTCCCTCGTAAGTATTTGTTGCGCAGTTGTTGTTGTTACTGCTGCAAGTTGTTTTTTAATACCTGTAAAACATACTCTACATACAGTCTTTGCATTTGAGATGACAATTTATTTTAATTAACAGATCTGTCTACGTTTCAGACGTTCCTCCTGCAGATTTGTACCAAGACGGCAGCTAGTCTCTATTGAAGAATCCACTAGAACCCAGAACAGCTAGTTTTTTAAACTCAAAGAAATTAGGAATTGTTTTAATTCTACCCTGTTACTATTTATTTGAAGCAATTGAAAATGTAAAAAAACATATGAAATATTTTGAAAACTTAATGATATCGGTCACCCTAATTCGGCTTTATAAAAAAAAATCTTACGACTTACGACTAATTTCCTTACGACTTGGAGTCGCTTCTTCTGAATTGTAATCTCAATCAAGTTCCATATTAAACGCTTCAACCGTTTTACTTTTAAATTATCCGCTCATTAATCTGATTTTCAGATGGTCTAATTCGGTTCAATATGGTTCGCATTTAATGTAGGAAATATTGATTGGTGTTGGCAATCATATTATTAGTAACACACTTCCGCGGTATTTTTGCGGCTCAGCAAATTTCACTTCTTATCTATTATTATCTTTTTGTTTGAAGTTTGGAAACTTTTCATGTTGGGAAATGTTTGATTACGAACCTTTTTTTCTGAAAAAAAAATTATTTTGGGAAAATCGATCAGATATTTTTCTTTATACTATATTTTGATTTTTTATATTGTTTCCATGTTGGTAAATTTTTAAAAAATTGGAAAATGGTCACGAAATTAAAAAAAAAATATCTTTTTTATTTTCTTGTGCGAAGTTTTTAAATTTTGGGGTTAAAATATCAGTCAAGAAAACGTCCTAATTTATATAATTTTACAATTTATTAAAAAGCATATTGCTTTGCATTGTGACCATTGATTTACACTTTATCCAGATTTATACCTAAACTATTTTCTTTCTTTTCTTTTGACATATCAGTCATATTTTTACAATATTAGGAATTTATAATCGCGTGTTATTTATAATTTTCTGGCTTCAAAATAGTCTAGTCGTAAAAAAAACTGACAATGGGCCGACTCTCCATAAACTTTTTCTCTTAATTTTATATCTTTCAGCAGTATTTAAAAAAAACATAGAGATACCTACTACAATAAGTTTGTCTAACCTATCAACATTGATTAAAAGTTTTCATGGCAAATGGCATTTCAAATTTGTTTTCATTGCGATGAAATCATCTAAAATGCCTTAAAAAAATTTCTTCTGTTAATTTTTTTGATTACCAAATTACAGTTACAACGGAGCTGCGTATTTTACGAGCCTATATAATATTATTATTAATATTGCTTTCATTGAGCACGGGACCCTTAAGTCTAACGATTTACCGCTGGAGGGAAAACATTTCTTTCGGCACTATAAACCAAGAAGTGTTCAAACGATTCTAATTCCTTGCCTGAGCCAAAACGTATAAACAAAACCTAATGGGAACTAATCAAATTAACCCTATCCATCGTTAGGAAAAACTTCTTTCACGTTTGAAAGTGTCTTTTTTTAAATTTTTTCCGGTAGATATATTTCTTGGCTTATTCGACCTAGCGCCTGCCTTATTTGTATTAAAATTTTCAATGAATGTTCAAGGACTAAGTGAATTGTTTTTTTTTTACAGGTTCATAGTGTAAGGCGTTGTAAAACAATCATCCTAATCTGAACTCACCCCTCCGGCTCTGGGAATAGCGCGGCTGGCTCACCAAAAACATTGTAAGTATATAATAATATTCAACTTTTATTATGATAACACTTTATAATAACTCTTGAAGGTTATTCCCATCAATTTATCATATTATTGAAGAAAAAGATAATAATACTAATAAATCTAAACGAAAATATGAAAAAGAACAAGATACAGAAAAATATAGAGGTAACGGTTGCAACTGAGAACAAACCCAGAATTTCTCGTCTTATCGGGACCAGCGCCTCAACCAACACGGCCTTTGAGACCTCTAATTTTAAAGTCATTTTTGTCAATCGAATTTACAAATTTCTCTTCTAATAATTTTTACTTGTGTTTTGGCCGCTACCTTTTTTATGGTGACCCGACAATTGGTCCGGCGACAGTTGTATCGGCGACAGTTGGTCCGGCGACAGTTGGTCCGGCCGACAGTTCGTCCGGCTGACATTAGGTCCAGTGGAGGTTATTCACCTCTTACCCGCCCTGGTATAAGTAACAGATAGTTAGCCCTTCAAGGCTCTCGCAAGATTCTAATTTTTTGGTTAAACGAAGCTACATTTATTTATTTTAAACGAATCTAGACCTCCAGTGTCCTTAGGTTCTTAGTGTGACATTAGGTCCGGCGACAATTGGTCCGGCCGAAAGTTTAGAAGATGTTTCCTTCAAGTAATTACGCAAAGAGAATATACGGCCGTACAACCAAAGTCCATATACTTGTATCTGTAGGCATCTTGAGTGAAAATCTGCCGTAAAAATATTTTTAAGTAGCATGCGGCAATCACAAAATACGACATACTTATACGTGCAGTCGGCTTAACGAAAACACGCTAAAGATTCCTACTTGCATATAATATAACTTTTATATCTGAATATAAGACAAGAGTCCCAACTGCTCCCAACCGTCTCGAGCCAGTGAGACTATGGCATCCCCAATTTTGGTATGGTGTGATGCTGAAGGTAGTGGGGAGGAAGAAGGAGAAGTGGAAAATGTACCTGGCTATTCAGATATAGTCATCAAACACGGCTAAAGCCATTTCAAGTAACGTTACAATTCTGAATGAATACTGACGAATAGCAAAATACGACATACTTATAAATGTCGCCGGACCAATTGTCGCCGTACCAAATATCGGCCGGACGAACTGTCGGCCGGACCAACTGTCGCCGGACCAACTCTCGCCGGACCAACTGTCATGGAACCCTTTTTTACAGGATCACAATGTTCAAAGAACTGGTTTGTAACCTAGATAGTGTCTCAGATAAACATATCCGATTTTATTTATACGGAACATCTATTATTGACCTTTTTCTTAAACCCGTCAGGCTAATTTGTTCGTTTTTGGGAACAACTCATATAGGTTTCATAGAAATCGTTGTCTCTCTTACTATCATAGTGAGAAATATTATCTAAACGGTGTTGGAAAGAGAAAATACCACGCTTTATATTCAAATATGAAAATTAACCAAAAAGGAAGCCAAATGAAATTAAAAAATCAAAGTTTCGGATCGCAATTTGAAAAAAAATTTTTTTTTGGGAATAATTTATTAATTCGTTGAACGACAAAAAGAGTCAGGTAATAAAATACTTGATAAATAAATTTTACTTAAAAAAATCGTGAGGTGAGCCATTTTTAAAACTTTTTTATGTTTCATAAATTATAATATTTATTTCGAATTATGAAATACGACAACGCATTTTAACAACTTTCAAAAACAGTTTTCGAATACGTTCAGAAATATTCCATTTATTTGAATTTTATTACGAAACAGAAATATTTTGACCTTCCGACAAAAAACGGTCGAGGGGTTATATTTTAAACCAGTGGTTCTTAACCTGGGTTCGTTCGAACCCCAGGTGAGTCAGTCTCGCGGGTTCGGCGTAGGCCGACTCATAGGATATTCATTATTATGTTTTTGTGTGAAAATCATGTTTTAATGCTTTTGTTTATTTTGGGCACCTATGTATAAATATAAACCTATGTTTTGAATTTGAAAAAATCATATTTTATTTTTCCAATTAAGAAGGGTTCGGTGAATGCGTTTATGAAACTGGTGGGGGTCAGTACCTCCAACAAGGTTAAGAACCACTGGTCTAAACGAATATTCAATACACTAACTTTTGAAGGTTATTCACATCAACTGAATATATTATTTATCGAAGAAGAATGTCTTAGTGTCCACCGTTTCCCTTTTCCGTGTCTTGTTCTTTTTCACATTTATTATATTTCAGATTTATTAGTATTTTCTTCTTCTTCGATGATGTATTACATAATAATATTATTATTGCTTGTTTTCCTTCCAAGAATTGCATTTTTTTCGGTTTCAGAACGTAAAAGCGACTTACTTTATTTTCCCGAATACCGAATACGATAATAAGGAACTCTAGTGAATTTTTTTTATTTTTTTTCTTTTCTTTATTCATCATATAATTTTTTATACAGTTTTTACAGGTGATTCGACTACCACGCTAGGCACATGCCCGTATTATGATATTACGGTTTTAAAAAAATACGAGTATGTTCATATAGAATATAGACCAATAAACGCTGATTCTGAATAAATATGTTTTATTTAATAATATTAAACGCAGAGTTTTAAAAAAAATATTAAAAAGACCATTTTTAATCGGGTCGTAAAAACACGCCGTCAAGTTGACATTATTGAAATTTTAGTGGCGACGTCACTGTTCGACGTGTCGTGACGTCACCGTAAAGTCATTGTATGGGAATGTATGATATGAGATATGACACAAGCCATCGTATTAATTTATTCGTTTATTTACATACTGTTTATAGAGATTTAATTGTTGTGTTTATTGAAACATTATTTAGGCCTAAATAATGTTTCAAAAATAAAGGTATCTCTTATTAGTTTATCCTCTATTATTGAAAATATTCAAAACTACTGCGCAAAAAAATAGTAATGCTACTTCTAGGGAGAATACTTCGAACAACGGAATTCAAAATGGCGGCAGCTGATTGCTCGATCCTATTGTAATTTTTCAGGAGTGATGACGTCACACGATTCACCATACATACGGTGGTTTTCGGGGGATCTTGAAAAATTAAAACTTTGACAATTATTTTAACTATTAAAACTAACTCTAAAAATAAATATGCAGTTAGAAGATCATTATTCATAAAAAAATTGGACTGGAGTTCTCTATTGTTATTGTATTATTGCTTGTTGTTCTACAAAAAAATTGCTTTGCTTTTTTCATTGAAGCCATAAAAGCAAGTAGAAAATTTAGTCTAGCAATCCCATTTCAGAATCGCTTTGGAAGAAAATAACGATAGCCGTTGTGTTGAATGAAGATTGTGAATGGGACTCGCGAGTGCAATTTTAAAATGCTTTCGAGATTTTATGTCGTCGTTTCAAGGTTTCATGGGCTTCTGTGTTTTGTTTGCTCTATTCTGTGCACTCTAATTCCATTCGCTTTTAACGACTAAATAGTGCACAACTGTGGCGTGGAGTACAAATACGTATTACATAATAAATAATATATAATAACAATAAATTATTATTATTTTTCGTCAAATTGATCTTAAATTTTTGGGAGGCGAGTACAGGTGCCAAAAACATTTGTTGGATAACCAACACCCCTGCAATAGGTTCGTTACGTTTGGTGACTTAGCAGGGGTGCCCGGATAAGTGGGGAGGGGAAGGAAATGGTGAAGAGCAAGGTGGGGAAGTACCTGGTTATGCACATCTAGTCACTAAACACGGCTAAAGCAATTTGAAGCGGGTTCATGGGGTGAGATTTTTCTATATCTTGGCGGCGAATGCGTTTGCCCACCTACTGCGTGGCGGGCCGGATCGAGAGAGACTGGTTAAGGGAGACCTAAGCTAGATCTCTCCAGCCGTACTCTCTCGAACCATCGCCTTGCACCGCATTGTGAGGAATTTCAGTCCGTCACTTTTGGATACATTGAACACTTGCGCTCTTGAAGTGAAATAACGCACACTACGCTATACAAATATTACATTATTATTATTATTGACCTCAGATTCCTTCCCACATTTCATACTTTTTTCCTTCCCGGAACTTCATCTTCGTCCTTTCCTTAAAAAGACACTCCGCAAAGCATCAACAAAGGTGACAAAGCCCCTGGGGGAATTTTTCCTTAGGGCCTCCTGTGTGGAGCAAAAAGAAATATTTTAATTCTTGTAACATCTCGTTTTGTTCACATAATATCGTTATTTCTTCAAATATTTCGCTTATATTTTTTATGACACGGAGAGCGGATGAACGGAGAAATGCGACTATCATTTCATTACATAGTATAAAATGAAGTCGCTCAAAACGTATGGGCGCATAGATCTTTTAAACCACGCAACGGATTTTCATGCGGTTTTCACCAATAGATAGAGTGATTCAAGAGGAAGGTTTATATGTATAATACATGCTTATTATAGTAGAGAAAAGCCGAGAAATTCAAATACTCAATTCAGGCAGCGGGCAGTTGGCAAGCGGGTGGTGAGGAGTTGTGTTTCGTTAGCCACAGCAACGTGTGGCTGGGTCTGCTAGTATGTCTATAAAATTCAGATTTAAACTTCAGACTTGAAGACACTTGAATTCAGTCCCGAAAGTAGTAAAAACATTTCATTTAATAAAACTAATTTTAAGTCGCACACCTTCTCGTGTTTCTTTACCTGTACATTTTATTACTGACTTTGGACTTTGACCGTTCATTTAGTTTCTGTTTGACTATAATGGAAGAAGTCTATGAAGAAGTGAATGTTGGTTAATATTTTTTGAATTAACATTTTAGCCTGGTTTTTTTTTATTACTACGGATATTTCCTTTTAGTTGTTTTATGGTGCAATTAATCGAAATAAGGATTAGGTACCTACCTATTATCACAATTTATTTGAAATTCCTTCAATAATGATGAACCCAAGTTTATTGTGTTAAACAACTAAAATCGGATTATCCGGTTAGTTCTTGTTCGACCCGACCTTTAGTAAGATATGCAAATTCCCTCGGTTTCGTATAGCATCATCCAGTATATTTGATGCTTACCCGTTTACTAGAACTAATATTATCATTCCCGGCAACTTCTGCCTGTAGTTGGAGGTGGGAGAACTCGCGCATTAGAATACCACTACACTATACAGCAGAGGTGCCCAAACGGACGATTGCGTGAGAATTCAGAGTCTATCGCAGCCATTATTTTGTATCTATCTATCTATTTTTCAAATATTTATAGTAGATATTAAATAAAATAATATAATATAACCTTCCCTGGACTACGACAAACATTTCAATACCAAAATCAGCTAAATCGGCCCAGCCGTTCTCGAGTTTTAGCGAGACAAACGAACGGCAAAAGATTTTTATATATATAGATATTTGAAAAAAGTCTCTAAATATTGTGAAAATTCATTCATGGAATATTGATAACAAAAGTTAATAGTCAATCATTATATGTATAGGTACATGGTGTAACAGGACGTACCCGAAGGATTTTAACCAGCGGTTCCCGAGCATGTTTGAAGTAAAAAATGTAGATGTCATTTTGCTGCCCAATGATATTTTTTTTTCAATTAAAAACAATATAAATATTTTTCCATCACACATCGCAACTGGGTAGTCCGGTATAACCTAGCGGCGGATCACATGATTAGCACTCCGTTTCGTTCTAACAGTACGGTAACACACGAAACAGCGCGCGTATCACTCGATCCCGACGCGTTGTATAGGGATAGGATAAGTAGCGATCTGTGATTGAAAAATATTTTTTTGTTTTTGGTAGAAAAAAATATCATCTGACAGCAAAATGACATGTACATTTTTACTCCAAATATGAACAGGAATCACTGGTTAAAATCCTTCGGGTACGTGCTGTTACACCCTGTATACCTACGTAAGAAATGCTTTTATGCTTCTATTTACCTCCCGTTTATTTAAACTTATAACTCTGGCGAAAAAAAAGTACTTATTTTTTTTTTTATTTTAACTTTATGAGTAAAACCTCAAATTGTAATATTTAAATAAATGAAGACAATATAAGCGAAACTCAATCGAAAATCTGGAAACAGAAAAATCAGAAAAACATATTGACACCTCTGGGACTCGAACCCAGGACCTCTTGCTTGGGTTCGAGTCCCAGAGGTGTCAATATGTTTTTCTGATTTTTCTGTTTCCAGATTTTCGATTGAGTTTCGCTTATATTGTCTTCATTTATTTAAATAAAAAAAGTACATTCGAACCTTTCGGAAACGGTGGACACGGGCAGACAAAAACCGTTTTACCGAATACCTAAAAAATGTTTGATCTACGGACAAGGTATTGGAGTTACAAAGGTATATAATCTGAACCGTCACCATCAAACTAAAAATTAAGATAAATTGACTAATTCCGGAATATGTAAACTCAAATGTAATAACTGTCCCTCATTTTATATTGGAAAAACAACTCGTAATTTTGAAATCAGAATCGAAGAACATTTATGGTGTCTTAATAATAATAATTTTTCTGAGTTCGGTAACCATATCATTGAAAATAACCATAGTTTTGAAAAAAAATACGGGGATAAATATTCTTCATATTAATCATGAAGGAAAACGCTTAGAAGCCTTGGAAATAAAAAAAAATCCCTTAAAAATAATGAATCTATTATCAACAAACAAAAAATATCGTCTTACATGGATATGTTCCCCTACCCACCCACTCTTCATTAATACCTAGCAACGGCTCCACCCCTACCACAATCCTTAGTAATAATACATTGTTTCCATCCACTATTTTGTAACTGGCAAATCAGTATACATTTGCCCTGAAGAAGGAACGGTCGTTCCGAAACCGGTCAGCTTTACTCAAATATACAAGTGGTTCAAACAAAGTAACATTGTTTCATTTATTTAAAAATTAAGATTCTGACGAGAAGTGTGAGGGAAAAAACTTTGAAAATAGGGTAAATTTCTATTAGATTCTTTTCTGTTATAGCGATGTTACACGCTTCACTTCTGCAATTCAATTTGGATGAAGCAACCAAATTGATGATGTTATTGTTCAATCACATTGAATTCAACGTTCAATACGCGTTGCAGCCTCAACGTAATCAAAATGGTTTATAAATGGAAAGAGGGCCATACGTCTCTGTTTTTGGAACATTTTAATAAGTACCCTATTGTGGAATATTAAAGTGAAGGATTTCATTTAATTAATTCGTTATTTAAATGGTAACATTAAAGTAATTCCCAAGCGACATCCTCATCAATGTGATTCGAAGACATCCCCAGCAATGTGAATCGAATAGTTCACTTCTTCAGGATACGTTTAAACAGCATACCCTTTCACTTCTGCGTCATTCAACCAAATTGAAGCACTTTGGTTTGAACCGTGTAATATCGCTATTAGACAAAATATTTTTAGTGAGTCGTCCAATAAATCAACTATCCGTACCAGAAAAGATTCTATGATCAAAATATTGAAAGGTTTCCGCTCTATTTTACAAAATACAAAAGGATATCGCAACAAATTTTGATATTGGATTGTCTTCTATTTTTAGAGTCAGCCATCCGAAAGTTCACGCTTTTTTTACATGTAATTTGTATATCAGAATTATAATAATCGATTGCATTTATTGGTTTAACCTTGAACCAAGAAAATTTTCGCATGGTTTAAATTAAATGGTGGCCGTTACACAGATTACAAAAAAGATTACGGCCGCCTGCAAAGTTAGGTGTGTCCAGATGAAGTGAGTAGTCGATCGCTTGATTCCTAACAATTTGAAATTACTCGTCGAGTATGAGTATGGGAAGTACGCTCTACAGTTGCAGTTGATATCCGAATGAAGCCTGCCTCGGCGAACTGGCAACAAGTGAACTGGCAATAAGTGAACCACCTATCTCTCGATGAGTTTTATTTTAATAACATTGCAGTCTCTAGTTTCTAGTACTAAAGTCAAGGAATTGGATTAGTAGACTTTCTATCAATGATTCTGTTCATATTTCTTGTTAAAAAATATTATTTTATTATCAAGGTTTGCAAATACTTAACGGACATTAAGACCAAGTTTAATGCTAAATCACAATTTTAGATTAATCTTTACTACTAACCGGTTTGTAATATAAATACAAAAAAATTATTATGTGGATTAATTTTTTGACGGCCGGCGTAGTAAGGCGCTTGACTCGCATTCCGAAAGTCGCGGGATCGAATCCCGGCGTGGCAAATAAATTTTATTTGATTAATTTGTGTATTTTACAATTTATTCATTTAAAATAATATATAGTATATTTGCGGCACGTTCCAGAGTGGAAGATACTCTCAGTAAGGTAAGGTGTAAGACCACCATTCAGAATTGAAACGTTGGTTGAAATGGCTTCTGCCGTGTTTGGTGACCAGATCTGAATAGCCAGGTACTTCCCCACCTTCCTCTTCCCTATCTCCTTCCCCTCCCCACTGCCTTCAACCTCACAACATACCCCAAATGGGGATGCCATAGACCCATTGGCTCCAGACGGAAGCAGTTAGGACTCTTGTGTGGTAATCATGTAAAAAAAAAATCAAAGTTTTTCCTACCGTTTCCATTGAGTAGAATTAAAATGAAATTTTCAATTACTTTATAAAAAATGTAAGTGTGAACTACTAAAAAATGCATTTTTTGATTTGAAATGGGTGAACAAATTTTATCAAATACAATTTTATGGGTAAAATTATCTGTGACAGTTTCAATTTTTTTTTTTTTTCTTATAAAATCATTCACGAAATAATAATAAAAAAACAGTTTTGCGCTTGACTTCGTTTGCCAAGCGATTTTTATGCTCATTACCTATATTCGTTATATCGATAAGGCACACTTAGAATACAAACATTTTTGTAAGCAACTTTTTTTATACGTAATATATTTATTCAAAAAAACAATGTTACATCATTTACAGAAAACATATTACAATGTATCTACATAATAATAATTCGCGTATTGTAATGTATAAGACGTACTACCATAATAGAGGTAGGCTTGTGTGTAATGTGTATGTGTCAATATGTTATGATTATTTCTTTATTTATAAAGGGTGTTGAGAGACTTGAATTACTTTAACCAGTGATTTCTGACATTATTTGGAGTAAGAAATGTAAATGAAATTTTGGTCTCCGATATTTTTGATGTTTGATAACAAAATAGTAGATGTTGGACAAATGGAGGCGGGGAAGAAAACATCCTGTATATTGTTTTATCCCCTTCTTGATTATTTTAAGACCGTTGAATTTACCTTTGACGTTTTTGGGACGTGACCGTTTTTGCTTATTTATTATTTTTTGTATGCAATTATTATGAGTATTTAGGTAACCGATTACTTAAATAACTCATTTGAATAGTTGGATAATGATACTATTTCGGGGTGGAAGATGTTCTCGTTTTTATCACTATTCGGAAACGAAAATTTACCATAAATGGCGTGGGTATAGTGAATGTTTATTAATTTTGGAACTCTAGTAGATCTGAACAGCTAGGTAATTTCCTTATCAACGTTCCTTATCACAGCTAGCAAGCCATTTTGTATGGACCATTAAACTTAACAATCAACATCGCAAGACGTTTTACCTAGATTTTACAGAGCCGATAATAATAAAATAAATTATTTCTTATTTTAAAATGCGTAGTGTTCTTATTTCGTAAGCTGGGGGATATGTAATGTAAACTTTAATGAATTACTGTGTAATAACCGCTGTTTATAATATGTATATCAACATGTTTCGGAACAAGTGTTTGAAGCGACCCTTATTTTTAATAATTGAATTCTCCAACCACTTTTTGGAAACAAATCATTATTTTGGTACAAAATGAGGATTTAGAAATTTTACTTATCAAATAATTTTACATTTCTAATATCAGATAGTTAAATTACAATTAAATACCTAAATTTAAAATTTTAGAAATAAAAAAATCGTTAATGCCTTGGCCGAACGAGGTTTGGAGGAAAACAGTTCAAGCCAGAATACCAAGCTATTGCTAATAACCTCGTGTTCACACTCTCCTTTTATAATAATCTCCTTCTATTAATAATAATATTTGTGTGAAGAATGGTGCTACAAAGTAATGTTGCAATTATTGAAGAAGATAATTTAAGAGGAAGCCACAAGCCAAAAATATACGCATTCTTAGTGTGCCTTGTATCGCTACGAATATAGGTAATAGGCATAAAAATCGCTTGGCAAACGGAGTCTATAGAGTAGTGATGCAACGGAAGTGTCTTAACGAAAGCAGAAACGGAAACAGATGTCAAAAGTAAATCTTAGCGGAAGCGGAAACGGAAGCAGAAGTGTTAATACTATGAAGAAAAACACAATTTTATTTTATTTTGATTTGTTTAATTAAATTTGTATTATGTACTTCTAGTACTCGAAATTAAACAGAGGTAAATTATATTTAATACAAAGTAATTTGGCTGCTTTTACATTTTGAGTCTGTTTCACACTGTCCAGTCGTCCACGTGCCCCCCACCCCCGCGCTCCTCGCTGTATTCTTCATTTAGAGTTCTGTTATAAAGTTTGCGGAACCAGAAACGGAAGTGAAAAAACTTGCGGAACTTCTGCAGAAGCGGAAGCAGAGTTCTGTTGCAACCAAAGATATTCAAATACAGAAGAGATATGCTATGGTGTCCGCGCAACTGTCGCCGGACTACGCGCTAATTAGCGTAGTTTTCATACAAAAAGAATTTGTTCATTTCGTTGATTTTTTGAAAATGTGCATTAATATTGGTTAACAATATATTTTGAATTAGGAAAGAATTCGTTCATTTAGTTTAACGTTCGTTTGGTTTATTCGTTAATTATTTGTGCTTTTAGTTTATTTGTTAATTGGTAAACAATATCGGCGACACCCGGAAGCGCAGACCCACATAGTAAAAACAGCAGATAGCACATCTACTTATATTTCAATATCTTTGGTTGCAACACTAGTCTAGAGGATACGATTTCAAGCGGAAAAGTGTTTTTTCAAACGACTTCGAAAAAGAGGAGGTTCTCAATTCGACCGTATTTTTTTTTGTGAATAATTTTATAAGAAAGAAAAATGTTAATCAATGGCAACTGTCAGGGATAAATGTAGCCCTAAAATTGTATTTTTTTAAATGTTAATATATATGCGTCCATACATTTATAATGAAAAACCCGTTTTCAGTAGTTTACGCTTGTATTTTTTATAAAGTAATTAACAATTTTATTTTAATTCGACTAATTGGAAATGATTAGAAAAGATTCAATTTATTCAAAGCATATTTTTTTGTATTTATAATGTGCACAGATTCGTAGTAAAGATTAATCGAAAATAGTGGTTTAGCATTGACCTTCGCCTTAATAATTTACGTCATGATCCCTGACCCAAACTAGGTCCCCAAGCTGGACCTTGTGGACCTCATCTAGAGGATTGTGTGAAGCCGGTATGCCCGGTCTGAATGGTGAATGGCGGCAAACTCACACCCGACCTAAAGGAGGTATCGATCTAATTCGAATGATGGAAGGACTTGTATTTATGGAGCAGTGAGAACCGATGTACTCAGTGGGGTCAAAAATGTGGTGTTTTTGTAATGACTACATGAAAGTCTAGTGCCAGTGGGACTATGTCAATCCCAATTGGGAAAAGTTGTGGTTATAGGAAATGAGGGAGAGCAAGGAAAATAGGAAGAGGAAGATTGGGAGACAGTACTTCATTGTTTGATCTTTGATTCTGATTTGTCGTCCTTCACCTGATAGATAATGTAATATTCTTCTCCTCCGGATCGTACAAATTTTATGTTTATTAATTTAACTCGTATTTGTGTATTTATAACTCCTATCAATTTGTTTATTTTTATTTCCAAAACCCGAGCTGAAGCTTTTACTATCCTGTCGTGGACCTTGTCTTTCGGAAAACTTGCATTTGACGTTACTATAAGTAAATTATGATGTTTACCTCTTGTCTCATCATAAAGGGGTTCTAAAAGGTTTTGGTCACTGGGGCAAACAACTGTGCCGTTTTCATCGTAGAATATGTATTCATTCCACCAGTTTTTTCACGATAATTCAATTTTTTTCTATCATAACCGCACAAGAGTAACGTGGACTTTGTTTTTGTGAAAGCTTCACCATAGCTGAACCGAGGGGATTTACTTAACGTCAGTTCGTTTTTTTCATTTTATTCCTTTTATTAATTTACGTAATTAATTCCCGTTGAATGTGCAGAAGCTGCGCCGTGTTTCCAAGTGGGTGTGGTGTCGAGTGTTGAGTGTTGAGTGTTGAATGAGGTGGAGTGGCGAGGCAGTTGCCATTTCTCTCCACCTTTTGTCACGTTTTGCTACATTTTAACCACCTCGAGCAAGACTTCCACTTCATTGAAAAGTATGTTTTTCACGTTTTTATCACAAAGGGTTAACATTTTCCCAAACTAGAAAAATATTTGAAAATGTTTTATTCTATGATAAATCTGATCTGATAAGTCCTGCATAATGCATAATCGAAGTGGCATATGCAATAATTTTAACTTACTTATTTCGGTTGTTGGTGCGTGGGTAAGTAAGTATTGTAAAATATTATAACTTTTATTTTAACTTTTAATTTTCACAATTGGAATTACTACTTACCTACTTACTTACCATTTCAGCCAAGCGATAAAATACGTACCAACATTATTTTATGGATTAACTAGCATGCTTTTCTCCCTGCGTGTCCTTTCCCATGCGTCCCCGTTCCCACCTCCGTTCCCCTCGCGCGTCCCCTTTTGATCCCGCGTTCCCCTTCAACCTTTTCGGTTTTCCACCATTCCTCGTCCCCCATCTCGTGAACCCCCCTCCTGTATTTCTCTCCCCCTCCCGGATTCCTCTCTCAATTTAAATAACCTAAATTTAATAAGCCAGAGCTCACCAGTATGTATAAAAAAACTTCGCGGGCATGCGCACAACAACTCACCAAAGTTTCATCGCAATCGGATGAATGGTTTAGGAAGGCGTAAGGGACAAAAAATGAAACATTCATTTTTATATACTAAGATATTTCTTTATTTGAAATGCGTATTCGTGTTGTTCAAATGCCTGACAGATCAAATTTTAATACTTTAGAAATAGAAAATATAAAAATAAAGTTGGTTGTTTGTAGGTGGAAAAATGAAATAAGCAGTAATTGTTGAATGAAACACTAGTATATATTGAATTATTTGGCGGGTAGGAGATAAGCCGACGTAGCTCAATAGACAGAGCAGTTGATCGGAAATCAGAACGCTGGTTCGAGCCCCGTCGGCTGCATGTATCTTTTCTCGGGAGATTTTTTCAATGTAGATGAGTGTTTCAGGTTAATAATTATTACTTATAATAATTGTTACGTTAGAAAGAGTTATTTTGCAGGCGAATTTTCCAATCAATATTTTGTTTCGTCTTGTTAATTATTGTTTGCATCTGTGCTTTTTTCCAATAAAAATTTGCTGAAATGAATTAATAGAGTGAAAATACGTTACTGGGACAATACACGTCGTTAAGTCCTCGGACAGACATCTTTGAATTACTATCCTTTTTATAAATGGTTCTACATTTTTGTTCGATTAGTATGAATGTAACGTGTTTTTTATTTGTATTATTTCGTTGAATAGATTTCGGAATTTTTCAAGTTTACTAACATTCTATGGGTAAATGTCTTCTTTTAAAATGATCCTGAGGCAAATATTTTTTCATTTAATTTTTCCACGCTTCTTTCGGCTCACAAATCTTTCTATTCTAATATCCCGTGTTTTTCCACGTGTCTGCTTTCGTAGTTTTATAAATACGCCAAGTATTTTGATTAAAGGCATGAATAATTGTTTGTGAGACCTGAAAGATATCCGATTCAAACGTAATTATATTTTTGAAGTAGGTAACTGAGAGATTTTATTTAAAGGATTCAAATAAAGGCCCGAATTTCGATTTCCACTATACTAATCATAGATTCCATTTCCGCTGACCCAACCCTCGTTTTCCTAGTATTGATGTTTAGGGTATTATAACTTCAGGATGCGACACAAATCAAATCACAGGCATAAGCAAAGCTAATTTTGGATGGAATATCATTTGTCCAATTGCGGGAGCTATGGCGATACTAGAGTTCTCTCAAATCCGATATAACACCTGAAGAAGAGCTTTTGATTTGGAAATAAACTACAATGAAGATAATATATCACGTAGCATCTTATAATTTTTATAATTTTTGTACGAAAATAATGGGTAGCAAGGCTTTATTTAATTCACCCTCTGGCCCTTTACGTGTTTTCCTTAATAATGAATGACTGCTGAAATTTTTAACAAGTTCGTTAGCGGTACAACGATGTAAGAAAACTTTGTATTGGAAAGGCTCCAAGGCACGCCCTACATGTATGTAAATTAGTGTTTCGCTTCGAGGTATTCAACTATATTGTATATTAAGATCATTAGACAGATTACATTCCCCTTCTGTTTATACCTTCAGAAGATTTGGCTTTGATCATCCAACTATATTTTTATCAAATAATACTTTGGTGAAATACGGAGAATTTTTAAATGCCGAAGCTTTTACTTTTTATGTGACTACGCAAACAGTTCACACATTCATATTTCCTTCGAATACCGTTAAGATATTACTGTAGAAGTTTATTTTTGGTTTGGGTTGTCCCACACATTTTTTCTTCCTATCTTTGCTCGCAAAGTTCACACTTAGAAGTCACACCTGTCCAGAACCACTTTTGCAAAGATTTTAAATCGCCAAACAAAAAGCAAATCAACATTAGTCGTATGGTGCAAGGTATTGCCCTCATATGTATTGAACTTTTATTTTTCCTTCTTGGGGGTAATATCGATTGTCCAGTTGATAAGTCAGACAACTCCAAATACTAAATTTTTAAATAATGAGGAAAACAATGTTCGAATGCTCAAAATAAATCAAATACTATTTACACTTGTCTCTTTTTTACATATTAAATATGAAATAAAATATCACCCCAGGCATAACGCACATGAATTAGTATGACTTTTTAAATGACCTAGAAAACATCATTTTTTTAATACATTTTGTAAGTTACAGTTTTTTGTGATTGTTTTCAACTAACACACTAGGCGTTTGTATGGGAGGAACATGAAGTCGATTTTTTAAAAAATGTAATATATTTATTTAATCAAAGTATGTACCATTGCTATCTATGCACTTTTGCCATCTTATAGGTAGTTCATCGATCCCTTTACAAAAAAAAACATTCGGACGGGAATCAATAAAATCTTTGAAGGCGGTTTGGACTGCCCCATTGGAGTTGAATTTTTTCCCTTGCAAGAAGTTGAATTGAAGCTCCTCTAATTTGGTAGCCGTCTGTTGTACATTGTGTGTTCTAGCATTCTAACGCGCGTTTCTTGATTTGCTTCACTCAATTCGTGAGGTACCCACCTTTCAAGCTTTTTCACCTTCTCAATTTGCTTCAAGTGGATTAAAACAGTTTTATCACTAACACCGCAGCCTGCAGCTAACTCGGACGTGGTTTGCGATGGATCCGCTTCCACAATAGCCTTCAATTCTTCATTATGAACTTCGGTCGCCGGCCGTCCACGGGGCTTGTTCTGCAGGTCGAAATTTCCAGAACGAAAACGTTGGTACCAAAAACGCACTGTGTTTTATTTTGCGGCACCGCCGCCCTACACATCATTAATCCTTCGAGCCGTTTCTGCAGCACTGGTGCCACGGTAGAACTCGTACTCGTAAATAACGCGATATTTCAAGTTTTCCATTTTGTAAACTAAGTGACGCAAAGAAAAAAAACAATTAAGGAAAAAACAAGTGAATTATAATTTTCGAAACACAAATACATGAGTAAATAGCTGTATAAATTTGAATTTGGAATTCCTAACAAAAGAGAAAATATTTGAGATCAAAGTTTCCAGTACGGCAAAACGCCAATTTCATATGTAAGGACCTAATATGTAAAATTATATCAATACTAGCTGACCCAGCAAACGTTGTTCTGCCATATAAATTATTTATTTTTATTCTTAACTTGTGAGTAAAACCTCTAATTATAATATTTAATTAAACGAAGACAATATTAGCGAAACTCAATCGAAAATGCGGAGACAGAAAAATCAGATAAAGATATTGGCACCTCTGGGATTCTAACCCAGGACCCTTTGCTTACATGGCAACTGCACTACCAACTGAGCTAAGGTGTCTATATCAAATTCGGTCACTTTTAACTGTACCGTACTTCGACTAAGAACTACCAACATTATCTTCATTTTATATATTAGAATAATTTAATTAAACGAAGACAATAAAAATATTGTCTTCCTTTAATTACCTAAATAATATAAATTATTTCTAGTGAATATTTTGGATAGGATCTCCGCCAATAAAAACAAAAAACACCAGCACAACAGTACATAACCACAACATAGTGATACATAATGAAATGTCAAAATGACGCGACGCTTCTCGTGTGGATGAAAGTTCGATGAGGCGGACGTATCGCCATTGTCATTCAACAACAAAAATAAATTCATTCTGTTTGAAATACGAACGATGGTTAAATTTGTTCATACAAAAACTTTAAAAGCGCGATTATAAAATGGGAGGATGGGGGTAGGAGAGTGAAAATTTGGGGTTATAGGTATTTTTTGATGCCAAATAAAAAAAACAACAAAAATTTTGTCAAAAAATAGAAAAAAAAAATCTGAATAGGGACACCTAATCACATAGCGGTTTGAAATATGCATTACGACCTTAACTACCAAATATACATAAAAAAAATTCATAAAAATCGTTCGAGCCCTTTCGGAGGAATGCGACCACAAACACCGTGACACGAGATTTTTATACATATATATATATATATAGATTTTACGCAGGTTCATCTTGGTAGGTTTTCACCTAGAAGAGTACATGTTTATGGTCACATTTGAATTTAGTGAAATGAAAGAAATTAGAAAACGCTGTGATGGAAAATTTTTTGTTTGGTTTTTAACGGTGTTAAGAACTCATGTATTCTTTAAAGAAAGCTCGCCCCTTTCATCGTTTAATTCACTCAAGTTTTTCTACATTATAATTGGTGGTGCTTATGAATAATCTGAATATTGGACTAGATAGAGGGTACGCTTTTACATATAACTGCATCCTACTCAATTCAAATTTCGATTTTTCGGAGATGAATCAAGTGACGAGCGATTTTTTTCAGATTCATTAATATCCCCAATATAATGCCGTTATTTTAACTGGAATAGCATTGCAATACCCCTCCATGCCTTCTGGAATAATTTATTTTAATCTATACTTACATAATGCACATCCGTTCGTGCTAGATCTATAAATAGATAGATTTGGACTGTACTGTTATACAACAAAGTGATTGTGTATGAGCTGTATTGCTTTTATAGTTATCTTTCACACATGGCCCCGTCTGGGTCTTTGGCGGTTCCTCTCGGTGGTCCAGTGACTTGTAGCAAAGGCGGCGCCTTTGTGTGGATGGCCTCCCGCCCTTTCCAGTTTCCGCCCATCTCCATTGTTGTGTTCGTTTATCCCGTGTAACAAATATTTCAAGGAATTTCTAGTTTAATTGTTTTAGTGTAACGCGCCAATAATTTTGTTTCTACGACAGGCTCTCATTTAAATGCTATTGTTATAAAACTAATGGATTTCTCTTAATTTGTTTATTGCCTGCCTTATCACTTTAACATCAATGCCAAATTGATTTACACTAAAACAAAACATCTTTGAAAATATTGAGCTAATGACAAAATAATACCCATCGATCACTTTAAATAAGAGTGTCTAAAACTTCAAGAGGACAATATCTTAGTCTAACGAACACCTTAAGGGATTATGCTAAGGGACTACGCTAAAGGATATTCTGTTTGGTTTTCTATGTCTTACTATACGGCGTGGACTCATGGACACAAGGGAAGAAGATAGCGACGAAAGGACACTAATTCGAAATGTGGGGTTGGCGTCAAATGATGAGTATTCCCTCAACAGCCCTCAAGACTAATTCAATACATGGTATCGAGCATATTCTCACTGTTTTTCGGTTGCTTAAGGGCCCGCAACCCGGATTTATACCGATTTATTACATATTTCCCTTAAACACGGTAAGTTTTACAGCTCTTAAAAAATATATGTTATTCTTGAAGATAATATCTAGACTTTGCCCGCGCCGAAACGCAAATTATATAAAATTCCCTCGATAGAAAAAAATCGCAAAGTATGTTCCAAAAATTATTATTAACACGTTTGTTTCAGTTATTTTACAAGTTATATGTATGAAAAAATTCACAGTGTTTCTTTAAATGCTGTTTAAGATAATGCCCGCGAAATTTTTGCTCTATTTTAAACGAGTCGTGTTTGTGATTTTGTAGCTGTAAATGTTAGCGCTCTCCTCTAACATTCGTAATTTCGTATCTCTCCATCTTCTTCTTTTCGGGCCCGGTTGCAGAGCCTTAAAACACCATGAAATTGAGTAGCATTTGTAGACTCCAGATACTAATATCTACAGCCTATATGTCGGACGAATATCTACAGCTCATGTGTTGAACTAATCTACGAACTTCAGAGTGTTGACTAATATCTACAGAGCTAAGGTCGGACGAATATCTATGACGGTCCCAGTGTTGACTAATATCTACAGAGCGTAGGTTGAACTAATATCTACAGAGCGTATATTAGGGATTTTTACGTACATACTTACATAAATTAAGTTTTTTAAACTGCATACGCAATATTACGTTATTCCAATATGCTATACATAATTGCAAATCCAACCTCTGCCAGTGCTGTAGATATTCGTCAACACTTTGGTTCTCATAGATATTAGTCAACCGTTTGAGCTGTAGATATTCGTCAACACTTTGGTTCTCATAGATATTAGTTCGATTTTTTCAGTTTTTGGAATTCCTGTAGATATTAGTAGACGCCTTCGCATTTGTAACAAGTATTGAAGGTTTCTCCATATCGGAGACTCTGCGAACAAAACAGGATCACCTAACTAAGGATGTCATTTTTACACTAGGTACTAGGGGGACAAGAATGAAGAATTTAGTGTTATTAAGTTTATTTTGTAGAACTCCATTTTAATTTTTAATTTATTTTATATATTTAATAATATTATTATTCAATGTATAAAAATAGTTTATTATAAACAAGTTCTGCTTCTGCTTCGTAATTATTATTATGAGTTACAGCTGTTTCGCCCTCTGAAGGCATTATCAAACTGTAACAACATTAACAAAAAAAAAAAAGATTGAAGAACTTCATGTTGGCTTACATTGTACATACACATTTAAACCTTCACACAGCACCCCCAAAGATGGCATTGTAAGTTTTGAGGGAAATAATTTCTGTGTTAAAAAATGCACAAGCATCGTAATTTCAAACAGTTTTTTATCGCACACGATGAATTTTATTAAAATAACTATTTTTTTTCGTAATAATTTTTTAAGGTTATTTAATTTAATATATCATCGAAGAAAACGATAATACTAACAAATCTAAATGAAATATGAAAAGGAAGAAGTCACAGAAAAATAAAAAGCTAACGGTCGCAACTGGGACTCGAACCGAGGATCTCTCGTCTTACCGGGACGAAGACGTTAGCTTTTTAATTTTCTGTGTCTTGTTTTTTTTTCATATTTCGTTTAGATTTGTTAGTGTTACCTTCTTCTTCAATGATATCTTTAAAATCGACTAAAGAGTTTATTTCTGTTGCCGAATTGCCGCCGTAAATTATGAAGGCTCTATTTGCAAGTGATTTGTCATAAAGTCTCCCCTAAATTTCACCGTTAGAAATAACCCAGCGAATGGACGAAATCGTTATCGTTGAATGAGAATAATATTTTAATAATTAGATTTTCCCTGCTCCAATACCATTTGCTTCTATTCAATGTGTTCATTACCAGTTCTGACGTTCTGTTTACACTTCAATCGCCTTTTTCTTACATTCATTACGCGATCTGTCTCTAAGGAAGACGTACTCGTTGATTTATTATCATAATCTCGTACCAACAGATCAACGTACATCACAATCTGTTTAAGTTGGCCCAATGCCGGTTCCCAAATAGTCGTCCCGAAATAAATCTGTACCGAAATACCTGTTTGCTCGTTAAATTCGTTTTATATTAGCATCATCACTTATTTTAATCACCGCTAGGTATAATTTATAGAGTCAACATTATTGTAACACTTAAATGCCGCAGTTGATATGAATACGATGGCGATGAAGACTTATGAGGCTGATATAGATTAGAAAGAGAGTAGGAAATGCTTACTAATTATTATGACACCTCTACAAAGGATAATTGTTTATTTTAGAGTGGTCGCATTAAAAGCTCGTTCATTGAAAAGTGCGACTAACTTATTTAATATGTAGAGGAACCTAAAATCAAAAGGAAAATGGAATTCATTGGAAAGTATTCGAATCAAGATCTCATCCAAGATAATATTGTTATTATAATGGTATAAATTGGCCTTCAAAACATGTCTGAGCTTTAACTTCAAAGATTAACCCCTCAAGACTCGGGCGTATTTTATTTATTTAATACAAACGGCGTAAGTATGCCATTAACACTAATTACATGTCACAAATTCATATTCAAAATATCAGTAATGATAAAACAGTGTATGTATAACAGTTAGTTGTGACGATACATTGGGAAGTGACAACAGAGATACCTTTACATGCAAAAATCTATAATACAAATAAAATTAGTAGTGATTTAAAAAATATGATAGCATAGCCTTCTTGTACCTATGTTCCGTGCTGTTAAATAGATCTATCACATCTGCATATCTATTAGTAACTTCATGTAACCTAGGTAAAAGTGAGTGTTTCGTATACTCAGTCCGATTATTGTTATATTTAAAAAGGATTTTAGAACGAGTGGTTCTCGTGGGAATATGAAATTCAATGAGCTTATTTAAATCAGGACTGTCTATGCTACCATTTACAATTTTGAACATAAATATTAAGTCGGATATAATTCTTCGATCTGAGAGTCTTAATAAATTTAATTCTTTCATCAAGTAATTATAATTTATATTTTCAATGGGAATACCGAGGTTAAAATTAATGTGTCTTAAGAATTTGTGTTGAATTTTTTCGATTGAATCTGAATGTATTTTAAAATGGGGGGACCAGATCGAGGAGTTATATTCGACTTGACTACGTACTAAGGATGTATACAAAATTTTTAAAGTTGAAATATTCCTGAAACCTCTGGAATTTCTAAGAACGAAGCCAAGCATTTTGATACCTTTATTATGGATTGAGTTTATATGGGATACAAAGTTTAATTTAGAGTCGAAAGTTATGCCCAGGTCATTAATTTCTTCGACAGAGGTAAGGGTAGAGTTGTTAAGTTCATATGGATTAATAATTGGTTGACTTATTCTGTAAAAAATTATTGAATAACACTTATTTTGTCGGAAGGTGAAAATATTTCTGCTTTGCAATAAAATCCAAATAAATGGAATATTTCTGAACGAATATTATTTTTCAAAGGTGATAAAATACGCTTTCAAATTTTATAATTCGAAAAAATAAAAATTAGGTTTTAATGTAAAATTTTTGAAAACAAACAAAAACAAAGTTTTAAAAACGTTTACGTTTTTGCTAACCAAAATTACTGGTAACGAAAAAATATATAAATACACACATATTATTAGACAAATGTATTATAAACATTATCGTCACCGACCCTTTTTGTCGTTCATGTAAAAGTAATTAATAAAAAAATTCCCAAAGTAATTTTTTTTTTCAAAAAGCAGTCGGCGGCCGGCGTAGTCCAGCGGTAAGGCTCTTGACTCGTACACCGAAGGTCGCGGGATCGAATCCCGGCGTGGCAAATAAATTTTATTTGATTAATTTGTGTTATTTTACAATTAATTCGTTAAAAATGATATATACTGACCGTTCCAGAGTGGAAGATACTCCCAGTATCGCCCTGGTGTAAGACCACCATTTAGAATTGAAGCTTTGATTGAATTGGTTTATACGTGTTTGGTGAACAATTCTAAATAGCCAGATACTTCCCCACCTTCCTCTTCCCTATCTCCTTCCCCGCCCCAATACCTTAAGCCTCACAACATACCCCAATTGGGGATGCCATAGTCTCACTGGCTTCAGATGGGAGCAGTTGGGACTCTTGTGCGGATTTCATATAAAAAAAATAAAAATGTCGGAAACTTTGTTATAACAAGGTTGTACATTTTAATTATTTTGTGATTTACTTTTAAATTTTAATATATTTTTTCATTTCAACGTTTCGATATACTCGTATATCTCACCATGATAATAAGAGGGAAACAAAGATTTCTCTGAGACCTATATGGGTTGTTCCAAAAAGCGAACAAATTTGCCTGGCGTTGAAATAAATTGAGATAAATGCCTCGAATAATAAGTAAAATGTTTAACACTTGCCGTAATTAGATTATACTAGAAAAATCCCAAAACGGAAACAATTCGTCTTCTTTTATCGCTTCTTTTGTTCTGACGACGTTGGGACGACACGAATTATGTGAAAAGAACGAAGCAACCGCGAGCGGCGTTTCGCCTTTATCGTTTTTTTTCTCCTGTTTTTACGCAGCATTGCAACCTCTTTGTCCTAGGTCTTAGGACATCGATGTGTGCATTCCACGGGACTCATTTTAATATGGGAAAAGTAATTTTTAATTGCATAATAGTTTGTCGGGCGTAATGTAATTCTAAATTCTTAGGCTGGGGTTAGACTCGTAACTCAAATTTACGGATTACATAAGGTTTTGACAGGTCACTCACAGGAGCGTTTACATATGCATCCGACTTGTGGTAATTAATGATCAAATAAATTAATTTATTTGCGGTAAGATGGCTTCCTCTCAACAACGACCTGCTACTGTCAAATTTATGCGATTTTGTCAATAAAGACGAAAAAGCCCCAATAAAGTGTTGGAATAGATTTTGACTTTAATTAAACAATTCTCCACGCGTTTTTATGCCGTCAAAGGTGGATAAGGCGGCAATTAATTTCGTTTTATCTTAATGAGAGCTAGGTACCTACCTGACATCTGCTGACAGCAACTGACTTCGAATTCAATATTTCAAATACGTAAATATTAAAAACAAAAACATTAAGATTGGAAAGGATTGGACCGATAATTTAAAAGAAGGATGCTCATTTTCCAGCAAACTTAAATAAGTGGAAATAAATACTAGTTTTGTAGGAAAAATCCTATGAAAACAATTGTCTTTTAATTTTTGATAACTCGCAACGGTGCGCGGCGCATTTCTGAACTATTTCTTGCGGTAAGTCTCTTAGCTTATCAAACTGATTTTATAAGCTGTAAGAAGGCTGGAAATTCGCGCGGGCAAGATTAGATCTGTCAAAAAACTTCCGAAAGAATAAGTTCTGTAACTTGCTATAAATTACGTTAAGTGACTTTTGGTGTCGTTTCCATTGGTAATTTGGCCATAAATCGCTTACAAGAGCGATTTACAGGAAAAATTTACGAGTCTAATCCCAGCCTTAGAAGTGTGTTGTGTAACCCAACACTAAAACATGGAGTTGGATATTATTGTGGTATATTATCGGGACATTAAATATTTCTATTAAGTTTTCCCCGAGTTTAATCTTAATTGGTTTCGGCGTCAACAATTTGTCTGAAAAATATTCCAGAGTTTCAGATCCAGACGCTTTTCCCATTTCCACAATATTCCGGTTATTAATTTTACTTCAACGTGTATCAAATCGTACCGGATATTAATTTTCTACTTATAAAAGCGAACCCTTTGCGCGTGTTTCTTGAAAAAATGTTTACGCAGGCACTTTTCTGAGATGTTCCTTTCAGAAATCTTAAGAAAACAAAACTTCTGAGATGGAATGAAAAGCGTTAAACTTTTGAATACCCCTCGGACGTCATTCAACATGATATTTGAACATTAACTTTGTTGGAGTAACTTTGTATCACTTAAGTTAACTAATTAAAATTCAATTTGATTGCTCGACTTCTGACCCGAGGGCTGTGTGCTGTGGGTATCGTTCCCACGGAATTGAAATATAGTTTAAAACTTATTACAGTTTGAAACTCATTAGTATGAAACTTAATGAGTACATTCAAGACTGCAATAATGACCGGTCAGCAGTTGAGTTAGCAAATGCGTCGGGGTCGTGAGTTCGATTCATCGACTGATCAAGACCTTCATCGCGACACAAAGCAACATTTGAGCTTGGTGTGATGTTAGTAGGAGAAGTAATTTTCAAATTTCGTCAGGTTATTCGTAACTTGGGAATGTTTGTGTTTGGTGGAGGGTCGGTTAGCAGTTTTCTCACTTTTATATTAACACTACCTTTATCCACCATTAACCATTTAAGGTTCAAACAGAATCTTAACCGATAATTAAACTATATTATTTGAAGAAAACTCTTTCCGAAATTCGTGAAATTAGTCAGTCCTACAAATCTCTCTTACTTACTGACATTAAGGGCCCGCAACCCGGATTTGTACCGATTTATTACATATTTCCCTTAAACACGGTAAGTTTTAAAGCTCTTAAAAAATATATGTTATTCTTGAAGATAATATCTAGACTTTGCCCGCGCCGAAACGCAAATTATATAAAATTCCCTCGATAGAAAGAGGTGTGCTCCAAAAATTATTATTAACACGTTTGTTTCAGTTATTTTACACGTTATATGTATGAAAAAATTCACAGTGTTTCTTTAAATGCTGTTTAATATATTGCCCGCGAGATGTTTGCTCTATTTTAAATGAGTCGTGTTTTATTAAACATTTTCGCAATTTTCGCATCGATTTTGTCGCTGTAAATGTATTAATTGTCCAGCGTCTGTAGGGTTGAAGTTTAAGAACTCGGCTTCGAGTACACATCTGACGTCGCGCCTAACGCAAAACCGTTTTCGTCCGTGGAATTTGTTACTAGTCTACTTTTGTAATAGAATTGAATTAAAGCAATGCCAAAAGATGGCGCTACTTACGTTAACAGCTAACGTGAGGAGCGTCGGCTGGCAGGCGTAAGTACTATTGGATTTGTAATTTCGTGAGTCTCTCCGGTATGGAGGGATTTTTTTGACGCATTGAAGTTCCCACCACTGTCCCGCCCCGGTATAGGCGACTTATGGTCGCCCCTTCGGAGCTCTCGCAAGAATCTAATTTTTTTGAATGAACGACTCTACATTTAATAAAACGAATCTAGACCTTCAATGCCCCTGCATACTTTGTTAGGTGGCGGAAATGTAGGATCGCCTACAGACTGTACTGTAATGGTCAGTATACTAATACTACAGGTGTTAGTGGTACATAAGAAATTCGATATAGAAAACAAAAAAATAGTATTTCAGCAACCATCATGAGTTATGCATGCAGTTGCTGATGAACGGAGGGAGACCACACACTCCAGAGCTGCAGGTATCTGTGTATGGAATAGAAAAAAAAGCAATGAAATAAGTGTAGATATACAAAATTGAAATAGAAATGGTGAAAGTAACCAACCGGCAACCGGCAGTCCCCGTGAGAATGAAGAAGGTCGTGTGTCCAACGTTACGACATCCAAAGGAGTCGTCCTTTAGCCAGCTAGCCGGTGGTGCCTAGACGACGTAATTGGACGACCATTCAGAAGACCCTAGGGAGGAAAGCGTCGGGTAGCCGGAGGCGGGACGGACAACCTTCGGACGCCGCTCAGTCTTTCCCCCAACCCTTTCACATCAGGGGGGGTGGCGCGGGCGCCGGGTGGAGCCCACCAAGTCCAACAGGCCGGCCCAAACAAGTAAAGCAGGGACAAGGCCCAAAGTCCAACCCCTTTACTGGGGAAAAGGACAACACAAAAAAGGCAACGGAGTTCAGTTCAACCTCCAAATAAACTATATAACATAGGGAGAAAAGAAGAATAAAAAAATAAAACAAATGAAGACAAAATAATAATACATCAATCATTGATGCTAAATGAGTTGATGTTGGAGACCCCCATGGCGCTCATGAATAGATCATGAATACAGAGCAATATGAATATAACTTAATGGTAACAGTAAGTAGATGCTGTAAAAAAAGGCAAAGTATACTAAACATGAAAAATTGTAAAAATGAAATTAAAAATTAAACCGCAGAGCTGCAAAACAGAAAAGTTTAAATATTTATATAGCCGCAATCTTCCAAAATGTAAAAGTTTTGGTGAAATAGCATAACAATATAGAAGGGGAAGAAATATAATGTACATGTAGATTGTAGACTAAAAATGTTGACAATACTGCAGAGCTGCAAACAGTAAAGCTGTAAACTTTTAAATGAAAATAACAAAAGAAAAATAAATTAAAAATATAAAAGTATATACATCCAAAGCAAGTGAGTGAAAGAAAATTTTTGAATCGTAGTCCGTGGTATATCAGGAACAAGTACACCTGGTAACCTATATTAAACTAGTCAGCGACTCTGAGAGCAGGCCATCTTTCAACCCAGATCCTTGCAAATTTACGCAGGCACTCGAAATTCACCTTGTTCGAAACTAGATCAGTGTTCCACACTGGTCTAATCGGTACATCCAAACCATCTAGCATTTCCTCTCTAGCATCCATCATTATCTCACAGTGCCACAGAATGTGCTCGGCCGTCTGGTTGGTGCAACCGCACGCGCAGTTGGGATGAGGGGACAGGGAGAGGGAATGAAGTCTCCCCCTGAACTCCCCATGACCAGACAAGAGTTGGGTCACGTAGTGGTCTAGTTTTAGGAAGGCCCCTTCCATTCTGACTTTAACTGATGGGAAGAAGGAGAAGGTCCATCTTCCCAAATTCGACCTATCCCAACGAAGCTGCCACTCCTGGAGCGACAGTTCCCTCATTGAACGAAGCAGACCAGGGAGAGTCCCCGGACCACCCGGAGTTAAAACTACACCAAGATGAGTTGCCGGGGTTCCTCTGGTCAGCTTCTGCTTCGTAATCACCTCCCTGATTTCAAGATCGATTGGTAATAAACCGGCCAAAACAGGCAAAGCGTCCGAAGCAACGGTTCTATACGCACCGGATAGTGCCAACAGAGGCGTACGTTGGCCCCTCTTGAGAGCCAAGAGTATGAGCGAATTATCCAAGCGGTGCTCCCAAACAGATGCAGCATATGAAACTTGCGCCACATATACACATCTGTATAGAATTCGCAACACAGGATTACGCAATCCCCACTCAGCTGTGGAGAGTCTCCTTAGCTTCAAAAAGAGAGCCTGAGCCTTGCTGGATACATCCTTGACGTGAGACAGAAAAGAGGACGATCGATCTAGTGTAACGCCTAAGTATTTTACATTATCGAAAAAACGGATGTTGGACTCTCCCATTTTGATGGTCGGGTTTCTGTTTCTGCTGAGATAACCCTTCATCAGGAGACCCTTGGTCTTGTGGGGAGCGAAGGTCATTTTGTTTCTTTTTCCAAAATCCAGGAACATCTGCAAACCTTCACTGCCTTTCTTTTCCACTTCTTTTCTACTGTCCCCAGAGACCAGATACATTTTGTCATCAGCGTAATCGACAGAGATACATCCTTCAGGCAAGGGTAACCTGGAGGAGTCATCGAAGGCGATATTCCACAGGTCAGGACCAAGAATGGAGCCCTGCGGGCATCCCATGTCTGCTTCCCGCTGGATGCAAAAGTCACCAAATGAGATAGTAATAGTTCTGTCTGACAGATAGTCATCAATGACTTTAAACAGAAGTTTGGAACACTGCCTGTTTTTCACCTTCGTGCGTATCATTGCCCACCACGCATGATCGAAGGCACCAGTTATGTCGAGGAAAATTGCCACAACGTACCTCTTGGGACAAACCTTCACCCAATCAAGCACATACGACAGGGCGTGCACCGTGGATTTCCCGGGGACGAAACCAAACTGCATATCACTGGCCGGGGAGAGTGTTTTCCGTAGACGTTCCCTGATTAATTTCTCCAGAATTTTACCTAACACAGGGAGTAATGTTATAGGTCTATACGCTTTTATGTCTGATAATGGTTTGTCGTTCCCCTTGGGTATAATCCGGAGCACGCCGCGCTTCCATTCTGAGGGAAAAACACCTCTTCTCATGCATGTGTCCATCACCTGGAAGAGCTCCTCCTTGGCGTGGACCCAGACTTGCTTCGCAATTACGCCGTTGAGCCTATCATGCCCTGGTGCCTTCTTAGGACCCAAACCCTTAATTATAACTTCAATTTCTGCCTTAGTGACTCTAGACATGTTATCCTCTTGGGCGAGGTCCCTAGGCGGTAGCCGTGCCAGATTTCTAATCTGTTTATGGTGGTCACTTTCCCCAATTACTGAATCTACAGGAACTAACTCGCCCAGAAGAGTCTCGAGGGTAGAGGCCACGTCCACCGTCTCAGCGTTCCTCCCATCAAAATTCCCAATTACAGTAGACAAATACCGGTCAGATCCTTTACCGGATTTCTCAATTGCGCTGTGGATATTCCACGGGTTGGCGTTACCCACATCTTGGACCCAATTATGCCAAGCAGCTCGTTTCGCATGAAGAACAGCCCGCTTAAAAGCCGACCTGGCAGATCTGAGGTCGTCCCGGAGAGCGGCCGTCTCCTCCTCCGTACGGCCGCCGCTCCTAGCCGATCCCAGCGCCCTGTGGGCTCTCTTGTAGGCCCCCTTCAGCGAAGTCAGCTCAGGTGACCACCACGGCGTCCGAATGCTCGTCTTTGGGTTTAATCTGCCCAGAGACGACTTGGTAGCAGATACAACGGCCTTGTTAAAAAAATTTCCCAAATTATCCGGATCAGTAGCAGCTACATGATGAAAATCCCTTAATGTATCTCGTAGAGCTATCCCAAAGTTATCCCAATTCGCCCTAGTGGTGTTGAAATTCCAGGAGGATCTTGGAATCTCAGTTTTCTTAACACCAACCGTATAAGTAATAAGTCTATGATCCGAATTTATTTCGCACTCATGGACTGTCCACCTTGAAATCCTGGTTGCAACTGACCCAGAGCATAAAGTTAGGTCAATGTTGCTCTCTCCATGTATGTTTGAAAACGTAAAAAGTGAACTCTGTTCATTAATAATGCTAAGACCCTGCGCAGCAATCAGGTCTTCTACGGCGTCTGAACGTTCCGTCCTACAATCAGAAGTGTCAAACCATAATGGAGAGCGTGCATTAAAGTCACCTCCGATAACGATGTTACGGCCTTTAAGCGCGTTTAATGCGCGCGTCAAACTCAGGATGTGGGGTCCTACCGGGTTCCCATATTTAAAATAAACTGAGATCAAAAAGATCTCAGTGTCACCGAATCTAATACATACACAGGTTTGGTACTCGTCAGAAAAACCGTCCAGAAGGAGAGGGCTGATCAACGAAGTGTTGACCAGGACACCCGCCCCCGGAGATCGGCCAACTTCAAGCACCGCACCCGGATAACAAATAGGGGTCCTACCTTGCCAGGTGTACTGCTCCTGTATAAGCATAATGTCGATATTTTGGTCAGACATGACCCGCAGCACCTCCAAAGTGGCCATCCGGGAACGCTGCAAGTTAATCTGACCTATGGAGAGTAGATTAACTCGATCCATAATCAGTCATCTTAATTTGGACCTCTATGGCTGCTATATGGGCAGGGCACATTCTATCCCCGGTTGCATGATCCGCCGGCTTCTTGAATCTCGTGCACGTGGCACAGACAGCAGGTTGTGTCTTCTTGGGGCAATCCTCAAGATCGTGTCCCAAAGCGGCGCAGTGGCGACAGGTCACCTTTTCCTGTGTACAAGATTTGGTAATATGGCCATATTGGTGACATTTAAAACACCTTGTGGCTCCTGTGAAATCGCGGGTCCGGCAGGCTGTCCAGCCAAGAAAACACACCCCGCTGTCTATTAAAACGCGCCTGGCGTTTGGGTGACATGTCACAACCATATTCATGGTATGCGTGTCACGCCTACCGAAGAGCGAAACCCTGCGCATGGTGCGTAGATGGTCCTCCAAGGAGAGTTCGCACTTGCCCTCAAGGTTAGTGGTAAACACTTCCTTGAAGAGATCCTGGTCTGCGGCTGGCTCCCCTCTAGGCACGTTGTAGATGACGATTTTCGGTAGCCTACCCAAGGGGCTGACAATTTTGAGGCCACTAGCGGCCAGTTTCGCCTCATTTTTCTTAATGTTTGCCAGATCCGTCTTGTCTTTTGCTTGCAGCGCCATTCCTGCACCTCTTATTTTTCGCAAACGCACCACTTGAAATCCATCCGTACGGGGATTTATTGTCCTTTCCAAGTTCTTTTGTGTTTGGTCGGAGGTCATTCCCTCAGACTTCTCAGGGTAAATAAGAACAGTAAGAGGTTTGGGGGGCACTGGACGCTCGAAGCCATTGACAATGAGGGATTTCGAGCTAGGGGCAGAGGAGGCCATCTTAGCATAAGACGGCATTGATGGAACAGTTGGTTGTGGAACAGCTGCCACCGGTCGCGTCTTAACAATGGAGTCAATCTTTTTAATCATAAGTGATTGTTCCGCCATCAGTTCCTCAATGGTGGCGCTCCTTGTAGTTGCCGTATTTATGTCCAACATTAAATGGGTGATGTCAGACATTAACTCGTCCAACAGCTCATTAATTTGACTCTTGTCGTTCTTGTTCAATTTGTAGGAAGAGTCGGTTATGATTGATCGTATCTTGTGACACCGGGTCATCGCGGGGATGACTTTCCACTGCTGAGCGTTGGGAGAGTCGCTTTCTCTCGCCCTTTTTCGCGTGCTCATGTTCGGGGATATCGCAGGGATCGCCATGATTGATGCGACACCACTCGTTCCAGCAATCGGGGTGCAGGGTGGAAGAGGGGGGGGGGGGGGGGGGGGGGAACGTATCCATATCGGACTCTTCCGGCTCGGTTTGGGGGGCATCCACTACCTCAACAGGTCCAAAAAGAGTGGGTTTCTTCCCCAACTTCTTCTCCCGACGCTTTGCTCGGTCAAGCCGCCTCTTAAGCTTCTCCATTTGAGTTTCGAGATCCGTTACTGCAGCGAAACGTGGTCGGCCAGAGGTGCCACTACCACCAATGGACTCGCCCGACGAACCTCCGTCGGATGGCATATTCAGTTTATTCTCCCAAGAATTGAGGGAAATTCGAGGGACACCGTATCTAACAATGCGTCAATAATAATTCACCACGTGTTTTTAACACTAAACGTTTTTTGGGTCACTAACACAGCACAGAACTAGACAAGTGTAGTATCAAACGACGCGGAATTTGATTCTGCGTCGGATGGTATTGGTCTCTATCCACTAGACACTTGTCTAAACTATATTATACACAAAATTACACAAAAATGTTAATTTGTTCAAAAAAACATAGTAATTGGTCCTTTTCCAAATCGGTTTTTTTATAGCACATATGTCTAATTAATCTACACCCGATGGCGATACTGAATTACGGGGGATCTGGCGAAATCGCCCGAAAAAAAAAGAAAAAGAAGTTTTTGTCACAAATTCACTAATATTGTTGCTTGTTCACAAAACTTTTGAAAAATAATAGCCTGCCAAAACTACACAATGTAGCACAAAAAAATTTTAGAAAACTGCACTTCTAGTATTTTTAAAGTTAGAAATACGCGGAGCGAAATTTTAACGTGTTATCAGCTTGAAGGCTGAGACTGAACTGAATGTCGGTATGGAGGGATTGATGATAATTGTTACTGGCAGTTGTGAATAATAATACCGCGTTGTGATTTCTACCACACGTCTATATATTACACCATTGCATGTCGCGGTTACTTTTTCCCGTTGACTAGCTGCCACTGGATCCGAGGAACCGGCTATTTTTGGAACCAGTTCCAATCGGATTTCTAAAATGGTCTCTTGGTCACCAGAACTTAAACTGGGCGATGCCGAACCAAAAGCCGCCCGCAGGGCCAAACAGCAAAAACCTGCGAAATGGGTTTTTAACTGCTATTATTGAATTATTATAAATAGCGCCGGTAACCTTGACCATGAAACTCCTGAGACGCGCGTATACAGTGTAAAGGGGTTGATAATTTGGCCTCCCCTCGCTGCGCCTTCTCTCTGGCGTGTAAATAATCCCATTTGTCACAGCATCTTCTCCCGCCCAGATCTCCGCTCTCCGTAAGTAATGTCCGTAATCTAAAACTTACACATTGATGTTGCTCCGGCAGCAATAAGTACACAGTACACGTTTACAGAACCTAAAAATGAAGAAACTTCTGCAAATAATGCTACTATTTCAAAATTTTGAGATGTTTTAAATGGCACCACCGCTTCTGTCGATTCATTACAACAACCAAAGTCGATTCATTCATTCCAGAGCTATGAATGGATGGCTTAATTCGTTTTTAACGTACCTTTCTCGGATGATTTATTCATCTTATGAAAAATATGCCTGAGGAATGCCGATGAGGAATCTGATAGAGGATATTATTTTGTTTAATGTCTGTGTCAGACTCTTATAGCTCGGCCTATTTTCAGCACATCGCTCGCCAAGAGTAGTTCTAAAACGATAGTGCAAAAACCGAAAACACGACCTTTTGCAATAAATGAATGGGTAAGCAGTGAATTATTATGTCATATAAATAAAAGGGATAAACTTTATAAAAAATGGAAAAGTACACCAACAAACAAAACATTTGAAACAGAATACAAAAAAACACGAAACCTTGTCAATAAACTTATAAATAAAGATAAAACTAACTACTATAACAATTAATTTAAAAACTGTTTTAATGATACAATAAAAACCTGGGACGAGATAAATAATATTTTAGGACGTAAACCCAAAAACGATTGTGATGAAACTATAACACGATATATGTTAAAAGATAGAACTGAGGATTTTGTGTCAAATGATTTTGTGAATTACTTCTCGGATAGCATCAGCAACATGTTACATAAATGCAATCACAAAGCTACTAATATAGTACTCGAAGAACTACCTCATATTTTTGAATGTAGCTATTACTTTGTGGTTATCCATTATAGAATAATGAAATAATTTTACTTTGTATAAACCACTTATTTGATGTGCAAATCCGACCGGTTTCGGAACGAAGGAACGTTTGTTCCGAAACCGGTCGGATTTGCACATCAAATAAGTGGTTTATACAAAGTAAAATTATTTCATTAACTACCTCATAGTTTATATATACCAAGAGCTACTATAACTGATATTGAAAACATTGTTAAAAAAATGATAAACTCTAAAAGCACAGGTATTGACAATATAAGAATGTTTGATTTAAAAAGAAATATAAAAAATTCTTGGGCCAATAATTACTCAAATAATCAATATGATAATAAAGCAAGCAAAAATTCCACAAGAATTTAAATGTAGCATTACAAGACCAATATTTAAAGGTGGAAAACACATTGAAATTATAACATTGGGAAATTATAGGCCTATTAGTATACTACCAGCATTAGAAAAAATTCTCGAAAAATTTATATCAAATAAATTAAATAATTATGTTGAAAAATTCACTATCATAGATCCAAATCAATACGGCTTCCAAAGAAAAAAAAAACACTGAAAAACTACTGCAAGATTTTTCCATTTATATAAATAATCAATTAAATAATAAATTACATGTTATTGTTTTATTTGTCCATAACTCTAAAGCTTTTGACACAATTAACTCTAAAAAACTTTTGAAAACTCTAGAAAAAATTGGAATAAGATGAAATGTGTTAAATTTATTTAAAGATTTTCTTAGAGATAGAAAAATATGTACCAAAATAAATAATACTTTTAGTAAAACAAAAAACGTATCTGCAGGAGTTCCACAAGGTTCCATATTGGGGCCTACACTATATATAATTTATGTTACTATAATGAAAAAACTTTTCTCTTTGTTAAACATTTTGTATTCGCAGATGATACGGCATTGGTCATATCACATAAAGATCTGAAAATTGCAATTGAACTCATGCAAATTGACTTTAATCAACTTTGTAAATGGTCACATGATGCAGGACTATTAATTAATGCTAAAAAAACCAAAGTAATGCATATAAGATCACCTAATGCCAAATTTCAATTTAATCCTAATATTATTTCACATAATTTTAATTGCATCCATAAAAATATTCCAACTAATTGTAAATGTGAAAGCTTAGAATTAGTTACGGAATACGTGTATCTTGGTGTTACAGTAGATTGTTTTTTTAAATGGGACAAACATATTAAAAAAACCTGTAAAAGATTCAGATCAATTGCAGGCAGAATGTACACATTCAATTTTTTCCTGTCAATTAAAACGCTTAAAATAATTTATATGTCACTGACAGAATCTATTATAAGATATGGATTAACAATATTGGGAAATACTACTATAACCAATCTGAAACAAGTCCAAGTTGTACAAAACGCAATTGTAAAATTATTAGTCGTCCTTAATATTTTCAAACAGAGACATAATATACCATTGCTGTTTCAGAGTGCCAAAATTTTACCGGTTAAGGCAATACTTTGGCACAAAATTATAATTCAACATATATTTACCCCGCAGCATAAAGAGAAATTAGAACATAAATACAGCACTAGATTCACGCGCAACGACGGGTTAATAGTTCCGAAATTTAACAATAAGTACGGACAGAGAACGTTTGAATACATCATACCGAAGATATTTAATTTATTACCTGACACTATAAAGCAATGTAATTCTATGAATAAGGTTGAATATATGGAAAAAAATATTTATTTTGATAATTGATATGTATGAAAAAATGTTGAATCTGTAGATATAAGATGTAAATTTTAAATGTAAAAAATCTATATGTAAGTAAAATATAAGCACCTGTTGACAAGCGAATTAAATTGGCTTAGCAGGACTTGTTTGTTGATTTTAATATGTATATCTGTTCTTTCAACAAAAAAAAAAATACATTCGCATTTAAAGTATACGGAAGCGATATGCGGAAACAAGCCAAACTTAAAAACGCTTGCCGCTTTATAGCGTAGTCTGGGAGAACCGTAAAGCTTTTAGCATTGAGTGTGGATTGCCCTTTTCACCCACATTTCATTTACAACACATTTAGCAAGCGCACTTTCATTTGGGAGGCGGGTATGGGTACCATTTATTGAATGTTGTAGGCCACCCCAAGTGGTTAGCTAAGTTTGGTGAATTAGCAGGGGTGCCCAGGTTCATCGCAGTGGGAGGAATTTTTTCCTTTCCAAAGCTTCTTATTTCCCTAAAAATATCATCCACTCAGCAACGCCAAATATGACATATACAAGGTAAGTTCAAATGTCTCACCTTTTTTGCGCGTCTTTTTCTTATCATTCCACCATTCTTTTTTTCCGATAGTTCGAAGATTTGTAATGTTTCATATGGCCGCTGGGTGATTTTCCTCCCCCGTGCCCGGGACTTAAGCCACCCCCATCCTGTAGTCACTTCCGGCTGGCTGGTGCTGGTGGTCATCTACCTGAGAAATTCATCCCGTCCTTTTTCCGATCATTTGTCGGCAGGGCGAGTTCCGCCCACAGAGAGACTGGCGCGGCGACGCCTTCGATTCGAGAAAACAGGCTGATCTTGCACAAACACAGTACGATGCCCTCTCTTTAAATACATACTTTCTATTATTTGATGAGAAGATTTTGATTTTCTTCCATTACCTTATTTTATGCACCTTTGATGTTTTCCAACAAAAAAGCACTGAAAGAATTGTCTCTTTATTATGCACAGGAAAATTGTTGCTTGGGACGATGTTGCACTAGCATGCATGAAAATTTGATTAAGACATTTACCTACTAGTTGATATTTTGCACTCCGCGCTTCCGTCAAAATTATAAGTGTATTAAACCCACGCATTCCGAATTTCTACCGTTTTCTCTTGAACACTTAAGTTTTTTAGTTTCTAAAAAAATATTTATTATTTTTGAAGGTAATGGTAATTAATTAATGACGACCGGCGTGGACTAACGGTAAGGCTTTTGAATCCGAAGGTCGCGGGATCGAATTCCGGCGTGGGCAAATAAATTTTATTTGATTAATTTGTATTTTTTCACGATTAATTAATTAAAAATAATACATAGTATATTTGCGGCACGTTCCATAGTAAGACCACCATTTAGAATTGAAGGTTGTTTGGTGACCAGATCTGAATAACCAGGTACTTCCCTTCCGTCCTCTTCCCCATCTCCTTCCCTTCTCCACTACCTTCAACCTCACAACATACCACAAAAATGGCGATGCAATACACTCACTAGCTCCAGACGAGAGCAGCTGAGACTCTTGTGAGGTATTCATGTAAAAAAAAATTATATGATGTTCCCTCGATAGAAAAAAATCGCAAAGTGTGCTCCGACAATTATTATACACACTTTTTTTTCTAACTTTGTTTGAACCACTTTTATATTTGAGTAAATCCGACCGGTTTCAGAACGACTGTACCTTCTTCAGGGCAAATGTATACTCATTTGACAGTTTTGAAATATGGATGGGAACAATGGATTATTATGGTAGGGGTGGAGCCGTAACCATAGCCATTTTAACTCATAAAGATAAAATTTAAAAAAATAAATTGTTTCATTTATCTATAATGGATTACCACAAAGTTATGGCTACATTCAAATACTTTTTTCTGTTATTTTACAATTTCCCAGTATTTCTTTAATTGCCATTTAAGACATTTCCAATGAGATTTTGTTCTATTTTAAACGAGTCCTGTTTTGTTGAATATTTTCACAGGTTTCGCTTTTAATTATTATCGTTTTTAATGTTAGCGCGCTCCCTCTAACATTCGCATTTACGTTGTACATTCGTATTTATCTTCTTCTTTTTGAGCGATAACCTAAGATTTACCGGGAAAACGCCGTTAACCACTCGGCCATTGAGATTTTACGACATTTCGCTTTTTTATTTTTGGTGTCTTTTTCTGTTTCATGTTTCGTTTAGATTTATTAATATTATCTTCTTCAGTGATTTAATATTTCATTGTTAGATCTAACAATGTAGTTGCATATATTTTATTCTAATTAATTTGTAGACTGTAATAAAAAATTGAAAGGACTGATGACCCTATTCTTTTGATACTTATTATCAATATTGTAACAGACGTATCAGCGTCGCCACAAGACTGAAAAATAGTACCGGGTCTCAGTGCACGAACAGGATGAAAATGGTAAAACAATAAGGGTACTGACCTCCCGTGCACCCAGTGCCTGATGAGTGGAGGACACTGGATGTGCCTAATCCTCTGCCCAATCCTGGTGCGTGGCGGTTGCCTGGAGTAGGGCCGGCTTTCTGGAGGAGACTGATGGCACCAGGAGCAAAGCTTGGGCAGAGGTCGGCGGGGAGGCAGCGGGTGATAATAAACTTTCCCAGTGGGAATAATAACACGAGTTGACTGTTGTGGAAGAACTTATTTTATTTGGAAAATACGCGCCCTTTTATACCCTAATCTGGGCAAAAAGGTGATCACGTGGTACATTTATGGGGTGGGAGGTTGGACCTCGCCCGTAAGTATAAATACGCCGACTTTCTTGTCGCACTTCATTTTGCTTGTGTCGCTCAAGAAAGTGGTCGATTAAAATCATTATTTAATAATAATTCTACAGGTTATAACATAGTTTTTATAAAGTATTTCTTAATTCTAACATGTATGTACGGGTATTCTTTACCCGTAGATTTTTAGTTTAATGAATTTAAGAACAATTTTGGAAATGTTTACCATTTGTTGGCAGGTATTTGAGTTTAATTTAAGTTTGCAAAGTGATGTGAAGAAGTTAGTATTTTCCTCAGGTTCCTTGTAAGACTGGCTACCGAAACCGGTTTGTCTCGTCGTCTTACGAGGTTCCTGGATTTTTAAAATGGAAAAAGACTGTTTTTTGATCGGAAATTTTCTAAGTACAAAATTTGTGCGCAAAAGCATATAGCGTTGGCAGTTTGGGAGTTACAGGTTTGATTTATGTTTCTTTGAATGCCCCGTAGGACTCTGTACTGAAACGTCTTAGTTTCAGCGTCCTACGGTGTGTATAAATGAAGTTATGTTTAAAAAACGATAATATTGCAAGTAAGATGGGAGCCCTTAATGGGGCCGCCAAATTGGTTTTTTTTACTTTGGAGCCGGAAAAATGGCCCTGAAGGCGAAATAATAACGATGCTAGAATGTCTCCCGGTGGCAACTTGGTATACAAGCTTTATTTGTGTCACCGGGGCATTTTACATAACAAAAAGGACATATTAACGACGATCAAATGTGTTTGGCAAAAGATCGTTGCTGGCGGCACGGTATTACCGAGTTTAGCGGCCAGAGCGTAGGGCCCTTAAAAGGGCCGCAATTAAAAAATAAAAGTAGCCGGCTCGGAGGAGCAGCTGGCTCGGTGGAGCAGTCCGCTTCCTTTGAGCCGGACAAATGGCCCGTCTTAGGGGCATGTATAAAAAATAAAAGGAGGCTAGCCAGCCTGGTCGCCTTTGAGGCGGATTAATCATAAATTAGCATAAATTATTAAAAATATAGGAGTCTAGAATGTCTCCCGGTGGCAACTTGGCACACAAGCTTTATTGGTTGCACCGGGGCATTGTACATAACTAGAAAGACATATTAAATTATAAATAAACAATGAGGGAGAGCAACACGTCGGTTACAAATATTATCTGTTATTATCAATGTTAGTGAATCAATGTTATGTATTATCTTGTGGGACACAGCTGGTTATCACTGCACAAGCACACAATAGATTCGAACTAAACGCACTAACGCATTCATTGGGTATGTTCACTGCACCGGGTTTTCTTAACAAACTCGATATTAAATGCACTGAGAGATCACTACGGTTGATCATTGCAAAGGTTGCTTTAACGGAGTCGATATTAAGAACACTGATAGATCATTATGGTGATCATTGCACTGGCTGCTTAACCTTTCAGGCTAATTTGAACATCGGAAAAAAACATCTCATACAGGTCTCATAAAAAGTCGTTGTTTTCCCTTACTATCTTGGTTAAAAATATAATTTAAACAGGATATGAATAGAAAGAGAAAACATCATGCTTTATATTCAAATCTAAAAGATAACCGGAAAATAATAAAAACGTACACCTTTATGAAACCAAAGTTTACAGCTGCAATTTGAAAAAAAAATTAAACTTTGGATATTTTTTAAAATTATTATTTTTACATGAAACGACAAAAAAGTGAGTTGGCGATAAAGTTTATAATAAATTTGCCTAATAAAATATGTGTGTTTTTTTTCGTTATCTGTAATTTTGTTTAGAAAAAACTTGAGTGAAGCTTTCTAATGTTTGCATTAAAAAATAATATTTCAAAAATTATATATTTACTTCGAATTATATTGAGATTTCATGACCTTTCAAAAACAGTTTTTAGTTTTCGGATGCGTTTAGAAATATTCCATATTTCGGATTTTATTGCAAAGCAGAAATATTTTGACCAACAGACAAAATACGTCCGTGGCCTGATCTGTTAACAGACCTTCAAAAGTTATTCCAATAAATTAAATATTATAAGTTCTCAGATTTTCTTTCAAAGATGCCTTGTGAAAATGTTGTCAGGTCTCGCGTGAAACCTCCGATTTTCTTTCTTCTCTTTTCTCTCCCGTTTCCAGCTCCGTGGAGCGCGAGTTCACTTCGGTTATTGGTGTTTGCCTTGTTTGCCTTGCCACCGTCGTGTTTGCGAATAAACTCTCCTAGTCAGCCTGCCAGCCAGACAGCCAGCCGAGTTTATTTTCCCACTTGTCGGTATTTTGGACGTTTTGTATGTTCAGCATTTCTTCACGTCACTATTATGTCTTGAATACATGTCATAGGATTTTATCCATCGTCGGTCGTCTTAGTTCGATAATGTGATTAAATTGTCACATGACAGTCCACTTTTGTGAAAACTACGATTTATATTTCGGATTTCCTCAGTTGTCGTTAAATACACTTGCATTCGGAGCATATTTTTGATAAATCGTTGAAGATAAGAACAATATGATGTTCATTTTCCTTTTATTTTTAAATACTTACCATTTTTTACATTCATTATTTTTTTTTACATACTTTTAAAATATGCCAATATAGTATATAAACAAAATACGTAAGTAATGTAAAAGAAAGTACGTAGTGAGTATGTAAATGGGAAACCACTAAGACACTTGTTTGTGGGTAATATAACTAAAAATACTAACTCACTTTGAACCTTTTGCAATTGCCATTTGGTTTTATATCTAACTGGTGATCGTTTTTACGGGTTGCAGTAAAAAACTTTCGTTGAATAGGGTTCTATCTTCGCCTTACCGTGTTCTGAGTATGCAAAAAAGAATTCTCATAAGCTATATAACAATTTCTGATTTTGTGGTTCAATCTTGTATAAAGTATGTTAGTTTAACATTTTTTAAGGTAAACTATTTAATTAGAACGTTGCCCTATCTTGGAATGGCATTAGAGGCAAGTAGTTGGAACCTTATGCAATGAAAAATTATGCCATAGCTGGTTGCACATGGTTCTATCTGTATTTTAGGTGTGTTATAAAATGGTAAGTATACGTCCTATCGAAATATTTTCCTTTTTTTATTTTTATTTTTAACTTTATGAGTAAAACCTCAAATTGTAATATTTAATTAAATGAAGACAATATTAGCGAAACTCAGTCGAAAATCTGGAGTCAGTAAAAGATATGGGCACCACCAGAACTCGTACCCAGGACCTTTCGCTTTCCGGGCGACAGCTCTGTCCGCTGAGCTAAGGTATCTATCCGATTCGGTAATTTTTAACTATGTCATACTTCGATTATGAACCACCCACATTATCTCCATTTTTCTTAACGCATATTTAATCATCAGTCTAGTCTAGACTTGCTGAAAAGTCAATAGATGTCGCATATTGAAAATAAAATGGATAAAAAATTATCCAGACACTATCTAGATAGAATTTACTTCCGGTTTGAATTTTGCAATCACAATCATACATAAAGATAGCATCCTATAAAATATGCGTTAAGAAAAATGGAGATAATGTTGGTAGTTCTTATTAGTTAAAAATGACCGAATAGGTGACCTTAGGTCAGCGGTCACAGCTGTCGCCCGGAAAAGGAAAGGTTCTGGGTTCGAGTCCCAGAAGTGTCAATATATTTTTCTGTCTCCAGATTTTCAATCGAGTTTCGCTAATATTGTCTTCATTTAATTAAATAAATATTTTCCTTGCGTACACTAAAATACTTTGAACGAGATTCATCCTCAAAATCAGAAATCGGTAAATAGATAATGAGAAATCGTCTTTGCAAACTTTGACAAGTCATATCTCAGAACAATGAAGAATCCTTGTACAATGAAAGTGACGCAATAGTGTTGTTTATGTTATCGACCAGACACGCTTATTTTTATTTGCCTTTTTATGAAAAAAAAACCACATTAGTTTTTAATTCTCTAATTATGAAGTTAAAATACTACCAGAATGCCTCTTAAACTTAATTCTCCTTTGTTGCATTAATAACATTCTTATTAAGTTTCCTGCATTTAGATGAAGTTTCGCTAATATTGTCTGCATTTAATTAAATACATATTTTCCTTGCGTACACTAAAATACTTTGAACAAGATTCATCCTCAAAATCAGAAATCGGTAAATAGATAATGAGAAATCGTCTTTGCAAATTTTGACAAGTCATATCTCAGAACAATAAAGAATCCTTGTTCAACGAAAGTGACGCAATAGTGTTGTTTATGTTATCGACCAGACACGCTTATTTTTATTTGCCTTTTTATGAAAAAAAAACCACATTAGTTTTTAATTCTCTAATTATGAAGTTAAAATACTACCAGAATGCCTCTTAAACTTAATTCTCCTTTGTTGCATTAATAACATTCTTATTAAGTTTCCTGCATTTAGATGAAGTTTCGCTAATATTGTCTGCATTTAATTAAATACATATTTTCCTTGCGTACACTAAAATACTTTGAACAAGATTCATCCTCAAAATCAGAAATCGGTAAATAGATAATGAGAAATCGTCTTTGCAAATTTTGACAAGTCATATCTCAGAACAATGAAGAATCCTTGTTCAACGAAAGTGACGCAAAAGTGTTGTTTATGTTATCGACCACACACGCTTATTTTTATTTGGCTTTTCATGATAAAAAAAACTACATTAGTTTTTAATTCTCTAATTATGAAGTTACAACATTAACAGAACTGTTGAACGCCTTTTAAACTTAATTCTCCATTGTTGCATTAATAACGTTCTTATTAAGTTTTCTGCATTTAGATGAAGTTTAATGAAATGGGGTGCTTCTTCTTGAATGAGCATTACGAGCAGTACGATTAGCATCTATTTCCGGACTGAGATCTTAGTTCTGTCTTCAGCTGACAGGAGAGCTCTCTCGGGGAACTTTCTATAAGGCTTCTCGAGAAATCTCCCTGACAGCGGTTACCATCACCACCAAAGTGATTGGTAACTGCTGTAACTTTTTTCAGGCTCTATCTTTAATTTTATCCGGAATTGCTGTAATAGAGAACTCCAGTCCAATTTTTTTTATTTTTTTTAATGAATAAAGACCTTCAAACTTAAATAACTGCATTTTTATTTTTATTTTTATAGTTAGTTTTAATAGTTAAAATAATTGTCAAAGTTTTAATTTTTCAAGACTCCTAAAAACGCACCGTATCTATGGTGGTTTATGTGATCTCTTCACCCACCTATAGTTTATTATTTTCAAGTTGTCTTTTTGAATCAGTGATGTTATGTCGAGGGAAATTTCCCTAGATCTAGGGGAGAAAAATATTTTTTAGGGATAAGGGAAATCAGGACAAAATCTAGGGAAATTTCGAACTATGGCAAATTTTTTATTACATATGACAATATTACTGATGTTATATTTATATATATATATATACGTATATATATTTGTTTGGGATTCCTATGAATCTTAATTATTGTTCATGTACTTACATGCAATGTTATTTTTAACACTGACAACTCAAAATGATATTAGGGAACGTACCCATACTACGTGACACGTTCGGGGGGGGGGTCTTCAAAATACCACGCTTGGTACAAATGAGCGGCGGGTTGCTTAGGTTTTTGGTCACGGTGGGGGGGGGGGGGTTAAAAAGTGCAAAAAGTTTGTCACGTAGTATGGGTACGTTCCCTATGTAGGTATCTAAAAAGATAAATGGGACCTCTGAAAAAAAAAATTATTTATGTTTTAAGTTCCGTTTTTTCGGTGATTGCGGTTGATTTTTATTTCACAAAGTGTTTTTTTTTAATTTGGAATTCAGTTTCTAATTCAGTGGTGAGTGTATTCGTACTTTTAAATTATTACTTCACGTAGCAAAAAGTGGTTTATTTGGAAAAGCACAGTATTATAAGTATATTTACCAAGTTCCGATATCTTTCCAATTAATTAATCATATTAATTAACATATAACAGGATTAGTGTTACACAATCAGGTGGCTACCTAGGTAATTGCGTAAATGTGAAATTCTAGGGAAATTTCACTTCGAAATCTAGGGAAATAATTTTTTTGGGCAGAACATTCCTGTTTTAAAATGGCAGAAGGCAAAAGATGGCCGATTAATACTATGACATTTAGGTGTTAGAAGTCGTTTTTTATTCAAGATTAACTGCTTTTAATATAGAAAAACATTGGTAAAATGTCCACATTTCACCGCTACTGTTATTGTTTTTAATCAAAGTGCAATATAAAAACAATCAATCATCGTAAATATTTGCAATCATTGCAAATACATATAACATCGTGTTTTATGTATAACACATACAGAATAGAATTTATAATACACTGATTATGACGATTGTGTTGCATTAACTTGTATAAAAAACCCTTTACTAAAAATAATTTGAAAATACAAACTAAATGTCAAATATGGTCGACACGACTTTAACCTCAAAGGCAAAATTTATTGCAGATTGTCCGCAAATATAGCTCTTTTCGTAAATTGTTGAGGGCCTAAATTATGTTTCAATAAACACAATAACTATTATTTATCTAAATCTCTATAAACCTTATGAAAATAAACCAAAAACACGAAATATTGAATTGCATATGTCATTTCAAAGGTCAATACAATACTGCAATACTGATAATACAATACACGCGATCACCAGGTGACAGTGGGTGAGTGTGACGCGTGACGTCACCATTCACCATTTCAGTAATGCCAACTTGACACTGTGTTTCGATGAGAGGTTTAAAAATGCACTTTTTAATAATTTTTTAAAAACTCTGCTTTTAATATTATGAAATAAAAGTTATATATTCAGAATCAGCGTTTATTGGTCTATATGAACATATTTTTTTAAAGCCATAATATTTTTCACTGGAGTTCCTTATTGTTTCCATATTTGATAAGTTCACTGGTCATCAAAAAAAACACTTTTTGTGTGTAATATGAAAACTTTTGTCTAGTTATGTTTAGAACAAGGATAAGGATAATAGAAATTAAATTAGAATGTTCCAAATACGAATAGTTTTCTTGTAATTTTATTTTAATATATTTCAAATAATTTCAGTTTTTATCAACAAACTGAAGTTACTTCGTTATATTGTAATTTATTAATTATCAACGTAACTTTATGATTTTCTTCTGTATTTTGCTTCAGGGATGTCGCATTGTCCAATAGTAATCCGCCAGCATATGTGGACTCCACTTGCCCTGAAATCGTTTTTCTTTCGTAGAAATGTCTTGGTGGAATCTTTCACCGTGTTCATCGCTGACAGCGCCTAAATTTTCAGGGAAGAAATCTAAATGTGAATTTATTTATATTTTAAACGGCATATTCACGAAAGATTCCCGATTTTTCCAAATCACTAAGCTTTTCTTTAAATATTTCATCTTTCATCAACTGTCTGATTTGAGGACCAATAAATATGCCTTTTTAAAATTTTTGCATCGCTGAGTTCAGGAAATTTCTCTTTCAAATATAAAAAGCCATCACCACCCCTATCCATAGCTTTCACGAAGTTTTTCATGAGCCCAAGTTTTATGTGTAAAGGTGGTAAAAATATATTGTCAGGCTGCACTAACGGAGGATTTTTAATATTTTTTTGCCCCGGAGTAAGAGATTCCCTTTTTGGTCAGTCTTTCCTAACACAATGATTTTCCAGATCTCTGCTTCTCCCACTCACAAATAAAACAACAGTATTTTGTATACCCTAATAATAATCCTAAAATAAATAAAATTAAATCTAAGGCAATAACCTTAAGGGCCCGCAACCCTGATTTGTACCGATTTATTACATATTTCCCTTAAACACGGTAAGTTTTAAAGTTCTTAAAAAATATATATTTTATTCTTGAAGATAATATCTAGACTTTGCCCGCGCCGAAACGCAAATTATATAAAATTCCCTCGATAGAAAAAAATCGCAAAGTATGCTCCAAAAATTTTATTAACGCGTTTGTTTCAGTTATTTTACAAGTTATATTTATGAAAAAAATCACAGTGTTTCTTTAAATGCTGTTTAAGATAATGCCCGCGAGATTTTTGCTCTATATTAAACGAGTCGTGTTTTATTAAACGTTTTCGCAATTTTCGCATATATTTTGTCGCTGTAAATGTTAGCGCTCTCCTCTAACATTCGTAATTTCGTATCTCTCCATCTTCTTGTTTTCGGGCCCGGTTGCAGAGCCTTAAAATCTCCACAACTTTTACAGTTGTGTTCATTGTATTGACTCTTTCGTGTTAGAACTCTCACCCAATGGTATAGAGCCAAAATACTGTTTTTATAACTCACTTACTAATGGCGTCAATAGGGTAATAGCTGCAACACAATAACGAGACCTGATCAAATCAAAATAAATACCTATGGTGTTCGAATGAGGGTAGGTCGGTAATTAAAAAATAGTAAACACCTTTCTTGTTACCTAATTTTGTTGACCAGTGAATCTGATGAGGGTATGAGGGAACGTGACCAACTTTTTGTAATTTTTAATCCCTCCACCCCCCCCCGGTGACCAAAAACCTAAGTACGCCGCCGCTCCAAGTACCGCTCCAAGTTTTGTACCAAGCGTGGTATTTTGAAGACCACTCCCCCCCCGAACAGGTCACGTAGTATGGGTACGTTCCCTAACCAGAGAAAACCAGAAATAAGTCATTTTTAAATCAGATTTTAGACGTATTGACAAATATATAAATTGATTTCGAAAGATTGTTCTATTAGTAAACGTATGTTTTAAATTTTGAGAAAAAATAAATTATTTTACACCATAGGTCGTTGGCAGATTTGTTAAATTTTCAAAAAAGATTTTGTATTATACCACACCCATTTCAAATCATGTAAGCATGCAGTGAAATAAATCAATACATTAAGAATTTTAATTTTAAATTTAAATAAAATCATTAAAATATATATACGTTTATAATATATTGTTTATGTGTTTCTTGACGAAAATTGGTCCGATTGTGTATTTATTTGCGCACTTACAAACTATTATATTTCAGATTTTACGATCGTAAGAACATCTTTCGACGAAATCTGGATTTTCGGCCGCTGGCTGGTTAAACGCCCTTAAAGAATAAGCAACTAGTTTTCGTAGTTTAATAATAAACAATAACCACTTAAATATTTTTTTGAGAGTCCTCATACCTCGGTATCCTTTTACCCGGTTAGATTGACTCTAATGACCACTTTTACCTAATCGCGGCGTTTCGACGATTCCTCTCATTTAATTTTCCCGTAATATTATCTATCTCCTGATGATACAATAATCTTTTCTCGTCTTTGACCAATCAGCATGAAAAATAAATTTACGACCTTTTATTGAAGTGAAAATTTGAATCTCGATGAAACGAAAAAGCGACATTAAAAAGAGACAAACACATACATCTATAGGATTTAACCTGCGAGAAAATGAGATAGAAAAATCGGTCTCCTCTTTGTGCGTGCTTTGTAGCCTCCCCACTCTTGTCTACTTTAGTCTTCTGAAGGTTTCGCCGTATAACCCAGCTTCTAAGGGATCGCCTTCATTGGCTTCGATGCCCTGAAAGAATAGAGTTCAAGATCTGCTTAATGACCTTCAAAGCATTGCAAGGAATGGCGCCAGCCTATATATCGGAACTATGTGTCCGACAAAACTTAAGCGATAGGCAGCTTACTCTAAGGTCAGCAGATCTAGATTTTACTAATCGTTCAATCGAACTTTATAGGTCAAATCGAGACGTTTACTATGATCGATCTTTTAGTGTAACTGGCCCGCTCATTTGGAACAAACTACCCTCAGCTCTTACTAATATCCAGAACTTGGCTGAATTCAAAAGAGCTTTAAAAACAAACTTTTTTAAAAAATCATACCTTTCATGAATTTTAACTCGTTTTCAATCTTACTATAATAAGATTAATAAGCCATGTTGCTCAAGTTTCTGGTATTTGTTTGGTTTCGATTACCTCCTTACTATAGTTTTATGTGCACTCTGTTATTATTATTTCTAAACGTAAACTGCCTCTTATTCTTTATTATAATTTAGTTTTAATGATTCTTTTTGATAATATTGTTCTTTAGGAATTGCTTTGTACATACTGTATATTCTTTGTTTCACACTGTTACTCTGTGCACTCTGTTATTATTATTTCTAAACGTAAACTGCCTCCTATTCTTTATTATAATTTAGTTTTAAGAATTCTTGTTGTTAATATTTTTCTCTAGGAATTGCTTTGTATATATTTCTTTGTTTCACATTATTTAATCAATTTCGTACTTTGTAAGGACTCGTAAGGAACACTATAGGATAAATTTTATGTTTATTATAATTAAGCGCACTTGAAGTGAAATATCACAAAACTGCGCTATATAAATACTACGTTATTATTATTATTATTATTCACTTCTACCGCGTGTGAATCGCACACTTGTTAATAATAATTTGGTTGACCTGTCCTTCTCATTCAGACAATTCGATACATACACAATCACAAGCTTCACTTCTCAAACTCGTCTATCCGGTCTAAAAAATTAAATATTTATTGAAAAAAGACATGCTTCGTTTAACAATGTAAAGTCGGGCATCCCCAGAGAAATATAAAGTAATATCCACAGAATTCAGAGAGAAACTTTTGAGTTTCTCATTCTTCAGAAAGTCATATTCGTAAATAAATTACATAGAAAACCTTTCTCAGAGCCGACCCGTAGTGCCTTAATTCTCTATTATAATATTTTATTTTTGCACTTTTGTGAAAATTTGCTCATTTTTATTTCATTCTTCAATTTAAACTTTTTCATAGTCCGTAACATTTGTATATAACAACAATATATGTACATAAATATCGTTTTAAATTTATTTATTAAAGCCTTTCTTTCTAAATGATATTTTATGGTACTAAATACGAAAAACATATGAAGCACTTGTCCGCAGCATCCTGGAATACAGCTCCATTATTTGGGCCCCCTCTGAACAAAACCATATCCTAGAAATAGAAAGAGTACAAAAAAGGTTTACGCTTTACCTGTATAAGAGGGAATATACATACTACCCATTCCTGTATCCATCGTTGTTCTTAACAGGAATGCTCGATCTTAATACCCTAGAAGCCCGCCGAAAAATATTTTTGTGGAAACATTTTTTTAAGCTGATCTCCGGTACTGTACTGAATCCACCTATGTTGAAGGAGATGAATCTATATGTCCTTAACGCGTATACTCGTGGGAGATCCCACGCACTTTTTTATGCTCCGAAAGCGAGAACTTCTTCCTTTCAGAATGCCCCATTAAACAGAGCAATTCAACTGCTTAACGATTCTGCATTGAGCATTGGCATCTTCAATGTTACCTATAGAGAGTTCAGTAACTATCTTTTGACATACGTCTCAACATAGTGAAACTGCCCCCTTGGACTTTTTTTTCTCTTAAATTTTGTAATCTTCTCGGTAATAATTTGGTGTATAACTGTTTTATGGAGAACCTGAAAAAATAAATAAATTGTTTGTTTGGCTCAGTATTATTATATTATTGACTAGCTGGGGTACCTGGCTTCGCTCGGGGAGTTAATATGAGATTGAACTGACATTCGTACCCACTCCGGATCTTGCTTTATATTCCCCTAGCAATGGGTAGCCCCACCCACACAAAAAAGACTTCGAATCGTCCACGATGTTTCAGTACATTCCACAACATTCGAGAGTGTTCTGGAATGTTCCACAATGATCTGGGATGTTCCGGGATGTTGCCGAACGATCCAGACTATTCCAGAACATTCGAAAACATTCCAGAATGTTCCGGGATGTTCTGGAATGTTGTTGAATGCTCTCGAATACTTGCGAATGTTCTGGACTGTTCTAGAAATTAGTAGAGGGCGAAACTCCCAGCCCTTATATTTCAAAAGCACCTCCTTCAGGTAAAAACGGGAACCTTCTTCATGACTGGGGGATAGAAGGCTACCACACCATTGAACTCCCTTGATCGTACCGGGACTCGTTTCTGAGTTTTAGCGGCACACGCTTTCTTTTATGATTCATTTTACATGCTAATATTTTAGCCAGTTTTACCGTGGAAAATCTAATTGGATTGCGATGAACTTTTATCGCTTGAACATATTTTAGGGTTACGTTTTAAGATTTTCACGGCCAAAAATATTTTCGTTATTTGTTTTTGGGGTGTTATGCCGTGTTGCGTTACCTCCTTCTTTAGCCAACGTTTCGGACATCGTTGCAGTGTCCATCGTCATCCGGCAGATCCGGTAGATGTGTGATCTGCCCTGATGATGGACACTGCAACGATGTCCGAAACGTTGGCTAAAGAAGGAGGTAGGGCAACACGGCATAACACCCCAAAAACAAATAACGAAAATATTTTAGGGTTATTTTAGCACTTCAAAACAATAAGTTTCACGCTGGATTACTGCTAAACCGATGCAAGATTCTTCTTACGCAACTGTTATGCGATCTAATTCTTCTATTGTTATCGACGAAGATCCTGTCGTAACGGAGGGGTTATGGTGGGTGCTGAGGGCTGGGAATGGCGGAAGTGGGGGTTGCGGTACCACCTGTCTCGCAGTATTCTCCTTACTAACGTCGTAAAGTAACTTTAACATTTCAGGCATCATTAATCTCCTCTTTGTCTTCTCTTTACGTCGTTGTGACTAGAACCTCCGAGATAAAACTACTTAGTTTATCAATTATTAACTTTGCTTACAAAATCACGGTTATAATGATAAATTTGAAAGCGTATTTCGTCACCTTTCAAAAACAGTACTTCGTTTTCGGATACGTTTACAAATATTCCATTTATTTGAATTTTATTGCAAATCGGAAATATTCTGACAGAATATTGTAATAAGGTTTAAGGGGTTAAAGAAAGTACTGGTAACATTTTGTTACGCAATCAAATTGCCTACAAAATATAAGGTCGAAGAGCAGATTTTATTCGTTTTATTTCAGAGTTCTGCCATCAACAAACATGATGTTCATTAAGCGACTTATTACTTATATTTATTATGTTATTAGAACCCTGTCACTAACATGGCAAAATTATTCAATTTGTGTAATTGAATTACGTACGACGTAATGTGATATTTTCAGTTTGTCCCGCCAACCCCCGGCCCTCGGTCACCCTCGGCCTTTCCGGCGTCTCCTCGACTTTATTAATTTCACAAGCAACCCACTCCCCTTGTCAGTGTGACTGAGGAGGCTTATCAATTCCTTAATGGTAGCGCTCACCTCGGGCCCCAAATCACCGGTGGCTGGAAATGCTATGAATTATAATTTAGATGAAATTTAACTCACCTCTTGTGCGCAATTTATAGCTCTTTAAGATAATTGTTTTGACTCTAACGTTCATTTCTGTCATTTCACTATTAACACAAATAATCCAGGATGTTGAATGTTCCTTTTGTTGATTTACGATATTTTTTCAATATTTTTTAGCAGCCATCTAAAAAAATTGGCTCTAAACGATAAATATTCGTGTGCAGTTTCACACTATTTCAGTTGTTGTTTTAAACGGTACATTTCGTATAAAGATTCCGAGGAATCCGGTGGGGTGTTTCAAAAATTATTTATTTTTGTTTATAACAATATTACAACACTTTAACAATAAAAAATAACTAGTTGAAACACCCGACGTTGCCGGGGCTTCATTAGGAAAATGGGTATGCTTTGGTTTTTGGAAATCTCACGTAGATAGTGAGTGACCTTTGCTCACATTTGAAGGTCAAGTGTGCAAAATTTCATCAAACGTATCAAAATACTGCTTTAAGATGTAGGAAATGGGAATGGGGTTGTTTTTCAAAATCTCACAAACTGTGACATTTCTATTGTTTTGTAGATTAAGTGTGCATTAACTTCGGAATAAAACTGTAGACTTGCATACAAATCGAAATCACGCCGCCCGTCATAGACAATGAACTTTATATATTAGTAGATGATAGTACAGAAATGTCATTAGTCGCCAGTTAAAATTTTATACGATATTTTTTACTCAATAATTGCTACTAATGCTGAAATCTTTACACTCTTTCCTTTGAATTTTTCAAGATCTACTTGTATTAGTATTATTTTACAAATCATGGTAGACAACTTATTTCGGGTTTATTGTGTTTGCGAGTGCGTATAAAAGTAGAAAACTGTGTAGGAAAAAATATCCGGTTACTCGATGGTAGTCGCTAAGATCTTTTTACAAGGTTTTCGGCTCGCTCCTGATGTGTGCTCAGCGACGGAAACGTCCCAATGCTTTCATATTACAACACGGGTTTTCCATCCTCAGTTGTTATCACTAAATCGGAAACTTATCTCTCGTCTTCCCTTCAAAGAAAGATTTAAAAATCCACTTGGAAGTCTTCCAATAATCGACTTTGAATCCAATATTCTGAGAATGTTTTAGAAAGCAGACATCGTTCGATATAATGACAAAGTCTCGACTCAAATTACCTGAGAGGAAAGTAATATTTTTTCGACGAGTTTTTACGACACCGAATAGATGTTATTTTAATTTTAATTTAATGATTAAAACCACAAATTATAATACTTAATTAAAGAAGACAATACCTACTAGCGACTCCCAATCGAAAATTCGTAAAAGAACTGCTTACTCTTCATTTTCTTATCGCAAATTTTTTTGGCTGCTACCTTTATGTATGATTGTAAGATTCATCTCAAACTAAATGCTACCTTGATAGTGTCTTTTATTAATTTATTTATTTTATTTAATATGCAAGATTAGGACTTTTCAGCAAGCTTAGGATGAATGTTTATTTTTTTTTTTACTTAAGCCGCCTGCGTTATTCGTAGCGGTTCTTTCATATCTCCCTTAAACATTTGAAGTTTTTAAGCTCTTTAAAAAAATGTATGTTATTTTGAAGATAATATGAAGGCGCGTTCCACGTCGAAACGCAAATTATATGAAATCCTCTCAAAAGAAAAAAATCGCAAACTATGCTCCGAAAATTATTATAAACACGTTTGTTTCAGTTATTTTACAAGTTATAGTTGTGAAAAAAAATTACAATGATTCTTTAAATGATACTTAGACGCCTTACACAAGATTTTTGCTCTAGTTTAAATGAGTCGTCTTTTATTAAACTTTTTCACAATTTTCGCATCGATTTTACCGTTTTAAATATTAGCGCGATCCTCTTACATTCCTAATTACATATCTCTCCAACTTCTTCTTTTTGAGCGCGGATGCGGCGCCTTAATGAGTAAAAGCTCAATATATAATATTTAATTAATGAAAACCATATTGGCGACTCCCGAAAACAAAGATAATGTTGGTAGCTCTTAGTCGAAGTATTTTTAATTTAATCTTTAAAAAGAAAGACAAACATTCCCGGGTTACGAATAACCTGACAATATTTAAAAATCTCCTACTACCATCACAGAAAGCGAAAAATGTTGCTTGAGTCGTGATGGAGGACTTAACCAGCCGAAGGAACACGGGACGCCTGGGTGGGACCCAAACGCGATGCCAACTCAGCCACCGACCGGACAAAAAAATATGACACAGTTAAATATGACCGAAGGGAATAGAGTCCCATTAGCTTAGTAGTAGAGCACCGCCCTGGCAAGGCTAAGGGTCCGGGGTTCGATTCCCAGAAGTGACCTATCTTTTTCTGATTTTTCTTTTTCAAATTTTCGATTGGGGGTCGCTAATATTGTTTTCATTAATTAGATATCATTTTATTCCACGGGGATTTAAAATAACTTATGTTCAATTTATCTTGGTAAGTGTCTAAGAAAAAGCTCTATGGCTATCGGTTAACAAAATTGCTGTCCTTAATGGGCGCATTAATAGAAAAAATAACTTAGCTGCAGTTAATTGTGGCAATTGTGTTAATTAATACTTAGTGTAATGTCGTGGGCATCAATTACAACATACGCACATAACTTTAAGGAATTCCGAAGTGAACAACAATTTGAGATTTTACAGTTCTTACCTTGATTATTCGGGCCGGGTGCAGATTGAGTAATGACTTCCGACCTCTTTCGAAGACGAGAAGCAATAAACGAAGCTAATTTATACAAACAAAGTGGAAAAGAACATTTTGCTTTAGTAAAATACTGTATTGCATCTATTATAAGGCTGGTCGTAAGCGTTTTTTAATTCTTTCTAAAAAAAATACCACATATTGTAATTACTTCATATTTCTTACATAATTAAATTTTAATATGTACATGAAATCCCCAGCACGAGAGATCCTAGGGAGGATATCATTATCTCTACTTATAATAAAATGGAAGCTACTAAAGCTGTTATTACGATTTATTTAATTGGCATTTACGAATAAGGTTCCGCCTTAAAATCGAAGTTTCATGGTAATACGATACCTTTTTAGTTCCGTGTTTCATACTTTGCCTCAAAATTGACCTTTACATTACCGAGAATTTGGTTGTTATGAACAAAATAAATTCAATTTGGAATATAAACTAATTGGTTTTTACGTTCTTAATGAAGTAGGTATTTAGAATGATTACGATACGTTTTTAGTTCCGTGTTTTATACGTTGCCCCAAAAGTTACTTTTTTTATTTCTGGGAATTTGATGGTTTTAAATAAAGGTGTTAAGAGGGTATAACCAGAGAAAACCGTCATTTTTAAATCAAATTTTAGATGTATTGACTCTTTTCCACAAAAAAATAAAAATTGATTTCGAAAGATTGTTCTTTTATCTAGTAAACGCGTGTTTTAAATTTTTAGAAAAATGTTTTTTTTTAGTATAATAAGGTTTTACCATAGGTCGTTGGCAGATTTGTTAAATTTTCAAACGAAAAATCTTATTTTACAAGACATATTTCATACCATGTAATTAATTATACGTTATTGTAAATCAACACGTTAACTAGTAAACGCATGTTTTCAAATTTTAATTTTACTTAGTTCAAATAAAATCATTAAAAAATATATCCGAACACTTCTCTAAAAATTTTCTACGAAAATTTCTCTATTTTGTCTATCTATTTACGGACTTACAAATTAATATATTTAAGATTTTTTAAATTCTTATTTTACTTAGACATTATCGAAAAATGATAAATACTTATGATCAAAAAATAATTACAAAAAGTACATAATTTTAATAGTTTTATCATCACGCCTTTCAGCATTTTTGGATGTAGGTATAAATTAAAGCAACTTTGGAATGAAATAAAATCGATATTGATTTATTATTTTAAAAAGTTGGTACAGAGAATAATTAACCTTTCTCATTGGAGCCGCCCTGTATGATCGTAAGACATCTTTCGAAGAAATGTGGATTTTCGACCGCTGGCTGGTTAAAGGCCCTTAATGGTCCAGATTAAATTTATTATATGGGTGTTAAGGGACGTACTTGACTTACTTTACCCAGTGATTCCTGACATTATTTGGAGTATAAAATGTAAATAAAATTTTAGTTTCCGGTGACTTTTAAATTTTTTTTTCAAAAAAATTTTCTTCAAAATCAAATAATAAAAATAAAATCTTCCGCGTGTCGTCACCGATCACTTAGCCGAGTGACCGACCAACCCCTTATTCAACTATCCAACACCTACCATTTTTTATATTTTTGTAGAAAAAAAAATCAAGAATGTCATCGGAGACCAAAATTTTATTTACATTTTTCACTCCAAATAATGTCAGGAATCATTGGTTAAAATAAGTCAAGTACGTCCCTTGACACCCGTATAATAAATTCAATCTGGAATATAAACTATTTATTTACATTCTTTATGAAGTAGGTATTTAGAATGATTACGATACTTTTTTAGTTCCATGTTTTATACATTGCCCCAAAATTGACCTTTATATTACTGAGAATTTGGTTGTTAATGTAAGTTCAATCTGGAATGTAAACTAATTGTTTTTTACGTTCTTAATGAAGTGGGTACCTATTTAGAATGATGGTTTTTGCAATGTTTTAATTAGTGTTACACCTTTCTTAATTTGTAGTGGAAGTGCTACTCCCTGACTTTCTTAGGGCGTTAATGTCTACTTTCAGATTTCGTTAATACTTAACCGGCAAGATTAATGGCGTAATTTGTCGACTTTTCGCATTACTTATTTTTTATGGATTCATTACAGTATTAAAGCTGTGAAAGGTAACTAACTTCCTTAAGGAAAATGTATATTAGAACCTTTGTTTTCTTATCCCTGTAACTTTGGATCTAATTTATACGTTGTACAGCTGATTCTGCCCGAAGACATTTTTTACCCGGCCTTTAATACATTTATTCTCGTATTATGTTGTATCTTGGATAAACTCGTAATTCGGAAAGGGTTGATAAAACATTAATAAAAATACGACTTTTATTCCGATTGATTGTTTAGGATATTTAGGATATCGATCATCCAGTTGATTAGTCAGATATCTCCAAATACAAGTTTTGAGATGATGAGGAAAGCAATATTCGAATGTTTACCATAAATCGAATAATATCATACTGTAGAATAACACCGGGAACCTTACCGGTCCGGTACATTAGTTAGTTAGACATTTAGAAATATCCTACCAGTAACCCAGAAAACATTTCTTTTCATTCACTACAAGTTTTTCTGCATTGTAATTGATTTGGTTGCGCCTATGATTAATTTGAGTACTGTACCAGAGAGAGGGTTCACTTTTGCGTATAACTGCATACTCAATTTAAATTTTTATTTTTCGTAGATGTCTGACTAATGAATTGGACGATCCTTATAATTTCACAGTATATTTTATTAATTAGGGTACTATGCAAGAAGGTACTTGATGGAAAACTTAAAAAAAATAAAATGTAGTTATAAAACCCGGCGTTTTTTTATCGAAAGTTTTTTGTATAGCATAAAACTTTGTGTCAACAAAACCACAAATACCTAGGAACAAAGTTCTTTAAAATATAAGATCCCATGATAGTTCCAAAGAATTCTAAGCAGAATTTAAAAAAAATGTGCTAAAACTTCCACAGAAAACAAATTTTTTAAAAATGAAAATTGCGTAAAAAGCAAAAGCAATAAAAAACATTTTTAATAACAATAATAACAATACTATAACACCTTCCTTCCTTACGCTCAAGCTTCGTTTTATTTGGAATACATCTTTAAATACAAAATTATGAAAATGAAATGTTTCGTATCGATAGCGAAAATTTGAAATACTGTAATGGACAATAAATCCAAAAATGAATTTAAATATGTCATTTTTCTCAGTTTTTTCTCTTTCGATCTGCGTCGTCGAAATATTACTTGGAAAGTATGTGCGTTCTTTACGACCTGCATTTTCAGAGTTTCAAAAAATTTAAAAATAAGTATATGGTTATGAAAGAAATTTACAAATGATGTTAAGTATTCTTATCAAAGTTATTATTTATTATTCAATGTTATTTTACAATAAAAAATCGTAATTGTAGGACTACAAAAACTGGAACATGAGTTTTTGAAAAAAAAAAACCTTTCTTTTTGCCCTCCAGACCAACATAATATTTTACATTTACAGCATTTCAAATCTTCGTTCCAATTTTATTATTACTCTTATTTGCAAATAAATTTCCAAAAAAATATATATATTTATTAGTATGTATTGTAGCTCTTTGGGTGAATTAAAAGTACCTACCTAACCAAATTTAGCACTCTGTATAAAACCACTTCTAGGGAGTAGCAATAATGTGGAGTCACTCTAAACTACTGATACAGTGGGTAAATTGGGAAGTTTAGTTGTAATTTAATCGAACTATTAGCAAACCTGCCTGCTGTATTCTATTACCTTTTAACGATCAAAGTTATAGAATCTCTCGTTTCTGGGCGTACCTAATTCCCGAGCAATTAGCTCCGGCCAAGTCGTTCTTATGTAAACTGGTGTCCCTTATGGTGACCTATTGTAGGTTCTGCGAACGTGGCCTACTATATGTAGCTCTAAACTGTTTAACCCATTAGGCGTTGATCGAATTTTTTGGAAGGGTCAAAATATTACCGTTTGGCAATAAAATTCAAATAAATTGAATATTTCTGAATGTATCCGAAAACTAAAAACTGTTTTGGAAAGGTGATGAAATACGCCTTTAATTTTTCTAATTAGAAATAAATATATAATTTTAGAAATATTAAATTTTTGATACAAACTTAAAAAAGTTTTTAAAATGACTCACCTTACGTTTTTTCTCACATAAAATTACTGATAACGAAAAAAATAACAAGTGTGCAGTTCACACGCAATAGAAGTGAAACCTTCAGAAAATTAAATTAGACCATAGTTGGGAGGCTACGAAGCACTGCACAAAGAGGAGACCGATTATTCTATCTCATTCTATCGCAGGCTAAATCCTATAGATGTATGTGTTTGTCTCTTTTTAGTGTCGCTTTTTCGTTTCGACGAGTTTCAAATCAAATCATTAAATAAAAATGGTGCTAAAGAAGTTTTCACTTCGTAATTCGTTTGGCAAATGTATTAGAAACGGTATCGTTAACTCGCTTTTTTATCGTTTCATGTAAAAATAATTATAATTTTGTTTCGAACTGCGGTCGGAAAATTTGGATTCATAAAGGTGTACATTTAAATTATTTTGTGATTAATTTATAAATTTGAATTTAAGCGTGGTGTTTTCTCTTTCTACCGTTTATCGTATCTCTAACCACGATAGTAAGGGAGACACAACGATTTCTATGAGACCTATTGTAACGTGTCGTGTAAGTGCCTTTATTGTAGTGTGTACGGGTAGTACTCGGCAAATGAGGAGAGTATAAGTAAATTGGTACTGGTATTTATTTGGGAGATGCTCGTAAGCAAGAGAGGATAAATCACGAATGCATTCCTTTAAATATCATCTTACAAGCATACTATCTCGCTTGTACTCGTACACTTTCATGCATACATCACACCTATATGAGTTGTACCGGAAAGCGAACAAATTGGCCTGAGGGGTTAACCTTTCGGATGACTAGGCTTGTTGAAAAATTATCGATATATCGATGTATCGATATTTTTAATTCAATATATCGATATTTTTAGCCGATATATTTTGATCCGATATATCGACACAAAATATCCAATAACGAAAATTGTATCAAAAACGATATTTTTATTTATTTATGTAACTAAAGTCACTAGAATCCAAAACTGTATAGGAAGGAGCGGAAAAAAAGTAACTATATTGGGTCATGACATCTGACGGTTGAAATTTTAACTATTAATAGCTTACAAATCTATTGTCTTTGTATTAGTATTTGTGATCACTAATACTATCTCATATGTGTAGGTACATACATATAAATGCATGCTATTTTTCGCCATTTTTTTCTAAGCCACTCCTATGTGTTGGTTCCCAATTGTCTATGATTATTGACTATACCTTGTTCCAAACACGAAGTCCTTTTTGACAGAATAAATAGGCCAATAGAATGTTACTGAGACGCATACAAAAACTCATACAAAGTTTACATATTTATAAGTTAAAAGACAGCTTTTTAGTTTTTGATATTTTTGTAATTATTACCTAATAAAAATGAATGTCTACTGATAAAAATACCTTAATTTTTATTGATATTTTTGTACATTAAAATAATGCACATTGTGTATAAAAATTACTATTGATAATAATGAGCTGAATACACTATTATTTTTAAAATGCACAATATTTTGAAAATTTGACCGATATATCGATATATTGATATTTTTTCCTCGATATATCGACGTCGATATTGATATTTTAATAAATATCGATACTTCGATATATCGATATTTTTTTCACTTTCGACATCCTTAATGAGCCTACGTCTAGCCTCACTCCTGGGAAACTTACCCTCGGATCCCTCTGGACTCCGGTTAACCGATAGGAGGTACTTTTGGCTTTAAACTTGGCGAATATCTTTACTTTACTTAGCCTATGAAGGGCGTATTTTACCAGAATATTCCTATCCAAAACTAAAATAATCATGACGTTTGAACTTCTCAATGTGTAATTAGCGTTCTTTATTCATTACTAGCTGAAGTCCCCGTAATTGCCCGGACTTTACGCAGAGTTTTTCGAAATATCTATGATAGACAGTGACCTTCTTCTTGTTTTGAAGGTCAAGTGTGCAAAATGTCATGAATCTCGGAATAAAACTGTTGATTTGTATAAAAATCTAATTCACGCGCCCGCCCGCTACAGACATCTTTAAATAAATAAATAAAAGATACAAGACTAGGGGAAGATTTGCCAAGCTGAAAGTATTAATAAAAATCTATATATATATATATATATACATTTACCTCAGGACACTTCTTTCGTATGAACGCCGTTAGTAAACTTAAAAAATAATGACATATGTCAAAAATTTTAACAATGGAAACACATATATCAGATGTAGAACAATTAATTCATTTTGGGAGGCGGATATGGGTATCGTCGCCCCGGAAACCATTTATTAAACCAAACCCGGAAACCCCGGGTTCGCCCCGGAAACCATTAACCAACACCTCTTCATAGGTTACCCCAAGTGGTTCGCTACGTTTGGTGACTTATAGCAGGGGTGCCCGGATTCATTGGGTAACGTTTGTCAAGTTCTTCGCGGCCGATGTGTCTGCCCATTCGCTGCATGGCGGGCCAGATCGAAAGAGACTGGTTGAGGAGAATGAGGAGGTCTCCTCTCCAGCCAGAATCCCTCGACCCATCGCCTTGCACCGCGATTGAAGGGATGGATTCATACGTCGCGTCGGTAACTCCTAGACACACTGATCCCCAGATTCCTACCCATTTCCTTCCCACAGCATCCCTTAAGATGACATAGGCCCTGAGGGAAATTATTTTTCTCAGGCCCTACTGTGTGGAGCAATGTAAAAAAATATATGTAATAAAATTAATAAAATAGACTAAGATAGATTTTGTGACCACTTTAACGCCTGTCTGAGTCGTTCTTTCAATCAGTTCCAATTCTGAAATCAAAGTAAATGCCTATTCTAACCGTAGTTACACAGCGACAAACCGTCGAAATTATTATTTTTAAATATTTATTATCGTCATCAGGCTTGAAGTTTGCATACAAACATCGTATGTAGACGATTTCAGTGTGTAACGTCTTCTTAGCGTATTTTCGCTGCTGTGTTACCACCGTGTTTACTTTTGCGTGAAGTCTATAAATTACAGTAATGTATTAACTTCCCATAAAAAGTGAGAGGCGACCAATGTTTTTTACGTTGTGCAGTTTTTTTTCAGATTTAAATTATTCACAGCTTCCCCGATAGTGAGTCATCGATAAATTGTATATAAAGATGAATCGAAGGACACTCGTGTGTAAATGTTTTACTTCTATTTTATTGCTCCGTTAAGTTTATTTGATTTATCGGTGAAGTTGGAAATTTATTGTAAATTAGTGTTTATCAATGAGTGCTGGATGGGGTTATTTGTGTTTTATTATGGCGTATTTATGGCAAGCAATCCAATAACAGGATTTGCTTGTGATTTGTGCGTGGGGTATCGATTGAAGAAATTTAATTGAGTTCGAACCGCGATCCTGATTATATTTGTGCGGAAGACTAGCTGAAGTCCCCGGCATTGCCCGAGCTTTACTCAGTGTTTTTCGATATCAGATGTGCAGTAAAAAAATCGGGCGTACTTTGGCAGAAGGTAAAAATATTTACGCTTTGCAATAAAATCCAAATAAATGCAATATTTGTTATTATTTCTAATTAATATACGAATGTTTAAGACAAGATTTTTATGCATAGCACAAAAGGTAACAATTATTATAAGTAATAATTATTAGTCTGAAACACACATCTACATTGAAAAAATCTCCCGAGAAAAGATACATGCCGCCGACGGGACTCAAACCCGCGTCCTTCTGATTTCCGGTCAACTACGTCGGCTTATCTCCTGCCCGCCAAATAATTCAATATATACTAGTGTTTCATTCAACAATCACTGCTTATTACATTTTTCCACCTGCAACAACCAACTTTATTTTATATTAGAAAAGCATTGTAAGTGCTAAATCTCCCACTAGGTGGCGTCGAGACAAATTATGTCTACGTTTTTTGGTGAAATACTTTAACTCGTCAAATATTAATTATTATTTCTAATGATAAACTAATGTTTAAGACAAGATTTTTATGTATAGCACAATTATTATAATAAGTAATAATTATTAGCCTGAAACACTCATCTACATTGAAAAAATCACCCGAGAAAAGATACATGCCGCAATATTTGTGAACGCATCCGAAAACTAAAAACTGTTTTTTAAAGGTGATGAAATACGCTTTTAAATTTTATTGTTAGAAATAACTGCGTAATTTTTAAAATATATATATATTTTTTTTTACGTTAACTCCACGCAGGAGGCCCTGAAGAAAATAATTTCCCTCAGGGCCTATGTCATCTAGGATGCTGTGTGGAGGGTCTTTTTGAGGAGAGGAAGGAATGAACATTGGTCTTGAAGAGACCCATGTTGTAGGAAGGAGGAAACATGTGGCAAATGTCAACCGTGTACAAATGTTGGGCACGCGTTTGGCGTGTTTCCCGACTATGCACCGGTGCCGAAGGGATCAATGATGCTACTTCCTCGGAGCATCTTCCATTGTAATACCGGTAGAACAAAGATAGCATTCCCACCCGAAGCCTGTGCTCTAAAGATTGCAATCCGTCTGTTAAGATGGGAGAATCTATCAAACGGACCGCCCGTTTCTGCACAGAGTCGAGGATATTTTTCAGGTATTTTGGAGCTCCAGACCAGAGGTGGCTGCCAAATTCAACCGTGGGGCGCACTTGTGATTTGTACAGGGTTAGCAGTTGTGTACTATTAAAGTATCTGCGGGCCCTGTACAGTACGCCCAGTTTCTGTGAGGCTAACTTTACTCTGGCTTCGATGGAGCCCCCATACCTGAGCTGGTCACTTAGGGTTACACCAAGCATTTCGATGGAGGGCCTGTTCGGAAGATTGCTTCCGTTGAAAGAGACTAGATTTTCATTTCGATCCCTTTTAGACGTAATCAGACAAGATTGGGTCTTTGAAACATTAAATTCAACGAGATTATTTTTACCCCAAGAGAAAACACTCTCGAGGTAACCGTCCATTCTTTGCTTCAAAGCCCTACGAGCTGTTGGAGTTTGTGAGCCCTTTGGGGGCTTGTCAAACAAAAAGCTATCATGAACTGTACTGTCATCCGCGTAACAGTGAATTGGCGCACATGACAAAAGGTCGTTGATGTGCAACAAAAACAAAGTCGGAGACAGAACCGATCCCTGCGGGACGCCAGCATTTATCAAATGTGAGGAAGAGGTGAAACCATCGACTACCGTCTGAATCGACCTCTCCCTCAAGAAGTCGGCAATCCACGTACACAAGGATGCGGGAAGTCCGTAAGAATGCAGTTTGTTGACAAGTCCTCGGTGCCAAACCCGGTCAAAGGCCTTGGAGATGTCCAGTGCAACCGTTTGGGTCTCACCGAAACGTTTCAGGCATCGCCCCCAAACATGCGTCACATACGCGAGAAGATCACCGCACGAGCGGTTCCGCCGGAATCCGTATTGACGATCGTTAATAATTTTGTTCTTCTCGAGGTATGTGAGCAGTTTGTCGTTGATCACACGTTCCATCACCTTAGACAGAACTGATGTGATCGCTATGGGGCGGTAGTTGACCGGGTTGGAGCGGTCACCCTTCTTTGGAATAGGATGGATAACCGCTTTTTTCCAACCAGAGGGCACAGAGCCAGTCTTCAGGGACATTTTAAAAAGCTTTAAAAAAATATGAAATTTTGAATGCAAACTTTAAAAAGTTTTAAAAATTGCTCATTATTGTCAAATTGTAAATTCACAAAGTTTAATAATGTTTTCAAATTGCTTTCGGAAGCTTTGGTTTCATAAAGGTGTACATTTTAATTATTTTGTGGTTAACTTTTAGATTTGAATACATAGCGTGTTGTTTTCTCTTTCCAATACCGTTTAGAGTTTAGATCATATTTCTCGTTTTGATAGTAAGGGAGACGCAAAGATTTCTATGAGACCTATATTTAATTGAACATCAAATGTTAGTATTCAAATTTGGCTTAAGGGTGTGGGGAAAAGGGATGGGGCGGTTTTTTTTCAAAATCTCATGTGACAGTGACCCTCCTCTTGTTTTGAAGGTCAGGTGTGCAAAATTTCATCAATCTCGAAATAAAAGTGTAGGTTTTGAATAAAAATCAAATCCACGCCTCCGCCCGCCACAGGAACTCTTTTTTTACATAAATAGATTTTAGCATGTATCTCTTGTTTAGTCAATGATACATCCTATTACAGAATTACATTATCATCTTTAATCGTTGGACTGCATTTCCCTACCAGCAATTTTCAAACTTATCTAATCGTTCGATAGCTTCTTTTCGCGATTAAAATGTCTTATTATCCCATAGTTAAGTGTTTGGCTCTCAAATAAAGTATTGTATTTCACTGAGATGGCTATTTATCAGGTGATGAAGTTTTTTGTCGGAAAATATTATTCATATCAAACACTTTTTTACTTTGGAAAGAAAAACCACATTTCGTCGGCTTTCCGTGAAAAGGTTCTTATTAGAATTTGTAACCGACGTGTTGCTCTCCCTCATTTCTTAATTTTAATTTTATATGTTTTACTGATGTACAATGCCCCGGTGCAACCAAATAAAGCTTGTGTGCCAAGTTTGCACCGGGAGACATTCTAGAATCCTATAATTTTAATAATTTAACAATTAATACTTTATTTATGATTATTTACGCCTCCAAAGGCAACCAGGCTGACTAGCCTCCTTTTTAGTTATGGCCCTGAGAAGGGCCGTTTTGTCGGCTCCGAAGGAAGCAGCTACTCCGCTAAGCGGACTGCCTTCCCTCCCTTGCTGCTCTGCCGTTATGGCTCAGCAGGAAGCGGGCTGCTCTCTATTTTTAATTATGGCCCTTTTTAGGGCCTTTTTTCGTCCTGGCCACTAAGTTCAATAATACCGTGCCGCCAGCAACGATCTTTTTCAAAACACATTTTTTCAATTTTAAATGTCTTTTTCTTAATACACAGATGCCCTGGTGACACAAGTAAAAACTTGGATACCAAGTTGCCACCAGGAGACATCCTAAACTTATTATTTTATCGCCTTCAGGGCTATTTTTCCGGCTACAAAGCCAAAAAACCAGTTTGGGCGTCCCTATTAAGGGCCGTCATATTGGTCAAAAATACACCATATTTTAATATAACTTCGTTTAAACACCCCGTAGGACGCTGAAACTAAGACGTTTCAGTGCAGAGTCCTACGGGGCATCCATAGAGCCATAAATCAACCTTGTAACTCTTAAACTGCCAACGCTATATGCCTTTGCGCACAAATTTTGTACTTAGAAAATTTCCGATCAAAAAACAGTCTTTTTCCATTTTAAAAATCCAGGAACCTCGTAAGACGACGAGACAAACCGGTTTCGGTAGCCAGTCTTACGAGGAACCTGGGGAAAATACTAACTTCTTCACATCACTTTGCAAACTTAAATTAAACTCAAATACCTACCAACAAATGGTAAACATTTCCAAAATTGTTCCTAAATTCATCAAACTAAAAATCTATGGGTAAAGAATACCCGTACATACATGTTAGAATTAAGAAATACTTTATAAAAACTATGTTATAACCTATAGAATTATTATTAAATAATGATTTTAATCGACCACTTTCTTGAGCGACACAAGCAAAATGAAGTGCGACAAGAAAGTCGGCGTATTTATACTTACGGGCGAGGTCCAACCCCCCACCCCATAAATGTACCATGTGATCACCTTTTTGCCCAGATTAGGGTATAAAAGGGTGCGTATTTTCTAAATAAAGTTAGTTCTTCTCTACAGTCAACTCGTGTTATTATTCCTACTGGGAAATTTATTATCACTCAGCTGCCTCCCCCGCCGACCTCTGCCTGTCTTCAGTCCTGGTGCCAACACTCCTCCAGAAGAGCCGGCCCTACTTTGGCAACCGCCAGGCGCCAGGATCAGGCAGAGGATTAAGCACATCCAGTGTCCTTCACGCATCAGGCACTGGGTGCACGGGAGGTCAGTATTATTATTTCAATCATTTCATCCTGGTCGTGTACTAAAAACCCGGTACTTTTTTATAGTCTTGTGGCGACGCTGATACGTCCGTTACAAGTGGTCCTTCGAGCCGGATCCGCTGCACGACTCCAGGATGTCTCCGCCCGCCCTACGATCGAAGAGGACGGCGCAAGACGATGGACCTTCATCACCCCCTGCTGAGCCCCCGGCTGCTGCTCCGGACGCCGGAGACGAGCCCCTGGGCGTGCCTGACGTCTCCCTCCCCTGACGCCACGCCCCGGCCCTCATCCAGCACAACCCCGGTGACGAGCTCCGCAGAGGACAGCGATGAGGGACCTCCACCCTCCACAGCCACGGAGGATACGGTGCGCCAGCTGCGACGACAGCTGCGCCACCAGAGAAAGCAGATACAACAGCTGATGGCAGCCCTACAAGCGCCACAGCCTACTGCACAACCAAGCCCCGCAGGGCTCACACAACCTAGCACCTCAGGGCTGCCACAACGCAGTACTTCAGGGCTGACACAAAGCGACGCTCCCGAGCCGGCACGAGATAGCCGAGCCCCGCAGCCAAGCAGTCAAGGATGTCCTTCAAGGATGCAGCCTCACAACGCTCCTGAGCCGGCACGAGATAGCCGAGCCCCGCAGCCAAGCAGCCATGGACAATCTTCAAGGATGCAGCCTCACAACGCTCCTGAGCCGGCACGAGATAGCCGAGCCCCGCAGCCAAGCAGCCAAGGCAATCCAAGATGGATGCCGCCTGGACCTTCCGGCCCGGTACCGCCCGCATCCCTGGACGACCAGAGGCAGCACAGCACCGTACGTGAGATGCCCGTTGGACCGGTGCCTCTGGTGGACCAGAGGTACGCCTCGCCGGCGCAGCTAGGGCCTGAAGGCCCTCCGCCGCCGCCCCCTCACTACTATGGGGAACAAAGATGGATGCCGCCTGGACCTTCCGGCCCCGTACCGCCGCCCGCACCCCTGCTCGACCAGAGGCAGCGCACCGCCGTACGTGAGATGCTCGTTGGACCGGCGCCTCTGGTGGACCAGAGGTACGCATCGCTGGCGCAGCCAGGGCCTGGAGGCCCCCTGCCGCAGCCCCTCAACTACAGTGGCAGTCCAAGATGGATGCCGCCTGGACCTTCCGGCCCCGTACCGCCGCCCGCACCCCTGCTCGACCAGAGGCAGCGCACCGCCGTACGTGAGATGCCTGTGGGACCTGTGCCTCTGGTAGACCAGAGGTACGCTTCGCCGGCGCAGCCAGGGCCTGGAGGCCCTCCGCCGCCGCAACACAACTACAATGGCAGTCCAACATGGATGCCGCCTGGACCTTCCGGCCCCGTACCGCCGCCCGCACCCCTGCTCGACCAGAGGCAGCGCACCGCCGTACGTGAGATGCCTGTGGGACCTGTGCCTCTGGTGGACCAGAGGTACGCCTTACCGGCGCAGCCAGGGCCTGAAGGCCCTCCGCCGCCGCTCCTTCGTCACCATGAGGGACAAGGATGGATGCAGCATGGACCTCCCGGCCCCGTACCGCCCGCACCCCTGGACGACCAGAGGCAGCGCCCCGCCGTACGTGAGATGCCTGTGGACCCTGTGCCTCTGGTGGACCAGAGGTACGCCTCGCCGGCGCAGCCAGGGCCTGGAGGCCCCCTGCCGCCGCCCCCTTACTACCACACTGAGGGACCATCTGCATACGCCCAGTGGGCACATCATGAACCGGCGCAGCCTGATGACCAAATACCATCCGCTGCCAGTCCGAGCTCCGGCCTGCCGCTATTCCCACCGAGACCAAGTGCTGAGGAGACGGCCCGCCAAACCAGAGCTTGGGTCCAGCAGACGGACAACCCGATGGCCCAGTTCACCAACGCGCTCACAGAGGCCATAAGAGCTTCAAGGGCTCAGGACAGCCCCCATCCCACAATTGAGGATGACCCCCGGATGGCTGCTCTCATCGCCAGGCAGTCGATGGCCAAGGACCTGCCTCCCTTCTCTGGGGACCCACTGGAGTGGCCCACCTGGAGGGCGCAGTACAACCAATCAACTGCTACCTGCCGGATGACTAGCAGTGAAAACCTCATCCGACTGCAGCGGGCCCTCAAAGGGAAGGCCCGAGACGCCGTGGGACCCCTCCTGATGGACCCCACTCAAGTGACTGAAATCCTTGACGTGCTGGAGCAGCGCTACGGAGGGACGACTTCGCTGGCCGCCTTGATGCTAGACAAGGCCAAGCGGCTCCCTCAGCTGACAGCAGAGGCTTCTCTAGAAGAAATAGCAGACTTTTCGGGAACGGTGCAGAACCTGGTGGCATCACTTCGCTCTCTCAACAATGAGGGATACCTGACCAACCCGGCGCTCCTCAGCGACATCGCGGGGAAGATGCCGTGCACGATGCGGTTGGCGTGGCTGATGGAGGTGCGGCGCTACGACGCACCCGCTACGATCTGCCAGTACGCCGCCTTCCTGAAGACCATCGCGAACGCCATCACCAAATCAGGTATGGTCGACCCCGCGAGGTCTAGACCGCGTCGCGAACACTCGTTCGCCACAACAGAATTCGGGCCGCGAAATAGTGAAAGTCCGTCGCGCAAGTCACCACAATATGACAACCGTGAAAAACATTGTGAAAGTCCGTCGCGCAAGTCACCACAATATGACAGTCGTGAAAAACATAGTGAAAGTACGCGAAAGTCACCACAATATGACTCGTATAACAACACGAACCCTAGCGAGAGTACAAATCGCGACGGGTGCCTACAGTGCGGCGAAAAAGGTCATTGGCTCGAAGACTGCCGTGAGTTCGTCGGGAAAGATGTAAAATTACGATGGGAGACGGTGAAAAGTTCCCGACTCTGCCGCGTGTGTTTAAAAGGACATTCAACAAAGACATGCAAAATCCGAAACTGGTGCGGCATCGGAGACTGCCGCGCTCCCCATCACAAGGTGCTCCACGACCCTACGTACGTGAGAAACCCCGCAACAGCCGACGTCTACCACATGTGACGCCAGGCCGACGGCACCATACCCAAAGTGGTGTCAATGGTGCTCCTCGTCAGCGCAACAAGGACGAGCCCGCCCTGCCCCAGCAGTACTTCTGTCACATCAGTCGTGCTCCTCATCGGCGCAGCAAAGACGAGCCCGCCCTGCCCCAGCAGTACTTCTGTCACATCAGTCGTGCTCCTCATCGGCGCAGCAAAGACGAGCCCGCCCTGCCCCAGCAGTACTTCTGTCACATCAGTCGTGCTCCTCATCGGCGCAGCAAAGACGAGCCCGCCCTGCCCCAGCAGTACCACTGTCAAGGAAGTGGCGCCTTTTACACGGGGGGAGTCAAGCAACCCCATCAACGAGAAAAATTTGGTGGTCGTCATGGACCCCGCGATGCCCCGCAACAGCTGGCCCCGCGGCGGAGTCCTGGACGCTACCCCTGCTGCAAACGGCGAAGTAAGGACCGCCCGCATCCAGACGAGCACCGGAGTCTACGTTCGACCCGCCGCGGAGCTTGCTGAGATCCTGCCGGCCCCGCCTACTGATGCGACCCCTACTGACCGACCTTCAACACGTCGTGAAGACTAGTGCAGCGTAGCTACACGGGGGGAGTGTAACCGACGTGTTGCTCTCCCTCATTTCTTAATTTTAATTTTATATGTTTTACTGATGTACAATGCCCCGGTGCAACCAAATAAAGCTTGTGTGCCAAGTTTGCACCGGGAGACATTCTAGAATCCTATAATTTTAATAATTTAACAATTAATACTTAATTTATGATTATTTACGCCTCCAAAGGCAACCAGGCTGACTAGCCTCCTTTTTAGTTATGGCCCTGAGAAGGCCCGTTTTGTCGGCTCCGAAGGAAGCAGCTACTCCGCTAAGCGGACTGCCTTCCCTCCCTTGCTGCTCTGCCGTTATGGCTCAGCAGGAAGCGGGCTGCTCTCTATTTTTAATTATGGCCCTTTTTAGGGCCTTTTTTCGTCCTGGCCACTAAGTTCAATAATACCGTGCCGCCAGCAACGATCTTTTTCAAAACACATTTTTTCAATTTTAAATGTCTTTTTCTTAATACACAGATGCCCTGGTGACACAAGTAAAAACTTGGATACCAAGTTGCCACCAGGAGACATCCTAAACTTATTATTTTATCGCCTTCAGGGCTATTTTTCCGGCTACAAAGCCAAAAAACCAGTTTGGGCGTCCCTATTAAGGGCCGTCATATTGGTCAAAAATACACCATATTTTAATATAACTTCGTTTAAACACCCCGTAGGACGCTGAAACTAAGACGTTTCAGTGCAGAGTCCTACGGGGCATCCATAGAGCCATAAATCAACCTTGTAACTCTTAAACTGCCAACGCTATATGCCTTTGCGCACAAATTTTGTACTTAGAAAATTTCCGATCAAAAAACAGTCTTTTTCCATTTTAAAAATCCAGGAACCTCGTAAGACGACGAGACAAACCGGTTTCGGTAGCCAGTCTTACGAGGAACCTGGGGAAAATACTAACTTCTTCACATCACTTTGCAAACTTAAATTAAACTCAAATACCTACCAACAAATGGTAAACATTTCCAAAATTGTTCCTAAATTCATTAAACTAAAAATCTATGGGTAAAGAATACCCGTACATACATGTTAGAATTAAGAAATACTTTATAAAAACTATGTTATAACCTATAGAATTATTATTAAATAATGATTTTAATCGACCACTTTCTTGAGCGACACAAGCAAAATGAAGTGCGACAAGAAAGTCGGCGTATTTATACTTACGGGCGAGGTCCAACCCCCCACCCCATAAATGTACCATGTGATCACCTTTTTGCCCAGATTAGGGTATAAAAGGGTGCGTATTTTCTAAATAAAGTTAGTTCTTCTCTACAGTCAACTCGTGTTATTATTCCTACTGGGAAATTTATTATCACTCAGCTGCCTCCCCCGCCGACCTCTGCCTGTCTTCAGTCCTGGTGCCAACACTCCTCCAGAAGAGCCGGCCCTACTTTGGCAACCGCCAGGCGCCAGGATCAGGCAGAGGATTAAGCACATCCAGTGTCCTTCACGCATCAGGCACTGGGTGCACGGGAGGTCAGTATTATTATTTCAATCATTTCATCCTGGTCGTGTACTAAAAACCCGGTACTTTTTTATAGTCTTGTGGCGACGCTGATACGTCCGTTACAGAATTATTAATGTGAAGTAAGATAAAAAGTAACATATTTGCATTACTGTTATTCTTTTAGATGTCATTGATTTTCTTAGTCGATTTTAAATAGTTTTAAATTCTGATTAGTTTTTAGATTTTTACGGTGAAAAGTAAAGTAAAGTATTTTCGTTATTTGTTTTTGGGGTGTTATGCCGTGTTGCGCTACCTCCTTCTTTAGCCAACGTTTCGGACAGCGTTGCAGTGTCCATCATCACATCTGCCGTCCATCATCAGGACAGATGATTTTTAGTGGCGAAGTGTGTGCTTATATATTAGGCTTTAAATTCGTTTAAAGTTTTTGGTTTTCATTCTCACTAGAGTTCGGTACATATAGGTTAACAATACATATAGATTATGTGCAATGCAATGCAAGAACAATGCAAAGCAAAAACTCCCCATACATACAAGCCCTGCTTATTTATGGGGGTAAATCAAATACATATATTATGTAACTAATTATTGTATAAAATTTGTAATTTATGTATCTTTTTGTGAATAAAAAATAAAATAAAAAGTCTAACAGAAATCGTTGTGTCGCCCTTACTAACTTGGTGAGAAATATGGTATATTTAAATAAAAAGTCTAACAGAAATCGTTGTGTCGCCCTTACTAACTTGGTGAGAAATATGGTATATTTAAATAAAAAGTCTAACAGAAATCGTTGTGTCGCCCTTACTAACTTGGTGAGAAATATGGTATATTTAAATAAAAAGTCTAACAGAAATCGTTGTGTCGCCCTTACTAACTTGGTGAGAAATATGGTATATTTAAATAAAAAGTCTAACAGAAATCGTTGTGTCGCCCTTACTAACTTGGTGAGAAATATGGTATATTTAAATAAAAAGTCTAACAGAAATCGTTGTGTCGCCCTTACTAACTTGGTGAGAAATATGGTATATTTAAATAAAAAGTCTAACAGAAATCGTTGTGTCGCCCTTACTAACTTGGTGAGAAATATGGTATATTTAAATAAAAAGTTAATGACAAAATATTTTAAATGTACATCTTTATGAAACTAAAGTTTCCGACCGCAATATGAAAAAAAGGAAAATTTGTTAATTTTTTTATTAGATAATTATTTTCACATGAAAGGACAAAAAAGTAAAGTAACGATAACCTTTAGACCTGTGCCACACAGCTATAAAAGATCAAATGTCATTTGGCTTGGCCTATTTCAGCATATCGCTAGCCATATATTCCCATTGGGAATGTACGGCGAGCGATACGCCGAAATACGCCAAGCCACATGATCTTTAATAGCTGTGTGTGTCACAGGTCTAAGAATGCATTTGTGTAATAAAATATGTGTGTGTTTTTATTGTTTTTCCCTATCAGTCATTTTAGTTAGAAAAAACATAAGGTGAGCCATTTTTAATGTTTTTGTTCGTTTGTTTTCAAAAATGTGTATTTAAAAAAATATATGCCTACGCTTATTTAGAATGTTTACAACAGTTTTTAGTGTTCGGATACGTTAAGAAATATTCTATTTATTGGATTTTATTGCAAAGCGGAAATATTTTGACCTTCTGACAAGATATGCCCGAGTCCTGATGGGTTAATATATGCGGAATGCATATTTATGTACGACTCTAAATATATATTTTACGACGTTAATACAATAATCTTGTGATACCTAAACTATTTACATATGTTTATACTCATATTTATTTGATTTAATTGTTTTCTCACGTAAAATCCTTCTAAGGCTTTAAATAAATTTACATAATAATATAATTTTTCACACCTTTTGGTTCTGGTTTAATGTGAGTGTTGAAAAATGAGTTTAATTCATTTCTTAGTAATATTCTCTCTTCTCTACTCTAGATGCATTAAATTTATAAGTTGTTAGTAGAGCACCATCTGCATTTGATTGCGTTTTACTGCAGTGTTTGCTTGGCTTGTGAGTTTACGACAATCATTTCGTTGTTTTATTTGTCGGCCGAGGCAGGCAAGCCAGGCGACTAGCGACTAGTGACTGGTTCCGCGACATTTCAACCCGCGACAAAATATCCCCGACAAAATATCCTGCGGACAAAACATCCCCCAACAAAGTGTCTTCTAAAACCTAACTCAACCTAACGTAACTTAACAAAAATGGGATATGTATATAAATACATAAATCCTATAAAGACAATAAATTATTGTTCAAAAATAGTATTCTTCAAAAAATTACGAAACATCTTGTCAATGAGGGATTTAAAGACTGTATATTATGCTTTATGCCACTCTCGACTGGAATATGGAGTAATAGGATGGGGCGCAGCAGCATCTGATCACATAAAACAACTTAACGTAACTCAGAATTGCATCATAAAGACCTTACTGAAGGACCCCATAAGGACGTCAACAACAGAAATTTTTAAACAGTGTGATGTTCCAAGCATACAGAAAATCTACGCCAAAAACATTCTAGTACATCACCACAAAAATCATTCAGAGGCAGACACCTCACATGCTCATAAAACCAGAGCCAAACAAACAGACATACTTAATATACCAAAGTGTAACTCTTCGTTTGGACAAAGAAGTTCAGAATTTTTAGCAGTAAAGTTATATAACAAACTCCCACTTGGTACCAAACAAATTAAAACAAAAAATAGCTACATTAAGGACATTAAATGTTGGCTGAAGGAACTATCGGAAAATGAACTTACTACTATACTTAAAACATCGTCATAGAAGTTTCTGGAAAACCTTTGTTATAAACCTGAATACCATATCTATCCAACCAATGAAGTGAAACCATAGAAGTCGCTGAAAACTTATCCAAAGCATAGTCCCCCTCAGCACAGGATCTCCTAGTGAGGAGGACTACGAATATATTTTCTATTTTATATATATATTCCTAACATGTTTCATGTAAAAATGTAAAAGATAATAAATGTATAGTTACTAAAAAAAATACAAATAAAGTATAATTAATCAAATTTTCACAATTCTAAGCAACCCCCGACACAAAAAAACGCCTGAACAGATTTTCATGAATTGTAGCTATGAACCATCTCTATCACTTCAGCTTTCAAACAAAAAAACCGCATCATAATCTGTCCATTCGTTTAGGACTGTATCATTCAGGGGGTCCTTGGAAAATTAAAATTGAGTTGGGGTCCCTGAAAAACGTCAGGGGGTCCGCGCTAGATTCTCAACCTTTTTTTGCCCACCGCCCACTCCACAACGGGGGGGGGGGGGGGGGCGTAATGGGATGGGGTGAGATGGGTTTCTCTGGGTCTCCTAACACCCCCCTGAAAGTCTGAAAGGCCCGCTACAAAAGGGTCCGTGGGCCAAAAGAGTTTGGGAAACACTGGTTTAGGAGCTACGATGCTACAGACAGACGCACAGAAAGACAACTTATAACACCGCTCCTTGTGTCGGGGATTAAATATGTGACAAAAATAATACAGACATCCTGTAAAGACAATAAATTATTCTTCAAAAATATTAAAATGAAATGTTAAATAAGGTTAGGGGTCGTCCATTAATCACGTGAGGCTCGAAAGGGGGGGGTTCGGAAATAATCACGAAATATCACGAGGCGGCGGGGGGGGGGGGGGGTATAATGAGATATCACGTGTATTTATTTTTCGTGATAATATTCTGAAAATTTTTAAAATACTTTGTATTAATAAAAATACACGTGATTTTGTGGGGGGTGGTATAGTCTAAAACCTCACCACATATCACTCTAGGGAGGAGGGGGAGGGTTAAAAAGTTGCTATAAAACATCACGTGATTAATGGACGACCCCTTAGGTTAGGTTTTAGTAGATATTTTGTCGGGGATATTTTGTCACGGCATGAAAACGCGCAGTACCTAGCGACTGAGCCAACCCCAGCCATTGCACCTGGGACCAGGGCCTGGTTGCACTCGCCATAATAATAACTGCAATAATGTGCACGCGTTTGTCTCGCCCGCAGTTACACCGGCTGCATTAACACAATATCTGTCGATGCAGACTGCGGAAAATGTCTGCCCGAATGTCCTTGTTTCTCGTTTCCATTTCTTAGAGTACCTATTTTCGCTGTGAAAGTAATATTATTTTGTAAAACAAATCCTTTAGTAATAACACTCAACTCGTTGGCAGTAATTTGAATGTCAACTTTTTGCATTGCAATTTTCTGTTTCGTGTTTTTTTGCATTAACTCCACACAGGAGGCCTTGAGGAAAATAATTTCCCTCAGGGCCTATGTCATCTGGGATGCTGTGTGGAGGGTCTTTTTGAGGAGAGGAAGGAATGAACATTGTTCTTGAAGAGACCCATGTTGTAGGAAGGAGGAAACACAGAGGCCGGCAAATCATTCCACAGCCGAGCTGTTGAATATAAGAACGAGTCGAAGAAACGACCCGTTCTCATGTGACTAATGTCAACCGTGTACAAATGTTGGGCGCGTGTTTGGCGTGTTTCCCGACTAATCACCGGTTCCGAGGGGATCAATGACGCTAGTTCCTCGGAGCAACTTTTAGTGTAATACCGGTAGAACAAGGAAAGCATTTCCACCTGACGCCTGTGCTCTAAAGATTGCAGTCCATCTGTTAAGATGGGAGAATCTATTAAACGGACCGCCCGTTTCTGCACAGAGTCAAGGTTTTTTTTAAGGTATTTTGGAGCTCCAGACCAGAGGTGGCTGCCAAATTCAACCGTGGGGCGCACTTGCGATTTGTACAGGGTTAGCAGTTGTGTACTATTAAAGCATCTGCGGGCCCTGTATAGTACGCCCAGTTTCTGAGAGGCTAACTTAACTCTGGTTTCGATGGAGCCCCCATACCTTAACTGGTCACTTAGGGTTACACCCAGCATATCAATGGAGGGCCTGTTCGGAAGATTGCTTCCGTTGAAAGAGACTAGATTTTCATTTCGATCCCTTTTAGACGTAATCAGACAAGATTGGGTCTTTGAAACATTAAATGCAACGAGATTATTTTTACCCCAAGAGAAAACACTCTCGAGGTAACCGTCCATTCTTTACTTCAAAGTCATACGAGCTGTTGGAGTTTGTGAGCCCTTTGGGGGCTTGTCAAACAAAAAGCTATCATGAACTGTACTGTCATCCGCGTAACAATGAATTGGTGCACATGACAAAAGGTCGTTGATGTGCAACAAAAACAAAGTCGGAGACAGAACCGATCCCTGTGGGACGCCAGCATTTATCGAGTGGGGGAGGAAGAGGTGAAACCATCGGCTAAATGATAAAGTAGTGTCAACTTCTGAAATTTTAATATATTTTTTTAATTATAATGGCTCTTATTCCAGAACGCGGGGAGATAAGTGCAATCCCACACATACCATATACTATATGGCATATAGTATAAGTACATAGTACATAGTTATGGCATATAGTATAAGTACATAAGGAATTCAAGTCAGAACGTAGGTATTTATGATAACATAACATAAATGAAATAAAATCATTTATGGATCTCTAATAGGCCACTTACGTGGATTTTTTTTTTTTTACTAAGATCACGAAAATGTTAGTAAAAATTTTTAGAAATGTAGTTTTTTTTTAACAAATAAATCCATTATTTGGACTCGTGACGTCACTACATGAAAATGTCCCGTCTCCGAAAATGTTCCTATTAATTTTGTAAAATTCCACACTGGATTTTTTTTTATATGGCAACACTTTGATTTGAGGCGAATTTTTGAATTTGACATTTAATGTTCACTAGATTTATTGTTTGTTCTCTGCGAACTTATCATTTGGTTTGACTTTTTGACAGATGTTATGAAGAGAACTTCGCACATTTTATGCTGTCTGTACATGTTTTAGAGGTACAATGGTAATAGTGCTGATTTTAACAAAATCAAATTTTATATTATTCTTGTTATTATTATAATTTACAAGTCCAAGTATTATATTACATTGCATTTAGTAATTAGACGTTGAACATTATAATGATTTATGATCAATAAGATGGATCGAGGAAAAAAATATCTATGAGATGTAATATTTTTGGTATGCCTCGTTTTGATGAAATGATTTTCGGCTATGTTTTTATCGTTTTTCCCCATAAATTATGTCCTGTCTTTCCGGATTATAAAAAATGGTCTGATTTTTAGGATTGAAATTTTCAAAAAATCGCCAGGGTTTCATAAATACGATTAAAAAAAATACAGAATGTCTTAGAATCTTTGCCTAAACCGGATTTTTTTTTAAAATGCGATGCAAGTGGCCTATTGGTTCATCGGATCGAAGATTTTGGATTTGGAGTCAATATCTTTCTTCGACGTTCTTCGCTGCTCGATCCTGATGTCAAGCGGGATTCAATGATGAAGACATTTCTGGAGTTATTAATCCCCTCTCAGTCCTACAACCCTGGCTCTTATTAGAGCTGCAAATCCAGGAACTGGCCTTTCCGTGAACATTGAGGTGGCACCGCAGTGCCTGGAAAGTCCGAACATCGTACGGTGTGCATTGTTGTATTGCACTCGAAGCCTTTCCATGGTTTTCTTTTCGGAACTGGCCCAGAGCTCGCATGTGTACAAGGTAGTACAAAATGAGAAGAAAAAAGAGGGAAGAGCGACCTTTTCACCTGTGGACAGCAGAGCCGAAATCTTCTACTAAGCTCAATTTATGCTCGGTACTCGCCTCTGCTTGCCCTAAATATTTTGTTGATTCTACAATTTTCAGAAGCTCATTATTCAATAAGGCAGGGCTAAATGTTTTTCGGACCTTCCCCATGTTTTATAACCAACAGTGCTGTTTTTTTCGTATTATAATTCATGTTAATTTCGCGCGCGAATTCTTCACAAATCTTCAGGAGAATTCATAGTCCCTTATTGACGGTGCCATCAACACTGGATGAAAGTCCAGATCCGCTCTCAATGAAATTTGGGTTTTTTTGCGTTTTCTTGGTCAAATGATAACATTTGCGCGAAAGAAATTAAATACTTCGAATAGCTTTCAAAAATTGAACGCAGTGTGTTTTAGTGTTGGGTAGGACACGATATCAGGGTGAGTTTGTATGAGGTACTCAAATATTGAAATGAGGTGTTGAGGTGACCCACCTCATTTGAGGTGAGGTGTTACAAAATATTTTCGCTTACGGGGGGGGGGGGGGGGGGGCTGGTTTTTTTCCTTCAGCTTGATTTTCTTGGTTCAGAGGTGTTGGTTTTCTAATAAATACCGGGGTGGCGGTACCCATACCCGCCTCCCGTGTCTGCTATTTTTGTAATACGAAAAATGGATATAAAAAAGGCCTACCCCCTCCCCCCTTCACCACCTCTGATCCCCTCCCTGCACCCCCCTCTGATCCCCCCCTCTTATCCCTCCCCCTCCTCAGCAACCCCCTCCACCTCATCTCAACACTGCATCATCCTCCCTCCCTTGGGAGCTGTTGGGACTCTATTTACATAACATATAACAATAAGTAAATAAATAATTTTTTTTTTTTGGGATCAGTTGGTACTGTTGTGCGGTATTCACTTATCAATACATAAATTTACAATAAAAAATATTTAGAATAAAAAAAAAATTTTAAGCAGTTGGGACTGTTGTGCTCATAAATTATTGTTTTGTGTATTCACATAACAATAATTTACAAAAAAAAATATTTAAAAAAAAAATTTTTTTCGAGCAGTTGGGACTCTTGTGCTCATAAATTATTGTTTTGTGTATTCACATAACAATAATTTACATTAAAAAAATATTTAAAAAAAAAAAATTTTTCGAGCAGTTGGGACTCTTGTGCTCATAAATTATTGTTTTGTGTATTCACATAACAATAATTTACAATAAAAAAAAATTTCGAAAAAAAAATTTTTTTGGAGCGGTTGGGACTCTTGTGCTCATAAATTATTGTTTTGTGTATTCACATAACAATAATTTACAATAAAAAAAAAATTAAAAAAAAAAAAAAATCGAGCAGTTGGGACTCTTGTGCTCATAAATTATTGTAATGTGTATTCACATAACAATAATTTACAATTAAAAAATATTTAAAAAAAAAAAAAAATTTTGGAGCAGTTGGTACTCTTGTGCGGTATTCACTTAACAATTATTTAGAATAAAAAAATAAAAAATAAAAATTTCGGAGCAGTTGGGACGCTTCTGCAGTATTCACAATATATGAATTGGCTTACCCCATCACCACCTCACGGTTTTAATACAAAAATGTCATAGAATATACAAACACTTCACGCCTCACAACCTCATACATTTGTCCCAAACTATGCATGACATGACATGTAGTTTAATACATCAACCACTTCACACCTCACCTCGTATTTGTCCCATACGTGACAACGTGACATGACATGTAGTCCAATACACCAACCACCTCGAACCTTACCTCATATTTGTCCCGTACATGAAATGAATGTAGTCCAACAAAACAAACCACCTCACACCTCATATTTTGTCCCTGCTTCATATTTGTAGTAATACAAATATGAAGGGGGGACAAAGAAAAAGAGTTGGTACAAATACATATTGTGAGGTGGGGGGACATTTTACGTGTTTGTATGGGACATTTGAGGTGCCTCTTGTATGAGGTACTCAACACTAGTGTGTTTGTATTGGATTTCCTGCAGTGATTTGCAGTGTGCTAATATTAATCAACCATTTTATAGCTTGCACCAGCGGAAGTATCCCATTCCGTTATCATTATTATGCAAATATTTCTCCCTAAAGGAGAGAGTTCTAAAAATATTTTACGATATGTCTCAGATCACCTACAGATTGCCGTTGCTAGCCGATCTTTTAAAAATAATTATTTTTATGTTTGGTTCCTCGGATCTACTGCGATCCAGTGACAGCTAGTCACCGGGAAAAAGTAACCGCGACAGGCAACGTAAGTGGCGCCATCCTTTGACAAATTCTTGAATTTGAAACCAAATTACAAAAGTATCTTTTTAGCGTATTAATAATATAGGTGGCAGCACTCCCGTTTGTAACTATTTGTGAATCGAGTGTGTACGACAGACGCAAGGCTATTAATACTGTTTGATTGATGATGATATATTTGAAAAAAGTCCTATCAATGTAATATTTTTGCACTGCTGCAGGAATCCAATTGCAAGGCAAATTTGTGAACATATTCGAGGCCGTCAAATGCACCTTTGTACAAATAGTTTCGTAATCAATCAATGTCGCTTGTAACACAGTCAGATCACAATTACAACAGCACGCTAACTTCTATGTATACCGCTAACAAGACAACACATGAGTATCTCGATCCCGTCTTGTATTTGAACGTGCAGATTGCAGTGACCTACCGCTCTCGACAAATAAAGCCACGCAGCGGTCCTGTCCACTGAAGTCGGACGCGGACCGTGAATGCCGAGCTACACTGACTATGTGATCACTGATCAGTAGTGTTGAGTAGGACTCTATTTCAGATTGAGTGTATATGAAATACTGAAATGAGGTGTTGAGGTTTCCCGCCTCGAATGAGGTGAAGTGTGAGGTGTGGAAGACCCAAAAAGGAGCAAAAATCTTGTGCAGCCCGAAAAGGTGGACATTTGAATATTTTCTAATGCTGAAATGTCGCATACACGTAATGCTGTGCCAGTACACAAACGCATCACCACCTCAAAACATTTGTAGTAAGAAAACTAGCTGCTAGGCCCTACAGGCGGTTTTTTGATTCCAAACTTCACATAATATCAAAATCCTCTTCTTTACCAATTTTCCAATTTTAACGGACATTTTTTGATATTATGTGAAATTTGGAAACTTTTTATTTTTTCTGAAAAACATTCTTTGTGGGTCGGGAAATTCTATAAAAGTTTTTGAAACTGGGAAATTTCAAGTTTTGTAAATTTTGTTTATGACATTTTCTCATCGTGGATTCTGTTTGAAAACGTCAGCGGTTCTTTTAGAAAATAACAGAGGACGCCACTTCCGTTTTCAACAATCCAAACTATACAGTCATTAAGATAATAATACTATCAGACTGGCAATTAAAAACCCGCTCCGCAGGTTATCGCTGCTAGACCCTGCGGGCGGCTTAGTCACAAACTATCATCCGTATCCAGACAAGAGAGATGAATGAAAATGCAAATCCAAGAATACTTAAGTCTGCCAGCCGACGTTACTCATACTAGCCAGGCGCGTAGCTACCTAGGGGCTACGCGGGGCAGTGCCCCGGGGCCCTCAAGCTCAGGGGGCCCTCGAATCCTTACCAGAAATCTCGATCGAACTGAACTTTTGGAAATTTCTCCCATTTTCAAAATAAATATGACAGGTTGCAACCCCACTTTAATCATGACAACTCAGTTGAGAGAAATTCAAAAGTTATGCCTAGGGAATTCCCCTAAATTCTTTCTGTAGGTTGGCAGTGTTGTCAATTTGACGGATCGTGATATGTGCGTCATTCCCCAACGACACTTGTAGCGTATCAGTTTGTTTCTCTTTCCTTTTATTTTACTTTTAAAAATAAATTTATAGAAATGATTTCGAATTATTCAAGTGCAAAAACTGCAAGAAAATATGGTATTGATACCCATTTTCAAGAAAAAAGGCAAAGAAAAGTTAAAAGAATATTTTAATGAATTAGCTGCTGATCACCGATTTCCAAACCGAGAAAAAATATTTAAAAAATGAGATATTCAATAATGTACTAGGCACAGTAATATCTCAATTAGATACACGTTTTATTGGTATGAGTGCAGTCTGTCATATATTCGATTTTCTAACACCAACATTTTTATTACATGTTGATGAAGCAACTTTGTCACAAAAGTGTGACGAATTCCAAAGAAAATATTCAGATATAATAGGCCCTAGTTTTTCACTTCAATTTATTAATATTTACCATCTTGTTTTACCTCAATTAACTCAAGCATGGACTGTTCACCAATTATGTAAGGAAATAATGAGCAAATATGGAGTACTAGAATGCGACCTAACGGAAGTATTTACAGCAATGTTATTATTCTTTACAATTCCTGTCACTTCTGCAGTAGCTGAAAGGTCATTTAGCAAATTAAAAATAATAAAAAAATATTTAAGAAATAAGATGGGCCAAACTCGACTCCGACATTTATCGCTAATAGCAATTGAAAACAAAACCGCATCAAGCCTGGATTTAAACGAAGTCATTGATACTTTTGCGAAAACTAAAGCTAGGAAAAAATTATAAATATAATTGTTATTTAGTCAGTTGGTAGGCCCGACCTTTATATAATAAACCCTCGAATCTTCTCTATTTCGTTTTATTAGCCAAACCTACACCAAGTATTAATTGTAATTTATATTGTTACTGTTTAATATTTTTATTACTGCCCTGCAGTGCACAAAAAAGAGCTTAAGTAGCTTAGCATTTTTAAAGTATTTGTATATTTCATATTTTTATTTGATAAAACCTAATCAGTTTACATAGCTGTGGGGCCCCATTTTTTAATTTGCCCCAGGGCCCTTGGTTACCTAGCTACGCCACTGATACTAGCCTCTAACGTAAGTGGCGCCATCTTTTGGCATTATTAGCTACTTGCTTTAATTCGGTTCTATTACGATGGTAGCGTCATAAACTTCACGTTCACAGACGATTTCATGTGGCGCGGCGTCAGAGTTGTTCTCTGAGTCGGATTCTTACATTTCAATCGTACAGTCGCTTGGATTTGAAAAATTTGTGTTAATACAAAACCTTTTGTAGTAATAAAGAGAAAAAGTGTTAGTAATACTAACATCTATGAGAACCAAAGTGCGTACGAATATCTTCAGCTCAAACTGCTGACTAATATCTATGAAAACCAAAGTGCGTACGAATATCTACAGCTCAAACTGCTGACTAATATCTATGAGAACCAAAATGTGGACGAATATCTACAGCACTGGCAGAGGTTGGATTTGCAATTATGTATAGCATATTGGAATAACGTAATATTGCGTATGCAGTTTAAAAAACTTAATTTATGTATGTATGTATGTAAAAATCCCTAATATTGGACTATTGGACACATTTAGCTGATTATTAAGGATTTGGGTTTTGGTTTTAAAAGCTTTCTTTATTTCGAGTGCTTCTAAATTATTTAGTCTGTTACCATGACCATTTCTACCTCAGTTAGGTTAGGTTAGGTTAGGTTGTGATGCCGTGCATTTCGAAATAAATAAATATCTTTGTATTATGACCTCCATGTTTGTTCAATAAATTATTGTCCTCGTAAACAGCAAAATACGTAATATTATGCAAAAACTTCATGTACGTGCTTTAAACGTTTAAGCCTTTACGTAATTAGTAATTGAAGTAATTTATGCTTTTCCTCTCAAACTATTGCTCAGTTGTGCACTGTAGATATTAGTCCAACCTACGCTCCATAGATATTAGTCACCACTGGGACCGTCATAGATATTCGTCCGACCTTAGCTCTGTAGATATTAGTCAACACTCTGAAGTTCGTAGATATTAGTCCAACATATGAGCTGTAGATATTCGTCCGATATACAGGCTGTAGATATTAGTATCTGGAGTCATACGAGGTACTCAACTCTAGTGATCGGTGACTGTGTGCGGACTACGGGTCCGCCGGCCGCGGTCCCAAGACGCAGCTCGCTACTCGCTGCTCACTGGGTACTAACAGGATGTGCACGGTGATTGCGAATTATTAATAAACTCTAAAATTTCAAGCTTCACGTCTTGCATACTGATGCCCCCCTTCAAAAGGAAACGCGGTCTGGCATTTTAACTCTGTCCGGTAAGCCCGCTGCCTGGTGTTACTTGCATTTCGTGTAAATTCATTTTAAGTATATGAAATCCATCAAGTTCTCAGTGCAATTGTTGTGTTATTTGTTTGGATGTTGCAAAGGAATGCAGCATTTCATTTTATTATAATTGGTAGAAAGGTCATGGAATAGAACAGAAAAGATCACGATAATACATGAATTTCTATTAAACTACTTTACATAATTTGGAATTCATCAAGTCTGCCATCAATCAAACCGAAATACTTTGACCTTCCGACAAAATAGGCTCGAGGGTCAAAAATCCATGTCTGCAGTGTAAATGTTTGCTGTTTTATTTTATTTAATCTTAAGGCTCTGCAACCGAGCCCGAAAAGAAGAAGATGGAGAGATACGAAATTACGAATGTTAGAGGAGAGCGCTAACATTTACAGCGACAAAATCGATGCGAAAATTGCGAAAATGTTTAATAAAACACGACTCGTTTAAAATAGAGCAAAAATCTCAGGGGCATTATCTTAAACAGCATTTAAAGAAACACTGTGAATTTTTTCATACATATAACTTGTAAAATAACTGAAACAAATGTGTGAATAATAATTTTTGGAGCATACTTTGCGATTTTTTTCTATCGAGGGAATTTTATATAATTTGCGTTTTGGCGCGGGCAAAGTCTAAATATTATCTTCAAGAATAACATATTTTTTTAAGAGCTTTAAAACTTACCGTGTTTAAGGGAAATATGTAATAAATCGGTACAAATCCGGGTTGCGGGCCCTTAACGAGGTGCTTTTTTTTTTTTTACATGAGCTCCACATAGGAGGCCCTAAGGAAAATAATTTCCCTCAGGGCCTATGTCATCTTTGGGGATGCTGTGTGGAGGGTCTTTTTAAAGGAAAGGAAGGAGGGGAGAGTTCTGGGAAGGAAGAAGGTTTAAGGGGTGGGTAGGAATCTGGGGTTCAGTGTGTCCTGGTCATCCGCCTCCAAGACCTCGACAAACCTCACCCCATGAACCCGGGCACCCTGAATGATATATAAAAAATCATAATAGATCAAAGGGTATAAGTAGATATTAACTTAGCAAATATATATATCGAATATATATTATTTTAAACCCTTCAAATCTTCACTGTTAAAGATTGCTTAATACTATTTGTTTTGGAAATTGTAGAGAAATGCTAACTAATTAACCATAAACCATTTCCCGGTAGAGAGGACGGACCGCCAAACAACTCGGTCTTGGCACACACTCTTTGCCTCATTTACATTCATACATACTCGTCTCATACATACTCTTCTATTTTTCTGTTTCTTGACATGGCCCGTCTCAAGTATCTGATTCACTTGATCGTGCCATGTGTTCCTCGGACGTCCCCGACTTCTTCTACCATTCACATTTGTGTCATATATTCTTCTTGCACTACTTTCTTCGATCATTTGCTCTACATGCCCAAACCATCTGATGGTCCCTTTCTTAATCTTACTCATTACGCTTAAACAGCATTCAGTCTGCTTCCATCCTTCTTGCGCCAGTTCCATGCCTCACATGAACATGCACGCCATTGAAGACTGCTAGCTTCGCTTCTTTTGACAGTTTTTTATAAGCGTCAACGGCATTCAGTCATCCATTAATGGAGTTGCCTGCATTTATCCTTCTTTCAATATCTCTATCGGCCTTCCCATCTCTCGTAAACATACTACCCAGATTCACAAACTCATCCACCTGTTCCATGTTTTCATCATTCACAACTATATTGTTCACTGTTTTCGTACTCTCTCTTTCAAATATTGAAATGGAGGCATTAAATGGAACAGAATTGATCATGGTCAGAATAGATATATAATCAAAAGGTGTAACTAATTAAAGCTGGCCTACCATGCTTTTCGAAGAAATTCTTTTAATATCGTCGCATTAATTCGTAGAATGCGTAACCACCAAGTGTCAAATTTTACAGGAGGCACAAAAAACCTCGTAGTGAAAAAATGGAAGAAGGGTCATTGTTTTTATTTATGTTCCGAACATACAATATATTTTTTCAAAATTTATTTTCAATCATTTAACTTTTGTAAGGCTTTCTATTTCAAATCGGAGTTAGGAAGTTTACATAAAAACCGAGAATGGAGATACATATTTTACAAAGATACCTACGTACTTTTCTGTGAACACTTTTATGAACAACTAGCTGAAGACTTGGGAGGTAGGAATTTTACATTAAAAAAATAAAACACAACAATAAAGAACTGCGATATTTATTTTATGAATTACGCAGTAACATCCTAATTGATGTTTATATTTAGTCTCAGTATGTAAGAATAACAGGATAAATATAATAGTACTTAGTACACAAAGCATAACAGTACAATACTAATACTACGAATAATTTTGAAGTTAAATAATAAGACCTGAAATGGTAAATAAAATAAAGTATGTGGAGTTAAGGAGTTTCGATGTATTCGCGAGTAAAAATAGCACCATGGTGTTACGCAGTTTCCTAATTTGTGTTTATCGAAAAATATTTTTTTTTTTAGTTTGCGAGTTTTACTAGTAGATGCGGGACTAATTTTAACACCAGATGGCATTAAAAACGTATTTTCAAAAATTTGGAGTTACGCAGTCTACGAATTAATGCGACGTATTATTTTAAACCCTTCAAGTCTGCACTTACTATTTGTTTTGAAAATTGTGAAGGAATGCAGTTTTGTATTTAGTCATAGCGAGGAATTGAAAAAGTACAGAATAGATCATGATAGGGCAAAGGGTATAAGTACTTAGCTCGTGATCCTTGATTGAGATAAACAAGAATGATTTATTGGATTCATTATGCATGTAATGTGTGTCCATTATTGTAGGCATTGCTTTTACCATTAACATAGAGTAAATGATCAATCTTGAATGTTGACCATCGATCAAACCTTACAATATAGATAAAGTTGTGAATATCTACGTTAGTAGGTACCTACTTTCATCTTGTCATTAAATGTGAAGTCACTTCTCGTTGCGGTAACCTTGTGAATGTAACGATATGAATGATGTTAATTTTTACTCTGTTTACTTCTTAATACTCGTATTTTTAATTATGCACAATTTATTTAAATAACACATTGTTTCAACTTAATTACTACAAGAAACAACTATTAACATCGGGGGAGATGCATTAGAGTTCCAATTTTTTTCGAAAAAAGTACAAAATTTCCCGAGTTTTGATAGTGTTAATGTGACGTTTGCCGCAATGTTGCGCTTCAATATGAATATACACAAATTATTTAAATAACCCAAACTAAGAACTTTTATCATAAGAATTTCTTATATATAAGAACCTTATAACCTATTTGGTGTGATTTTTTCATCTCCCTTGGCGTAAATAGTTAATAGCCGCTTTTAATATTCTCAGGTTTATGGAGCGGCGACGGTACAAAAAGGAAAAACGGTAGTGCTTTGGAGGAAACAGACATACGTACATTGTATGTCTTATGTTTTATCTCACCATTGTTTAATGTGTAAGAAAGAGCTGCAGCATTATTGTGATAAGGAACGCATATTTATTGCTCTTTTTGCACCGTCTCCGTTCTGAAAATGTGGAAATATTAAAAGTACCTATTGCTTGTACTAATTAAGTTGAAACGAAGTGTTTTTATTTAAAAGTAAGCAGAGTACGGAAATTTGACTAAAAATGATGTCTCCCGTTTAAACACCAGTTCGGTCACTAAACTTGTTTAGTCAATAAATACTAAGTAACTCTGTCGAAATGGTTCGAAAGTTAGTGTTGAACATTGAACCGCCCATTAACTATTATGGGCTGCCTTCTACCGCCCTCCCCTCGTTAACGTTCCCTGGATCTGCTTTCAGCTAATGCACATTCGTGGTCCGCCATCTGTAGCTACTTCTGGGAATCCACTCCTGCAAAGCCTCTGACAGTCCTTAATCCTGATAATGCGGCCTGATTTAATAATACTCCCGAAGCCTGGGATGGCTCTGCTTTCACCAGACTCTTTCATCTGTTTGTGATCCGTTGTTAATTAGGGCGTTAACAACGACCACATCACTTAAAACTATTCTATTTATGTACGGTTTAGAATCATACCTTTCTATGTAACCACTCAGATTACTAAGCATGTTTTCACGACAATATATCAATACCAGTCAAGTCCAATAAGCTTGTTTTCAAGCTAACGTGTGTGTTCTCACAGAAATCGTTATAACTCAGTTTTTGTTTTAGTGACACCTCAAAACAAGGGAGAATAATAATAATAATCAGTTGCATTTCAGTGCTACAACAGTGCGGTCATACAGTTTCGTATAGTGCACTGCCTCGCGTATCGAGTATTGTTCTACACTTCGTACCCAAAGTACCTCGCCCGGGCGGGCGGGTATTAGAAAGAAAATGGATGACATTCTCGAAGATATTAAGAGCGATATCGCAAAGATCACATCTGTTAAAGATTCAAGAATAAAACTGAGTTTGGAGAACAACTTAAAGAAACTAGAAGAACAAATTAAAATAGAACATCTTATCCTACAAAAAAAAATTATTAATCTACAAGAGCAAATTATAACAAACAATGAACACTATAATGAGAAACTAGAGAGTTTCGTGACAAAAAATATAAAAACATATGCGCAAGCCACAACACCAATTAATAAAAACGAGATACAAACTCCACAAAAACATGCCATCATAATATCAACAACAAAAAACTTGAAGGCTGAAGAAATGAGAAAAAGAATTGAAAAAAACATTGATGTAACTAAAATGCAAGTCGGTGTAACAGAATTTAAAAAAATTGGTGAACAAAAACTCATAATCTCATGTTTAAAAAAAGAAGACGCACAAAAATTGGTCACAAAAATAAATGGAACATTCGGAGAAGACATTAACGCTGAAGAAACAAAAAAGAGAAAACCTATAATGATCGTAAAAAGATTAGAGTCAAATTTAACAGAGGATGAAATTGTTTTAGGCATAACCCAGCAAAATGAGGGTTTACAAAATTACTGTAAAGATGATTTTAAACTCATAAAAGAAATCAAACTCAAAAAATTCGATCAACAAAAGACGTCCCACCAAGACGTATCAAACTACTTAATACAAACATCAGGAGCCATTAGAAAAATCCTTCTTAACTTTGGAAAAATAAATATAAAATACCAAAGAGTTCCGATTGACGACCTTAACCCTCTGACGCAGTGTTACCACTGCTTGAAATATGGACACACTGCCCTACGATGCCTGAACAGGACACAGCCACCTACCTGCCCTCATTGTGCACAAGACCATACCCTAGGAAAATGCACAGAGAGAAACAACAAACCAATCTGCTACAACTGTTCCAGCAACAATAAAAAATTCAAGGCGAACATCCTGGACGACCACCGTGCTGATAGCATCAATTGCACATACAGACATAAAATGCTTCAAATTGCCAAAGAGAGAATTGATTATGAATGAAATTGCACAACTCTTATTAGTGATAAAAAAAAACACAAAGGCTCTCAACAAGTCCGTCCTCCAGAAAATCTTATCCCATCTTTGAAATCAAATGTATTCACGGCCACTAATCCATTCATTATTATTATTTCTTCGAAATGGATGATTTCGTGTTAAATGCTATAGATAAAACCATGTCAATAGACGAAAGAATATATACATCAGTGAACGAAACAAACAACATTTTACCGATGAATCCCGAAGTTAGCTTAATCATATTTCATATGAATGTAAGAAGCATCGAACGTCATTTAGACGAACTCCTGGTAACAATAAAATCACTTAACAGACTGGACTGCATAATATTAACAGAGACGCACTCATCGAGCGATATAAACTATAATATTCCGGGTTATACATACTATGCAACAAATACCAGAATTAACAAGAACAGCGGAATCGCAATATTTATTTCAAATAAATATGTTGTGACGTTTAACAGAGAAATCCACATCCACAATGTAAACGTCCTAAATATGGAAATCAGTTACCAAAAGTATACATTTAGCATATTCGCTATATATAGAACTCACGCATCAATATTACCAATATATGTAGATGAACTAAAACGCATACTTCTTTCGAACAGAAATAAGAAAACCATTGTTGTCGGAGACGTTAACCTCAATATTGCAAATGATTATACGTCTTATGATAAAGATAATTATCTTAATATGATGGCAGAATTAAATTATATATCGTGTATTAATTCATTTACAAGAATTATTCCAGGTCAACGACCTTCGTGCATAGATCATGTTTTCACAAATATTCAAGACATAAAAAACATAGTATCTGCAGTTATACATACGACAATCACAGATCATTTCGGGTGCATTTTTACGTACAATTACGAAAATAAATGTTCACCATTACCAACACAAACTTCGGAGAATGAAAACGGCCGACGCAAAACGCTCAACATAAATGCCCTAGTACGTAATCTAGATAAAGAGAAATGGCACGATATTTTTAATTGTAATGATACGAACGAATGCTTCGAACTATTTGAAAAAAAATTATCAATGCACGTAAGTACTGCACATTCTATTGATTCCAGAAAACAATCATCAAAATTCAAACCAGTTAAACCATGGATAACTTTTGGATTAATTGTATCAATCAGACACAAAGAAGCAATATACAAACAATTAATCCGACAACCTACAAACGAAACCTTAAAAAAATACTTAAAAGCATACAAAAACAAACTTACGTATTTAATAAAAAACACAAAAGAAAACTATTTTCGGCGAAAACTAGAAGCTACGGAGAACGATGCAAAAAAAGTCTGGCATGTTATAAATGAAATCATTGATAAGAAAAAACACAAAAAAAATAAAATACACACTATTATACATAACAATATCAAAATACGATGCGAAGAAAATCCATCAGCTGCCGCTAACATATTTAACAACTTTTTTGCAAATGTAGGCAAAAACCTTGCAAATCAAATACAAAAAATACCGTCTAATGACGAACAGAGCATTAACGTCAATATCTTAAATAAAATTGACATTTTTCCCCTTACTTCAGCCCAGGAAATCGAACAAATCATTACAAGCATGAAGGGAAGATCAGCACCAGGTTTCGATGGAGTTACTGTCGAAACACTGAAAACTATCAAAAAACATATTTCAAAACCATTAACACATTTAATCAACATTAGTCTTCAAAGCGGAATATTTCCAACGATATATAAACAAACCATCATCACTCCAATCCATAAATCTGGCGACCCAGAAGAAGTGACAAATTATCGTCCAATATCACTGATTTCAAACATTGCCAAAATCTTTGAAAAAATCATCAAAAAAAGATTGACTGCATTTATTAACAAAAATAACATAATTCACGACAACCAATATGGATTTATGAAAAATAGAAGTACTCAAGATGCGATTGCCAAATTATCGAACATTATTCAGAACACATTAGACAAATCTTTGAAATGCCTCGGAATCTTCATAGATCTTAAAAAAGCTTTCGATAGTATTTCTCATGATAAACTTATTAAAAAATTAAACTATGTTGGGATAAACGATAAAGCTCTAAAATGGATTAAAAGCTATTTATTTGAACGACAACAAGTAGTCAAGATAAACAACTCCCTAAGTCTACCACTAACAAGTAATTTCGGGATACCTCAAGGCACAGTCCTTGGCCCCCTACTATTTATAATTTATGTCAACGATATTTTTAAACTACCACTTAACGCAGACATAATATCATATGCCGATGACACAGCTATCATAGTGAATGGGATCGACTGGAATAGAGTAAACGAACAAGCAAATAATAGCATGAACACCTTAAAACATTGGTTTGACACAAATCTTCTCTCATTGAATACTAACAAAACATACTACATACACTTCTCAATCAACAAACTAAAAACAATCCCCAACACTAAAATAATTATCCACAATAACAAATGTAATAAAATAACATGTATCCAAGGCTGTTCAACATTAAAATCAGTATCAGAAATTAAATATCTCGGAGTGATAATAGAACAACATATGAAGTGGAAGAGCCATATCTGCGAATTGGTTAAGCGTATCAGAAAATGTATATATATATTCATAAGATTAAGAAATACTTTAAAACTCAACAATCTAAAAAGAGTATACTATGCACTAATCCAGTCATCAATTCAATATGGAATTATTGGATGGGGGGGGTCATACAACAATATTCTAACTCCGATCAAAGTGATACAGAAGCTAATCATTAAAGTAATCCTAAAGAAACCCTCCACTTATCCAACAGAAACGCTTTTCGCCGATTTCACGGTGCCTCGAGTAGAGAATATCTTCAAGAAAAATGCAATTATCCAAATTTACAAAGATAATATCATCAAAAAATTTGAAACCCATCAATCAAAAAGATATCAAGACAACTTCAAAATACCAAAATTTAATACCAAACTAATGCAAAACAATTATATCTATTTAGGAATAAAGTTTTTCAACAACCTTCCGATTGAAATAAAAAAAACCAAAGACATCAATAAACTGAAAATCAAACTGAAGCTACACTTCATCAGGAATAATTAACTTACTAATTACCTGTTTTTCTCTTTCTTTCTTTGTATTATCAATCTATATTCATCTCTATTTTATTTAGACTTTTCGAATTTCTCTTAAGTGCACAATATTTTAGTATGTAACCATTGTAACCATATCCCATGGATGTACACCTACACTTAGATAATCCAGAAGTTTCAATTCCATTAAATACTTACCATTGCATAATGTTATTCTATTTCTGTAATAATTAGTGTAACTCGCTCATCAAGCACAAGAACCAGTTTCTTCTTTGGTGAGATTGCAATTTTAAATAATAATTTGTGTACCGATATGTAATATATATAAAACCACTGTACTATATATCTTTATTAAATAAAAAAAAAAAAAAAAAGAAATATCTACAATAAACCATCCTTCATATCTACAAGTTGTCCATAGAAATAGATAAGAAATACTAATTTTGTAGAAACAGTTTTTTACCCGCCAAAACGCATACGTGCCGTTAGACTTAGTTAATTTTTTTATTAAATATTTTTGTATGAAATGGTAAAAAAGTGAGTTGATAAAATTGTTTATTATACGTATAAAATAAGTGTTTTTTACATAATCCGTGATTTTAGTACCGTTTTCACATAAAAACATCACGTGAGTCACTCACTTTGTACAATTTTTTTATGTTTGCATTCTAAATTTCAATATTTATTTGTAATAATGCAATTTGATAGCGTATATCATCACCTTTCAAAAACAGTTTTTAGTATTCGGCTAAGTTTAGAAATTTTTAATTTATTGAATATTTTCTTCTTCAAACTTCGCAAAATTAGTTTGTGGCATCATTAATTAAATTATATAATGAATAACATATCACTTTGTTTAAACCACTATATTATACACATACATGTTTCGATAACAATGTTATCTTCATCAGGATATGTCAATATAAAGAAAAATAAATATATTATTTTTAAATAAATATATTAATAAATAAATTATTTTTCTTTATATTGACATATCCTGATGAAGATAACATTGTTATCGAAACATGTATGTGTATAATATAGTGGTTTAAACAAAGTGATATGTTATTCATTATATATTGAATATTTAATTGCAAAACGGAAATAACACAATTTTTTATCGTTCTGACAGTTCGTTAGGACCAAAAACATGCACAAATACGTTAGACCCGAGTTTTGAAGTTCACAAAATAAATATCAAATAATTTTCATCAATTTCCTTATCTGGATTATATTTGCAAATAATTTTCATCAATTTCCCTATCTAGATTTTTGTAAATAATTTTCGCATTCTATTTCTTTGTTTAGTTTACCCGGAGAGTTATTTTATCCATGTGAGTTTTTCGTGTGTACTTAGATGTACCTTATTCACAAGGGTCCAATGTAGCCGGCAGTTTTCCTCTAGACACGTTTAGTTTAGTAGATTCGCAGATTGATCCGACTCGGCGACTGGTGGGTCCCAGTACCTACTCCCGGCGTTCTCAGTTGTCCCCACACGACGAGTTCTCGTGGGACGACCTTTACGTAACGCCCTAAACACTTTTAGCTTTCGACGCGTTCCATTTTATCCCGACTTTTAGTTTTTTTTGTGTGTGCTCACTCCAACTTCGGAACGGTGAAAATAAATTATATACGAATATATTTTTAAAAGTCCAATGCCTCGGGCCCATTTCGTGGAAATATGATTTTTTGCCTTCGTTGAATAATATATATCAAATACTAACTGTGATTTGTAGCGGTTCGTGCAAATATAAAAAAGTCTACAACATTTTTCACGTATCGCAAAGAAGTTTTATTAAAAATATTTTATCAATAAAAAAACAGGCTTCCGTTTACTTTACTGTGATAGGTACCTATAATTATAATTCTTATGATTTTAATTCAGTTTTATTCCGGCACAATCACCCGAACGAATTGAAATTTAAAAATAAACATTAAAAATTACACGCAAATACGCCGGCTAAAGCTTAACGTAAATGCGGTAACTTGTATGACGATGTTCTAAATCAAGCTTCCGTTTATTTTACAAGGTTCTAACGTCACCTTGAACCTTTTGCAATTGCCATTTTTCGTTCCTTTTTATCTGATACGAGGCGCATCGTAGTTCGACACTTTGGTTCACCTTACCATGGTCTGAGGTGTCGAAGTTTGCAAAGACAAACTTCATTACTTTTATAATAATAATAATAATAGTTTAATCCAGAATATATTTTTTTCTGATTTTGTGGTCGAATCTTGTGTAAACTATTTTAGTTTTATCACTTTTTAATGTAAAATATTTAAATAAGATCTGGCCTAGCTTGAAATGACCTTAGGGAAATGTAGTTAGAACCTTTTGAAATGAATAATTATGTTTTAGCAGTTTGCGTATGGTTCTATTCTGTAGGTATGTTCTAAAATGGTAAATACACATCCTTTTTTAATATTTTCCGTTAAAATGTGTTTAAGACACGGACATATGAATATATCTGGACCTGCCCTAAGTGATAAAAACGTATTATTTCCCCCTCCCCTTGGAGCCGGCTATAACTCCGCCTTGGAGCCAACTCGGCTTACGAAAGCTTCGCTTGAATCAAAAAAATGTAACGTCATCATTCTTGTCCTGACCAGCGTAGAGGTAACATCCATACATTTTACCAAATAACACGGCAATATATGAGAGCTTGTGCTATACACCTACCTAGAACATAGCGAATGTGGGCGTTTCTCCAGTGAGCTCGTCACCGGTTACAGGGGTAAGTAAATTATGAAACATTTGTAAAAGTGTCTTAACTAAATGCGGCAACAAAATATTGCTATCTGAATAGGGGCGAACGTTACGGGGCGAGCATTTGGCCATCGCAAATATGTTATTAACGTGGCAAGCAATTCGCGCTCCCATGTAAAAAGGTCTATTCATTCAAAGCAGATTTTGCTTTTAAGAACTAAATGGTGATATTATGATGCGAGATGCCTATATACTGTCAGATTGATTTTTTAACGAATCACAGTCATCTTTCCCCTCTTCCCCTCCCATAGTTTGGTTTTACCCCTCATCTGTACCTTCTGGTCTTTTGAATTTGGATGTCTATGGTTTAAGATTAATCCTCAAAATCAGAAATTAGTAATTAGATAATGAGAAATCGTCTTTACAAATTTTGACACCTCATATGTCAGAACAAGGTAAAGTAAAGTTAGTACCCTGTTCAACCATAGTGACGAAGTTACTTCGGTATGTTCAAGGGCAGTACTTCGCATTTTTATCGGACAATTAATTCCGGTGCGGTTTGCTCTTAAAGCAATATGTATGCTCTCTTTACTCTTTTTTTGTTGATGCTTTGTGAATTATTATAATCACAGAATGCAATTTGTTATTTTCTTCTTCCATTTGATTTAACGCCGGTCCGTTAAAACATATTATTCCCGGCATTAAGTTGATAAACAAAACACGTCATGTTTTTCCTTTTATAATAAGCGCTAACTTCTAACAATATGCAGCATCGCGGGAGGCTGTTTATCTTATAATATATAAAACAATGTCGGGTTAGTTACACTATTTATAACTCAAGAACGGCTGGACCGAGTTTTAAGATCTTTGATTTGTTGGATTTGTCTCTGCCCCGAATGGAAGAATAGCTATTAAAACATCGGAAATTTTACGAAAAAAATAATTATGAAGATAATTCTTTTCCTCGTACATTTTGTATGGAACGAATTTTCCCTTTTTTTGAAATATTGTGATAAGTATAATATTGAATAGTGAGTGAATTCCAAAAAGTTTTGCTTTTGTTCAAGCATATAATGCTGCCCCTCTTTCTTACACACTAAATGTCAACAGTCGAAAATGAGACAAATGGTGAACGTATGTCTGCACCCCTCCAAAGGAAAAATACAATAATTATAATAAATCTCCCTCACACGTATAAAGAAAATACCCAATTACCGTAAGTTGAAAAGTAAGAAAATCACAAAAAATGTAAATCCGTACACAACGCCATCTCTGATACCGACAAAAACAATAAAACACGGACAGTTGCGCATTGATAATTGCTTCATTGTGTAATTTTTAACTTAATAAAAAAAACTGAATTTATTTCAGCTAATAGGTTAAAACAACAGTTATTGATTCTGAGGAGGTACGAAGTTCGCAGGGCCAGCTAGTATTATATAATATTACCAGCTGACCCGACAAACGTTGTTCTGCCATATAAATTATTTTTAGTGAATATTACAAATAGATAAATTAAAATAAATCTTACAAAATTTTGCACGCACTGCGTTGCGATACATAACAAATGCCGAATGAAATGTCAAAATGACGCGACGCTTCTCTTGAATGACTTGCGCATGTGTAGACGAAAATTCTATGAGGCGTACGTAGCGCCATCTGTCATTCAACAACATAAATAATTTCGTTCCGTTTGAAATACGAAAGACTTAAATTTGTTCATACAAAAATACTAAAATCGCAATTAAAAATAAGGAGGGTGGGGGTAGGAAGGTTAAAATTTGAGGTTATACGTATTTTTTGATGCAAAATAAAAAAAAAATACAAAAAAAAAATTGTCTAAAAAAACATTTTTTTTTTCTGGATAGGGACAACCTAATCATCTAGCGGTGTGAAATATACTTTAAAACCTATTCTCATACCTACCAAATACACAAAAAAAAATCATAAAAATCGGTCAAGCGGTTTCGGTGGAGTGCGATCACAAACACCGTGACACGAGATTTTTATATATAAGATTATGTAAAGATAGTATACGAATATGGATAAAGTAAAATAGAAAGGGGTTGTGGTAGATTAGCAGGGATGAATTTCTTTATTAAGCCCAGAGTAGGTAACGTTGACAGGTTGTGATGCCACATGATGAGAATTTTATTTACTGGTATTATCTCGGATTCGTTTTCTTTACTTCTACAGGATATAAAGTGTCACTTTTTTCCCTGGAAAATATAAAAAATACCATAATGTTGAAAAAAGAATTGCATTGCATTTAACTGAATTGCATTGCATTTATAATTCTGTTTGGAAGGCGGGTTTGGGTACCGCCGCCCCGGAAACCATTTATTGGGTAACCAACACCTGTGCCAAAGATCACCCTAGTGGTTCGCTCCGTTTGGTGACTTAGCGGGGGTGCCCGGGTTTATGGGGTGAGATTTGTCCAGATCTTGGCGATGGACGCATCTGTCCACCGACTGCGAGGTGGGCCGGATCGGGAGAGATTGGTTGAGGGAGACCGGTTGGTCTCTCCAGCAGGACTCTCTCGGAACACCGCCTTACAGCGGTGGGAGGGATAGATTCATATTTCCGTCACTTCTGGACATACTGAACCCCAGATTCCTACCCACCCTTCAACACCATTTACAATCCCACAACTTCCTCTTCTTCCTTTTTTAAAAAGATCCTAAACACAGCATTCCCAAAGATGACATAGGCCTTGAGGGGATTTTTTTTTCTCAGGGCCTCCTGTGTCCAGCTAATGTAAAAAATAGAATTTCCTCGCGTTTCTGAAAAAGTGCCGAATGAGCATCAAACGAAATAATGTTTCACAGTTTGCAACCCGTTTTCCTTGACTGCTTTAGTTAGAGCATTTTTGAAGTGAAACTTCTTTAGCTTCGTTGTGATTTGGAATTTGGATGAAACAGAAATGACGCATTACAGCACCTGCGAAGCTTCAAACTGCGCTCATTGGCCGCTTTGATTTTGATGTCACATTTCAAGGCTCCTATTGGTTGAGATATGAAGCGGAAATGACGCTAGGTCTGCACTCATTGTTCGCTTTGATTAGAACCTCACTTTTCAAGGCTCTTATTGGTTGAGATTGTTTTTGTAAAGTATCGCTTCTACTGCGTGTGAACTGCACTCGATATTTTTTTTATTGTACGGAGAAGATAATGACGCTTAATTTAATTTAATTTAAATTTTTATTTTTATTTAGCATATAAAATATAATGTACATTTAGATGATTTAATAATTTGTGTTCATGTTCATGTTCAAATATGTTAATACCACTCTTCCATGGAAGCATTATCTTGTGTCTGGAAGAGTAGTGTACATTTTTTAATGCTATATCTAATATATAAAATTCTCGTGTCACGGTGTTAGTTATCATACTCCTCCGAAACGGCTGGACCAATTTGATGAAATTTTGTGTGCTTATCTGGTAGGTCTGAGAATCGACCAACATCTATTTTTCATACCCCTAAAAAGCGGGAAGACGTGGAAGGTGGAAGGGGAACGCGGGAGGGGAAGGGGACGTTTGAGGGGGGTGGGGAACTCGGGAGGGGGTTTCGAAGGTGGAGGTGACGGAGTGGGAACGCGAGAGGGGAAGAGGACGCAGGAGAAGAAGGGGAACGGGACGAATGGAAAAGGACACTCAGGAAGAATTAATGTCTTTATTAAATGGCATAGCAACGCATGCCGGGACCAGCTAGTTATGTTATAAGTTCTTAAATTACAATGTGAATGTAAAAACAATAAGTTGTAAGTTCGGTGATATGTAATTATAAGTATTTATCTATTAATAAACATTTTTACTATTAAGGTAATGTATCTAGAATTATTGTAATTAGTTGTTAAAAACAAAACAAAATTTAACTTATTTGAAGAACGGAGTACCACTTGGAAACTGAGTTATAAGTTATTCTTGAGATTAGATTAGTCGGAAACTTTTTTTTTATTAGATTATCTTTAAAATATTTTTTAACAGTGTTTGTTAATTGGATTTTATCATTAATTTTTCTAATTTCATCCGGTAATCAAAGAAGAAGATAAATATATGACACGATTAAGTGAATCCAGCATGAACAAGCGTAGTTATAGAACAATAGGAAATATCTGAGAAGGAGAATGAAACAAGAAGTGTGTGCCAAGACAGTGTTGCGTGGCGGTTTATCGTTTCTGCTTACCCCTTTGAAGAAATGGCGTGACGGTTAGTTGGTTGATTGATAATTCTAACTTACCTTAAAATTCATCCCGTCTCAAAATGAGTTTATAACTCATCAGTATTGCTTTGTAGCAAGAAATAAAATGACTTTAAGATGGCATTACCAAAGAAAACCAGAAATATGTCATTTTCAAATCAGATTTTAGACGTATTGACTCTTTTCCACAAAAAATTATAAATGGATTTCGAAAGATTGTTCTTTTATCTAGCATTCGCATGTAATAAATTTTGAGAAATTTTTTTAATTTTTAGTATAATAAGGTTATTCCATAGGTCGGTGGCAGATTTGTTAAATTTTCAAAAATGATTTTGTATTATACCACACCCATTTCAAATAATATAATCATGCAGTAAAATAAATCAATACATTATCTAGCAAACGCATGTTTTAGAATTTTAATTTTAATTTCAATAAAATCATTAAAAAATATGTACGTACATGTGTTTCTTGACGAAAATTGGTCCATTAGTGTATTTATTTGCGCACTTACAAAGTAATATATTTCAGATTTTTTTAACATTCTTATTAAATTTAGACATTATTGAAAAATGATAAATACTTATAATCAAAAAATAATTACAAAAAGTACATTATTTTAATAGTTTTATCATCACGCCTTTCAGCATTTTTGGATAAAGGTATAAATGAAAGCTAATTTGAATTGAAATAAATTCGATATTGAGTTAAAATTTTAAAAAGCTGGTACTGAGAATAATTAATGTTTCTCATTGTAACCGCCCTGCACGGTCGTAAGAACAACTTTCGACGAAATGTGGATTTTCGTCCGCTGGCTGGTTAAACGCTCTTAATATATTCTTTAAAAATTATTTTTTTGTTGAAATAAAATATGTATTGAGGTAGTGTAGTAAAATGGTGGTTTCAGATGACTTTTTTTTTTTCAAATTTCTGAAAAACGCGTTAAATCCTTTTCTAATCTCCAATCTTTCTTCTACGCGATGATGTTCTTTGTTGCAATTATTGGATGTGGTTCTCGGCACGAGCGCGGCTTGCTATCGGGTCCTGCGGAAACCCCCTTGAGCCAGGCACGGACACCAAATAGGCCTCTTATTTATATAAGATCCTCCTAAATGTCTGTTAAATGCTATAAACCATTCTACTTTATATAACTACCCGCTCTATTATAACATTAAAAAAAATGTTTAAAAATACTTAGATATGGAATTTTATACAAATAAGAGACCGTATATATTCAGGGGTAATGCGAGTTTACATCCCGCGACAGAATATCCCCGACAAAATATCCTCCGACAAAATATCCTCCGACAAAATATCCTACGGACGAAACATCCCCAACAAAATATCTACTAAAACCTAACCTAACCAAACGAAAAATGGTACAAAAATAATACGGACATCCTGTAAAGACAATAAAGTATTGTTCAAAAATAGTAAAATGGCACAAAAATAATACAGACATCCTATAAAGACAATAAATTATTGTTATCTGTATTATTTTTGTCAATAATTTATTGTCTTTACCGGACTTCTGTATTATTTTTGTCCCATTTTACTATTTTTTAACAATAATTTATTGTCTTTATAGGATGTTCAAAAATAAAATAGTCAAATGGGACAAAAATAATATAGTTAACAATAATTTTTTCTTGTTACACGATGTTCAAAAATAGTCAAATGGGACAATAATAATACAGATAACATTAATTTATTGTCTTTACAGGATGTCTGTATTATTTTTGACCCATTTTTTTGTTGGGTTATGTTAGGTTTTAGTATATATTTTGTTGGGGGATGTTTTGCCCATAGGTTATTTTGTCGGAGGATATTTTGTCGTGGGATGAAAAGTGGCGGAACCAGATTCAGTGTCCTGGCCTGGCTTGAGGTGGTTTGTTTTGGTCCCGCCCGTCTCGGTGCGGCGTCTCTGCAGCCTCTGCGCACGACTCTCCCTGGTCGTGAGCGGCCCGTGCGGTCCTCTCTCCTCTCCTGTCTCCCTTTACCTCCCCTCGTCCTTAACTCCAGTTCTGCCATTAAAACTATTTCCATTTTTCATCCTTTCCTCCTGCGTGGCTTTGGGGCCATCTTTGTTATCTTATCCACGTTGCGGAATTACGCCAATGGTTTTTCAAATGCTTTCCTGAGATGTTTTACAACGTAGGGGATAATTTATTATTTTTTTAATCCTTATTATAAGTACTTGCTAAACTGCCAAAGCATTTTTTAGCAGGTCAATTTAACAATATTTATTATAATATATAAATTATTAAAGTATACCCATTTTAAAAACAATCAAAAACTAAAGATTATCGCAGCCACCGGGATTTGAACTCTGTATCTTCTACCGTCCTGGCGACCGCTCCGTACCTGAATAATTGATAGAATAAGAACTGCATTACAAAACTTTACTTATACACATTTTTAATAGAGAATCTTAAACGGCTGCGCGCCCTTTTTCACGAAACTTAAATAGGCCAAAATGCTTGACCAAACTAAATAATATATTTTTATTCAAAATATATTATCTAGTACGGATATGTGCTACTTTGGTTAGTTTTAAGATTTTCACGGCCAAAAGCATTTTCCTTATTTGTTTTTGGGGTGTTATGCCGTGTTGCGCTACCTCCTTCTTTAGCCAACGTTTCGGACATCGTTGCAGTGTCCATCATCAGGGCAGATCCGGCAGATCTACACATCTACCAGATCTGCCGGATCTGCCCTAATGATGGACACTGCAACGATGTCCGAAACGTTGGCTAAAGAAGGAGGTAGCGCAACACGGCATAACACCCCAAAAACAAATAACGAAAATGTGCTACTTTATTTATTTGTGTTTCAAATTGTAAAATACTGGCGATTAAATAAATCGAAGACTTAATGAAAATTATTTAAAAAAATTAAATTACATTTTTATAAATATATTCAAATATAAAATTTAAAAAAAATAAACGAATGATTAAGAAAAACATTTCCATGGGCTTAAATTAAAATTACAAACTGCCGATTACTTTGGAACATATATTTGCGGTATGTAATTTTAAAATTTCGACTCACAAAACGCTTTTTTTTCAGATATTTATTTTTTTTATGTTACATTTTATTTACGTAGCAGGTTGGGCAAGAATTTTTAATAATTACTATGCTCACAAAAAAATGTAAAAAAACTTCAAAAATCATGAAAATTTTTATCATATTTTTGGCCTTTATTTTATAATTTAAAATGCAAATAAATACAGTATCACATATCCATCTTTACTAGATATTATCTAAGTCTTTTGATTAAAAATATAATTATTCAGTTTTGTTGGAAAATTTAAATAAATTTAAGTTTTGTACGGAAAAGACCGCCCAGCAAAAATCTACTATTTATGCCTATCTTCAAATATTATATACGCCTATCTTAATGAGAATATATCCAACTTATGGGTCGAAGAAGTTTTTTAAACGCTGCAGAATAGAGATGAGAATAACTTCCACTTTATTTTGCCATTCATTGGATTTCAACGTCTTATATACTCCGTGATGGGTTTCCCTTGGCTGCGGCCAGAAAAACCAATGTATTTTCAGGAACGTTTTTAATTATGTAGGTATCTTATGTCACTGTAGTGGTCTCTGTGATGACCGTGGCCGGTCTCTTACATTACTCCTGGACTCCTGCTGATGGATCCAGATTCCTCTGATAGTTTGATCTCAGTTTAGGGTGATTGCAATAATAATGCGTAGGTAGTCTATTGTGATTTTAATCCGAGATTACAGTACAAGTTTCTTCTTAGGAGGCGGATAACAAGAGAGGACGAATGGACAACATTCACGCCTTTTATACGTTCCGCATGCTGTCTCACTCATACACGCATGTCTCTTTCATACTGCAAGACATACGTTCACTACAGTCTCTTTTTTAATATCCGCAGGTAAACCAAATAAAATCCAACAAATCATGTTGTATTATCAACAATAATTTGATTTTGACTTCAATCAATAATACATAGGGGTACTCTTGCGAGGGTATCCCAGCATGAATCTTAAGAGCGTTTAACCAGCCAGCGGACGAAAATCCACATTTCGTCGAAAGTTGTTCTTACGATCGTGCAGGGCGGTTACAATGAGAAATATTAATTATTCTCCATACCAGCTTTTTAAAATTTTAACTCAATATCGAATTTATTAATAATAACCGGCGTAGTCCAGTGGTAAACTTCTTGACTGGCACTCCGAAGGTCGCGGGATCGAATCCCGGCGTGGCAAATAAATTTTATTTTATTAATTTGTGTTATTTCACAATTATTCATTTAAAAAAAATAATATAGTATATTTGCTGCACGTTCCAGAGTGGAAGATACTCTCAGTATCGCCCTGGTGTGAGACCACCATTCAGAATTGAAACGTTGCTTGAAATGGCTTTAGCCGTGTTTGGTGACCAGATCTGAATAGCCAGGTACTTCCTTACCTTCCTCTTCCCTATCCCCTTCCCCTCCCCACTACCGTCAGCCTCACAACATACCCCAATTGGGGATGCCATAGTCCCACTGGCTCCAGACGGGAGCAGTTGGGACTCTTGTGCGGTATTCATGTAAAAAAAAAAAAAAATCAATTCAAATTTGCTTTAATTTATACCTTCATCCAAAAATGCTGAAAGGCGTGATGATAAAACTATTAAAATAATGTACTTTTTGTAGTTATTTTTTGATTATAAGTATTTGTCATTTTTCAATGATGTCTAAATTTAATAAGAATGTTAAAAAATCTGAATTATATTAGTTTGTAAGTGCGCAAATAAATACACAAATGGACCAATTTTCGTCAAGAAACACATGTACGTACACATTTTTTAATGATTTTATTGAAATTAAAATTAAAATTCTAAAACATGCGTTTGCTAGATAATGTATTGATTTATTTTTCTGCATGATTATATTATTTGAAATGGGTGTGGTATAATACAAAATATTTTTTAAAATTTAACAAATCTGCCAACGACCTACGGAATAACCTTATTATACTAAAAATTAAAAAAAATTCTCAAAATTTATTACATGCGAATGCTAGATAAAAGAACAATCTTTCGAAATCCATTTATAATTTTTTGTGGAAAAGAGTCAATACGTCTAAAATCTGATTTGAAAATGACATATTTCTGGTTTTCTCTGGTAATGCCCTCTTAAAGCTTAAATATATTATATTCGTACAAAAATGCTCGATATCATGTTTACTAAACGGCTTGATCACCAAAACAAACCATATATCAATTTCTTTTATCTGAATGACTGCCAAAAAAAAAACTGAAAACTGAGAGCATTTTCACTGGTCAAAATTTGACCACGCAGATTTCGGGAAGCGAACATGTGTTTTTATTGCAGACACTGTTTTATTTCGGCAATAACTCTTTTGATTCATGGTTCGCGTGCCTAACATTTTTTAACACAATGGGATGATCTTGATTAATTTGTGGAAAGGGTCAGCGTTTGGCGTGTTTTCGTTTTAAAAACAAGGAAATTAAATACAGATTTTCATTTGGATTCCTGCTTTCATTGTTTCAATGCCTTGGATGAGTCTACCGATGTTCTTTTTTCTTGTTGCACATTCTCGGAGAACATTCAAGTTTCAAATTATTTTGAGTGTAATCTTATTTGATGTTGGCTTTATTTTTGTTTACCCAACCGGTAACTTTGGACCAATATTTCAAATGCTTTTGAAATATTATTTGAATTTCTTTGGTAAAAAAATAATTCTTAGAATGATTTGCGATTTTAATGATGGTTACGTTTATGTTCATTATCTTTTCTTTGTTACAAAAATGTGTATGGATCCTGAAATTTAGAGTAATTCTTATTACAGATTTTTTTTATTCAATTTGAGAAGCAGATATGGTTACCGCCGCCCGGGAACCATTTATTGGATAACCGACACCCCTACCAAAGGTCAACCCAAGTGGTACGCTACGTTTGGTGACTTGGCAGGATTGCCCGGGTTCATGGGGTGAGGTTTTTCTAAGTTTTGGCGGCGGATGCTCTTGCTTACTGTAATGTCTGTGTGAATATGTATGAGTGCAAGCGAGATAGCATGCTTGTGAGAATCTATATAAGGCGATGCGTGCTAGATTAGTCCTCTTTTGATTAAGGCAGCTCCCTAATAAATACCAGTACAGAATACTGTTACGCTCTTCATTGGTGTACTACCCACTATAATACTTCGTCTTACATCTGTATGTCTGCATCTCTGAATTGGAAAGGCCTCCACAAATGGCTCAGACGGACATTACAACTGGCGCTGAGGACAGGATACGAATATACAATACAGCGTGGCGGGCGGATTCGAAGAGACTGGTTGATGGAGAATTTTTGACCTCGCCAGCCGGACTCTGTTAACCCATCGCCTTGCACCGCAGTTGGAGGGATAGATTCATTCGTTCGTCACTCCTGGACTTATGATCTCCAGATTCCTACCCACCTCTCATTCCTTTTTCATAGGCCCTGATGGAATTTATTTTCCCCGGGGCATCCTATATGGAGCTGATGTAAAAAAAAACTTTTACCAAACTGTTGATGTCACTGTCGCTGTTGCCCCCCCCCCAGGTGCATTTGCTCCATTCGCTCAACGCTCAGGATGATAAAACCTAAATAAAATCGTCAAAATCGAGGTTTTGCATTCCCAAATTTTCTCCTCTGCGTATACTGAACGTCTGTTAATGGCGTTCAAACCAAGCAATTTTAACGATTTTTTGAGTCCTAACTCCTAAAAGAAATAACTTATCAAAAAAAGTAAAACGTACCGACACACTGGTGGTCTATATCTATATTATCTTTAATAATACTTGTACTAGTGTTAAAATCTAGGGAGGAAATTGGAAATACGTTAATGTATGTGTCATATTCAAAGGTCGATATGCAGTCTCTTCGCGGAATGACTGGTTTATCCTAGGTTTGACCATAGCCTTCTTGACTAAGACCTCAAGTCAGACCTGAGGATTGACTAGTCAAACCTAAGAGCGCTGGAGCTTCGAGGATTGACTATAACATATGGACAAAACGCTGCGCCGTCCGATTTCCTCTTGCTTACATAATATAAAATGAAGTCACTCCCGCTGTCTGTGCGCTTAGGTCTTTTAAACTACGCAATGGATTTTCAGGCGGTTTTCACCAATAGATTGAGTGATTCATGAGGAAGGATTTTAGGTATATAATTTGTCAAGGTTTTGTGTAAATCGGTTGAAATTTGTAAATAAAGGGAGCGGGCTGGCATGCAGGCGGTGTGTATTTGATTTAACAGATGGCGTTGGTTAGTGGTTGGGTAATGGCAAGCGCGGTGTTTCGTTAGTCACAGCAACGTGTAACCGGGTCTGCCAGTAAGATAAAAAGAAATAATCAAAGATAATGTTTTCTGAAACTTAGTCAAGATAAATAATATTGTGGCAATGTACAACTTAAATTATTATTACTTTGAAAACGTATTCCTAAAGTTTTGCGAAATAAGTAACAATTCCTTAAAGTAATTTTGTTTGAAATTTAATAATTGTTTATTTGAAGTCTTCAATAACAATAAGTAACAATTCCTTAAAGTAATTTTCTTTGAAATTCAATAATTGTTTATTTGAAGTCTTCGATGTTATTCGCGCTGGCGGTTTACTCCATTTCAATTATTCCGATTTTCTAAAAGGAAAGGTTTCGCGAAACAAGCCATGAACAATTTAAATTCACAGTTCGAATGGAAGGAAAATTCATGCCTTGTATATTTCCCAAGCACAAAGGGTGGCAGCTCGAGAATAATTCCATGAAATATTGAAACCCGAACATTCGCTTTAAATAAACACTCGAACATATTTGGTTTATTATTTATATATCATTTCCACAAATTTTTTTCCCGTTTATTCCGCTGTGATATTTGCCATTTGTGAGTGGGTCATGCCCGGGCGGGATAACTCGGAATTGATTTGTGTTATTATTATTATTCATGCATTTCCGTTGGCCCCGGGCGCAGACCACGGCCCCCAGCCTACCACCTCAGAAATCGCGCGTATTTTATTCGAAAGTTCGAATATTACCGCTTTGCAATAAAATGGAATATTTGCAATATAACGTAACCGAAAACTAAAAACTGCTTTTGAAATGTGATGAAATACGTTATTAAATTTTATTATTATAGATAAAAGTGTAATTTTTTAAATATTATTATTTTTAATAGAAACGTAAAAACGTTTTGTAAGAACGAGTGGTAAGACTCTCGACTCACAATTCAAAGGTCGCGGGCTCGAATTCGAAACCGGCGTGCGCAAATAAATTTTCTTTGATTAATTGTGGTATTTCACAATCTGTCGCTCAAAATGTATGTGCGCATAGATCTTTTAAACTACGAAACGGATTTTCATGCGGTTTTCACCAATAGATAGAGTGATTCAAGGGGAAGGTTTATATGTATAATACATTATATAGTGGAGAAAAAGCTGAGAAATTCAAATATTCAATTCCGGCAGCGGGCTGCTGGCAAGTGAATGGTGTGGATTTTATAAAGGTTGGGTAATGGTGTTGGGTTTCGTTAGCCACAGCAACGTGTGCCCGTGTCTGCTAGTATAGTATATTTGCCACACGTTCAGTGGAAGATACTCTCAGTTTCGCCCTGGTGTAAGACCACCATTCAGAATTGGAACGTTGCTTGAAGTGGATATAGCCGTGTGTGATGACCAGATCTAAATAGCCAGGTACTTCCCCACTGTCCTCTGCCTCATGTCTTTCCCCTCCCCACTACCTTCAACCTCACAACATACCCCAATGGAGTTTTTTTTTACATTAGCTCCACACAGGAGGCCCCGAGGAAACAATTTCCCTAGGGGCCAATGTCATCTTTGAGGATGCTGTGTGGAGGGTTTTTAAGGGAAAGGAAGGAGAAGAAGATATGGGAAGGCAAAGGGTATGAGGGGTGGGTAGGAATCTGGGGGTCAGTGTGGGCAGGAGTGACGGACGTATGAATCCATTCCTCACACTGCGGTGCAAGGCAATCAGCCGATCCAGCCCGCCACGCAGTGGTTGGGCAAACGTATCCGCCACCAAGACCTAGACAAACCTCATCCCATGAACCCGGGCACCCCTGCTAAGTTACCAAACGTAGCGAACCGCTTGGGGTGACCTGGGGCAGGGGTGTCGGTTGTCCAATAAATGGTTACCGGGGCGGCGGTACCCATACCCGCTTCCCAAATTGATGGGGATGCCATAGTCTCCAGACGGGACTTGCGGTATTACAAAAAATAGTTTGCCCTCTACAATTACTGATAACAATAAAAAACACACGCACATATTTTATTGCAAGTGTATTATCAACGTTATTATCACCTCACGTTTTTGTCGTATCATAAATAAATAATTAATAAAAAATTCTCGTAATTTTATACATTTTTCTCAAATTGCTATCGGAAACTTTGGTTTTACAGAGGTACATATTTCAAATTTTCTATGTTTAAATTCTAGATTTGAATATAAAGCGTGGAGTTTTCTCTTTCTAACACTCTTTAGATCATATTTCTCACCATGACAGTGAGGGAGATACAACGATTTATATGAGATCTTTGAGAGATGTAGGAATTTGGTCTCCTGTAATTAAACGGGCTGGGTAAGGCAGTGCGGTGAATGAAGCCACAGCGCGAGATAAACCACGCACCCGCATGATTAGTGGTATTTCTTTCCAACAGACAAATGACGTCTATCTGTTTGCGGATCACGGCTGTCTATTATTACTGGTTTGATACATTCTGCCAGATTATTGCCGATCGTAAAGCGCTCAGTTCAATTAAAGTCGGCTCATGTTGACATACTTTTATAGATTTGTCCCGACAGGCTCTCTTTTTTCCTTTTACTTTTATGTTCACGACTTAATTGTCTTCATTGTTTTGTTTTCGTTTCAAATTGGTGCACTGTCTTTCATGTTTCTCGGAAATTATATTCCCGGGATTTACTTGTGTTTTCGTCTCGTGGATATGTTTTTGTTTCGAAGACAAGACCAAACTAGGAGGAGCAACGATGTAATGTAATTAAAGTTTGCTTTAGTGTGTATTTATTTTTACAAAATATAATATCTTCTAGGAGTTTCCTAATAATTAGTAGGTACCGTAAGGTATGTACATGGCTCGGGCTAGAGGACACGACAAATATCTTGCGTAGTATATTTTACATTTATTTGGTTTTTTTTGCTTATTATATTATGTACGCTCTGTGTGCATGTAAATTTCTGCTTCACTCCAGAATAATACTTTCAGTGTCGCCGTGCTGAGAAACCACCATTTACATTTCTCTTCTATTCTACCACCTGGGAACATTACTCGATTGCGGGTACCTACCCTCAGACAGGGGAAACAGCCGGACAGTGGGAAGATTAATAATAATAATATTTCGATAAATTTCCTAGCTCCGTTCTTGGTTAAAAATTGCCTCTTGGGCGCTTTTATGGTAGGTATCACTCACCAAAAACATTTATTTTACGAACCAATTTATTCACAGAAGCATTTCTTCCATGAATTTAAAATGATAAAAAGTTCTGCGTTTGTAGGTAAATCGTAAAAGCTAAAAGACGACTTATTCATTAATGTGTCACTAAAGTATTTTGTCACACGAGGGCTGTCCAAAAATTAAAGACCTTTACTCATTTTCGGCGATGCTGACGTCATTTCTCGAAATATGATGGCACTGGCGTGTAGCTCAGACAAAACAAGCCGTGTTCCGGTTTGGTAGCTGCTTCAGTGCGATCTTTGCGTCCATTTGAGATGGACACTCCTTTAACGAATCCCGCCGCCTGCAAGGTGCATTCAATTAATCTTAAGCAGGAGGCAGTTCACCCTGTTGAAGTCCGTGAGATCGCTCTTTTAATCTCAGACGTCAGTACCATACAAATTATTTTGAGGGAAAAATTGGCGTATGCAAAGTGTTTGGTCGTTGGGTGCCCAAAATTCTGACGAGCAAAATCGTGTTCAAAGCAGCGGTTGAACCGTTTTTCCAACTAAGGCCAGACTTTAATGGGTTGAAACATGGGTTCACCACTCTGGAATCGAAAAGGCAATCAATGACATGACTTCCATCTTATTTTTCACCTGGAGCAACTTTGGCCGGAAAGTTTTTAAATAATAAGGGACTTTAATTCTTGACAACCCTCGTTTGTGCCTACAAAAAGCAACTATTTCGTCGAAAGTCATAAAAATACCTGTTTGTATTCACAATACAATCTGCATTAACATCGATACAATTCTTGAAACGCGAATTTTATAGCAGGCGATTTAAAGCCACTCACAAAGCTCAATCAGGGCGAGGACAAAGTTCTTCCATGGAGCATTCACGCCGCACTAAAAGCGCAGCACACTGAAAGCTTGCTCACTCTCTTGTCGCCAAGTGCCGTCAGTCGGAGTTTTCCGGAGGGAAACTCGCCCAATCAATGAAATTTTCATGTTTTGTAAACAGAGGATTGAAGCTGTTTGACAGAAATGATTTCAATTGTGCATTGTTTTATCTGGAAAGACTCAAACGAGTGATGTAAATAATTAATGCTTTGGCCACCTAATAGTGATCTCAGCAATTAATTAAACAACGGGTATTTACAGATTTCGCGTAGCCGACGTGAAAAGTGCTTTGTTGGATACAGAATATTCAAATTTATTTTTGTGCAAAGCGACACTATCCTTCAGAATTACGGTATACTACGAGTTAGCTGTAAAAGGGTTTCTACTGTATTGTACATTTATGAATATGATTAAAACTGACTAAAAAGTTTTAAAAAAGCCGTTCTCGAAAGTCATAAAGATCCACATTTTCACGATAGCTCGAAAATAAAAATGGTATAAGTACCTTTTTTTGTGCAACGGTAGAGCTCTGGAATAAGTAAGTCAGTTTATGAATATGATTTTCTGAAAATATTTGGGTTTCGTTCTGATTTGTTCAGAACTTTTTCTCGCCTTTATTTGGAGTTTACGACTAATTTTTACAGCGCTAGTTTTTGTGAAGCGTCAACTCATTTATCATTATTTTTTTTGGCTCTTTTGCTCAGAAAGCTCTATTAAAAGTGATTATTTAACAACAGTGTTTCATTTTCAATGTAGGAGAGGTTTCTGTAGAATGATATAATTTAAAGAAACATTGCCTCTAAAGCTGTTGTTTCGTTCGCGGGAAATATTCGAGTGTGCATCTGCGAATAGAATCTAGCTGCAGACGTGCTCTCTGTCGAGGTAATCCGTTTCACGGCATTCGAGACTCATTTAACCTCGACGAACTTGCATTTCTACTGAAGTGCACTAGCGCAGCGTTGCAACATTTTTATTTTACAAATTCGATATTTTTACCACGTGAAATATGAAATATATTTAAAAAAAAATTAAGATTTAGAAGCTAACGAAATTTAGAAGCAGAGGTTTTGTATTTTAAAATGTTTATTTATATGCAAACTCTTCCGACGCCGTATTAACCTAAAGGTCTTACTTGCTTTCGAAAAATCGTAAATGCGCGGGACACTCAATTTTTGCAAAATGCGAGACCTCCCGCAGAAATCTGTACGCCTGGTAACACTGGGAGAGGTAGGTATTTTGTTTATTGTTCATGTTGTCTACGTCTATATACTACGAGTAAAGCAGGCATTCGGTTTTTATAGGCGATCATTATTTAAAGGTGTATAGTGGCAAAATGATGTACGACCGTATTACAACAAATAATGTCGAAATTTAAAATTATACGATAGGCCGATGTTAGCTTTAATGAACAAGAGTAGTAAATGTCACTTAGGCGGTTTAGACATCTATCGTCCAGTTGATTAGGCAGATCTCCGAAAAATCATCATCTTCAGCGCCCTTGAGTTGATTTTTCATTTTATTTCATTCCTTGAGGTTATTTGGGGTGAGGCGCTCTACAAAATATCCAATTATTATTATTATTAACATCTGCTAAACGACAAAACCTTTTCATTAAAATAAATTGTAATTCTTTCTGCACAGTAAATTTGTGATAATAATAATAATATTTGGCTAATTTATATAGCGCCGTTTTCGTGAAAAATCACCTCAAGGGCGCTGTACAAACAAATATATAAAAGAATTAATATAAAAATGGCTTTCAAATAACGTTTATAACTATAACTAGTGACTTACATCTAGGTACGACTTATGTATAGTTAGTGATGAGAACTAAATCATGATAAATCTCAACATCATGTCAATTAAGGGGTAACATATTATGTTTCGAAGGTTAGAAAAAAACATATTTTCACAATTTTTTTATGTAATCAATAAATTATATTTAATATTTTGAGCATATAAAAGTCCAACATTTACACAATATTTTATGAAATTTCAAATCAAAGATTTGAAAAATTCAGCTGCTGGAATCTGGTTTCCGGACACCCCTTAAAAAAAGTGTACTTGCGATGGACAGGATAACCCATGACATGACTCATTAGGGAACGTACCCATACTACGTGACACGTTTAGGGGGGGGGGGGTCTTCAAAATGTCACGCTCCATACAAATGAGCGGCGGGTTGCTTAGGATTTTGGTCACCGGGGGGGGGGGGGGGGGGGGGGGTTAAAAATTTGCAAAAAGTTGGTCACGTAGTATGGGTACGTTCCCTTATAGCTTCATCTGAAATTGAAAAACAATTTGTAATTCCAAAATTTAATTTAATTATTATTTTTTTCTGTTATTATAATGATTATTATTATAAAAAAGCCACTATTTCAATTGTTATGATTCAAAAGTTGTTTTAGCAGAAGCAACAAGTTCGATTTATGCATTAAAAACGCCTAAGCAGCTGTTTGAGATCAATATACAATTGGATGCTTTACTTATTTAAGATATATATATTTTTCCGGCTTCGTTCGAGTTTCAACTGACTTTTTCTTTTTGAATAATTGAAAATTAAGGCGTCTTTTTAAAAACTATTGCTTTTGAAGTTTTTGAAGCATTGCACCACTGCTCAGTATGGAGAAGAAGTTTCCAGACAAAAAAGGCTGTGTAAATTTTATGGCCTCAGGGTTCACCGTTCAAAACTTTTTACAGCTCCAGCACGCAAAGTTTCGGCTTTGTTAACAATATAATAAAACGTCTTTGACTTTTGTAAATAATAAGTTTGATTAGTAATTTTGGGGTGTTATGCCGTGTTGCGCTATCTCCTTTAGTCAACGTTTCGGACAGTGTTACAGTGTCCATCGCCAGGGCAGACGTGTTGACACATGTATGGACCCTTTTGGCCGTGAAAATCTAAAATCATACTTGGTTACTATTTTTCATTTGTTTTCTACACATTACTTCAGCGATTTTTATTTATTAGTTACACCGTAAATGACACTTTACTAATATTCTGAAATTGAATGAAAATAATCATCGCGATAATTTGTATGTCAAATGCAATCGTAAAGCACCGAACGTTTTGTAATTTTTTTAAAACTTTTATTTATTTTAAATTTACGATGACAAAATAATCTCTCGGTCTTTAATATGGGATGGGGTGTGTGGAACTAAAATATTAATGTAAAAAATCTAATTTTATTGAAAAATTCATAAATAAATTCATAAAAAATTCATAAACATTTTCACAGGTCTTGATTTATGCAAGCATTAAATCTAGACCTGTGAATAATGTTCTTTATTAAAATAACCGCCGTTTCTTGGCAGAGAAGGTAGTTTGCCACACAACCCTGTCTCAACAAACACTTCTTGCTTCATTCACATTCATATAGCATCACATGCATACTCTTCTGTTATTCTGAGTCTTGACATGACCTGACTCACGTATTTGATTCGTTTGATCGTGCCACATCTTCCTCGGGCGTCCCCAACTTCGTGTGGTCAGTATGTACGTTCTCTATAATCTTGTACCTAAAAAGAGGAATGGCTGATGAATGGAAAACTTAAATTTCGATTTTAGGCCAAAATCCCAAGCCAAAGTGATTAATTATTTTTTAATCAAAAGGCGTAGCAAATATCTAATACGGATATGTGCTACTTTATTTATTTGTGTTTTATATTATAAAATGTAGGACATTAAAGAATTCAGTTTTTCATGATGTTGGAGGCAGCTTTGGCAATTATTTGTGAGTTAATGATAACTATTTAAAAAAATATTATTTCCCTGTTTACTGTATAAATATAATGAAATATAAAAAATAAAAATAAATTTGAAAAAAAGTATTTTGACGGGCTTAAATTTAAATTTCAGATGACCGATTTACGTTAGAACACAAAATTTTCGTGCATAAATTCAAATTTCTGCCCAAAAAAACGCATTTTTTACAATGATTATTTTTTTAAATTTTATTCTTCATTGTATTAACATAATAGATAGGGCACGATTATTTTTAAAAATATTTATAACTAGCTGGTGTCGGCCATTTAATAAACAAATTGTTTCTCCCTGAGTGTCCTTTCCCATTTGTCCCGTTCCCGTTCCGCCTCCTCTTCTTCTCCTGCGTCCTCTTCCCCTCTCGCGTTCCCACTCCGTCACCTCCACCTTCCCTCTCCCCACTCCACTCCCCCCCCCCCTTCCCCCGTTCCGCGAACCCCCCTCCGAGTTCCCCTCCCCCCTCACACGTCCCCTTCCCCTCCCGCGTTCCCCATCCACCTTCCCCGCCTTCCCTCTTCCCTTTCCCGCTCCCTCGTCAATCTCAGTACATTCAGTTTTTAAACAGCCCGCGTGCCACCTTTTACAATTTTTATTCAAATTTCCATTTTTCATGTATATTAAATTTGGTACCTAACATAGGTACCTATTTAAAATATCTAAAATTCTTGATTCGATTCAAACTATTAGGGGAGTACCTACTTTAAATAAATTTATCAACTTAAAGATTTTCAAAAATAGAATTGTTTTGCAAAATGTCATTCTCAAACACGCGAACTGTCAAATGTGCGATAGTCGTTAGGTTTTCTGAAATTATCCAATTTTCTGCGCAATTTTCTTAATTTTTCTCTCCGTAAAAACCATCCTCGTACTTGAAGGAATATTCTAAAAAAAGGATTAGCGTAATCGGTTTAGCTGCTCTCGAGATTTGCGGTTAGCAACACATTCATTTTTATATATAAGATTAACTCACTTAAATGTCACTCAAATTTGAATTCTTTAATGGCCTTTATATCATAATTTAAAACAAAATTAATAAAATAGCATCCATTATCTGTATCTATATTTGCCATACCTTCGGATTTCAAAAATATATTAATTCAGTTTGTGTATTTTGGTCTAAAATCCAAATTTAAGTTTTGTGAAAAGGACCGCACAGCCGTTCGTCTTAATAAAATTAAAGAATTTATTTCACTAACATTTGTAAGCATATCATATTCTCTGAAATCTGTTTAGGCAGCTTAAAACTTAGGTCCATTTATTTTTAGAAGCCATTAGACATTATGAATGACGTTTTTCATGAAGATTTCGCGAGTCTATCGATCAGACGGTCAAGGGATGTCTTGGCCTAAAATCTGCCCGATCTTGTGGTATTATATTAGGAATCCAATATCCCGTGTTTATTTAATCGCCTACAGGATAACATAATACCCTCCATTGCCTGTCACTCCCTTGTCGCCCTGGCATTATACAAACTGTATGATCTACTTCCATTATTAATGAAAATGAAAAAGAATGTCTCGCTGGAATTAATACGTAGGTAAATATAAACAGTAAAATGGTATTTGCACCTTCTTCCGTTATGGAAGATAATATACCAAAACTAATATATTTACGGAAATGGTTTTAACTTCGCTTAATTACCAGATCCGGAGAGGACCCACTAATTTCCCAATGGCTATGTGAGGAGACTGATTTTTTCTCGTCTACTAATTGGCCCTTATCGTAAGAAACTATTCCCGTTCGTGTAATCGATGACGTAATTTAAAAAAAAAATTACTGCGCGGAACCCTCCAAGGGGCGCACCGGCAGACCAGCTTTTTTAAGACAATTAAGAGCCCGCGAGGGATTTTTCAATATTTAATTTTTTTTTCGTATTTTTGCAGATTTTTGCCTACTTTCGAAGTCATCTGTGTCGATAATAGCACCTCAAAAAAAAAGTTTGTAACTCTGCTTTTTTAGATACATGCATTGTCAATGCCACAAGTTTAAATTAAATATTCAAAAAAATATTTTTTCTTACCTTATAACTGTTTATAAAAGATCAGTTTTCAAAAAATCGTCAATGTACCACTGATTTTTTTCCATCTGTCGTCATATACGAAAATAAAAAAAATATTTAAAAATATTTTGTTATAGGACACATATCAACCTATACCCCCACATTTATATTTTTTTATAAAATGCGCAAATAATGAGGTAAAATAATTTTTAAAAACTACGTAAATCGATGTACTTTGAAATCGATTTTATGTATTAAAAAACAAGTATTTGAAAAAAATAAAAATAATGTGTGTTAAAACAATATTTAAACTATACAAACTGATAATTAAATAAAAATAATTTTGTGATTTATTGTGTAATATTCCATTTTTATCTGTACCCAAAACAGATAAAAGCGATTCCATTTCCAACTGCTCTTCATTACGCGAAAGTCAGTCGCCACAAGAGGTTCTTTCGTGACGCTCTGTTCTGTAAAGTAGTATTAAGAATACATGCATGTGTTGGTTTTTGTATAGAATACGTATACTCTGGAGAAAAGAAATTCGACCACTGAATTTGGACGGGGAAAGTGAATGAATCTTGTCAAAAAGATATATTTTAAAACGATAGTGGCCAGGACACGGACTGCCATATACTTGTACCTTCCTACGTTTTGCCTTGTTTGTGTGCAAAAAATAATATCCGTGGACCCAAATATGAATACAGTGATCACTCGGTTTTACGAATCAATTTTTAACTGCTTTTATGTTTATTTTTATACGTGGGCTTTCGAAAAATATTTTTAATGTTATCATTGAAATCAATTACTAATTATTAAGTTCTGCTTGATATTTTTAATGATTTTAATTATATGCGTACCGGCAAAAATTGTTGATTTGGCGATGACTTTGGTAGGCAAAACTCCCATTACTTGTAAACAATAATAAATGAAACTTTAATTATTTTCAATTAGCTTTTATTATTCGGAAGTTTTATTCCTTTTGACCATTTTTACTTAGTTTATTTAATTATGAATATATTATGGAGCAGATGAATGAAGAAAAGAGTATAAGGAGAAGGAACGAGGTGAATGTGTATGGTAGAAGAAGTCGGGGGGAGAATGGCACGATCAAGTGAACCAGCGCCCTAGGGGTGATTTTTCACCAATACCTACGGCATTATACAAATCATCCAATTATTATTATTAAATGGTTGAGATTCAGAACTGTACCTAACTGTATAATATTTTTCGATATCTCTGTATCAGGCAGTAAAACCATGTAAAAATTAAACATTTTGTTAAAGCCCATCCCCATCAGTGCTTTTACAATATAAAAATTTCCGTGTTGTCTTACTTTTTCGAAGAAGGCATGTATATTATCCGTCATAATATTATTTTATTTTTCAAAAGCGAGTGTCAAGTTACACACGAAATAGGGCTGTCCAAATAAATGGTTAATTATTATTATTCCTAATTTAACTAACTAACCATCACGCCGTTTCTCCGCAGGGGTAGGCAGAGAGGACGGACCGCCAAACAACTCGGTCTTGGCACACACTTCTTGCCTCGTTCACATTCATACATCGTCTCATATATGCTTTTCTATTATTCTGACTCTTGACATCATCCCACTCAAGTATCTGATTCACTTGGTCGTGCCATGTCTTTCTTGGGCGTCCCCGACTTCTTCTACCATTTGCGTTATATATTATCCTTACACTCCTTCCCTCGTTCATTTGCTCTACATGCCCAAACCATCAGAGCGTTCCTTTCTCAATCTTACTCATTAGGCTTATATCAGCTTTGCATTCTTTGCGGATCTCTACGTTTCTCACACGATCGTACATGGTTTTACCACACATACGCCTAAGGGATCTCATTCTACAGCATTCAGTCTACTTTCATCATTTCTCTGTCAGTTCCATAACTCACTGCCATATATCCATTAATAGAGTTACCTGCATTCACCCCTCTTTCAATATCTCTATCAGCCTTCCCATCTCTCGTAAACATATTTCCCAAATACACAAACTCATCCACCTGCTCCAAGTATTCATCATTCACAACTATGTTGCACATTGTTTTCGTATTCTCTCTTTCAAGCATATGACTTTAGACTTACTTACATTCATCATTCACTCCAGAGCCCTTGAGGTGATTTTTCACAAAAACGGCGCTATACAAATTATCCAATTATTATTATTATTATTATTCATACATACTTCGTTCATCCTAGATACGAGAGACTGTAGATCTTCTATACTTTGAATCTCTCGACCCATCGCCTTACTCCACCGTTGAAGGGATGAATCGTTACGCCTGGATACACTGAAACCCAGATTCCTACCCATCCCTAATATCTATTTCCTTTCCGGAACTTCATCTCCTTCTTTTCCTTAAAATAACCTCCACACAGCATTCCTTAAGATGACATAGTGATGATGATAGTGTGATTTGATCTAAAAAACCAAAATACCATTTTATCAAGTACAGTATCACAACAAGATGACAGGATAGACAGACTTGAATACATGCAACAAATATGTAATATTGAAATAAGAAGCGTTCCGGAATCCATTTCCAATAACTATATGGAAGTCATCAATAAAATATCTAAATTTCACAATGTTTCATTATAAGTACCTATTTTTTTTACATTAACTCCACACAGGAGTCCCTGAGGAAAATAATTTTCCTCGGGGTCTAAGTCATCTTAGGGGATTCCTATGTAGAGGGTGTTTTTGAGGAAGGGAAGGATAGTAAGTTTTGGGAAGGAAAAAGCTATGAGGGGTGGGTAGGAATCTAAGGGGTTAGTGTGTCCAGGAGTGACGGACGTATAATCCATCCCTCCAACTGCGGTGCAAGGAAATGGGTTGACAGAGTCTGGCTGGAAAGATCAAAAGTCCTCCCTCACCCAGTCTCTCGCGATCCGACCCGCCACGCAGCAGGTGAGCAGGCGCATCCGCCGCCAAGACCTGTAAAAACCTCACCACATGAACCCGGGCACCCTTGCTCACTCAAGTCACCAAACTTAGCGAACCATTTGGGGAGACCTATGGCAGAGGTGTTGGTTATCCAATAAATGGTTCCCGAGGCGGTGGTACCCATATCCGCCTCCAAATTGAATAGTTACTGTAAAAAGGTTTTGGCTTTGATTTTAATAAATGTAGTTTCCAAGATTGTTTTTTTATTCAAATTTTGTGGCAGCCCTAGAACGTTAGTCCAGCAACAGTCCAGCAAAATACAAAAAATGACGACATCGTGTGTGGCGGTTTCCAGTGTTCAATCTAATAAAAAATATCCCATATTTATTGGTATTTATATTTTTTGTCGTGAATATTATATTTTTGGACACATTATATATTACATAAATTGAAGCAATAAACGTCTAATATGAATGTCGCGATGAGGAGAAACTGATTTATTTTAGATGTTTGTTAAGTTTTAATCAATGTGCGGAGTTAAATTTACAAACACAGAGATTTCTAGTATTAACATCGCAAAAATCACACATTTATCTTAAAAACTGAACAACATAAATGCGGCGTTGAATTAATTCGTCGATTCTAAAAATTTTCACATATTTTATTTTTTTTTTTTAACAAAATAGGGAATTTCGGGGAAAAATTCCCCAACATATAGGGAACATGGACATTCGACTGAATTAGCAATCCGCCAAAACTGTCAACGATATTTTTAATATACCATTTTTTATTTGTTCGGGAGTGTTCGTTTGAACTTCGGATTTCCGAGCGGATGAAAGGATACAAATCAGTTTAAGCAACGATTTTTGGCGGAATTGTCTTCAAAATGTGCTGAGAGCGACGCAAGCGACAAAAACTATAACTATTTTATCCAATCTGGAAAAAATCGCTAGGCCTGCTATGCTCTTAACATCCACTTACAAAGCAGTTTTATCCGTGTATTTGATGATGTAGAGTTTTCCTACCAGGGATCTCTTGGCATACAAGGACAGTAAAAACAAAACGAGTATGTAAAAAAAATACAAAGCAATCGGGCAGAAGCAATAATAAAGTTGTGATAGAGGATGGCCAGATCTGTATAGCCAGGTACTTCCCAACCTTCCCTCTACCCTTTCTTCCCTCCAACCCCCCCCTCCACCACACTTCTTACAGCTTCACAACCTCCGCCAAACGGGATGCTGTAGTTTAATTGGCTCCGGACCACGTTAACTCTTTTGTTATTTCTAAAGGGATTGCATTCCATCAGCTTCAATGCCCTAAAATAAACGAGATTAACCTTTAACTGGTGACAAACGGTCTCACAAGCCGAGCAGAGTCAGTGAAACATCATTTTATTTCCTTCCCCGCGCTTGCTTTGTTCCAACGCCTGAGTAGCTTCGACTTTTCGTTGCGTCCACACCGTAGAGAAGGATAGTTGCATCGTACAGTCCCAAATTGGTAAGTTACATCGATGTAAAGGTCGGCAGCGGTCTCTCAGACCCTAAGTCACCACTTACGTAACTTTTTTACGTAATGTTGATATATTGTTTTATCCGTATTTTTATAGTCATTGCTTGCAATGAATAATCAAAAAAGAGGCGTAGGGTAGTGAGTAGAGGCAATGCTATTGATAGAGGAAAATTAATAAAAAATATTGGCTAGAAAGGCGCTATTACAAAACACACAACTCACATTCCACGCGCTATACGAGCCAACTTAGCGCGTATTTTGGGTTCTGATTTACCACCTGAATCACAAATCTCCACTGACAGGCCAAAAACAGGCTAGTTGTCCCCCTAATTTAAATCGCAAACTAATTACCAATGTAATTACCATTGTAAAAAACATGTGTGCTTGCAATGTGCCAAATAATTATGCCCTGACTGCCAATAAAAATAACCATAGTTTGACCATTGCCAGTTTTGTAAAATGACACCAGTGATTAGAGCATTATATTTTTATTTATTGATTAGTATCTTAACTGTAAGGAAAAATAGTATTTTTGTTATAATATATTGATTTTTTTTGTTTGTTTGTGATAACTGATCTCATCTCTAGTTTTTTGATTTTAGTTACTACATACATTTCTTCATTAAAAATTACATTTAGAGTTTATTGATTAGTTAAACTATTTTTAAATACTGCTGTAAGCTACATTACCTAATTTCTATGATATAGACCAGATTCGGGAGCGGCCTCTCAGACTGTTACACAAAAACCATGTCACCAGTCAAAGGTTAATATTTTTTGTTAAATAAAATTCTCAGGGAATGAATGGGGAATACTTTGAGGTCAGCAGAACTTGATTCGGCGTATCGATTAGCCGAACAGTCTCGGTCTAATGTAGAATGGGGGGTAGCCTGCTATATCCGTTGGTCCAAAATAGCATACTCTTTAATTATTTAATCATTAGCCGTTTCATTTCACTCCAACGTCTAACATATATCGAAGGAATATTATTCACTTCACTAAATTCACCGTGAAGGTAAATACTGACTGGTCATTTGGTTAATCTAAAAATCTCGCGTCACGATGTTTATTCGAGATAAACTCCGAAACTACTTAACCGATTTTGATGAATTTTGGCTTACTGTGTGTGATTTAGTCCAAAGAGATGGGATGGTTTTTATCTCGATTATTGACCTCAATATTTATTATCGGGAATAAAATATTCATTACTTAAATAAATTATGAAATTACTTCATGACGCATATAACTTTTAAATTTGTCTGTTTGCTTTAAAGTTCCTTAAACCATAATTAATTACAAGATACAAAATATATTTTTCATCCCTCTTCAAATAACAAGCGTCTGCTTCTATGTAAGAGAAACATCATAAAATAAATAAATCAGTGAAATCTGCTGTATTTTGTAGTCAAAATTATTATGCTTTGAAAACTGATTTTTTAATAAATATAAAACATATATTTAAAAAATTAAATGTTTGTTATAGGACAATGCTTTGTACTTATTTGTAAGTTCCATAAGTTTCTAACAGATGACGGTGTGAGTTAATTTATCGTCACGACCCTTGGTTATCTCTAGGTTGGGTAACCATCCAGTAGATGGCGTTGTGTTTCCTTAGCCAAAGCAACGCGTGGCTGGGACAGCTATTCTATATAATATTCTATTTATAAGATGAGCCAAGTACTGTACTGGGCCTTTACAGTTGCATGAGAATGTGTTACCAATCTTGATAGATACGCAGATTGTTGGATTAACACTAGTGTTGGGTAGGACCGATATCAGGATGAGTTTGTATGAGGTACTCAAATATTGAAATGAGGTGTTGAGGTGTCCCACCTCATTTGAGGTGAGGTGTTACAAAATATTTTCGCTTACGGGGGGGGGGGGATTCCTTCAGCTTTGATTTTCTTGGTTCAGAGGTGTTGGTTTTCTAATAAATACCAGGGTGGCGGTACCCATACCCGCCTCCCGTGTTTGTTATTTTTGTAATACGAAAAATTGATATAAAAAATGCCTACCCGCTCCCCTCCTTCACCACCTCTGATCCCCTCCCTGCACCCCCCCTCTGATCCCCCCCTGCACCCCCCCTCTTATCCCTCCCCCTCCTCAGCAACCCCCTCCACCTCATCTCAACACTGCCTCATCCTCCCTCCCTTGGGAGCTGTTGGGACTCTTGTGCGGTATTTACATAACATATAACAATAATTTAAAATAAAAATATATTTAAATTTTTTTTTTTTTGGCACAGTTGGTACTGTTGTGCGGTATTCACTTATCAATACACAATTTACAATAAAAAAAAATTCAAAAAAAAAAATTTCTCGAGCAGTTGGGACTCTGGTGCTCATAAATTATTGTTTTGTGTATTCACATAACAATAATTTACAATAAAAAATTTTTCAAAAAAAAAATTTTTTTGGAGCAGTTGGGACTCTTGTGCTCATAAATTATTGTTTTGTGTATTCACATAACAATAATTTACAACAAAAAAATATTTCAAAAAAATTTTTTTTTGGAGCAGTTGGTACTCTTGTGCGGTATTCACTTAACAATAATTTAGAATAAAAAAATAAAAATTTCGGAGCAGTTGGGACGCTTCTGCGGTATTCACAATATATGAATTGGCTTACCCCATCACCACCTCACGGTTCTAATACAAAAATGTCATAGAATATACAAACACTTCACGCCTCACCACCTCATACATTTGTCACAAACTATGCGTGATATGACATGTAGTTTAATACATCAACCACCTCACACCTCACCACATATTTGTCCCATACGTGACAACGTGACATGACATGTAGTCCAATACACCAACCACCTCACACCTCACCTCACATTTGTCCCGTGACATGAATGTAGTCCAACAAAACAAACCACCTCACACCTCATGTTTGTCCCTCCTTCATATTTGTCCCCCCTTCATATTTGTAGTAATACAAAGAAAAAGAGTTGGTACAAATACATATTGTGAGGTGGGGGGACATTTTACGTGTTTGTATGGGACATTTGAGGTGCCTCTTGTATGAGGTACTCAACACTAATTAACACCATTTGGTTAATGCATGTTTCGGTCATTGGATAACTACATGTGCATAGTTGTAATTTCTTTGCAATAAGCTTTATTTTATGGCTGAAAGGTTATAAAGTATTCCCAGGCAGAGCTCGTATCCACGTCATTATGAAGCATTCGAATGGAACATACTTCGTAACTTGCTTCTTATAAAATTTTGTGACAGTGACCATTCTTCTATAATTGACGGGACCTTTACATTATAATATATTAAAATTGATAACAGACGCATAATATTTTATTTGAATGCATACATTAATAAATAAATATGTAGAAACGAAACAAAAACTCATGCAAGAATTTTATTTGTTTATATTTACTTGTTAATTCAAAAATGTGTTTGATAATTATGAATATATATATAAATAGAAATAAAATTTAATTAGTTACGAATTACAAATAATTTAAGAGTTACATATTAATAAATACACTTTTTCAAGTGCTCCAAAATGTACATTATTCAAAACTGGGCGGTCAACTTATCATTTCATTACGTTGAAACGATAATATCTTATTATTTTTAGGGTAAAATTATTAACGATTGTAATTAATGTAAATGTCTACCTCATCCTGGGCAAATTTTATTACAGATAAAGAAGCACTTTTTTGCTTGTTTTTATAACTGGCAATTAATTCCATAAATATAGTTATACAATTCCAAAAAAATATACGTTCGACAAAATGTCTGTTGGAATATGATTAAAGACATTCGATATTCTAATATTTTCTGTCTTTTTCGTTTTCATATGAGACGTGTGAGAAGAAATTTTTTATGGGCGGCTTTTAGGACGATCGTTGATGACGTACAAACGATCTCTCCGTGGGACGAGTATAAGTTATATAGTTTGGGATTTATTGCTAATAAGTTTCTTTGAACCGCCCTTTGATGTATTATTTTTAAAATATATCTGTTCATATTATGTTATCATAACATCCTTATCGCTTACCTGTTATTATTAATTTATCGCTTGACCTTTTTGTATTGAGATCGGAAGATCGTGATAGCAAAAAAGTTATGCATACTTGCGTTATTTTTACTAATGTCCCAAATGAAATAAATCATTATAATGTGTATTTTTCTTTGTTCCAGGTAAGTACTCTACCGGCAACTCCTCGAAACTTTCGCACAGACTCCAGTGTTCATTCATCTCACGTAATCTCCGGAAAGTATTTTTCTCCGTCCAGGTATTTATTATTTATGGATCTCGGCAGACGGAAGTTTCCAGCCAAAAAAAAAACTTTTTTCCTATCACTTAAATTGAAACGTCTCAATGTGGATACACCTAAAATCGTTAAATTTTAATCTTTGGTCGGTTCAGTCAGTTCACATCTTGCAGGAGGAATGATAGTTTCTTTAGGTCGTAAATGTTTAACGACTTCACTGCTGCTCCCCTCATCTTGTCCGCATCGCTTCTTCTTGCCATAACCCGACTTAATCCATTCTTCATTCATTCTGTTTGAATTCATAAAGAAACATTAATTTAACATTCCCTGGACATATTACACACGACCTGAAAGACACCGAGGATATGGAAAGACAAAGCCGAACACTTTAGAGCTGGTATACTGTCAAACTTTTGCGGTATAAACGTCAAAAATAATACACTTCAACGCATTACACACATCGCTGTTTTACAGTGTAAACGTCAAAAGAATAATACTCTTCAACGCATTACGCACATCGCTGTTTTACAGTGTAAACGTCAAAAGAATAATACTCTTCAACGCATTACGCACATCGCTGTTTTACAGTGTAAACGTCAAAAGAATAATACTCTTCAACGCATTACGCACATCGCTGTTTTACAGTATAAACGTCGAAAGAATAATACTCTTCAACGCATTACGCACATCGCTGTTTTACAGTATAAACGTCAAAAGAATAATACTCTTCAACGCATTACGCACATCGCTGTTTTACAGTATAAACGTCAAAAGAATAATATTCTTCAACGCATTACGCACATCGCTGTTTTACAGTATAAACGTCAAAAGAATAATACTCTTCAACGCATTACGCACATCGCTGTATAGTGGCGCAAAAGTTTGACAGTATACCAGCTCTAAAGTGTTATAGCGTATACAGTGTATACGTCAGAACTGTGATTAGATTACACTGCATCGCGATGACATTAGCTAAAAGTCGCTTACAATAATGCTTATCGCCAACTTTTTCGCCTACCGAGTTACTACAGCGCCACGAAAATATTCATGGAGGAACGACTGCAGTCTTTCAGAGCTCTTCTCCGCCACTATAGGAAGCTTACGGCGTAGGCTACGACAATCGAAGAATACCATCAACATTGCCATGGTTGCCTGAATGGAGTCGCCCCGATTGCCCTCTGGAAACGGGAGACAGTCAATTATCTCTCAACGGATATTTGCATAAAATATTTGAATTTATTATTATGTATTTTACTTCTTTTCTGTTTCTAGTCTATTCTGTGTACGTATGTTTTGTTATTTTATCAATTTTTGTATTATTTTAAATATATGGAATGAACAACGATTATTATTATAAAGCGATACTCAGAACAGAAGAAATTACAACCTGAGAACGAGAAGAGCCGACCCCAACAGCTTAGCTAGGCAATGAGTTGGGACAGTGCAAGGAAGAAGAAGAAGAATGATTATTATTATACATAGGAAATTAAAATGCAGATGAGTTTTCTTCTTTATAATTGCGAGTATTCCCAATGAGACTTCACTCTTTGATCTATAAAACGCTCCGTCAAGTTGCACTTTATAATAAAAGTATTTTATTTCGTCACTTGTTTTTCGGTTTATGTATTACTTTTTGTGTGAAGCCTCTGTTCAACTTACCCTTTTGTGCTTTTGTTCTCGTTTCGGGTCGACACCGACACCTCTGCGGGTTGCGGCTGCCAAAATGCATTATGCCCCGCCACGTTGGGTCGAGTGTCTGTCGCTGACACCTGCCATTTGCATATCACTTCACCTCCATGAATATTTGCGCTTTTTTCATCTCTTTAATACAATTAATATTCTCTCTATCACGATTCTTTTTCGAATTATTCACGGAATAAATCACGAGCAACAAGACATCAAATGTATATTCACACGTCATTAATGTTTGCTTTTATTTTATTCCCCGATAAAAAAAAATAAAACTTTAAATTCAAATTTTCAGATCCACGTTTGTCGCCTTCAATAAGTCATTCCTCGAAGATTTTTATTTGAGGGAATTTCTTCTCCGCGATTTATTATGTATGTATCGTTCATCTTTCGTGTTCTCTTCACAAAAACTTGAATAAGTATCCAATAACTCCCTCCCGGCTTAGCTAGACAACTTTTATAACAGCATTATTCAAAAGCACTTTTCTTGTCGAAGTTTTCTGCTAGTTTTTCGTGGCGAGGGATATGAGTGAGTGAATCATTTAGATATTATATATATCGTCTAGTAATAAACGTGTCACCAACTGATAGCCAACAATGCCACGTCTCATTGTGTTGTTATTAATCGCCGCTTAAACTATTAATTGTGAGCCATTTATTAGCCGGCGAATTCTTAAGACTATTAATGTCGGTGTATAGCTTGCACTACACATTCGGAACGTAAATTTAAGGTGTCCCACAGCTGTATACACATTGACGGCCTCCTAGGTCGAGGGGTAATTTCCTGAACTATGACTATTTGATTAATTTAAAAAAAAAATTTAGGTTGTTAGTAATTCATATTACTTGTAAGGTATTTACCAAACAACATCAAAGTAAGCTACAAACCCGAGGTAATTAATCCTACTGGGAATAACCAAAATAATTAGAAATTTGACAGTCAAAGATGATTTAGTAACAAATGTTAGATATCCCGTATAATTGAATAAAATCCTTGTAAACCACCCCTTGCCCCCACATGTATATAAACCGTAGTTCATTATTACATAGTATAAAATGAAGTCGCTCAAAATGTATGTGCGCGTTAATCTTTTAAACTACGCAACGGATTTCACCAATAGATAGAGTGATTGAAGAGGAATGTTTATAATATGTATAATACATGTAAATTATATTAGAGAAAAGCCGAGAAATTCAAAGACAACATATTTTTGTGCGATTTAAAACGGCTGGTGGGCCGTACTATAGTCACTTTTGAAATTCGTTCTACGGAACAAATTGGAAAATAGATGTCCTAGAGTAAGTAGGTATTTGATTTTCCCTTTTTAAATATCCACTGTTGCATTGCAAGCATTGTATAATTAGTGGCGAGTTAATTAGTTTATATGTATAATACATGCTTATTATAGTAGAGAAAAGTCGATAAATTCAAATATTCAATTCAGGCAGCGGGCAGCGGGCAGCTGGCAAGCGGGTGGTGTGGATTTTATAAAGATTGGGTAACGGCGTTGTGTTTCGTTAGCCACAGCAACGTGTGGCCGGGTCTGCTAGTTAAGAATAATTTGTACCTACCCATCTGAAGACGGCTTTAACAGGCTGAAACTGGTTACGGTCAAATAAATTAAAGTGGAAATAAATTTCATATTTGTTTTATTATTATTTGATTAGATTAAATTGTGTTATTTCACACTCAATTCATATATGCATAAAATCAGTATCTCCCTGGTGAAAGACCACAATTCTAAATCGAAACTATGCTTGAAATGATTTTACTCGTGTTTCTTCAGATCTGATTAGCCTGGTACTTACCCTTCAGCCTCACAACATACCTCTATTATTGGGGATGCTAAAGTCACTGGTTCCGGTTAGCAGGAAGCAGTAGGGATTTCTGTGCGGTATTATTAACATAAAAAAAACTGTGCTTTAAATTTAGAGCGGTCTTCTGAAAATTTTTAGGATTAGTAAAATAATAAACATAATTAAATAACTTTGTTTCAATTCCACTTTATTATTAGTAAAATAGTTGGTATAGTTGATTTAAACAAGGTGGTTTTACTTATTCCTTTTGTCAGTTTTATTATTTAGTGTTTATGACTTTCTAAAACGCAAAAAGTTATAGGCATCATTCAACAGTTTTATCATTACGTACTATCTATTCTCAAGAGTAGTTGTTAGCTTCCGAAGTTCACGCAACTTAGTTTTGTTTGGTGCTTAGAAAGTATGAAACTATTTTCTATTCCCTTTTATTTCCTTGACCTTTTTTGGGAACAACTCATAAATATATCGCCACCCGATTGTTAGGAAGGGTTGAGGAAGCGATTTTTAATGCGTCTCTTCGAGAGGGCTGAACTAAATCAGGGTAAAGGGCGAATACCGGAAGATCGTTCCACATGCGTGCGTTTTACAAAAAGAACACGTCGAAAAACAACTCGTTCTCATATACTCGATATTAACTGCGAACACTTTCCACTCTTGTCCACCGATTTTGGAACACATGTGTTGACTGGAAGTGTATACCAAACCTGCCTCAATAGTTATTAATAATAAAGGTACATTTTGACTATAAAAATATTTAAATGCCCGTGGATGAGACTTGTCAAACTGAAGTCAAAGACATTGTCAGTTTGATAACGTAATATCTGAAGTAAACCAAAGACATTGTCAGTTTGATATCGTAATATCTGAAGTAAACCAAAGACATTGTCAGTTTGATTACTCTGGTATATCACCAAGAGTTCTCCAAATCACCTTGGGAGGAGATTTATTAAATGGGTAGAGTAATGTGCTTTTAGTATAAATCTGGTTTATTAATACTTCGCTTATATAGTGTTAACTGCGATAGTCGACCTATCTAGGAACTTGCTAATTGGAATCTGAGGTGAGAGATCTGCTGAAGACTCTCTCTGAGCTGTTGGACCCTCTGTTGCCTATCACTTGTATTAAGCTAGCTGCCATCTAGCGGAGACTTAGGACAGTTCTTAGTACTGCCATCTATCTGAGAAAGCCGGAAGCTTTTAGATACACTACAATTACGTAATATCTGAAGTAAACCAAAGACATTGTCAGTTTGATAACGTAATACCTGAAGTAAACCAAAGACATTGTCGGTTTGATAACGCTTTCTTAATGTGAAAAACCAAACACTATATTAGCAGAATTTTAAATATCGTGTTAGATGTAACTAAGATTGTTTATTATGACTCTAAATCATTATTTACCCATCGTATAAACTCAGCTTCCGATATTACCGGCAGTATTAAAATAACTACTACATACTGCTTTTTCTCTACACAGCATCCACAGAGATGTATACAGAGACCCTGTGGGAAAAGATCTCCCCTAGATCCTCCTACATACAGTTAATAGGTTTACAAAGTTTCTAACATCACTAAATAATACAGAAATGTCTACCCCCCTTCCTTGAGTCATTAAAAAGCAAGAGTTCTTCATTTTCCCATGTCTTCGGTTTAAAATCACAGTTTTGAATTAATAACAGCATTTATACTTTAACAGCAACCCAGCGTTTAATCTGCGCACTTGCATGTGTATGTCCTTACACATATTCTACGGATTAATGCTAATTTTTAGATAGTAAATCGCTGAGAGTGCTAACAGTGATTTTATTCATGGCATGTTAATTTTCAGTCCCGTAGCCGGGAGCTATGATGTGTTTGTTTTGGTTTTGAATAATTTATTTGATTGTGACCGCAAGAGAATTGGCGCTTTTCTGCTTTCCGGTGCAGATAACATTTTGAGATGAATTAAACTTTCGAAATTTAATATTTATTAATGAAAACTTTCAATTAAATGTTATCATCACATTACGTACCTATATCTATACAGTTTTATTGTGAGACTTTTTTTGTCTCTCTGTCAATATTAATTTTTCTCATTGAACAATCGGTATTGCGTATGTTTTTGACGGTCATCTGAATATTTCAATACTTATCTTGCAGTTGAAATACAGTTTTATTTCATTATTCAGTGTATCTATACGTTTCGAAATTATCTTTCACTGAAAAAAAACAACACTACATGATTTTTAAAATGCACATAAATATTAGTTGAATTATTTAATTTCCATATTTTGTCGGAGAGTCAAAATATTTAAAAATGCAAAATTTCTAAACATATCGAAAAAATTAAAAACTTTTTTTTAAAGGTGATAAAATACGCTTTCAAATTTTATAAATCAAAATAAACTTCATTTTTAAATATCAAAATTTTGCATGCAAACATAAAAAAGTTTTAAAAATCAACTTACGTTTCTTCCGAAAAAAACATGTACATATTTTATTAGACAAATGTTATATAGAAGTTACTGTCACCTCACTTTTATGTCGTTTCATGTAATAATAATTCACAAAAAAAGTTTCCCAGTTTCTTTTTATTTCAAATTGGATCCGAAACTTTGGTTTCATAAAGGTGTTAAGTATCTACTTCTTTTGTGGGTAAATTTTAGATTTGCATATAAAGCGTGATGTTTTCTCTTTCTAACACCGTTTATATCATATTTCTAACTTTTTTTTTTTTTACATGAGCTCCACACAGGAGGCCCTGAGGAAAATAATTTCCCTCGGGGCCTATGTCATCTGTGAGGATGCTGTGTGGAGGGTTTTTTTAAGGAAAGGAAGGAGAGGAGAGTTCTGGGAAGGAAAAGGGTTTAAGGGGTGGGTAGGAATCTGGGGTTCAGTATGTCCTGGTCATCCGCCTCCCAGACCTAGACAAACCTCACCCCATGAACCCGGGCACCCCTGCTAAATCACCAAACGTAGCGAACCACTTGGGGTGACCTATGGTAGAGGTGTTGGTTATCCAATAAAGGTTCCCGGGGCGGCGGTACCCATTCCCGCCTCCCAAATTGAAAACTGTGATAGTTAGTTAGAGATATGTGATAATAAGGTATAAATAGTAACAACGATTTCTATGAGACCTATATGAGTTGTTCCGAAAAGTGAACAAATGAACCCTGAGGTTTTAAAGCGTTTGCAACATTGCTCTTTCCTTTCCACTGACGACAATTTCATATTTTATTAATCTCAATCTGCCTCAAGATTTGGGTCACGTGGGTGACTGAATAAAGAGCTCAACTTTTAGGTCGCTGCATGACCGTATGACCGTGAATAATGCAATTACACAATGGAGGTTGCATACACTTTTCTTTAAATAATATTTATGTATTTATCCCTGTGAGCCCTGCGATATTATTACAAATTATGCCCAATAACGGAAGTGTAAATAAAAGATGTACTCACAATAAAATAAAAAAGCGTATATTAAATATCTACATATTACAAAACAATAACAGATTATAAAGAATATTCTAAACATGATGCTCAAGTAATAATTTTATGTAGTGAAGGTCTGTTTTCCGTTTTTTCCGGTTCAATGTACTATTATCATAAAAAAGTATTATTATTAACTCCATTAATGGTGGACTGAATGCCGTTGGCGCTAATAAAAAACTGTCGAAAGAAGCGAAGCTAGCAGTCCACAATGGAGTCCTGGTACCTACCCTGATGTATGGCAGTGAGGCATGGAACTGGCAGAGGAAGGATGAAAGTAAGCTGAATGCTGTTGAAATGAAATCCCTGAGACGTATGTGTGGTAAAACAATGTATGATCGTGTGAGAAATGTGGATATCCGCAAAGAATGTAAGGCTGATGTAAGCAATAAACGCCCGGGTTGCCGGCACTGAATAATAAAAAAAGCATAATGAGTAAGATTAAGAAAGGGACCCTCAGATGGTTTGGGCATGTAGAGCGAATGAACGAAGAAAGTAGTGTAAGAAGAATATACGACGCGAATGTGAATGGTAGAAGAAGTCGGGGACGCCCGAGGAAGACGTGGCACGATCAAGTGAATCAAATACTTGAGTCGGGCCATGTCAAAAGTCAGAACAATAGAAGAGAATGTATGAGACGATGTATGAATGTGAGTGAGGCAAAGAGTGTGTGCCAAGACCGAGTTGTTTGGCGGTCCGTCCTCTCTGCCTACCCCTGCGGGGAAACGGCGTGATGGTTATAGTTAGTTAGTTAGTAAGTATTATTATTTTAATTTTAAAAGAGTTCTACAATTAATATTTTAGAAGAGTTGGCAAATGTGCGTAGGCATTAGGTAGTCGCTATTTCGTTTATTATTTATGACCACCATAATATTAAAGCATGATTGATTACTTTCTTCAAACTGTTGTTGATTTTATGTATGCACAGTTTTCTGCTTTGGCGACTTTGCCGTGCTGACTTTCCATTAAAAAATATCAGTCTTTTAAAAAAATGCTTTACCAATATTATAACTTTGAACTGCTCAGAAGAAAATGAACGAGTTGGTGACCACTTGAACTCCGGTAGGTTGTTAAGTATTCCAGTCCAAAATTTCTTAAATCCACCCCAGACGGTTTATGGAATATGTCTGGGTAGTTTTTCATTTCAGAAGCCATTTCTTCTTTTGTTCCGTAACAACGGGTAGTTTTTTATTATTTCTGAGTAAATCATCCCTTTGTTGTGAAGGTATTAGTTTATGTAAATCGGCAAGCTTTCCGCTGTGTAAAACCACACCTTGTTTTGGAATCCTGCGGGTGTATTCCACACTAATCTCAGTTATATTACTTTAGGAAATTTTCTTTTTCGAAAGCTTCTGGTATTAGAGCTTCGAAGTTGTGTAACTTGAATCGTGAGTGTTTAACGATATAGTACATTGGAGGATAACGTCGATGTTTTAAATTTCTCCTTTTTTATTGCCCCTGTAGAGTGTTTTTTTTTTATATACAACTTAACGTTCATGGTACTTGTAGTTGGATTTATTCGTCACTAGCGGGCATTTCTTGTAAGTAAGCATTTGGTGTGTGTGCGCAAGCGGATGTAGAGATCGTTATTATTTGTTCTCGTGTTTATGGTCTGTTCCTATATCAGTGCAAGCGTTTGTTCTCTGTTAACAATTGCTTACACAATTACCCCACTGAAAACTTGTCACATCTCAAAGTTCTCAAACCTCTTTGTGCTGTAAATTTAAAGCTGTATTATTGATTATGTAAATCTCAGTTCTTACAGTTTTCCTTTAATAATATTGTTTATTTTAATATAATATGATAAAGTCTTAAGTTGCGGAAAAGCGAATTTACATTTTTCACCTAAAAGTCTTGGAAAACAGAACTAAAATACATTTAAATTAAGGAGAACTTAAGTGTGTAAATTAAGAACGTTCAATCCCCTGATGATACGAGACAATTTTACGCTAAACCTTTCCAAGATGGAATATTTAATTTAATCGCTAGAGAATGTTCAATGAAAATTCATGAACTTAAATAACGTTTAAATTTTGTCGTTACGATTTTACACAGCAATATTTGTATAAAGGCAATATTTCATCGAGATTTTCATCAATGCTGTAATATTGTTAAATAATTATAACATTGAACTTTCAGATAATTATTCAGCAAAGCTTCACTTCAGGGAAGCTCGCAACATAAAAAATGACTTAATGAAATTAAAAATACTTGAAGTAGAAAGATTGATTTGTTGGCGCTTTTTTCTGAAAAGTTTTCCTAGAAACTAGTCGAATATAAATTACTGTTTTGTTTTCTTGTTTATTGGCGGCAGGTTTCCCTACTTCATTTATTTCCTAGAACTTTAAATTTTCGCACTCGAATAAGTTATTTTATTAATTTATTTACACTTTATGTTTTTAAAAAGCATTTATTTTTGATGAAATGAAAATTTTTGCAATTTTATTTCCGATAGAAAGTCCAAGTGGGGAAAGAAAAAAGAAACAAAGAACCTCCGGACTGTTAATTTCTTCTTCTATGTTCGCAAATTCACTTTGTGGCGTCATTTTAATTAAATGAAAACAAATCACTTTATATATGTCGGCGGCCGATCGTAAAATCAGACGGATCATGATGCGCCTAGCCACATCATGATCTGCCGTCATTTCACAATGTGCCGGGGCACATAACGGAAAGGCAGATTTAAAACTAGGCGTATCTATCAAAGATGATCGTCCGACATTCCGCCTTGCTATTCGCTTAGGCACATTCAAAATAAAGTTAAATGCACCAATAGAGGCGCTGCCCGCGCTTTATTTACGTTTGTGTGATAATAATAAAATGCCTAACTTATATCCGGTACATTGTGAAATGGCGGCAGATTACGATGTTGCTAGGCACATCAAGATCCGCCTGATTTTTCGATCGGCCGCCGACATATACACCACTTTCCGATAAAATAAAATTAATTAAAGTTAATTTCTAATGCACAATTGTACTCGATGATAATTGCCTCCGTTATTTGCATAAAGGATGTGTTTTTAAACATGGTGGGACCGTAAACACAGCACACCTTCTACATCACTCGCCCCCTAATATGACGTCACTTAATGGAGCAAATACAGCGAACCTTTTTTTAAATACGTTCAGACTGTCTGTAGTCTGTACCTACAACATAACAAGATATTATCCCAATTCAATTAGTGAATAATGTTTAACAACGCTAAGTAATTAAATTGTGCGTCCATGTTGTAACAAGGTTTATTTCGTGTTATGTATTTTAGATAATGGAGGTAATTTGCATGGGTACACGTTTTCTACATTTGTGTCGCTTAGAAGCAATTGAAAAAAATTGTCAACATTCGAGTTTTTTTTTCTTTGTTGCTTTTCTAAATAATCTACAACGCTCTTTGGGAGAATAAACATGAATTTATCCGTGGAAGAGCGCCTTTTTGAATCGGCTGAAATCGTCACTCCATCACTTCAGGCACCCGACAACACAAAAGCTTAAGAAACAGGTTGATTGTCACTAAAACGAAAAGTCTTCCTTTCAGGCGACAAGCTGTCACTTCTGCGGCTCCATTATATTTATGATATAACCCGCCAATGTAAAGAGTTCTTTCTCCCTTTAGTCTACTAGAGTTCTCCTTTACTCGTCGCCAGCCCTACCGATCCTCCACGGGACTCTGCCTCATTACTGTCAATTTATGGCAAGCGCTAAAATGAAAATGTTCTGACAAATTCATCAACATTATTTTGGCACTTTATCTGGAAGATTTTCGTTTCGTGCTTGAACATACCAATATGCCAAGTAGGTAAATTTATACCTTGCGTACCTAATATCTGATTTTATTTGCGCTCTTGTTACACACTATCACATGACACTTAAGTTATTTCCGCGTGAAAAAATAATCAAAAAGGAACTTTAAACGTGGTTTACTTTATATGAAACTTCTTCCCTTGTTTATATTCATTCGGGGTCTCTGAAAGTTTGTTGCTTTCATATTATATATACAGGCTAGCCTAGTGAGGCAGTACGAGAAACCTAAATTTATCATAAATATCTATTCTTTAAGTACCTACTGTAGATATATGTATTTTGTTTTCTGTTATTAACTTTTGTACTTATGCAACTTTTAAACTATACTTTTACTGTACTTATGATGTACTTTTTGTTTTTGTAGTTATAAATCTTAAAATTTTTTGTTCAATAAAAATATATTATTATTATTATGTTCCGCACGAAGCCTTATTTCCATTGTAATGTTTATTTTTCTAAAGAAAGAATTTCTTGCAGATTTAGAGATAATGCTTTAAGAGCGTTTAACCAGCCAGCGGACGAAAATCCACATTTGGTCGAAAGTTGTTTTTCCGATCGTGCAGGGCGGTTACAATGAGAAAGATTGATTATTCTCCGTACCAGCTTTTTTAAATTATAACTCAATATCGAATTTATTTCAATCCAAATTAGCTTTAATTTATACCTTCATCCAAAAATGCTGAAAGGCGTGATGATAAAACTATTAAAATAGTGTACTTTTTGTAGTTATTTTTTGATTATAAGTATTTATCATTTTTCAATAATGTCTAAATTTAATAAGAATGTTAAAAAAATCTGAAATATATTAGTTTGTAAGTGCGCAAATAAATACACAAATGGACCAATTTTCGTCAAGAAACACATGTACGTACATATTTTTTAATGATTTTATTGAAACTAAAATTAAAATTCTAATACATAACTTTGCTAGATAATGTATTGATTTATTTTACTGCATGATTACATTATTTGAAATGGGTGTGGTATAATACAAAAACTTTTTTGAAAATTTAACAAATCTGCCAACGACCTATGGAATAACCTTATTATACTAAAAATTTAAAAAAAATTCTAAAAATTTATTACATAACTATGCTAGATAAAAGAACAATCTTTCGAAATCCATTTATAATTTTTTGTGGAAAAGAGTCAATACGTCTAAAAACTTTTTTGAAAATGACGTATTTCTGGCTTTCTCTGGTAATGCCCTCTTAAGAATAAGATTAGTAAATTATTTGCCAATATTTTTTGTTCTACAACTTTATCCTTACATACTAAAAATAGATCATATAACTACAACACTTCAGAATTGGTGATAAAAAGTTGTGATGAATTGTGAATTCACATGATTTATTTGTGCCTATCGTCAGATTTACTCACTAGTTCTTTTTATCTGCTTTTCTTTGGCCTTATTTTTGCGTTGCCGCTTTGAAGACACGTATATTTTATTTTCTTTTCCGAATTCCTGCACACTTTAAATCCATTTCGCAAATTCAATCGATTATATTCATATCTTCCAAACCTCGAAGACGACAGCCGTTTGAATGAGCTTTAAATATCCCCAATGAGAATTTCATATCCGTTTCAAATATGCATTTGGTGTTTCAACTGCAATGCGGTCTTGTTTATTTTATTTTAAACTTGTTCAGATTCGTTGTATTTGAAAAGCAAACATAACATTTCCAACGTAAACGTTACGACTCTCCCGGTCCTTTGGCTAAGCTTCAAGAGCTTTTCAACGAAATCCATCTATTACTGTAGGCAACCATAAAAAGCAGTTCATAAAAAATGTGAAATATAATATTTTAGCATTAAAAATTATATTTTACTTCTTCATACTTTGCAAACATACCTTGTAATATCATTATTCATGTAATGAAAGAAATAACTTTACTTAAACCACTATATTATTAACAATATCGACATGTTTAAAAAAAATGTTTTCTTCATCGGGACATGTTCAACAACGCATTAACATATGATCCTTATGAAGAAAACATTGTTTTTGAAACATGTCGATATTGTTAATAATATAGTGGTTTAAAAAAAATTATACCCTGTCGCTAGGTCTTCACTCGGAAACCGCGTTAGCACGATGGACTGATAAAGAATGTGGGTGAATATTGAAAAACGAACTGAATTTTAAAGTAAAATAATTCAATTGATTCATTCTCTCTTATATTTAGTCGATTATATTTAGATCAATTGAAAAGTAACAATTATTTGTCGTGGAGGCTAATTGAAGATTATTTTTATTTTATTTTATTTGTTTTAGGAGAAGTTGACAGCGGATCTGAGATTACACAATAATACAATAATAAGATAGTTAATTATGCCGATCCAGCGTCATCAGCTATCGGAAGGTTAAAGGAACCAAAGCGCACACCAGATACTAAGTTCGGTGAGCGCGCTTTCGGAGTGTCAGGACCTAAAGCCTGGAATGGACTGCCATATGACTTAAGGATGATCACAGACGCGGCGGAATTTAGAGCTAGATTTAAAACTCACCTTTTCAGACAGTCGTATCCATAAACTCAAAATCTTTCACCTTCACATTCAATGCCCTCGACACCGTAAATAACTAACCTGTAAAACCGTAGAAAAAAAGAAAAAAAAAAAAAAAGGTCATTTCATGAACATTCTCCAGCCCTAAAGAGTCCTAAATATCAACAATACTTTTGCCACTAATCTCTAATAGTCCTAAATTCTCCAGTATTTTAAAATAAATACCAACTCTACTTTTGCCACTAATCTATTCATAAATGTAATACTAGGGAAGCAAATAATGTAAAATCATGCAATGTCCAGTGTGTTAACTGTAAAGTCCTCCGCGTGCAAAGCCGTATCTTCTCCATAAACTTTCTAATTAAAGTGTGTTTATCGGAAGTGACCAGCCAGGTAAGTATGTTTCTGTATCCATTTATAAATAGTAAAATTAGTTAGAACCTCAGCATTCCTAATAAATTGTACAGCGCCCTTGAGGTGATTTTTCACAAAAACCAATTATTATTATGATTATGAACTTTCCACTGATGATAGTAAATGATAAAGTGTGACATTGTGAGGGTGTTTTCCTAATTAATTTATTTATTAGTTACAATGTATGAAAGGGGGGGAGGGGAGGGACATAGGATGAGGATTAAGCCGCCGCGACCCGAATTTCTGCGTATTACATATCTCCCTTAAGGGGGTATTACCAGCGAAAACCAGAAATATGTCATTTTTAAATCAGATTTTAGAAGTATTGACTCTTTTCGACAAATAATTATAAATGAATTTCGTAAGATTGTTTTTTTATCTAGCATTCGCATGTTTTAAATTTTGAGAAAAAATGTTTGTTTTTAGTATAATAAGGTTATACCATAGGTCGTTGGCAGATTTGTTAAATTTTCAAAAAAGATTTTGTATTTACCACACCAATTTCAAATAATATAATCATGCAATAAAATAAATCAATACATTATCTGGGTATCGCAGGATTTAGAATTTTAATTTTAGTTTTAATAAAATCATTACAAAATATATACGTTCATTTGTTTCTTGACGAAAATTGGTCCGTTTGTGTATTTATTTGCGCACTTACAAACTAATATATTTCAGATTTTTTTAGCATTCTTATTTAACTTAGACATTATTAAAAAATGATTAATATTTACCTATAATCAAAAAATAATTACAAAAAGTAATTTTTTTAATAGTTTTATCATCACGCCTTTCAGCATTTTTGGATGAAGGTATAAATTAAAGAAAATTTGGAATGAAATAAAATCGATATTGAGTTATAATTTAAAAAGTTGGTACGAAGAATTATTAATCTTTCTCATTGTAACCGCCCTGCACGATCGTAAGAACAACTTTAGACGAAATGTGGATTTTCGGCCGCTAGCTGGTTATACACTCTTAAACACGTTAAGTTTTAAAGCTCTTAAAAATATATGTATGTTATTCTTGAAGATAATATCTATTCGATAGAAAAAAATCGCAAAGTATGCTCCAAAAATTATTATAAACACGTTTGTTTCAGTTATTTTTCAAGTTATATGTATGAAAAATTTACAGTATTTCTTTAAATGCTGTTTAAGACAACACCGCGAGATTTTTTCTATATTTTAAACGATTCGTGTTTCATTAAACATTTTCACAATTTTCGCATCGCTTTTGTCGATTTAAATTTTAAATGATAGCGCGCTTCTTTAACATTCGTAATTTCATATCTCTCCATCTTCTTCTTGTTGAGCCCGGTTGCGGCGCCTTAAGAGGTAAAAAAACGGGAATATACAGGGATTGAAATTTGTAGTTTTAGTCAGTTTTCGTTTTACGTCACGTAAAGTCGAGTTAAAAATGTCAATGTGGTAATAATTTAAGTTAAATATTATGGGAGGATATTATGTGAAGTGATCTATGACTAGGTGCAGGTGATTACCATTGATCCATCTTACCATTCAACTTTGTCTCAGTTCATATCATATTTTCACTTAATATTATTCTAATGTATATCAAGTCGAGAATTCCTTGGAGAGTCTACACCTTCGACCAAGTCCGCGGCGTGTATCTTGTACAATACTAGGAAGTGTGATATTTTTGTGTTTGAAAAAAATTAATGCGGTTCGGACGGCTAACACAAAAATTAGTTTCAGTGTAGACCTTAAAGACCGATAAAAGGTACAACACAAAGCTCAATGCGATCCAAACGGTTCAAAACAATGGGCGGACTTTTTCACAAAAGGACCTTGAGCCAATTTTATTTTGGGTTCTGGCATCATTTTGCATTTCACAGGGCACGTCTAGATATCATACGTCAATGGTCTACACTCTACACAGTTACCTACAGGCTTCCTGGATCCTTGCTAGTTCGTGTTTCTTTCCAGGCCCTGCCGCGTGAATCTCTTGTAATTCTCCGTAGCTTCGTGCTGCAGCAATATGTGAATCGGTGCAGTTATAGTGTTTACGTTTGCTCTTATTCCTGTTTCACGTCCTCGCGAAATGTTTGTGTGCGCAACATAATATTGTTGTTGGCAAATTCCCATCGCAACGGAATGGCACGCCATTCGAGACCAATGACCCGCACCTCAATGTGTACAGTGTACATACTGTACATACCTCATTAAAGTTCTACTGTAGCTCCGGACTCCACAATCAACAACCATCTAACTTTTGAATATAACCCATTTTACTACTTGTTAAGTGACTCATTGTCCTACATCTACTATTTTCTAGTTGTGAATGCACTCAAATCAATGTGACAAAATTAGTTTCAACGGGGAATTATTTTGTAGCAGAAGTCTTGTTTCGCAGACCGTGCAGTTCAAGGTAATTATAATTATGTTCCTTCGCCTTTACCAGTTTAATGATGTATGTTTAAATACTTGTCCTTCTCAAACAAAAATCACTTCCTCAAGTAACCTCTGAAACCATTCTATATCCACTGTAATTTTCATCATATGTTATTTACTAATACTATAAAGAGGAAAGATTTGATTGTTTGTTTGCATTGAATATGCTCCGAAACTACTGAACCGATTTTAAAAATTCTTTCACCAATGGAAGGCTACATTATCAGCGAGTAACGTAGGCTGTATATAATGGTAAGCTCTGGCGTTATGAATTTTGTATAAATGAAAATGTGTGTATTTCATATATTTTAGCGGCAGGGAGGAAAGGCAGGGGAAGGGTGGGGTTTGCGGAGAGGGAAGACATGAGGGAGGGGGAAGGTGGTGAAGTTGGAAGGGAACGGGGATGTACGGGAAAGGACATTCAGGGAGAATCAATTTATTTCTTTGAATGGCGTAGCAACGTATGCCGGGTACCAGCTATAATGTATAATATGTATTTTGTTTATATTATAATGTCCATTATAAGATTATTCCAACTCCAATGTAAAACATGGGGCCCTTCAAACTTCAATAAAAAAAATTCCATATCATCAATATAATAACGATTTGACAACACTAAAAATTAGGTCGTTAATAATGCATATTACTAATAATAATAATAATAATCATTTTTATTTTAGTAATTTGTACATTTAAGTTCACAAATTTCTAATTGATTATAATATTTCATTTTCACTATATTTTTTCAAGTTTTATGTAGCTCCTACAATACAACTTTCCAATTGGTGTGGACTTTAAAGTTTCTGGTAGTGTGTTATACAACTTCATTCCCTTGTACAGTAGACTGTTCTGCGTATTCGCTTTGTCCTTTTTTGTAGCCTAATTTCCTTGCACGTCCTTGTGTTATATCTGTGAATGTCTTTATTGTATACAATTTTATTTGAGAAGTATTTTGGTAACGTGTTGTTCAATATTTTGTGGATAAATACCATCGTGTTCAAGGTCAGCATCTGTTTCACGGTCAACCAATTTAGTTCCTTTAACATTTTAATTATTTTTGAAAATCTGTTTCGTCGAAGAATTATTCTCATTGCCCTGTTTGTAACTTATTTGGTTCTCTTTCGTTACATAGGAAAGTATACTTGAGCAGTAGTGGAAGTGTGGAGCAATAATTGAATTGTATATGGTGATTGCAGTTTTTCTAGAAATTTTTGGCCGAATTCTTCCAAAATTCCTTTTTGCCAATTTTCTTTTGGGTGTATTCAGCATGTCTATTGAAGTTTAGTTTGGTTTGTAAGGTTTTTCCCAAACAATATTGAAGTAAGGATATAAGCCCGAGGTAATTAAGCCTGGAAAAAACCAAAATAATTAGAAATTAGACAGCCAAAGACCACTTATTAACAATTGTAAGAAAACCATATATTCGAATAAAATCCTTGTAGACCACCTCTCCCCCCCAGTATTTTGTGTATGTAAACCGTGAGTTATTAATAATTTGTACCAGTCTGAAGATGGCCTTAACAGGCTGATACGGATTACGGTCAATAAATTAAAGTGAAAATAAGTTTTATTTATTATAATATACTCTGAAACCTTGATCTTTTGCAATCTCGCGGTACTCGTTCTCTCCAAAACTAGGCCAGTTCTATTCCATTCGGCGCTCTACCCTTCACCCTTCTGGCGACATAAGCCATCCCGAGATTACCTTTTTGTTTGTTTACGCTAGGTACTTGAAATTTGCTATCTTCCGTAGCGCGGTATAACAGATTATCAAGTGCGACGGCCCTGCTATTTAAAACTCTGGGTTTATTTACCAGAGTATACCTGAAGCTCCTTAAAAGCTGGGTTTGTACATATATGTTTACATCAATAAACTGCTCTAAGCTATCATGTTTTCATTTCAGTATTTGCGTATATTTTGTGTCTGTTTACCAAGTTCTTTGAATCGTTCACGGTCCGTACACTAACAATATGTATAATGTACCCACATTGAACTATTTGCACAAGCCCATGGACGTGTCTATTGAAAACAGGTCTCTTGCCTCTAACCATTAAATAATGAAATTATTACATAATATTCGTTCTGTTAAATAATACCTGAACACACCTAATACACACATACCTAACACTACTGCACTGTATGCCATAACAAATAACAATACCGTAGAAATATTATTTTTCCTTTCATTCCGACGTCAAATAATGTAAGCATGACTTCACCTCAAGTACATATACGGAAGAATACTAGCCTTCCATTCACCGTTATCTATTTTCTATCAAATGTAAAGGAATTCTAAGCAAATTCAAGTTTTTGTACTCAAAGGTGTAATTTAGTAAAATGATTATATTAACGACTCTAGCTGTGCTTTCTTCGCTTGTCATCTTGCAGAGGCACCCGCACGGCTGTATTCGTATGCCGGGAAAGTTGTCACTTTTCTTCAATTTACAGCTGGCGTTAAATTCTTGTTTAATGTTCCCGGAGCGGTTGTAAACTTTGCTAATTTAGTATTCATTTTCAAACAAGAATCGAGATTAAATTCGTCGTTGTTTAATCATATTTAATTTGCGTTATTCCCTGTAAACCGTTTGAAAGACGACTTTTCCGAATAATTCTCTTGCGTCCCGTACTTTGCTTTCGGTTAAACAATATTGTTTCAGAAGGATCGTATTTTTTCCTGTTTATTGTACAACAAATGAATGCTTTACGAAATAATTGTGAAGACCCTCGTTCTGTTATGATATAAGTAATTGAAAAAGTTTTTATTGTTCGTTTTTAAGAGAGTTGTTTGGCAGATGAAGGCGTTTCATTTAAAAAACTCGGCTTTTTATAATAAGTTGACTTAAGGGGTTACATGGGTCCGAAAAATTTGAATTTTTTTCCCTTTATCCAATGGTACAATATGTCTAGAATATTCTCCTAAAGTTTCAAGTCAATCGGAGTAAAAGTCCAGGAGAGAGAGAGTCTTTGCAAATCCCCCGCCCGTTGGGAAAACCCGGTATTTTTAAAACTTCAATCGGGTTTATCTCGAAACACCATTTTTTAAGTCGGTAGGCACGATTTCTCAGAAACCAATGCACCGATCTCATTGAAATTTGGCACACTTCTTCAAAATAGCATTGACCAGTCCCCGAATGAATGATTTTGTTTCCACTACAAATAATTTTACAAGTGTGTAAATTGTACCAAAATTTTAATCATTTTGCATACAACTCTGCCAAAAACCCAAATTTCAATTCTTTGAGAAATCCTTCGTTCAGGGACAGCTTATACTTATCTACCAGCAGAAAAAAATGGTTTTCTCATTTCATATTAAGCTATCATGAGTTATACTGCCTACCGCGAGGACACTTTTTTAGTCTCCGGAATTTTTTATGACAATTTTTTTTTTCAATATTGTTAAGAAGTTGTTTTTTTATGTGCTCAACACCTTGAATAAAATAATCCATTCATTACATTTTTGAATTATCAAGAAAATATGCCTCTTTTCTTGGCTACTAGACCCATGAAACCTTTTAAAAATGCGTGACAAATGAATAATGGTCGTAGTAATAACGAATAATAAACGAGATCAAAAAAGTGTTTTAAAAGTGAATTTATGTCATCTAATGTCATGGGTACGCGTTCATGTATTGCTAAGCTTATAGTATTTTTAACTTTTATGAATCACTCGGTAAAATTTGTCGTAGATTTGAATGGCACCTCTAGTGCCTTTGTTTCTTTGTTAATGCTTTATGTTTAATTCGTTAAATTGCAATTAGTCTATCAAATAAATGTGTTGCACTTTTCGTGTTAATGTTTTTCAGACATTTGCAAAGACGTTAAAAGTAAAAAAAAAAAAAAACATTTTGGTTCACAAATAATTTAAAATCATAATATGAGTTTTTTTTCATATGTTAGAAAATATCCTTTGTCTTTTTAATGATATCTTAATATAGATGATTTTATCGTAATAAACTTTTATTTTATAGTTAGAAAAAAGCTCTGTGGAAACACATTTTCTAGATTTTCTTATCAGATTCCTACTAGCTAAATAGTTAGGTATTGAAACTTATTGTAAACGTTCAAAACAGTTTTTTAAGAGTCTTAAGGTGATACTTAAAAGAATTCATAATATTCGCTTTCATAGATGGCGCGATTTTAATTATTTTACGGAATAACGCTTTTTACAAGTTATGTTTTAAAATTACTTGTTTGACGAATTAATTGTTTACTCTCGTGTATCGATAATGCAATCCGCCATCTATGAAAGAGTTGATCATGAATTCTTTTAAGTTTCACCTTAATTTTCTACTCAATGAAATTATTAAATTTAGTTCAATAAATAATATTGTGAACCGTAGATTATAAATACCCATAACGTAGTTGACATCAGGTATGCAAATCAAGGCAAATCAATATTAATTTCTTGGAATTTGATATTAATCAATATATCGTCTTTGATGTGAGATCTCCCCTTGACGGAATGCGACAGATGTAATTCATATCAGACCTATCATTTTGCATCTTAAACACATTTTCCGTCATCCGCTGAAGTAATTTATCTGTTTATATTATGTGAATAAACATGTTACTAGGTCTTAGTCCCCGCATTCCGAATTTCTACCGATTTATAACATATTTCAGCAACATTGTTCAAAATTTTCCAAGGTTCCAGGATTGGAGACATCTATAAAAAAGACTCGATATCTTACTAATATTATAAACGCGAAAGTTTATAAAGCTAGCTAGGAAAGGGTCGCGGGAGGAGAACGGGGACGCACGGGAAAGGTGATTCAGGGAGAATCAATGTATTTCTTTGAATATGGCATTGCAACGCATGCCGGGAACCAGCTAGTTAAAAATATTCAAAGATTAAAACAATTAAAACTTCATTCATCATTAAGACACCAATACAACATCTAAATTACAATACATAATAATTACTGCACTCGGACGTAATAAACTTAATTGCAATGATTGTCCCGCTTTTTATATCGAAAAAACGGCTCAAAATGTCAACGTAAGAGTAAAAGAAGATCTATGATGTTTAAATAATAATGCATTTTCATAATTCGCGAACCATTTAATAGAAAGTAATCTCTTTCGACAAAACCTCTGGAACTAAAATATTACATAAAAATGGAATTGGAATTAGGTTAAATAATTTAGAAGTCCTAGAAATTAAGAAAGCCATCAAAAATATTCCCAACATAAGTTATAATGAAATAAATTTATCTGATAGTCCCATATTTAATTCCTTCACTGAAACACTTTCCTCCTCCCATTTCCTGTCCCTCCTATAATAATTTGTCTCCCTCTTTTTTATTTGTAAGCCCCGATGAAGCTTGAGATTTGCGAAACCTTTCTCGTTTGTCATTTATATTAATTCAATAAAAGTCGTGTATCACAAAGCGCGTTTTTTCATTTAATAAAACATCTTATTTGATTTGGATAAATAAGAAACCCAATTTAACCAATTATTTTTATATTCTTAATGTAAATGAGTGCGAAAGTACTGCATTAATTGACTATTTATTTATTGTGTTACATTTGAAAAAATCGACAGTGGATAATTTACGTTTCTTGTCAATTTATTATTGACAAGAAACGTAAATTATCCACTGTCGATTTTTTCAAATGTAACACAATAAATAAATAGCCAATTAATGCAGTACTTTCGCACTCATTTACATTAAGAATATAAAAATAATTGGTTAAATTGGGTTTCTTATTTATCCAAATCAAATAAGATGTTTTATTAAATGAAAAAACGCGCTTTGTGATACACGACTTTTATTGAATTAATATAAATGACAAACGAGAAAGAAAATATAAATGACAAACAAAAATTTCAACGACTTCAAAAAATGCACTAAAAAGTAAAAAAATAATTTCGTATTCTTCAACAACTTACTAATCGACTTACTTTTTCTACTCATCAATATGTAGGTACGATTGTTATTTTTGGAGTTGGTGTCAGCCAAGGTAGGTTTGTAACTACATACATAGTTATAGGTGAGGTGTACTTGTGTCGCACGCGCAACTTGACAAGGCAGGAGGCGAGAGCGGGGCCGCGGCGGGTGGGGAGCTGTCAAGTGAACTCTCCGGGACGGGTACCTTTGCTGACACCGACTCCAAAAATAACAATCGTACCTACATATTGATGAGTAGAAAAAGTAGGTTGATTATTAAGTTGTAGACAATGTAGACGATTATGAAATTATTTTTTTACTTTTTAGCGCATTTTTTAAGTCGTTTTTTTATTTTGTTAAAATTTTTGTTTATTTTTTTATTTTTAGGGAATCTGAAGTACACTTACTAATTTTTCTGAATATGGGTAGACCTGCTAAACGTGCTGCTCATATGAGACAGACATTACTTGAACCTAACGACGTTACAGTAGGTGACTCAAAGATCCGGATAGCCTATAAAAGATTCGGCCGAGTATCGTTAATTTGCTCCTAAGAATTGAAGAGTTCCGTTACTTTGTCATGGATCCCATAATCAGAACCTAACCAAACTTTTATTAAACTACCCTTGAAGTACATCCTTTCCAATAAAAAATCATCGAAATCTGTTTGTTATTATATTTAGTTATTCGTCCATTTGTTGCGCACATACTTAATGCAAATTTAAGACTTGTATGGTTTTCTCATGGATGCCATCGTCAGAACTGGACCAAATTGAAATGGTACCACACGGGAAGCACCAGCTTTCAAATAAAAAAAGAATCATCAATATCGGTTCACCCAGTCGAAAGTTCTCCTTTATGAAGTCGTTTAAAAATAAACTTAAATTATCTTCTACATTAAAATAATTTTATTGTCTTGATCACATTATTATATATAACATTGCAAGTTCATTGCTCTTCATTGGCACAGAGTCAAATAAAGCGCAAACATAATTACTCTAATAAGCTTAATGTGTTATTCAAAACGTCGCATTCCCCGATACAATCTGCTGCGTGCACTTTAATAAACTTCTTAGGTGCATTTTTGCGACTTCGTGAAATCCTCCATTGTTTATAATATTGTCGGTATACTCGTTAAGCTCATCACTGGCTTCCGTAAGTGGAGTTATCGTAACATTCATTTAACGCCGAGTGCTGGTCAGCGGCCTTTTATAAGTCGAAAATAATGGACTCCACCATCATAATTCAATGCCGATATGACTGCCACAACCTCATCGCACATCGGTTAACACTCGACTTATTCTGACGTACTAACTACTAAGTACCCTGGAATCAGTGTTGTCATGTCCCAAAAAAACGTATTTCAGGGATAAAAAATCAATGTTTTACCATGTACGTTTTTAGATACGTTTTTACTATGTTTTTAACTATATAAAAACAAGTTTTTCGTAAGCTTTTTATTGAAAATTGTAATGTATCATAATTAGTCTATGATTAGTTCTATGAACTCTTCGGATCACATGGTCTCGTTTCCGAGATGTGCTGAAGGTAGATGTGCAGAGTCATTATAATTCTAGGGCTCCGCAGACAAAACTTAGCTTTTTGTCAAAATCCGTCCGATTTATAATTATAAATTATGATAGGTCAATAAACAGTCACCGTGATTTAAAGAACCTAAATCTTTCAATAACCATTCTGTAGTTCTAGATATACTGGTCCCAGTGCTTACATAATATAACGAACGTCTCGGAGAGAACATTTGAAAAGATAACAAACAGTGCACCTAAGCAAATTATCTATATCTAATCATTATTAAAAACTACCATTTCATATATTATTTATTAACAAAGACAATAATTAGATAAAGAGACACTGTCAACATGTGCGAATTTATAATATTCCTGAAGCCAGGCTGCTAAAAATCGTATCTCACTTAACATTTCATGTTTTTGGTGAACGTTAATAATAATAATAATATAAGTTTCTTCCAGAATGTATGCAGGGGAAGTGCAATGCAATACATTCCATAATGTAAAATAACAAAAAAAGATAAATAATAAGTTAAGGTAAAAAGTAAATAACAACACATAAATTGAATAAAATAAACGAATAAGCATGAAAAACTAGCTGGTACCCGGCATACGTTGCAATTCCATTTAATAAAGAAATTGTTTCTCCCTGCGTGTCCTTTCCCATTTTTCCCGTTTCCCTTCCGCCTCCCCTTCCTCTCCCGCGTCCCCTTCTCTCGCGTTCCACCTTCCCTCTCTCCACTACACTCCATCCTTCCCCAGTCCCGCGAACTCCCCTCCTCCCTCGTGTTCCCTTCCCCCATCACCCCCTCCCTCCCCTCCTCAACCTCCCTGCTTACCCCTTCCTCCTCTCGACTCCCGCATTCCATACATTCAGTCCCGGTACATTCAGTTTTCAAACAGCTCGCGTGCACCTATTGCATTTTTTATACAAATTTCATAATGCCAGAGCTCACCAGTAGTTTTATACAAACCTTGTCCTGACGATGACGAACTCAAAACCAAAAGAATTATTCAATTTGGTGCAGTCGTTCGGAAGTTATGCGCGTACATACATTTCGGCGATTCATTTTTATTTATACAGATGAAACTGAGAAGAAAAAAAATTTAGTATGTATCAAACACTAAAATGAATGTAAATAGCCGTTTACGGAGGGTATTTCATCGTCTCCCGTCTCCAGAGGGTCATCAGGGGAGATTCCATCCAGGCAGTCATGGCGGTGATGATCGCATTCTTCGAATGGCGCAGTCTGCGCCATAAACTTCCCATGCGGTGGCGGAGAATTGCACGGAAAGTATGTACTCGTCCCTTCAGGAACATTTCCGCAGCACTGCAGTATCTCGGTAGGCGGAACAGTTGGCGATAAGCGTTATTGTAAGCAACCTTTAATTTATGCCATTGGGTTGCGGTGTAGTCAACCCACAGTTCTGATGTGTACAACGAGGTACAGAAAGCATTGAACAGTATTCTTTTTACTTTGGGGCTGCAGGAGTAAAAACGTCTTGACAGCATACCCGCTCTAACTGATATTGCTCTTCTCTGCCTTTCCATGTCCTCGATATCCTTAAGGTCGTCTGTGATGACATGTCCCAGGTATTTAACGCTGTGATTAACATTCATTTTCCTTTCATCTAGCCATACTGAGGGTGTTTGGACGATTTCGTTTTTCGGTTTAAAAACCATAACTATTGACTTGGTGGTATTATACAAAAGGTTATGGTTTTTTGCAAAGTCTTCACAAATTTTTAGTAATTTCTCTAAAGCGCTTAGTGACGGTGCAATAATAACAATGTCATCTGCGTAATTAATGTTATTTACACACACTCCATTTAAATGGCAGCCTATTTTCGTGGCATTAAGTCTTTGAATAAGCTCATCGGTGTATAGATTGAACAGAACCGGAGACATGCTTCCTACTTGCCTCACGCCACTTTTCAAAAAGAATTTTTTTTTTTTTTTACAGTGAATACCGCACAAGAATCTCAACTGCTCCCGTCTGGAGCCAGTGAGACTATGGCATCCCCAATTGGGGTATGTTGTGAGGCTGAAGGTAGTGGGGAGGGGAAGGAGGTGGGGAAGAGGAAGGTTGGGAAGTACCTGGCTATTCAGATCTGGTCACTAAACACGGCTAAAGCCATTTTCAAGCAACGTTTCAATTCTGAATGGTGGTCTTACACCAGGGCGATACTAATAGTATCTTCCACTCTGGAACATGCCGCAAATATACTATATATTATTTTAAATGAATTAATTGTGAAATAACACAAATTAATCAAATAAAATTTATTTGCGCATGCCGGGTTCGAACCCGCGACCTCCGGAATGTGAGTCAAGAGTCTTAGCCACTGGACTACGGAGGTCGTCGGAATGGGTTGGTTGTTAAAAAAATTATGTCTTGTTCGACACGTTTTTTTTTCAAAAAGCCATGAAGGTATAAATGACACTAAAAATCATAAAAACCATGCATCTGGCAACACTGCCTGGAAGTATATAAAATTTGGACTCATCTCTTAACCTTGAATGGGCTAGCTTCCCTGCCTAATCTCACCTGAGTAATGTGTCTAATCTTTTAAATATTTATGATTAAATTCATTCTCCGTAATGTATTATTAGGTACTGCGTAACTATTCTGATATATAAAATTTTAAACGAGTTGAGGTCTAACAGAGCAAAGTTAAGTTATGGGAGGTGTATTAATTTTTTTGACAGCCATACGGCGATGATCGATGTGCTGCTCATCCACTTTATACTTGCCTCGTAGATGGATGCTGGGATCTCTTGCCTCTGGGGCCGACCCGAAGTCTGGTGGCATATGTATTTATAAATTTATCAGAATTTTTTGATCTGCTGTAAAATTCTTAAGTCGAATATATTCTGTCGTCTGATTTTCTTGTTGATAAGATTCCTTCTTATGGTCTTGAGGGACATTGGTGATATTCACTGCAGAATCACTAGCTAACTAGTCACACAACCCAGATCAATACGTTGATCATTGCACGGGCTACTGACTGATTGTACCATTATTTATTGTTGCAAATGTCACACACGTGGGTAAATAAATGGCCACACATTGTCAGTTAGGGACGGGTACTTGGATAGCAGTTTAGGAGGAGGAAGGGAGATAAATATAGTTGCGTTAACAATGCTGCTAAAGATTGTTGTTGTCAATGCGGGAGTTTCTGATTTTAGGTGGGTATTTTAAGAAGAAACTTTACACTCCTTAAAATATTTGCAAAATAAAATTTCACTCGAGCTATTTATCAAGCAGAACGAGGTGGGGATGTGGTGTCTTTCTTCATTTTGCATAAAGTTGGTTGAAAGGGTTTTATATTTAAAAAAAGCGTGCGATTTTTGGATTCCCTTTTATTGTTATTGGTTCGATACTGTAGGTCAGATACTTATTAAAATAATGTAAGTAAGGGGTCGTCCATTAATCACGTGATGTTTTTTAGCAACTTTTTAACTCCCCCCCCCCGGTGATATGTGGTGAGGTTTTAGACTAACCCCCCCCCCAAAATCACGTGTATTTTTTTTAGTACAAAGTATTTTGAAATTTTCAGAATATTATCATGAAAAATAAATACACGTGATATCTCATTCTATCCCCCACCCCCCCTCATGATATTTCGTGATTCCGAACCCCCCCCCCCCCCTTTCGAGCCTCACGTGATTAATGGACGACCCCTAAAAAGTTATCTTCCAATATATCTTCCCTTGTCAAAATTCTCGTGTTAAGTAGGTCTCCCTCCATTCGGAGAACTTGGAAGCTTATTGTTTTAAAATATTTTCATTTTCTTCAAAAAAGCTTCACGCAATATTCTCGTTATGGTAGCAAAATATACCTATGTGCTATAATATTGACGACTTCGTCGGTATTCATTTAAACGGGATGAGGGAGGTAATTGGTGAATTAAATGCCGAACAAAACAATTTATTCTTACTGAAAAACAAGTTTTATTTGTTTTAGCTTCTATCTCAATTACTTACCGCAATAAACATCACGTAAATAGGAGTAACATATTTTTTTCCTGTAGCCAATTAGTTGTGAAACCTCTGAAGAATGTTGCTTCTAGATAATTGGGACTAGTATAGCTTGTTGAAAACACGTAGGTGCCGCTCTTTTAACGTCAATGTGGATAGATTTTAATTGGTTAAAATCCCTCATTAATACGATTATCTAACTTTATGTATAAAAAAATAATAAGGTTTTATCATCCAAAAAAATATATATAACATAAATTTTTTGTACAATTTTGTTTTACAAATTAATAAGATTTTGTTCATTTAAAATCTGTCTCTGGACCATGAATGTCTTCGTAGGTCTAGCTCAGTGATTCCCAATCTTTTTTTTTGCCGGAGGACCATTTATCGATATTTAGTATTCGCGGCGCAGGGTACCTACAGTTTTACATGGTTAACTTCGCAGTTGGTGGCGTTGCTAGTGTAGATTTAAAATAAAATGTGAATTCCGTATACAGTCCTAACTGCCTGGAGCCAGTATATCCTACATATTGTAAACCAAAGATGTTTATAGGTACCTATTTAAAATATCGCATTTCATAATAAATTATTGTTAAGTCTTTAGATGCCACGTCAAAATTTGTACAAGAAAAAATGTCCGGGTTTCAAAAAAAAAAATTGATCGGGTGTCTTTTTTTTAACTTCTGAAACGTTTCGGTTTCCTCCTTATGTTTCTGTTTAATGTCCACTCGAATATTTCTTATTTCTGAACATAAACTGCCTCCTGTTTTATATTATATTTTGGTTTTAACGTTCTTGTTTTGTCCTGTGCTAAAATAGCACCATTGTTGTTTATTATTAAATTATTATTTTCCTGTGTATGTTTTACTAGTAAATCCTAAGATTTACCAACATTAAAAGTTGGTAAATCTTAGTATTTACCTAAATTAAAAGTTGATAAATCTTAGGATTTAGTGGAAAATCTTGAGATTTACCGTAGTACCGGCTTTTGCGATAACATATACTGTTATATTCATTGTTTCATATTATTTGATCCATATAAGGATCACTTTAGGATTATTTTTAAGTTAAGCACTCTTGAAGTGAAATAACACAAAACTGCGCTATAAAAATATTACGTTATTATTATTATGTATTATTTATGTGTATATTAGGTTATTTTATTTATTTATTTTAAATACATAAACGGCTATACTGCCTTTTATGAATAAATATATAATAGAGTACAAAAGTAAGAAAAATAATATCATTACATAATAGTAGTTTTAAACTTAAAAATAACATACAATTATTTTATGTATCACAACAAAAAATAACAAAAAAGAACAATGAGAAATATCATCATTTTATTTCAACATGTCCATATTGCGTATATAAAGTTACATTATGGAAAAAATAAAAAACTTAAAAACTGAAACTTAAAAATAACATACAATTATTTTGTGTATCACAACAAAAAAGAACAATGAGAAATATCATCATTTCATTTCAACATGTCCATATTGCGTATATAAAGTTACATTATGGAAAAATAATTTTTGAGTGCATGTTTATATTGCGCTAATTTTAAGAAATAAATGTCGCCGATGTTAGCATATTCATTTCCCAAAATGTGTAATCGACTGATTGGTGAGTAATAATGTGATAATGTATGTGTGTTATTATAGTAGAACGGTAGAGTCAGTCTATTGTTAGCGCGACCAGGGCAATGAAATCGTATTACTTCTATTAAATCAGGAGTATCCAAGACCGTGTATTATTATGTATTACTTTTAATCATAGAATACACAAATAGGGCCGTCGGCGAAAAATATTCCATCTCCTGGATCAAACACCCATTGAAACAAAGATCGTAAAGAACATCAATAATAAGTTGTTGATTTTATTTATTTTGTTTCGACTGTACTAAATGTGCCACCGTTTGTGCATCGCTGGTCTAGCTTTACTCCATTTACCTTTCCAAGGACATTTTATTGAATTTGGGAAGCAGCTTTGAATCCTACGACACTCCGCGTTGAATTATAACGTTTTAATTTCGATTACAGAAAACAAAAATGTTTCTTTTGATCTTGATTGCGGAATAAAGCAGTCGATTCATTAATATTTCACCAAGGGCTTCAGAATTAATTAAAAGAGTGTTTTTTCGACTTTCTTTGATATTTACGTAATAAATGGTTATTAATGTCTGGTACGTAATAATGGATTAATGTCTCCAGATTTCTGTAGATACGTACATAATATATGTATGTTATATTAGGTCCTTACACATGAAATTGGCGATTTGCCGTACTGGAAACTTTGATCTCAAATATCTTCTCTTTGGTTAGGAATTCCAAATTCAAATTTATACAGCTATTTACTCATGTATTTGTGTTTCGAAAATTATAATTCATTTGTTTTTTCCTTAATTGTTTTTTTTTCTTTGCGTCACTTAGTTTACAAAATGGAAAACTTGAAATATCGCGTTATTTACGAGTACGAGTTCCACCGTGGCACTAGTGCTGCAGAAACGGCTCGAAGGATTAATGATGTGTATGGCGACGGTGCCGCAAAAGAAAACACAGTGCGTTTTTGGTTCCAACGTTTTCGTTCTGGAAATTTCGACCTGCAGAACAAGCCCCGTGGACGGCCGGAGACCAAAGTTAATAATGAAGAATTGAAGGCTATTGTGGAAGCGGATCCATCGCAAACCACGTCCGAGTTAGCTGCAGGCTGCGGTGTTAGTGATAAAACTGTTTCTTGTGCATTGTACATACACATTCGATCGACCTCTCTTTGAAAGCTCTTAGCTTATCCCCAAGCCGAGTGAAGTAATAGTTCATAGTTTATGAGGACATAAAAAATCTTAAATGGCCAACAAAAAGTTCGCTCTTGTGGAAATTTTGTATGTTATCCCGAAGGCTTATTCGGAATCATATTACGTAATAAATCCACTGTGTTCTGACCCCTTGCAATCTCTCATCCTTTGTCCGGCCGTTCTGTCTGATTATTTTTTTCAAAGGTCAGCAACGTGGGCACATGATATTTTGTGAAATATGTACCTACAGCGAGAATGCATTGAATCGTGAATAGTTAGGGACATTGTACATTATACGCCATGTTGAGTTTTTTCTTTCCCCTTTATACAAATTTCCCTTTTATACAAATTTATCTGTAATCCATACAACAATGCAATTTGGGAGGCCGCGCCCCGGGAACCTTTATTGGATAACCAACACCTCTGCCGTAGATCACCCCAAGTGGTTCACTACGTTTGGTGATTTAGCAGGGGTGCCTGGGTTCATGGGGTGAGGTTTGTCTAGGTCCTGGAGGCGGATGACCAGGACACACTGAACCCCAGATTCCTACCCACCCCTTAAACCCTTTTCCTTCTCAGAATTCTCCTTTCCTTCCTTTCCTTAAAAAGCCCTCCACACAGCATCCCCAAAGATGACGTAGGACCTGAGGGAAATTATTTTCCTCATGGCCTCCTGTGTGGAGCTCATGTAAAAAACAAACAAATACAACTTCTTTACACAGTATAAAGCAAAGTCACTCCCGCTGTCTGTACACTTAGATATTTTAAACTACGCAACGGATTTATGAGGAAGGTTTAGGTATACATATGTATAATTTGTCAAGGTTTTGTGTAAGTTGGTTGAAATGTAGATATAATATACAACGTGTCCGGAAACTCGTAGTACAAGCGGGAAACTGGTGAATCTACATCACGTAGAGAACCCAAAAAACTTATTTTTTTCGATCTAAGCATTTCGATTTTAATATTATTTTTTTTCTATTTTTCCATTTTTTCGGCAACTAAGGGGTTAAAAAAATTTTTGAGCCCGGTTTACCCTTCGTTGCATTTTATAAGACATTACACAGCTGAAATCAACCCCCTAGTGAAAATTTTTTTCAAATTTTTACCTAAAAAATTCCAACTTCGGACCCGATTTACTCGAAAACGAAAGCTCAAATCAAAAAAAGTTAAACCACAAAATCGACTCCAAATGTGATGTGGATTCTCCAGTTTCCCGCTTGTACTACGAGTTTCCGGACACCTTGTATAAAGGGAGCGTGCAAGCGGACGGTGTGGATTTGATATGTATGCAAATTAACAGATAGCGTTGGTTATAAACGTTGGGTAATGGTGTTGTCTGTAAATGGCGTTGTGTTTCGTTAGCCACAGCAATGTGTGCCGGGTCTGCTAGTTTATTATAATTGATTGCTTTTCATGAAATAAAATCTCTCTATTTTAATCTTATACTTACTTACGTAGGTAAACCATGTTGAAATTCCACCTTTATCCAAATTTATCTGTAATCGTTACAATAAAAAATTATTTTTATTCCTTGGCCTTTCTCGTTGGGTGACTAAACTGTGATCTCATGAAATAAAATGTCTGCCTTTTAATCGTGAGACCTGTCATTTAAGCGGTCAAAATGTAATTATTTTTATACTTCCGAGCGTCATCCGTCCAAACCTTCCAAGCCTTCAACCCGCCCATTCAAAAGCGCTCCAACTTTTCAAAAAAATTAAAATAAACGCGTCATACTTTTTACAATTTGTGAAAATTTACCTTTTTTTTTATTAGGTGAGGCACCTGTCGTGAACTCGCTCTTCCTTTGTTGAACTTAAAGCAATATTTTTGAATTAGTGAAACGTTTTTTATTTTAATTTATCTAAAAATTCTCTATGTTGATATTTCCTAAAGTGATTACTCTTGTTTTGAGGCATCATGAAATGCCCTCGTTAGGTTTTTTGACTGGAATTTCTAGTTCAGATATTTTCAGCTCGCAGCGTCATTAGTAATGATAATAAATGTTAATTTATCTTTAAGGCTCTGCAACCGGGACCGAAAAGAAGAAGATGGAGAGATACGAAATTACGAATGTTGGAGGAGAGCGCTAACATTTACAGCGACAAAATCGATGCGATTTAAGATAGAGCAAAAATCTCGCGGGCATTACCTTAAACAGCACTTAAAGAAACACTGTGAATTTTTTCATACATATAACTTGTAAAATAACTGAAACAAACGTGTAAATAATAATTTTTGGAGCATACTTTGCGATTTTTTTCTATAGAAATTTTTTTATATAATTTGCGTTTCGGCGCGGGCAAAGTCTTAAATATTATCTTAAAAAATAACATTTTTTTAAGAGCTTTAAAACTTACCGTGTTTAAGGGAAATATGTAATAAATCGGTACAAATCCGGGTTGCGGGCCCTTAAGACTAAAAGCCATTGTTGTCTTCGTATTTTTTCAATTGTTCAAAAGAAAAAGGAGTTTTTTTTTACATAGTTCCATACAGGAAGCCCTGCGGAAAAATATTCCTCTAGGCGTATGTAACCTTCGGGGATGGTGGGTGGAGGGTCTTTTGAGGGAAAGGAAGGAGAGGAAGTTCTGCGAAGGAAAAAGGTTTGAGGAGTGGAGTGAGTAGGAATCTGATGGTCAGGGTGTTCAGGAGTGACAGATGGATGAATCTATCACTCCCACTGCGGTGCATGGGTCGAGAGAGTTCGGCTGGATAGGTCTAGTTTAGGCTCCCTCAACCAGTCTCTCCCAATCCGGCTCGCCACGCAGTAGATGGGCAAACGCATTCGCCACCACGACCTATACAAACCTCTGCACCTCAGCACCCCTGCTAAGTAACCAAACGTAGAAAACCCTTTGGGGCGACCTATGGCAGGAGTGTTGGTAAAGTGTTGAAAGAGAAGTAAAAAGTTGAGTGGGAAAACTCTAGCGAAGCCGGTAATAAAACGAGTTACTCCGAAAACCATGCTTATACTATAATTCTACCATATCTTAATATTTACTATCAATAGGCGTTTATTTCCACACATTTGACAATGCTTCGCTCTGTTCCCATGGGATGTAAGTTCCCCAGTATTTGAGCGTACAAACGATTCGCATCACGGAAGCGTAGCACAATTCGCAATCTTGTTATCGAGATGCGTCTTTCGGCTTCGCTTAGGTAACGCGTCGAGTGATGTGTGACCTTTGTGAAATTCGATCTACAAAATACGATATCTCTGGTGTAACGGTAATTCAGGCTCCTGCGAAATGAAAGGAAATGTTACGGGAGCGATTGAAGCATGACTTATCATTTTTCGATATAAATTATTATTGCAGACCAAGACATTTTTTTAAAATATTTTTTTTGTTACATTTGATCTAAATGTGACCGTATCTTTTTCTGATTTTTCTATTTCAAATTTACGATTGAGAGTCGCTAATATTGTCTTCAGTGATTAATTATTTTTGTATTATTGGTTGTGATCAAGTTTTTGTAAAATTTTATATGTGCTTTGTGTCGATAGGTTTTTGCACCTAATTTCTACAGATTTATAAAGTGAACTATAATTTTTTGGAGCCAAAAAACATATGTATCTGCGCAATTAACTATACACATGACGTATTGCTGTCCTTCAGTGGGTTTTCGGAAACCGTGCATTTATAAAAGACTAAATTTTTTAATGATTAATAAACCTGTTGTTAAATACCTCTGGACAGCAACAGCAAGGTGTTTAAGTGTTGTTTTTTTATTGGAAACTGATTACTTAAAATATTATACGCTATCGCACACGCGTGAGAAATCACGGTATATTACAATTGTAGGACAGAATTTAAACAAATAAATGCACATTATTAATTAATAATACTTTATCGTGTTAACGCCGACGTTAACATGGGGTGTAAATTAATGTTAATAAATTGGACGCCACCTATTTTTTTTTTTTAAATAAGGAAACAGGAAACCATTATGTTGGAATTTCAGGGATTGTGTGGACACTTTTGTGCTGGCATTCATGAGTTAGGTTTTGCAATAAAAAGATGTTTAAATTGATCAGTACAAATAGATAATTGTAATTGGAAAAGAGTCGCACAAAGAACAGGTTAAATCAATATATCCTAAGCTAGCTTTGGGCGTGAGGTTAGAATCATGATTAGGGCATTTTGAATCTTCACTTTATACCAAATTACGGCGCCTTCCGAGTGCTTTGACAACTGTCAAAGGTTATGCAGCTCGGGATAAGCGATGGCCTCAAATGTGATCATCCTTGCAAATCGACTCCATTGGTAGCAAATATGGTTTATTTCTGAGGGTAGGTAGGATTACACCTTACTTGAATACTTGTAGAATATTTCTATGAATACATTGATCTTCCCATGTCAGGATTATCCTCGCCGGGATATTTTGTCTGCCTATTTAATCCATCTTCCTTTTAATGTTGTAAATCTGGCGATCAAACTTTGATTTGTCGTTTTATAGTCCACGGGTGCTCCAAGCCGTAGAACTTTAAAATACGGAATGATTTGGTTCCTTCTTACTCATTTCAAATCCGCCCGGTCATCCTCTGTTGAAAAATCCCTCAACCTTGCAGAAAGGTGTTGCCAGTGACATCCCACAATGTTCCATATATGTGGGGAAGGAGAAGTACCTGCTTAGTTACGATTATATACGTAACAATCGCTTTTCTGAATCGTTCCGACAATCCAATTTCGAAAATCAAAGCAAATCCCAGTTCTAGAGGTCATTGAACCATAGTTACACGGAGGCACTACCTAATTTATTATTATTTTTTTAGTAATTTTATATAAAATTTTCCATATATTTTAAATTTAATAATAATAATGAAATTGTTTCTTTTTCTGAACTAAATAACGAGATTATTCACTTTTTATAATCATTTAGTTTAGTTTTAAGTGTCAACAAAGATTTATAAAATTGTTTTTTTTTTCTTTAAAAGAAAGACAAACATTCCCGAGTTACGGATAACCTGACGATATTTGAAATTCTTAAATTAAATTACCAATATTTAGTTTAGTTTTAAGTGTCAAAAAAGATTTATAAAATAGCTTTTCTTTCTTTAAAAGAAAGACAAACATTCCCGAGTTACGAATAACTTGACAATATTTGAAAGTCTCTTACTACCATCACGGTAAACGGAAAGCGTTGCTTGTGTCGTGAAGGAGGACTTAGCCATCGAGGAATTGAACTCACTACGCCTGGGTGGACAACCAAGCCCCGGAACTCAGCCACTGATCGGTCAGCATTAGTTTCATGGTTATTATTATGGTTTTGGTTTTTGGAAAACTTTTGGTTGGATATCTGGTGTTATGGAAATTGGACGACACCAATGCAAATTCACAATGCTTCTCAAGATTTTATTGAAACTTTTATTATGTGTTCTTACTTTTAATTCTTATTCAGTAACTCCATATTTATAAAACGCATACTTTCTATATCTTGCATCCGTCTTGGTAGTAGGTACCTATAGCCTATTCTGTCTCTGACATAATATGAAAAAAAATGATGTGCTTGCAACGGAATGGACATTTTTGCATTTTGGCCGGATTTGGGCACAAGGCAAACCAAAGATGGGATCACGTAAGATTTGGGTACTCGGAGCGCATGCATTATAAGGGGTCAGTGAGAATCTTCGAGTGCACGTTCTAAAGAGGGACTTGAAGAAGAATATTAAATTTAGCACTTGGATATGCCTTTTCGAATGACTTGCATCAATATCTATATAATACTAGCTGGTACCCAGCATGCGTTGCAATGCCATTCAAAGAAATACATTGCTTCTCCCTGCATGTCCATTCCCATGCGTCCCCGTTTCCCTCCCGCGTCCCCTTCCCCTTCTGCGTTCCCCATCCACCTTCCCCGCCTTACCCCACCCTCGTCAACTTTTCCGCGTAACCCACCTCCTTCGTTACCCTCCCCCTCCTGCCTTCCCTCCCTGCCGCTAAAATTTATAAATACATACATTTTCAACCCACACGCGCCACGCGCCCCACCCAGTAATTCTTATCCTAGTAATTCTTTAATACAATTTTCATGACGACAGAGCCTACCATTAGATATATATATATATATATATATATATATATATATATAGGTTTATGTTACGGCATTTAGTGGCTCAAAGCGTCCTTTAATTACCGGAACTTCTTGATCATTTCGACTTACTGGCTCATTTGGGCACTTAGTGGCTCATCGTTTTTTTTTTTTTAAGTCCATCATATCAAACTCGATGAGACGAGTCGAACGGTGTAAAAAAAATTTTTGAGTGAATAAATGACATTTTTACGTGGACCGTTAATGCTCCGGAATGCGTTTTTTATCAGTAAATATTCATCCATACTTAGAACATCAATTGGGTACACTTTTTATCGCATCTATAACATCACGGCATGCGACGTTGCCGGATGTTCTCGTCATACAATATCATTCAAACTCCAAGTCGTTTATCAATGCTTTGCGATATTGAACTCAATGGTTAAATTCCTCAAAATCTATTATCGCATGACATTGCTATGTCAGATTGAATCTTTTGCGATATGTTATATGTTTGCCGGTATGTTATGTTGTATTCTATCTACATAGGTAGCTACTGTCAAGCGCTCGCTGTGGACTGTTAGTTGTTTTAGAAGAACAGACATTATATTATACGAGTAATATTTAGCGGCTATTCGCGCGCTTTTTTAAAATTGAAGATTGATTTACGAATTGCTTTTATAATATCGTTATTAATTTTGTGTTAATTGTTTTTGTGTTTATTACAAGGTTGATATTATTACGTATTTTAATACACATTTATGTAGTTTTTTCTTTAATAAATAAAATATTTGCTACGTCATTCTGTATTTGTCTTTTGCGTTCTGAAAGCATAGTCAGTTGTAATGTAATGATATCTATACAGGGTTTTCTAAAAATTTCAGAAATATATTAGGTACTCATGTAATATGTTTTTTCATACAGTTATATTATTTTTTTTAAATGTTTTTTTAGTAGAACGTAATTTTTATAATGGATTATATTATCATATTTAAGAAATCTAACAAGTTTTTCATTTTAAAAAATGTTCTGTACCTAGGTAATTACTTTACGCGTGACAATTTTTCAAAAGCATTGTCTCTAGTTGTATTGAAGTAATTAAAATATGTTTGATTGTTGTTTTGGTGTATTTTATAAAAAAAAGTTATGAACAAAAATAAACAATAATTTAAAAATAAATTACAATATACGGCCTACATAGTCCAGGAGTGAGACCCTTGACTCGCAAACCGCAGGTCTCAAATTTTATTTGATTAATTTGTGTTATTTCACAATTAATTCATTTAAAATAATAAATAGTATATTTGCGGCACGTTCCAGAGTGGAAGATACTATCAATATCGCCCTGGTGTAAGTAAGACCACCATTCAAAATTGAAACGTTGCTTGAAAATGGCTTTGGCCGTGTTTGGTGTCCAGATCTGAATCGCCAGGTACTTCCCAACCTTCCTCTTCCCCACCTCCTTCCCCTCCCCACTACCTTCAGCCTCACAACATACCCCAATTGGGGATTCCATGGTGTCACTGGCTCCAGACGGGAGCAGTTGAGATTCTTGTGCGGTATTCACTGTAAAAAAAACTCCACACAGGAGGCCCTTAAGAAAACGATTTCCCTCAAGGCCTATGTCATCTAATATGCTGTGTGGAGGGTCTTTTTGAGGAGAAGAGGGAGTCAACATTGGTCTTGAAGAGACCCATGTTGTAGAAAGGGGAAAACCCAGAGGCCGGCAAATCGTTCCATAGCCGAGCTGTTGAGCACAAAAACGAATCGAAGAAGCGACCAGTTCTCATGATTTTGAATTTGATTTTGAATTTGATTTTAGATTTGATTTTGGATTTAGGGTAGGGTTCAAAAATCTTGATTATTTTGTTTTTACATGAATATCGCACAACGTAGTGGATAGGGGAAGGAGATAGGGAAGAGGAAGGTTGGGAAGTTCCTGACTATTCAGATCTGGTCACCAAACACGGCTAAAGCCATATCACGCAACATTTCAATTCTGAATGGTGGTCTTACACCAGGGCGATACTGAGAGTATCTTCCACTCTGGAAAGTGCTGCAAATATAAAATATATGTATTATTTTTACTAAATAAATTGTCAAATAACACAAATTATAATCCCGCGACCTTCGGAGTGCGAGTCAAGAGCCTTACCGCTGGACTACGCCGATAAATATACAATAGACTAATCATACCTAAGATGACTTGAATAAGGACTAATTGTAAACGAGGTATTCCAATTTGGGAAGCGGGTATGGGTACCGCCGCCCCGGGAACCATTACTGTATAACCAACACCTCTGCAAGCAGTTTGCTACGTTTGGTGACTAAGCAGGGGTGCCCGGGTTCATGGTATCAGGTTTGTCCAGGACGTGGCGGCGGATAGGTCTGCCCTGCTGCGTGGCGGGCCGGATAAGAGAGTTTGGTTGAGGGAGGCCTTTTGTCCTTTCCAGCCGGACTCTCTCGACCCATCGCCTTGCACCGCATTTGGAGGGATGGAATTTTAGGTTCGTCACTCCTAGACACATTGACCCCAGATTCCTATCCACCCCACATACCTTTTTCCTTCCCAGAACTTCCTATCCTTCCCTTCCTTAAAAAGACCCTCCACACAGCATCCCCTTAGATGACATAGGCCCTGAGGGAAATTATTTTTCTCAGGGCCTCCTATGTGGAGCTACTGTAAAAAAAATGAGATTGCGAACTTCGACTACGAATCCGGAGGTCGCGGGTGAGAGATATATGAATCCATCTCTCCCACTGCATTGCAAGGCGATGGGTTGAAAGAGATTACACATCTGCCCTGATGATGGACACTGCAACGCTGTCCGAAACTTTGGCTAAAGAAGGAGGTATACACGGCATAATACCCCAAAAACTAATAACAAAAATACTTATGGCCGTGAAAATCTAAAATCACCTCTGCGATAGGTCACCCCAAGTCGTTCGCTACGTTTGGTGACTTAGCAGGGGTGCCCGGGTTCATGGGGTGAGGATTATCCGGGTCTTGGCGGCGGATGCATCTCTGCCCACCAGCTGCATGGCAGGATGGATTGGGAGAGAGTGTTGAGGGAGTCCCTTTGATTTCTCCAGCCGTACTCTCTCGGAACATAGCCTTTCACCGCAGTGGGAGGGATAGATTCCTGGACACACTGACTCCCAGATTCCTACCTACCCTTCATCCCTTTTCCTTTTCAGAACTTGCTCTCCTTCCTTTCCTAAAAAGACCCTTCACACAGCATCCCCAAAGATGACATAGGCCCTGTGGGAAATTATTTTCCTCAGGGCCTCCTGTGTTGACCTAATGTAAAAAAAACAGTCTATCCCGATCCGTCCTGCCATGCAGCTGGTGGGTAGACGCATCCGCCAACAAGACCCGGACAAACCTCATCCCATGAACCCGGACACCCCTGCTAAGTCACCAAACATAGCTTACCACTTGGAGTGACCTATGGCCAGGGCTGGGCAGTATTTGAAAAACTTGTAATTGAAATACGTATTTGAAATACAATAATATACAAATACAATGTATTTGGTAATTGGTATTTCAATTACCTGCTGCTGAGGTATTTTGTAATTTGTATTTCAAATACTTAAGGCTTCAAAATACATTTTCAAATACATTTAGTGATTTTAATAATGATAATTAAAAATAACCACACATAGATAATACATAGACTAAAAACGCTAGAATCCTGTACCTACTATTGTCCTTTGCTATAGGACTCTTTATTAATGATTATTTGTAGTTCTCTTAGGGGGCATACATTAATTATGTGAGCTCAAAAAAGGAGGGGGGGGGGGTCCAGCAAAATCTCACGGTACTTGAAAAGAATAAACGAAGTGGTCCAAATTATCTCACCAAGGGGCGGGGGGAGTCTAGTTTGGAAGAAAAACTGCTCACCTAATTAATGTATGCCCCCTTATAATTGCTTTATAATGTACTGTACTATATTTTTTTTTACTTCATGCTAGTTATTATTATTGTCCTGTGCTATAATAGCACTGTTATTGTACATTTTGTATCATACTTGTCATTGCTTTGTATGGTACACTCTTGTATCATAGTATTAGATTTTTTTTTCATTAACTCCACACAGGAGGCCCTGAGGAAAATAATTTCCCTCAGGGCCTATGTCATCTGGGATGCTGTGTGGAGGGTCTTTTTGAGGAGAGAAAGGAATGAACATTGGTCTTGAAGAGACCCATGTTGTAGGAAGGAGGAAACACAGAGGCCGGCAATCATTCCACAGCCGAGCTGTTGAACACAAGAACGAGTCGAAGAAATGACCCGTTCTCATGTGACAAATGTCAACCGTGTACAATGTGTTTCCCGACTATGCACCGGTGCCGAAAGGATCAATGATGCTAGTTCCTCGGAGCATCTTCCATTGTAATACCGGTAGAACCAGGATAGCATTCCAACTCGACGCCTGTGCTCTAAAGATTGCAATCCGTCTTTTAAGATGGGAGAATCTATTAAACGGACCGCCCGTTTCTGCATAGAGTCGAGGGTATTTTTCAGGTATTTTGGAGCTCCAGACCAGAGGTGGCTGCCAAATTCAACCGTGGGGCGCACTTGTGATTTGTACAGGGTTAGCAGTTGTGTACTATTAAAGTATCTGCGGGCCTTGTACAGTACGCCTAGTTTTTGATCGAGCACTATTGGAATAATTAAATAATGGACTGAATACTAGAAATAAAATATTGGACTGAATACTAGAATGTTTTTAAGTTAACTACTGTAGAGCGCACTTGAAGTGAAATAACACAAAACTTCGCTACACAAATGTCATCCATTTATATATAAAAATGAATCCTTCTTTCCCTTGGTCACGCCATAACTTCAAAATGACTTTACCTATTTCATTCATTTTTTTAAAGTTTTCTTATACTTTTAGAAGGTTCTTACGGAAAGAAAAATTAAGAAAATTACGCAGAAAATGGGATAATTTCAGAAAACTTAACGACTATTTTAACTACGCACGTTTGACAGTTCGCGCGTTAGATGAAAATAAATTTAGCAGGCAGCTGTTTTTTTGTAACCAAAGAATTTTCATTGGATTTTTAAAATTATAGATATTTTAAATAGGTACCTATGTTAGGTACCAGATTTTATTGATTGTTTTTATAATATAGAAAAATGTTCTGGGACTAAATATATGGAACGCGGGAGGGGTTGGCGGGATGGGGGAGCGGAAGAGGGGAGAGGGTAGGCAGGGAAGGTGTACGGGGAATGCAAGAGGGTAAAGGGAAGCGGTAGGGGAACGGGGACGCACGGGAAAGGACATGCAGGGAGAAACAATTTATTTCTTTGAATATTGCAGTGCAACGCATACCGGGAACCAGCTAGTGTTATTATAATAATAATTATTATAATCTAACACCTAAGTCCTATACCACAAATCTTTACAAGTGGAGCGGAGACGAGATGTGTGTCCTGAGCAATATGATTAGTCAATTTTAGCACGTCTCTGTTTCACTATGCTCTGCTTTGCTTCAATGGAAACGCACTCTTAGATATGGGCACTTACGACAATTTATTGCAACCAAAGGTTCTACCTAAACCAAATGTATTTTGTAATTTGTATTTTGTATTTTGTATTTGAAATTTAAAAATGGTTAAAATACTGTATTTTGTATTTCAAATACACGACTTGAAAGTATTTTGTATTTCGTATTTTAAATACATGCGAAAAAGTATTTTGTAATTTGTATTTTAATTACAGTAATGCATGTATTTTGCCCAGCCCTGCCTCTATGGCAAAGGTGTTGGTTATCCAATAATGGTTCTCGGGGCGGCGGTACACATATCCGCCTCCCAGATGAATATTACCACCTAATCTAAACAAGTTAGCAATTAAAACCGAAAACCCAATTTAAGACTATTTATACAATGTAGACTTAAACCACCTGTACAATGTTGGAGTTCATTTTTACAAATTCCTTCAACCAATTAAACAATAATGATTGTCTCTTTCTGATATATTTTTATTTCACACGACAAACAGAGACGGGTATAATTGGAGTGATGTTTCTAAAAATGGTAAATTCAATATTTTACCGGAAATGTCCCAGACGGAATCATCTAGTACCGGCACGCAAATATTTAAGCATTGTAAAAAGATCATATGAAATGCAAAGTGTAAGCGAACGGGATGTAGTCCTTTCCATTAATAACTTAGAAATTGCTTATTATTGCTTGAATTGTCAAGTTACGCCAACGCCCATTTTCAACTTAAGTAAAGTAAAAAAGTAAAAGCGATATTAAGGAAGCTAGCGTGATTCAATTATTATGACACTTCCCTTTTTATTAAAATGCAACTATTACCGATCCGCTACCAGTCCGTGGAATCTTCAGTTTGTAGGCACGGGGTAACGCTATGCGATGCGTGGCGGAGAGGGGGAGGGCTACAGATACTTTGCCGGAATTTGATAGAAATTATTTTATATTAAAAAAACTAGCAATGCAATATACAGTTTTAAAAACAGATCGATAAGCAAATAGTTTTTCTATGATTACCAAAATTATTGAGTATATGGTGTAAAAGACAACTGAGATACAGAGTAAAACTGTTCTTAGTGTAATTATATTACCCCGGTCTAAAAAACTATCGAAAGAAGCGAAGCTAGCCGTCCATAATGGAGTGCTGGTACCTACCCTAATGCTTCGCTGTGAGGCTCGGAACTGGTAGAGAAATGATGAAAGTAGACCGAAATGAATAATAATGATCCGCACATAATGTAAGCCTGATGTAAGCGTAACGAGTAAGATTAAGAAAGAGACGCTTAGATTGGTTGGGCATGTAAAGCAAATGAACGAGAAAAATAGTGTAAGGAGAATATATGATGACGCAAATGTGAATGCTAGAAGAAGTCGGGGACGCCCGAGGAAGACATGGCACGACCAAGTGAATCAGATACTTGAGTCGAGCCATTTCAAGAGTCAGAATAATAAAAGAGCATGTATGAGACGAAGTATGCATGTGAACGAGGCAAGGAGTGTGTGCCAAGATCGAGTTGTTTGGCGGTCCGTCTCTATTTGTAAATTGTAAAATATGATAGCAACTAAGTATAATAATAATTTAATAATGAGCAAAATTAAGAAAGGGACCCTCAGATGGTTTGGGCACGTAGAGCGAATGAGCGAAGAAAGTAGTGTAAAAAGAATATATGATGCAAATGTGAATGGTAGAAGAAGTCGGGGACGCCCGAGGAAGACATGGCACGATCAAGTGAATCAGATACTTGAGACGGGCCATGTCAAAAGTCAGAATAATAGAAGAGTATGTATGAGACGACCATCACGCCGTTTCCCCGCAGGGGTAGGCAGAGAGGACGGACCGCCAAACAACTCGGTCTTGGCACACACTCTTTGCCTCACTCACATTCATACATCGTCTCAAACATTCTCTTCTATTATTCTGACTTTTGACATGACCCGACTCAAGTATCTGATTCACTTGATCGTGCCATGTCTTCCTCGGGCGTCCCCGACTTCTTCTAAGAGTATTATAATTGCTCTTGAAAAGAGAAACTTCTTCGCGGCCTATTTCATACAAAATTTAGTTCTGGATTTACGGTTAAGATACCAAATTATTTCGTTACAGAACTTCCTCTTCTTCCTTTCCCTAAAAAAAACCCTCCACACAGCATCCCCAAAGATGACAAAGACACTGAGGGATTTTTTATCAGGTGTGGTGCTAATGCGAGAAAAAATACAATTTAACCAATTAATATTATTTGGCGGTCCGTCTCTATTTGTAAATTGTAAAATATGATAGCAACTAAGTATAATAATAATAATTTAATAATGAGCAAAATTAAGAAAGGGACCCTCAGATGGTTTGGGCACGTAGAGCGAATGAGCGAAGAAAGTAGTGTAAAAAGAATATATGATGCAAATGTGAATGGTAGAAGAAGTCGGGGACGCCCGAGGAAGACATGGCACGATCAAGTGAATCAGATACTTGAGTCGGGCCGTGTCAAAAGTCAGAATAATAGAAGAGAATGTATGATACGATGTATGAATGTGAGTGAGGCAAAGAGTGTGTGCCAAGACCGAGTTGTTTGGCGGTCCGTCCTCTCTGCCTACCCCTGCGGGAAACGGCGTGATGGTTAGTTAGTTAGTTTCTTTTAGATCGATTTTATCCATATAGATCGGAGGTGACAACTTAAAGAAACGTACGAATCAATGAATAAAGTAAATTATGTAATATATTTCTAATAAGTTTATTCATAATTTTTCGAAAACACTAGTAAAACTAAGATAAAATAATTATGTAGCACATAAAAGAAACTACACCAATATGTATTTAAATACCTAATTTTATTTATGATAATAATAAAATAAACCTTAACACAAAAAAAAAACAACCGTAAACACCAAATAAATAACAATATTAATTAGCAAATCATACTACAATTTAAAAAAAACGCGCCAATAATCAAAAACGGCCGCTAGAAATGATAAATATGTGTGAATAATCAACAAGCAACATCCAAACTGTTCTGTCAACCTACCTACATATGTGACTATATTGGTAACATTAAACTTGGCAACGTAGCTTGATGCGGTAAGTGTGTTCTTAAAATAGATCAAGGAATGCACGTTATTTTAAGATATATTTTTTTAATAAATAAACATAATTTTTGATTACATATTATAGCTGACCATATTTTAAACAAAATTTAAAAGACAGCATGTTGGTACTTCATCTACGTAAGTATATATTACATGCGAAAGAATGAGCAACTTAAGTGGCTTCTTCTAAGATGAGCCACAAAATGTGGTATGACATAAATATATATATATATATATATATATATATATATATATATATATATATATATATACATCCCGCTATCATTTCTGCGTCCTTTCATCGGATCGACATTACTGCGTCTATCTGAAGGACTCGATTTTTCATAGTTTTAACTAATGTATATAGTATCTTTTAAGTGTTTGATTGTTGCTAGGTATTTAAATTTTTGAAAAACATTAATTTAAAAATATACAAAACGAAAAAAACGCCTTTTAACATCTCACCAATCTGAACTCCTTTCATATTTAATGTAGTGAGGCGTCCTGCATATTCTTTCTTTCATTTTGTAAACAATGTAGGGTCCAATTATATATTTATTTTCATGTTGACGACAAACCGACGTCTTGCAACGTTCCCATTTATTCTTTCAAGTTTTTGGTTAAACGACTTTAAAGGTATTAATAGAATATGAAAGCGCCAATATGACTAGCCCAGACGTTGCGGAATCTAATCATCTCGGCGGCAATGCGCACGTAAAATTTATTAAATTTGTGTGGGATTTTTGAGAATTTTGAATCAAAACTTTATTTTAAGTATGATTAGCTATGTTTAGTGATTAGGTCTGAATTTCTGGGACCTTCCTGTCCTTCTTCTTGTTGAAGTGAGATTAGCTATATTTAGTGACTAGATCTCTATTGCTGGGACCTTTCAATCCTTCCTCTTCTCCTCCCCGGTTAAACTCCGCATCGCGACAGTGATTACCACATTACGACATTAGTATCATGGTAGTGGAGTTCGGTGTGGTTTTCTCATAAAATCCATTGATGAATAAGCAAGAACAAAAATAAAATAAACATATGGTATAAATTTTGTTATAAGTTTTTGGGGTATTATGCCGTGTTGCGCTACCTCCTTCTTTAGCCAACGTTTCACACATCTGCCCTGATGATGGACACTGCAACGCTGTCCGAAACGTTGGCTAAAGAAGGAGGTAGCGCAACACGGCATAATACCCCAAAATCTAATAACAAAATAATTTTTGGCCGTGAAAATCTAAAATCGTATCATATTGTGTAAAATAAAATACAGTCTGTTCATGTTAGTTTTGAAGAATTAACTTCGAATATTAGTGGGTAATTATTACAACAACACGATTTTCAGTAGAAATATTATGTAACTTATTAATTATAAGGAAACAGTAGACTTCGGAACAATAAGTCACTCATTTCTTATATTTTTTGCCATTTAATATCTAATTGTTGAAAACACAAAAGTCAATTTGGCGTGCATAGTCTTTTTCGTCTTTTTTTTTACTGATAATTTTTTTTATTGAACATTTATATACATAGATGTATGTACTTTATCCGACTCACTAGACGACGTCTGTCCTGAGATGGGTAGCAATAGTTCTTAGCTTTTAAATAAATCTGCCAAGACCGGGATGTTTGGCGGTCCGTCCTCTCTGCCTACCACTGCGGGAAACGGCGTGATGGTTAGTTAGTCAGTTAGTTAGTTGTTACTCGGCATTCAAAAGAACTAGGTAAACAAAATTGAATTACTTATATGTATAAAATATAATTAGAATTACTTTAAAAGATTAAGAAATATATAAATGTTTGTACCCTAATATTTTTTTTTAAACACACAAAACTTCTTCTTGTGCCCTGTCCGTTCAACAGACGTTGGCTATCATGTTGGCTATGCGGACTTTGTTTACTGTGGACCGGAACAGCTCTACGGTAGACTGGCTAAACCACTGTCTCAGATTTTTTAATCCCGAGGTACTCCTACTTCCAGGGCCCCGTCTTTCGGCAATCTTTCCCCGAATTATGAGATGCAAGATCTCATACTTCTCTGGATATCTCATCACATGTCTAAGATATTGAAATTTTCGGATTTTTATAGTTTTAATAACTTTTTTTTCTTTATGCATCCGAACCATAACATCTCCATTCGCAACCCTGTCCATCCATCTTATTTTAAGTATCATCTATCACATCTCGAATGCCATAATTTTATTTTTTTATTTTTTTGTTTTACCTTTTTTTAAAGAAAGACAAACATTCCCGGGTTACGAATAACCCAACAATGTTTGAAAATCTCCTACTACCAACACAGAAAGCCGAAAATGCTGCTTGTGTTGTGATGGAGGACTTAGCCAGCCGAGGAATCGAACACGCGACGCTCGGGTGGGACCCAAGCGCTATGCCCACTCAACCACTGACCAGTCAATTCTTCCTAAAAGTTCTTTAAAAAACTTACAAAATTTTAAAGTGCATAAAAAGTGAGCCAAAATACATGGATATTTTAATTGAATAAGAGGTTCCATGAGGTAATTTGGTAAAACATTAATGTAAAAAATATACAAAATGCATTCTACAAATGGTTTTGTATCAGTTATTGATGAACCGGTGGATCCAATTTTTCTAGAGTTAACAGATACAGATATAGACACACCATCGAAATTAGTATTTTTAATAATGCAACAAAATAAAAAATATTATCTAAAAATTAAAAACAAAGTCAGAAGTATGCGATTCACTGCGGTAGAAGTGAAACCTTCAGAAGACAAGAGTGAGGAGGCTACGGCGCACGCACAAATAGGAGACCGATAGGCTACGAAGCAACACACAAAGAAGAAACCGATTATACTGTCTTATTCTCTTACAGGATAAATCCTATAGATGTTTGTGTTTGTCTCTTTTTGGTGTCGCTATTTTTCGTTTCATCGAGTTTCAAATTACAACAATGCTAAAGAACTTTTCACTTCAAAAATACTTTTAACACAATATTTAATATATTAGGTACCTAGCACCTACAAGTATGAAAGCATACATGTGTGTAACAACGCGAAACGAACCACGAATTTTAGGAAAGGAATGAAGTATCTGCAAGTGGCGTTTCGCGCCGTTTGCTGTTGTTTCAATCCTTTCCCACAATTTGTGGTTCGTGTCGTTCGTGTTACACGCATGTAAACGCAGTTTTAGTACAGACATTTTGGGTGGCGGGTATGGGTACCGCCGCCCCGGGAATCATTTATTAGACTTTATACGGGGTACAATTAGTGTACTTGTTCACGAACTTGACCCACTAAACGAAAGATTTGTTTGTATTATAAATATTATAAACAAACACATCACATGCAAACACTTGAAATGTGGTTCATAGTTCATAGACCTCGATAATGGATCAGGTGGCCTGTTACGTAACAAGAGATTCATTAATTAATTATTTCTTCTAGAATATAGCCATTACTTTAATGATCGTTTGTTGCCGTTAAAAAGATAACAATTTTAATCGACATTTTTGATAACAGTGCAGTATCTCTCAGCGACAGCGGATACCTACATATTGACCACACCTGCTGTAAAAATCATCGTGTTCTGCCTTGTGGTATCCGTGGTCGAGGTGTAAGGCTCTCGAATTGCAATTAGGAGGTCATGGGTTCAAATCGCCAAGTGAGCTAATTTTTTTTTTCATTAGCTCCACGCAGTTTTTTTATTTGATTAATCTGTATTATTTCACAATTTGATCACTTAAAATAAAATAAGGTATATTTGCGGCACGTTTCAGAGTGTAAAATGCTCTCAGTATTACCCAGGTGTAAGATCACCATTCAGAATTAATCAGTCAGTGGCTGAGTGGGCATCGCGTTCGGGTCCCACCCGGGCGACGCATGTTCAATTCCTCGGCTGGCTAAGTCCTCCATCATGACACAATCAACAATTTCTGCTTAGTGTAGTGGTAGTAGTAGATTTTCAAACATTGATGGGTTATTCGTAGCCCGGGAATGTTTGTCTTTCTTTTAAAAAAAAAAAGAAAATAGAATTGAAATCCCCGCTGTAAGACCCGCGGTGGCGTTCCAAAACCTATACCGGTTCAGTCGCTTTACATTTTCAATATCAAAATTTAAATATTTAGAAATAAAATTATTAATTGCTTATGTATACATTGGAAAGATAATTTTATCTAGATTTTAGAACAATTTTTGTTGTGGCAAAGTGATAAAAAATTATCAATATAGAGGAGTATTTACAATATATGGGAATAATATTAAAATTTAATTATTTAGAAATAAAATTATTAATTTCTAATGTACACATCAGAAAGATTATGTTATCTAGATTTTAGAACAATTTTTGTTTTTGCAATGTGATATAAAATAATCAATATAGAGGTATTTTGTTATTGTGTTATTAGTTTTAGGGGTATTATGCCGTGTTACGCTACCTCCTTCTTTAGCCAACATTTCGGACAGCGTTGCAGTGTCCATCATCAGGGCAGATGTGTGACTAGATCTGAATCTATGATGGACACTGCAACGATGTCCGAAACGTTGGCTAAAGAAGGAGGTAGCGTAACACGGCATAATACCCCAAAAACTAATAACAAAATAATTTTTGGCCGTGAAAATCTAAAATCGTATCCAATATAGAGGTACATTTAAAATGTAAATTGTCGCTACGGCGACTGAACCGGTATAGGTTTTGGAAATACGCCCCCCGGTGTATTCAGAATTGAAACGTTGCTTGAAATGGTTTTAACCGTGATTAGTGACAAGATTTATATAAACAGGTTTTTCCCCACCTTCCTCTTTCTCATCTCCTTCTCGTTCCCACTACCTTCAATTCCGCAAGATACCCCAATTGGGGATGCCGTAGACTCACTGGCTCCAGATGGTTGAATGGTGGTCTTGCGCCTGGACGAAACTGAAATTATCATCTTCTCTAGAAGGAGCCACAAGTATAACTACTTGAACTTAACTATTTAAATAATAAATTTTGTAATAATCACATATTAATCAAATAAAATGTTACTAGCGCACGTCCTCCAGATTGCTAATAGAAAGCTTTAGCCCTCGATCACCGAGGTCGTTAGTTCCTGTCTCTAGATTTTGATGCACGTCTAAAACTAAATGGAACCGGGACTTTTACCCTATAACTACGCACTTCACGTTAAAAAAAATGTACCAATATTTTTCAGTTGGTTAAAATCGCCAATAGCCAATTCTTAGTAGTTTTTCTCTCTTAGTCTCTGAAGTGCACCTGAACGTTTTCGGTTTAGTATGAGAACTTGTAAAAATAGTACTTCTAGTTAACACAATTTCCTTCTTATCATTAGAAATAACCCGGAATGCAGCATCACGTGAATCATCACATCAACAATAAATTTCAACATGTTTTGTGAGTAAGAAGAAAAGTCATAGTTTTCGAATTACTTACCTACAGCTTTGGCAGATTTGGTAATTATTACTACAACACAATTATCAGTAGAAATATTATGTTTTTTGCGAATCTTATAACAAAATTATAATATATTTAATTTGGGAGGCAAGTGTGGGTACCGCCGTCCCGGGAACCATTTGTAGGATAACAAACACCTCTGCCATAGGTCATCCCAAGTGGTTCGCTTTGTTTGGTGACTTAGCAGGGGTGCCCGGGTTAATGGGGTGAAGTTGGGCTTATAACATAGAACAACGTACAAAAATTATATTAAAAGCAGATTTTTGTTTACACGAATACCGCACTGCTCCCAACAACCAGCCAGCGAGACTATGGCATCCCCAATTGCGGTATGTTGTGAGGCTGAAGGTAGGTGGTGAGGGGAAGGAAATGGGGAAGAGGAAGGCGGGGAAATACCTGGCTATTCAGATCTAGACACCAAACACGGCTAAAGCCATTTCAAGCAACTTTTCAATTCTGAATGGTGGTCTTACACCGGGGGTGGTTTTGTTCTCGACTACTAGGTTAAGAAACATGTAGCAAAACTGATTTTCGGCTTTATCTTTGTATGATCAATGTGCAATTCGGATGGAACACCGCTTTCGTCAAGTATGTGTGTGAAGGGTGTTTTTTGGATGTAAGAATCTCTATTTATTTTATATTGTGTAAGTGTTTAATATTATTTCTCAACTCGTGTCATGTACTTGTCCATTGGTCCTCATCGCTATTTAGCACCGTTGTGATTTGAAATTCTATGAAACGAAACTCTATGAGCGACACTTCATAGATGACAGAGGCCCTGAAGGAAATTATTTTCATCAGGGCCTCCTGTATGGAGCTCATGTATAAAAAAAAGAGACCAACACATACCTATATCTATAGGATCTAGTCTCATTCTCGCACTACATATTATTTTTAATGCATTCATACATTATGAAATAACACAAAACACGCCCCCACCCTTAGTAATAATACATTGTACCAACCCACTGTTTTGTAATTGTCAAGTTATTATATGTTTGCCATGAGGAAGAAACGGTCGTTCCGAAACCGGTCGGCGTTAATAAAATATATAAGTTATTCTAACAAAGTTATATTGTTTAATTTATAAATAAAATGTTACTTGCGCACTCCGGGATTTGAAACCGCGACCTCTAGACCACGGAGGCCGCAATTCATGACTTTAAAGTAATTTCTGTTTTTTTGCTCGTCTAAACTAACTAGAACCAGGACATCTCTTCTTTCCGATCCATCTGATTACTTACTACACTACAAAAAATAGTCATCTATATTTTTTTGTTGGTTAATATCGCCAAATTCTTGGTAGTTTTTTTTTTAAATTTTCCTCCGGCTTTTTCATAAATGTGCAATTGTAGTCTCTGAAGATCTGGACGTTTTCAGTTTAGTAATATGCATTTTACATTAGCGCTGACATTTTTGGGGATGCGTGTGGAGGGTCTTTTTAGGAAAGGAAGTCCTGGGCAAGAAAAGCGAATGAAGGTTGGGTAGGTTAATCTGGGGGTTAGTGTGTCCAGGAGTGACGGATGTATGAGTCCATTCCTCCCACTTCGGTGCAAGACGATGTTCCGAGAAAAAACGGCTGAAGAAGTCAGAAGTCAGAGAGAATGGTTCCCTCAACCATTCTCTCCCGTTCCGGCCTGCCATGCACATGGTGGGCAGAAGCATCCAACGCCAAGACCCGAGCAAACCTTACCCCATAAACTCGGGCACCCCTGCTAAGTCACCAAATGTAGCGAATCACTTGGGGTGACCTACAGCAAAAGTGTTGGTTATCCAATAAATGGTTTCCGGGGCGGCGGTACCCATGTCTGCCTCTCAAATTGAAATTGAAAAGTCAGAAGAACTAAACGAAACCAAAAGAAAAATTCCACTTCTAGCAAATTAGTTTAGGCAATTTCGTCTTTATTTTTAGATATAAGCATGGATGCTGTGATTGAATATTAGTTTAACAATGAATTTCAATTCACTTTGCGAGTAAGAAGTAAAATCATTACTTTAAAAAAAATGCAGCTTTGGCAAATTCAATATCAGCAAAAAAACTATTATTTAATGAGTAAACAACGACGATATTGTAGCAACATTGCCTTGGTGAAATTGAAATATTAATTACACACGTTTGACAAAGATCCATCCTTATTGGAATCATATTTGGCGCCAATTTTGAATAGGTAATGTAGCTGAATTTCAATGTAATCTTACGTAGCAATGTGCGATATTTAAGTATGATTGTTTTGTTTTCGCAGAGAACAGAAGAAACGCTGTTAAAAAGCGATGTTGCCAAATGTAGGAGTTGCGATACGCGAGTCAATAAAAGCCAATAAAAACGTATACTTTGCTAAAAATATACGCTGGTCTACTGCAGCGCCGCGACTCGCCGATCGGTGACAAAGCACTGAACTAAAATAGCATATTTCAGTTGATTTAGGTACCAATTCCGCGTCTGGCTTAATTTCGTTTTTGGACCGTATGAGGGTACAGGAGTGGGGAAAACTTGAAATTACATGTGTTCAATCCTGCGTCCGTATACCGGACGCAGAATGACGGTCGGACGCAGGATTGAATGAAAGTGGACCATTAGAAGACGCAGCAATGATAGCGGGATGTATATATATATATATATAAACACTCTTCTGCTAAAATGCAGTGTTCTGTAAAAATTTTCAGTCAATCCATTGATTTGCGGACACAAACATACGGAACCTATTTTTTTTATAATGGCTAGGGACACCCTAATCACCTAGCGGTATGAAATATATACTTTACGACCTATTCTCATACTTACCAAATATACATAAAAACTTTCATAAAAATCGGTCGAGCCGTTTCGGAGGACGTTTCCTTTGCGACCGCAAACACCGTGACATGAGATTTTTATATCTATATATAGATACTAGCTGACCCGACAAACGTTGTTCTGCCAAATAAATTATTTCTAGTGAATATTTTGGTTGTTAAATAAAAAATAACGAATGTATTATCAGTCTGTAGGGACCTAAGACAGAAAGAGGAGTGGAGCGCTCTAGACGATGACCGCCGATAAAAGAAAAAAAACAGTAAAGTAGGAAAGCGAAATAAAGAAAATCAATATGAATTTCGAAGAGCAATTAAGTGTACGATATTTTTTGTCAGTCCGTCTTTAGCCAACACAAATAAGCTCGATGGTTTGCCCACGCGAGAACATCATGCCGAATGAAATATTAAAATGACGCGACGCTTCTCGTGAATGTCTTGCGCATGTGTGGATAAAAGTTCGATGAGGCGAACGTAGCACCATCTGTCATTCAACAACATGAATAATTTCGTTCTGTTTGAAATACGAAAGAGTGTTAAATTTGTTCATACAAAAATACTAAAATCGCGATTAAAAAATGGAAGAGTGGGGGTAGGAGGATTAAAACTTGAAAAGAATATGCGACGTGGCCTAAATTTATCTCACCAAGAGGGGGGGAGGGGTCTAGATTGGAAGAAAAACTGCTCACGTTATTAATGTATACCCTCTCATGTACATCTGAGATGCTTTGTGGAGAGTCTTTTTGAGGAAAGAAAGGAATGAACATTGGTATTGAAAAGGCCCATGTTGTAGGAAGGAAAAAAACACTAAGGCCGGCAATCGTTTCACAGCCGAGCTGTTGAACACAAGAACGAGTCGAAGAATCGCCCCTTTCTTATGTGACAATTGTCAACCGTGTACATATGTTGAGTACGCGTTTTGGTGTGTTTCCCGACTACGCACCGGTCACGACTATCACCGAAGGGATCAATAACGCTAGTTCCTAGGAGCAAAGATTGCAATCCGTTTGTTAAGTTAGGAGAATCTATCAAACGGACCGCCCTTTTCTGCACATAGTCGAGGGTTTTTTTCCGGTATTTTGGGGCTGCAGACCAGAGGTGGCTGCCAATAGTTAGTTGTTATAATGGTTTATCTAGTCTGTTGTTAGAAGTAAGATTGTATAAATATATTATAAATTTGTACAGCGGCCTCGAGGTGATTTTGAACAAAAACGGCTGTACAAATCGTCCTATTATTATTATTAATTCAATAAATAAATTGTAGACTCTTTTTAGTTAGGTCACCAACCTTGTGACCATGCGGTTTAATTCGTTAAAATGTCTGCGTATTCATTACATTTAAAAATATATCCATTTTTAAGCTATTTGCTTATCCCATATGGTTTAGAGTTTATGGGCTTGAAGGTATACTAATTACAAAATCTTATATTATAAACTTTCAAAAGGTCCGCTTTTGTGGGAATTCTGAACGTTAACGTAAAGGCTTATAATTTTTTTGAAAGGGTCTCAAATGATATGCTTATTTATGATATTTGAATTGTTTTTTTTAACCATTTAAGTTTATACAACTCTTAAACGAAAAATGTGAAACAGAAAAAAAACGAGTGTGCTTTAGACCACACGGCTGAATCTATATGATAGGAAGAGGGAAAGGAAATGTGCGCGCGCACTGCTCTCTCTTGCTCCTACAGTGTGATACAGACAATAGGCCTGTACTGTGTCTTAGATATACGAAACGTAACTGGCTATGAGAGAAAGAAAATGTGTGCTCGCACCAATCTCTCTCTTGCCCCTACAGTAAAGGGCTCTCCTCACGACACTGCATGCGTCTCGTTCTAGCGGCCCTTTGACAAACGAGACAGCGCTAGTTCGCTCAAACCCATGCTCTCTGCAGGCAGTGTCGTGTTGAGAGCCCATTATAAATACAATACGTAACTCTCTCTCTTTCTATCTTCACTAACTTATATCTCCCTCTTAACTACCGTTCGCCTCGCTTTTCGTAACGCTCTCGTTACGCATTCGCCAGCTTACGTGCCGTAAGTCAAGCGTGCGTAAAGAAGTTTTACTTCAAAAATCAGAAAAAGATTCTGTCGCATCTAGGAATTGAACCCAGGACTTCATTCAATAATGTTTTTTTTTTATTTATTCATTGTATGTATGCTGTATCTATTCCCGGGCTAAGTATACTTTTTCAAGCTGTCTATAGGGGAAAGAAATAAATTTATCCTTTGCTTCCTGGGAGCGCTTGCGGTATAGTAAAAAAGTTTATTAGCTTTTAATTTTACTTATTCTGTCCCTGGGGAAGTAATTTAATATCCTTCTGCTCACTCTGCACTCTGCAGGGATATGAACACTCCCGGAGCGGGAAACTTTTCACGGGGAATTCGATTTATTCCCTTTATTCTCTCTAGAGTCTCTGCTTGCCGTCCACGTCCCATATCTCCAGCTATCGTCCCCGAGGCATCTCATTACATCTGTATCTTTATGTGCACACTTACCTCATCTGCTACTGAACATTTCAATTATGTTGTTATTTAACTGTTAACAAAAATGCGCGTTTGGAATGATGATGAAAATTTTTTATTATCTTTTATCTGAATAACGAAGTTCCTACTAAAATAAAGCTCTATCTGAAATGTTCGTAGATAGTATCTAAGTTTGACAAAATAAAATACTTATTTTGTAGAATATTTATGTCTCCGGTTTTCAAATGTGAGACTTCTTTATTTTGATTCCACAGTGTATCACTATTCGCATTTTTACAACAGAAAATTTTGCTTTTTTCCTGTTTCCTACATACACAAGTAGGATGCCGTGCGTATCTTTCAATTGGGGTTTTCATGGAACTATGATAATATCCATACTCTTAGGGGGTTTTGCATAGTGGAAAAAAATATAAACCTGAATGTATTTCTTCTTTTCTGCGTAGGTGCACAGTTCACGTCGTTAATCCCTCTGGTCTCGACCATATTTTGTCAGAAGGTTAAAGATTTCCGCTTTGAAATAAAATCCAAATAAATGGAATATTTCTGAACGTATCCGAAAACTAAAAACTGTTTTTGAAAGATGATAAAATACGCTTTAAAATTTTTGAAATGTTAAAATTTTGCACGCAAACATAAAAAAACGTTTTCATTTACCTTTTTTCGAACTAAAATTACTGATACCAAAAAAAAATAAAACAAAATCATGTAAAATAAAACATATATATTTTATTAGACAAATGTATTATAAACGTTATTGTCACCTCACTTTTTTGACATTTCATGTAAAAAATTGAAATTCCCGAAAATTCATTATTTTTTTATTTCGATTCTATACTTTGTATTTATCATAAAGGTGTACATTTTACTTATTTAGTGGTTAACTTTAAGGTTTGGATATAAAGCGTGGCTCTTTCTAACACCGTTTAGATAATATTTCTCACCATGATAGTAAGGGTGACACAATAATTTCTATGAAACCTATATTTTAGAGGGGTTAAAAAACAGATCACCAGATTCAAAACAAATCTTTCGATTTATCGGTTTTATACGGTGTGAAATGAGGTTAAAAATTTTACACAATTTACCAAAAATAAGATATCGGTAAGGTCTATTATTTCTGTTTACATAATTATGACAAATTATAAAACCTGCAGACAAAAAATTGTCATGTGACTGCTTTTGTAAGACTATTTTTTTTGATGAAATTTTTGTAAAATCTTTGTTTTATAACAAAAATAATAATAATGCTAAAACATCCCATCGAACTTTTTATTGTGATTGCAGAACGCGGACAAAGAGATCAAAAGCAATACAGATTGGTTATGGTTAGAGATGGTATTTACCACAAGAAATAGTTTCATATTTGCTCCGTTTGGTACTGGCAAAATAACCATTCCGAACTGAATTTTTGCAACTGGATTATTCATAAGTAAGGAGAACATCTGTAGAAACCCGGAACAAACAAGCAAATAAATATTCCAATGCAATGGAAGTGATTTCTATGAAGAAAGGTAGGTATAAACGGTTGGTAGTGAGTGTTCCTAAAATGTATCTCTGCATAAGCAAAAATTTCCGCTTGTGAGGCTACCCTCCTACTTCTACAAGTAGGAGGAATTCAACAATTGTCAGGTTATTTATTTATAACTTGATAATGTTTGTCTTTTTAAGTCAAACTTTAATTCGTACATGTAAATAATAGACTAATTATTGAGACAGTAGTATTTTAAATAAAATTATTTTAAAACCGAAAATCACAAACCTGCAAGACCAAACTTTGAAAGCGTTGCTTGCACAAAGGTATATCAAAGGTTATATTAAAGTTTCGTCTTACAAATTTGTGCTTTTCGGTTTTAAATTATTTTTATTTCAAATACTACTGTCTCGATAATGAGTCTATTTTTTACATACACGAATAAACGTTCGAATTAAAAAAAGACCTAGATTCCCGGGTTATTAATAAATAACCTGACAATTGTTAATTTCCTCTAACTTATACCCTTATAAAATGAAAATTTTGTTTAACAGGGCGAGGCACGTACGGCACATTATCAGCTTTATAACTCTACTACAGAAATTCTGTGTTAGCGTCTATTGATAGCACTAGTTGGCGTTGTATAAAGTCGTACTATTTTTCTAGGGCTCTACATCAGCGCAATTGAAAATGCGCGAAGTTTCAGTAACACAATCTCGAAAATGCAACTTTCCCGGGCTGCCCTAGGATTTGTATTACATTCCTCTATCATCTGCCTCTGCCGAGTTATATCAAACCGGTTGTATTTATTTTAAATCCTTTTGACGATTTTATTCTCTTCGCAAATATTGCTACAATATTTCTGAAGGAGAGACGAATTATTTTCATGGATGTACGTACATAAAATGTACATACTAGTATTTCATTTCACAAATTTTGTCGAATTTTATGCGAATATTTTTTTCTCTTCGGTAAATATTCCCAAATAAATTCATAAATTCCATTTGGATGGATTCGTAAATAAACACGGTACACACTTGTAATGAGCAAATTACAGATAAATTTTTTCAAATTAAAAAAAATGCACAATTTCAAACAATCTAAATTAGGAGGTAGCGCAACACGGCATAACACCTCAAAAACAAATAACGAAAATCTAAATTAGTTTCATCAGTGATCCGAGATCTTTGTACATGTTTTACTATAACGTTTGTTTTGCTTTTTAGGTACTATTTTTTCCAGATAAATTCGTACCAACTTAGTGTGATAATTCATTATTCGTGTAGTTTCAGCTTCCTTCGATGGATGTCGATAGCATAGTTGGTAATACTAAATTCGGCTATATCTCAACAGATGGCAATTGTGTATGATATCAGAAGAGTACCATCTATAATCGTTCGTGCCTTAGGTACGAACGGTTACGATGATTGCCGAATTACTCGGATCCTAGTCTACGTTTTAGTTACGTTTTAAGATTTTCACTGCCAAAAGTATTTTCGTTATTTGTTTTTGGGGTGTTATGCCGTGTTGCGCTACCTCCTTCTTTAGCCAACGTTTCGGACATCGTTGCAGTGTCCATCATCAGGGCAGATCCGGTGATGTGTGATCTACCGGATCTGCCGTTTCGGACATCGTTGCAGTGTTCATCATCAGGGCAGATCCGGTGATGTGTGATCTACCGGATCTGCCGGATCTACCCTGATGATGGACACTGCAACGATGTCCGAAACTTTGGCTAAAGAAAGAGGTAGCGCAACACGGCATAACACCCCAAAACAAATAACGAAAAGGTTAGAATAATTTTCTTAAAACTTATCAGGTTAGAATAAGTTCGTTTTCGTTTTTAAGAGCGTTTAACCAGCCAGCGGATGAAAATCCACATTTCGTCGAAAATTGTTCTTACGATCGTGCAGGGCGGTTACAACGAGAAAGATTAATTATTCTCCGTACCAGCTTTTTTAAATTTTAACTCAATATCGAATTTATTTCAATTCAATTTAATGCTGAAAGGCGTGATGATAAAACTATTAAAATAATGTACTTTTTGTAGTTATTTTTTGATTATAAGTATTTGTCATTTTTCAATAATGTCTAAATTTAATAAGAATGTTAAAAAAATCTGAAATATATTAGTTTGTAAGTGCGAAAGTAAATACACAAATGGACCAATTTTCGTCAAGAAACACATGTACGTACATAAATGATTTTATAGAAACTAAAATTAAAATTCTAAAACATGCGTTTGCTAGATAATGTATTGATTTATTTTACTGCATGATTATATTATTTGAAATGGGTGTGGTATAATACAAAATCTTTTTTGAAAATTTAACAAATCTGCCAACGACCTATGGAATAACCTTATCATACTAAAAATCAAGAACAATCTAGACAAAAGAACAATCTTTCGAAATCCATTTATAATTTTTTGTGGAAAAGAGTCAATACGTCTAAAATCTGATTTGAAAATGACATATTTCTGGTTTTCTCTGGTAATGCCCTCTTAACGTTCAACACTTTTCTGATTCCTAAACCGATCGATCATTTCAAGACCGATATCTCGATAATTTCAATAGCTAATACCTTCGAATGTAAAGTCTACAACATTTCACCCAGGCTTACATACATCAATACATGATGTATTATATTATAACGTGATCTCTTTCAAACACGATCAGTGCATAAAGCCCTTTTTACAGGTGGCATCTTATTTATTGCCTTCATTCTGATTTCTGACACGTCTATGTGAAAGAAGATCGAGAAGTATCATGAATATTTTTTAATACCCAGTATAAATCCCGCCATTCTATTGACTCTGCCTGACTGCGTAATATTCGCGTTTGATTTATTATCTCTTTAAACATTTCTCACATGCCTCAGATATATGTAAGTGCGAATGAAAAAAAAACTCGTAAACAATACATTTTAGATTTTTTGATGCGCACAATAAATGTACATATTTATAACATTATTTATTAATGTGGACCTCGCTGGAGCCCGTGAGGTTGCCCCCAAATTAGTTATCACAATTTGGGGGCAGGATTAGTTATCACAAATTAGTAAAATTCAAGAAATAGGTAAAATAAAATAATACATTGAAACAAATTAAAATAAAACTGATATGAAATATATTAAAATACAATAATAAAGGCGGTAAGTATGTGTTGTAATGGTAATGTGTATTACGTTTGTACGGTTTTATTCTTTTAGGTGATTTTTTTGTAATATTGCCTTTTTTGTTCTTTAATCCATCTTTTAATTTTGTATCTGAAATGCTTTTGTTTCCAGTGAGAGATTTTTGTATGTTTTTATTGGGTTCATGGGGTGAGGTTTGTCCAGGTCTTGGCGGCCGATGCGTCTGCCCACCTGCTGCGTGGTGGGCAGAGAGACTGGTTGAGGGGGTCTTTTATCCTCTCCAGCCCGAATCGCCTTGCACCGCAGTTTAAGGGATGGATTCATACGTCCATCACTTTTGGACACACTTACCCCCAGATTCCTACCCACCCCTCGTACCTATTTCTTTCCAGAACTCTCCTTCCCTTTCTTAAAAAATACCTTCCACATATCCCCTAAGATGACATAGGCCTGAGAGAAATTATTTTCCCCAGAGCCTCCTGTGTGGAGCTAATGAAAAAAAAAATTGCCTCATATTTGTGGTATCTTTGTTTAAAGCTTGTTTTTACCGTCGGAATTAATTATTTTTTTAAATTACCAAATTAATTCTATTATTAATATTATAAAGGCGAAAGTTTGTATGGATGTATATTTGTTACTCTTTCACGCAAGAAATACTGAATGGACTTTAAAAATTCTTTCACAAATAGAAAGCTACATCATTTACGATTAACATAGGCTGTGCATAATGGTAAGCTCTGGAGTTATGAATAAGCTCTGGCGTTATGAAATTGTTTATCGTACATTTTCTGTCCCTAACAAAATCGAGTTATTGCAAACGTCAGAAGAAAAGCAAACAAATTGATGCCTTGGAAATTGATATTTGTTTTTTTTTTTTTTAATTAGGCTATTCACCCTAAAAAGAGTGCTTTATTGGCGTCGTAGTTAAAAATATAAACTCAGACTTCAAATATTTTCTTGAGCGTGAAATATTTGCTTCAACCCTAATATACCAAGAAATTCACCGTGGATTCGCTAATGCTTCACCGCACTTCCTTCGATTTTATGGCATTTTAACCTTAAAAATTCTCCTAGCATTCTAAAATATTTTTATTCACTTAAGGAACTAATATATTATCTAAATATTATTGTAGCTAGTCGTTTCGTTGCTTGGAAATATGTTTATTTTTTCTGTCAAAAAAGGACGTCGCAAAATTCCATGTCAAATCGTCAAATGTCATAATTCCGATTTAAAAAAAGTCATGGTACTGTATTTATTTATAAAAAAGCCTCATATTATTTACTTTTGTTGTGAAAAACGCTTCTTTAGCTGGAAAATACGATAAATCTTGCGGAAATTCTGAACGATTTTGTGGAAATTCTGAACGTTAAGAGGGCATTACCAGAGAAAGCCGGAAATACGTCATTTTCAAAAAAGTTTTTAGACGTATTGACTCTTTTCCACAACAAATTATAAATGGATTTCGAAAGATTGTTCTTTTATCTAGCATAGTTATGTAATAAATTTTTAGATTTTTTTTTTAATTTTTAGTATAATAAGGTTATTCCATAGGTCGTTGGCAGATTTGTTAAATTTTCAAAAAAGTTTTTGTATTATACCACACCCATTTCAAATAATGTAATCATGCAGTAAAATAAATCAATACATTATCTAGCAAAGTTATGTATTAGAATTTTAATTTTAGTTTCAATAAAATCATTAAAAAATATGTACGTACATGTGTTTCTTGACGAAAATTGGTCCATTTGTGTATTTATTTGCGCACTTACAAACTAATATATTTCAGATTTTTTAACATTCTTATTAAATTTAGACATTATTGAAAAATGATAAATACTTATAATCAAAAAATAACTACAAAAAGTACACTATTTTAATAGTTTTATCATCACGCCTTTCAGCATTTTTGGATGAAGGTATAAATTAAAGCTAATTTGGATTGAAATAAATTCGATATTGAGTTATAATTTAAAAAAGCTAGTACGGAGAATAATCAATCTTTCTCATTGTAACCGCCCTGCATGATCGGAAGAACAACTTTCGACGAAATGTGGATTTTCGTCCGCTGGCTGGTTAAACGCTCTTAACGAAAAGGCTTTTTGAAAGGGTCTCAAATGATATGCTTATTTATGATATTTGAATTGTTTATTTTTAACCATTTAAGTTTATACAACTCAAACGATAAATGTGAAACAGAAAAAAAACGAGTGTGCTTTAGACCACACGACTTAAGTAAAACTGTGGAATATTGTCCTTTTTCCCGCGGCTTCGCTCGCATGGTATTGGGGGTTCTCACTCCGCCTCCTCCACTCCCTCCCTCCCTCCCCCCTTCTCCACCCACCCTCCCCCCTTCTCCACCCACCCTCCACCTCTCCGCCCACTTTCTCCCTCTCCCTCCACCTCGCTCTTCCCCCTCCAACCCCTCCTCCCCTCCACCCTTCCCCTCACCCCTCCCGTATTTATTTGAAGTACTCCCCTAATAATTTGAATTGAATAAAGAATTATAGATATCTTACTAATCGTGCTACCTTTTGCAATTTTTTTATAAAAATTTCATAATGCCAGAGCTCTGAGCTATACATATTATGTTACCTATACCTATTGTTATTCTGACGTATGAGCTATATTATTGTAAAATTTCATTAAAATCCATTCAGTAGTTTTTGCGTGAAAGAGTAACAAACATACGTACATCCATATATCCATACAAACTTTCGCCTTTATAACATTAGTAGGATGTCTGCATTGTATAATTTTTTTATAACATTAAAGAGAGAAAAAAAAACTTTCCTCTGAATACAAATATTTATCATGGGAAAACAAAAACAATTATTTATATATAAACACATTATATGGAAAGCCGGTACATTTTACAAGACCATCATTTTACAAAAAAACCAAGTTAGATATTGGCTTTTTACCCATGGCGTTGCAAGGGTTAATAACTTCGTTGGTATAAAAGCTTTTCTGTAATAATCAGTGGTAAGGTACCTAGTAAGTATAAAATAAATACAACTTTTGTATCGCTTTCTTCGTAAGTTATTTTAAAGACAATTCCCACTTTATTCACAAATTGGGGATCTGGCAAATTGGTTTCGCAGAAATGTGATTCTTCTCTCGTGTTCGTGACAGATAACGCACAACATGTGCCGGATTTTCCGACTAAACGTTGGTAATACGCCAGAATGTGAGTTAATCATTACCGCAATCCCCTCAGGTGTGTCAGTACGCTGAAGTCTGGTTAAGGGAGGTAGGTAAGCAGATTACACAGGGGCACAGGGAGATGACAAACCTTCCCTTGAACATCACTTATTATCGCACGCACACTCGGGTGGATAACTTTGTCTTTAAGCTTTGTTAACCCTTTAGCTGCCGAACGACGATATATCGTTGTTCACAATTTGGGACATATAAATGAAAACGATGATCCTCGCATGAAATAATTTCTTTTTCTGTATATTCCCACACTCGAGTGGATAACTTTGTCTTTAGGCTTTATTAACCTTTTAGCTGCCGAACCACGATATATCATTGTTCACAATTTGGTACACAAATGAAAACAACGATCCCCGGATGAAATATTTTCTTTTTCTGTATATTCTTTTTTTAAATTTATTTTTGGAGATATCTTGAACACAGCTAATTTTCAAGCTCTGTGTAATTTCTATTCAAGTTCTGTTATTATATTATCATACGCCAGTTGCTTGAGGGTATTACCAGAGAAAACCAGAAATATGTCATTTTAAAATCAGATTTTAGACGTATTGACTCTTTTCCACAAAAAATTATAAGTGGATTTCGAAAGATTGTTCTTTTATCTAGCATTCGCATGTAATAAATTTTGAGAAAATTTTTTAATTTTTAGTATAATAAGGTTATTCCATAGGTCGTTGGCAGATTTGTAAAATTTTCAAAAAAGATTTTGTATTATACCACACCCATTTCAAATAATATAATCATGAAGTAAAATAAATCAATACATTATCTAGCAAACGCATGTTTCAGAATTTGAATTTTAGTTTCAATAAAATCATTAAAAAATATGTACGTACATGTGTTTCTTGACGAAAATTGGTCCATTTGCGCACTTACAAACTAATATATTTCAGATTTTTTTAACATTCTTATTAAATGTAGACATTATTGAAAAATGATAAATACTTATAATCAAAAAATAATAAAAAGTACATTATTTTAATAGTTTTATCATCACGCCTTTCAGCATTTTTGGATGAAGGTATAAATGAAAGCTAATTTGGATTGAAATAAATTCGATATTGAGTTATAATTTTAAAAAGCTGGTACGGAGAATAATTAATCTTTCTCATTGTAACCGCCCTGCACGATCGTAAGAACAACTTTCGACGAAATGTGGGTTTTCGTCTGCTGGCTGGTTAAACGCTCTTAATACAACTGAAATAATCACAGAACTTGAAAATTAACTTGTTAATTAATTAATTTGATGAGTTGTTAAAATTTTTTGAAACAACCGTCCTAATTAGAAAATCATTATATTTATCTATCGTAATAGAACCGCTACATGAAATGTAAAAATAATTATTTTTACTTTGGAGAGGCTTTAGTTGAATCATGCACGGGGCATGGGGATGAGGGTAACCTTGCGGATACCCTTGCTAAGACGCTAATGGATTTCGTTGAGTTATGCCCAACCACCAAACAGAAAGGTATATCACAATTAAGTGGTACTCACGGTTGATCTTCTAGCTTGGTGACAGTCATAGATGTCCATAGCGCTCGATATTGTTCTATTTGATAATAGACGATAGAAATCTGAGTCACGTCAAGTTTACACAAAATATACGAAGAAAACGATAAGGTTTATACTTTATGTAACGATATGATGTATAACACTTCGGCTGGTGCGAAAATGTCACGATACGATTGGGGGTTAGCAACGGACTGACTTGTTGACGATGAAGCGCTTGTCACTTGTTGACCGTGTAGTTAGGTACCCTTATTGTGCGGAATTCCCAAGTCTGGGTTCCTGCCGATCTCGTATGACAATCGGAGCACAAAACGAAAGAAATCCATCGGCGTTATGAAACATTCCGCCCACCAAAATACAGCAAAATGTATTTTAAAGAAAAGTTGAACGTTAAGCGAAACGCAGAATGCCATGAAATGTAACGTCGATGGAAAGAAGACGAAGCAGAAGAACTAGTTTTAAACTATAACTAGATGTAGATAAACTAGACGAAAAGAAACTAAATGATACGATTAACATAGACGTAAAAAGAATAAAACGAACCGCGAAACGATGATGATTAGTCACATTGCCTAGGCAATGGACACGATTAGGTGAATGGTCTTGTAAGAGAAGATCCATTCAAAGTACGAGGCGTAACGATAGCACAAGATTTTTAATAATGATTCTAATCACTTGCTCCGTAGAGAGTGATGTCCAATGTTTGGTTAAAGATAGAATACGAATTTCGAAATGGTTAAGTAGAAAATCCGAACGACGAGAGGCTTTGTTATGAAAGTTGTGTACGAATAGATAACAGTAAGCAGTAAGACGTTGGAGTTTCCGAATACGATATAATTTGTTTAATAAAAGTTTAGCAGAATATATCATGTTGGACTAATGACGATTGAACTCGTTCTTCAGAGTGGAGTTCAGTTTTGTTAAAATGGCCATCTGAGATGGGCCAAGAGTCGTTTGGCTGGACAAACCCGGAGGGCTCCGCCCACCATAACACGTTACGGATAAGAACGGCCTGAGAATGGCCACGTGAAGCGATATCCGATGGATTATCAACCGATGATGCTTGACGCCGATGATTAGATGCGATAACTGTCAAGAGCGATAATTGGTCGGTGTAACGATTCCCGTGACGAGTATCATCGGGTGAATCATCCGGTGGCCTCCACTTCCATCCCAATACCCTGAGAGTAAGAAAATGATCAACATTCTTGAAGATTACATCAGTGAGACAGTAGCCCGGCGGTAAGTTTCGGTAGGCGCGAAGTTTTGGTTTGCTACAATCCGACTTCTGCAGTTCAAGTTGACCTCGTTTGGTATGTTCGATAACTTCGGATTGCGTTTGTTGAGCTTGTTCCACACTGGAACAGCCGACGACGATTGAATCGATATTTGAATCCGAAGTGATCGCGTATCGTGTGAGTGATAATTCGTAACCATTATTTTCTGTCAACGATCTGACAATACGGTAGGACAGAATAAAGGCAGATATATCAGAAGTCACAGGGCGTAATGGGTAATCCAGGGTAGATTCCGATAATTGATGACGCCAAAATATTCTTTGGAACGCGTGATTTGGCTCTTGTGGGCATATTTGGCGATACATTTGCCGTACTTCAGCAATGAACACCACAGATGGTGAACGAAAGTTTTGCAGAAGTTCAGCAATGTTTGTTTGAAGCTTGGGAACGATAAGGAAGGCATCATTTGACGATGATTCATTCACCTCCGTCACCGAGGCATCGAAGACAATTCGCAAAGTAGTGGTAACGGTGCCCGGACGAAGAATGCAATGACGAAGTATGTGATGCATTTCCTTGAGTAAATCTTTTCCAGGAACACGTGTCATGTGACCACTGTGCAAGTAGTCAGTCATGAAAGCGAAGTACGGTTCACGTAAACTGAGCTTTACTGTCGGTTTACGTTCGATTGAAAGGATGATGCGCGAAGAGACTTCGCGCGAACCTGGGAAAGCGATATCCTTATCCTTTTCGCCAAAAGGTAAGGCTACGATGAATTGTCCCGAAGGGTCACGTGAGTGATTAGTGTGATGGACCTGCTCATCACGTTGTTCTTCAGGAGTGAGATGTGAAGACTGAGGGAATGTGTCAAACTCTCTCAGTTTCTTGACCTTTTCAGAAAGACGGTACTGGTTGGTTTCGATAAATTGACTAGAAAAGTCACGTGAGCGATAAATGCGATACACTTGGTCACGACGTTGTTTAGTGGGCTGTGAAGACTGAGGAAATATGTCCAACTCCCTCAGTCTCTTGACTTCTTCTGGAAGACGATACTGGTTGGTTTCGATGAAGGAGTTTGTTTGACGATCGGTAGTAAAACCAACCGAATCCAGAGGAAGCCAACCGAATGGTGAATTGATAGCTGAAGGCTGGTGAAGATCACCCGTTAATTGGGGTCTTGGTAGAGAGGGCAAGATCTCAACATCTCGAAGTAGGTCAGTCGCTCCTGTGTCAGTTGTCAGTTTGTGACAGTCAGAGTCGGCATGAAGTATGTCTTGGAACAGATGACAAGATAACTGGTCGAATTGAATCGTTGGCGATGGAAGTAACTTCGTGTTGAAGGTAGTTTGTCCCTTAACATCGACATCGAAATTAGTGACGCCTGACGCGGTTGTAGAAGATTGGCCTAAGCCACGGATTTTCTGAGAGCTGACTGGACGCTCGGCAGTGCGATTGGATACGAAGTGTGCTTGACTGTCTGAATCGGTCAACCCACGATACGTTTGAAAACTGCCGGAGGGATCACGATTGCTAATATGAGCAGTAGGCAAACGTACGATGGATCTGTCACCGAAGTTAGCGAGGAAAAGAACTGGAGGATCTGAAATAGAAGCTCCTTGAATGGCAAACGTGGTAGGTAGTTGGTACTCCTCTTCAGCAGAAATGTTGTCTTCCCTATGAAGAAGAGTGTGGTGCTTACGATGACATTTCTGACAATCAAACACAGATTTGCAATTCGTGAGAGAATGAGAAGGCGTGAGACAATTCAGACACCAACGGTGTGCCTTGGCGAATTGAGCACGTTCCTGAACCGATTTTAGTGCAAATGATTTGCACTTAGCGATATGGTGAATACCCTTGCAAAACGCGCACTTTGAAGTGAACGCAATCAAGGACCCTTTGATTTCAGGTTTTGCCTTATTCATGTCACAAGTAAATGATGACGTTTGTTTTATGACAGCTTGATCATGAAATGTTGAAAAGTTTTGGTTTGGTACGATAATGTTCGCGGGCTCCGATTCGAAAGATTGATTCGTTAATTCCTTGTGAATTACGACGATTTTGAAATAAACATTATCAAAAGCTACGCGAACTTGATTTTCAATGTCCTTGTTTGCCTCATCTAAAGCTAAGATGTCAGCGTGAACGGTTTCAAAATCATTAACAATTTTTTGCAACTTCGTATAATACGCTAAAAATAATGGGTAATTGGTTGCATCTTGCAAAACGCTTTGACCGACCTCATACACCTTGTTTATTCTGCTAATGGCAACGTTCCGTCTTCTACGCAAGCCTTGTAAAGTACTAGCCATTTTTTTTTTTTAAATAAACAAATGTACTAACGAATTAATCAGGAAAACGTTATGAATTAAAAAATAGAATTCGATGTAATTTAAATGCCCGGTAGGTCGTTAATTAATTAAGAACTACGTAAACTAATTCTACGATTCACTGTTTGAATTCGTTCTTCGAAATGACATTTCAATTCACGTAATATTTCATAGCATTCTTTCGTTTTGTCAATGAAAGAATTTATTTATCTAAAGGTTTGCTGGTTATCGGCACCAATGAATCATGCACGGGGCATGGGGATGAGGGTAACCTTACGGATACCCTAGCTAAGACGCTAATGGATTTCGTTGAGTTATGCCCAACCATCAAACAGAAAGGTATATCACAATTAAGTGGTACTCACGGTTGATCTTCTAGCTTGGTGACAGTCATAGATGTCCATAGCGCTCGATATTGTTCTATTTGATAATAGACGATAGAAATCTGAGTCACGTCAAGTTTACACAAAATATACGAAGAAAACGATAAGGTTTATACTTTATGTAACGATATGATGTATAACACTTCGGCTGGTGCGAAAATGTCACGATACGATTGGGGGTTAGCAACGGACTGACTTGTTGACGATGAAGCGCTTGTCACTTGTTGACCGTGTAGTTAGGTACCCTTATTGTGCGGAATTCCCAAGTCTGGGTTCCTGCCGATCTCGTATGACAATCGGAGCACAAAACGAAAGAAATCCATCGGCGTTATGAAACATTAGTCTATTAGTTTTTCTTTAAGAATCGCTAAAATTATTTGTTCTAGTAATAGCTCATTTTTATAGCGCCATTTTGTAAACTTCCATCTTCTTTGAACCGCAGCACTATAATATACTATTCGTAGCCTACTACTTTCGGTGATTTAGAAAAAAATTAGAAACCGTAACAAAGGAACGAAAGATAACTTTTTTGCAATAAAACAATGCAATTTTAACGATGTTTAACAGTGTTTAAATTTATCTATATTGACGCAAGAAAAAAATGTCAATGAATAATCAATTTTATGAACCACAATTTGCATTGAAATATAATTAATTCAATTGGCGTTCCGCCCTAGTATTATTTATTTATTTATAGGCTATTTTGCGAATGTCCTATATGCTACAAATTTTCTACATAATATAATCTGGTCACAGATTTACGACTCTCAGGCACAAACATATATTTCCATATTAGCAGGGTATTAATAGAAAAGCAGCATAGGAAATCAAACAAAGGGCGACATCTAAAGGGTTAAGTACTGTACTCGTACTGATATATGTAAAATTGTTTATAAGCCGTCATTGTTTTTGCCAACTCGAATCAAATGTCGGATTAACTTCTCGTTTAAATACGTTTTGCCTTATGAAGCCTACTTGATTCGGCTTAGCCGGGTGTTAGGGGAATCCTTATTTGCTTGCACGTTTTCAATGTAAGCTTGCGTAGGTTAGGTTTCAGGTTCATAGTCAATGTCCAAGGTTCATAGAAAATGTATTTAACAAGGTTAGCTCATCGACGAGGTAGGGCGGTGATTGGCTAGAAAGTCGTGGCGTAACTACATTTCCATTTTCCACCGAGATACTTATATTTACTGCAATTCAAGTGGCGTCAAGCGAATCTGAATGCGTTTTCAATGATTTATTTATAATACGTTAGTAATATTGTAGTAATTATAGTATTCTATTTTAATTTTATATTTCAAGAATAAGTACAATAAATTAACACAATTCGGGGATATCGTGTCCCATTGAACGTTTTGTTCGCATTGAAGAACAATCCATAATAAGTGGCTACTATACTGCAACGTAGAGGTATCGTTTTCGCATCTATATTACGCGCTTTTGTATATTTAGTGTTCCAATTTATTTATTATATTTATATATTTATTTCGGTAACGATACCCGATTTCACTCCCAGCAGGAAAACGTTGTACGGTGGGCTGGTGCGTGCTCCCAGCCGATATACTTGCGATCAGGTAAGGAGGGTGTATGTCCCCAATCCTTTTCAATGTTATACATGGACGAGGTATCTAGTCGCCTGAATACCAGAGCGGGCTGTCGTATCAATAATTTATGCCTAATTCACATAAGTTGTGCGGACGACATGATTCTCCTAGCTCCGTCGATCAAGGGGTTGAGAATATTATTAAAAATCAGTGAAGGATCCGCAAATGACCAAAACATGATATACAACCCTGAGAAGACGGAAGTAATCGCATTCCATCGCGAAAAAAATCCCGAGAAGAAGCTCCCCGTACAACTTAATGAGGAAAACATAAACAAATCTGAATAAAATATTTAGGGCACGTCATTACTAAAGATCTCTCGGATGATGGTGATATTGAAAAAATAGATGAGAAGTATCAACGTACTGTCTGTCTAATGTGATTGCCCTAAGTTCTTCCAATTTTTTTTATATTATTTTTTTAAATTATTTTTTTAACGCCCAAAGGGCTTTTACATTTTGGTAGTACAAATAATTCATGACAGATTATTTTTAAACATATACAGAAATAATAAAAATAAAATTTGATAAAAAGCACACAAGGTAGCAATAATGTCAAAAAACAACATTGTTCAATGCCTTGTTTTCCTGTTTTTGTATTGTTCAATGCATTTTGCACTAGCCTATATATAAACTTGTGAAACATGGTGTCACCACCGAATCAGCTCGATCGAACGACTCCAAATCCAATATAATACCTAACGCATGCAGAATTGTGTAAGAAAGTACAACAGCTGCACGGATTCGCCGATGAGACACCGGATCATTGGAACCAGGATGCGGTTAATGGTCTCTGATAACACAGTCGTAACCGTAACCTTCTAAGTGCCACTCCTGAGTGAGCGCTGGACCCGAGCTCACCCCGGACCACGCCCTACATAATAATTGATTATTGATTATATGTTTTCTATAATATGTTATTCTACTTATTTCTTTAGTAAAAATCTATTGTATACATATGTTTAACTATATGGGAATGGGATTGCACTATCCTCCCCACATCCTGGAATAAAACATTATTATCTATCATTAAAATCACACGCATGATGACAGTATTATATAGTTGTGCAACGTCACCAAATAGTTTAATTTTAACCAGCTAGTTTAAAACTCAAATATTTTATTCAAGGTTTAATCGAAGTGCCCACTTCGACCAGAGAATAAAGCCTTCGACATGTACTCTAGCCTCTCGTTATAAATATTTCCCCCGTTAGCTGGGAGAAGCACCAAACCTTGAAACCCCCCAACTGGCATTGTCAGCGGAAAAGGATCGTTCGCCTATCATTGCATGAAGTGCCATCTACCATATACGTTCAGGCTTTGTAGGCTTCACTTCAAATACCTAAGAATACGGTATACACATGTATAATGTCGCTTTACCTATTCGCTGCGTTTCGCTATTAGAATGGTTTTTTATATGCACGCATTTCGTAGGTATTATGTATTTTCTATTTTGGCGTCGCTTGTATCATGCTTATTTAATAGTAGTTATCTACTCGAGTGATTGCGAATAATTATCAAGTGGAAAATTTAGGATTATTATGGAATTTCTTTGTAAAAATTTACTTTCGATGATTTTGATCGTCTTTTTCTACCTTAGTTCTACAAGGGAGGCCCTGAGAAAACAAAATCCCTCAAGGCCTTTGTCGTCTTAAGGATGCTGTGTGGAGAGTCTTTTTAGGGAAAATCAAAATCCGGTAAGGAAATAGGTATGAGGAGTGTGTAGGAATCTGAGGATTAATGTGTCCAGGAGTGACGGAGTATGAATCCACACCTCCCACTGCGGTGCAAGGCGATGGCAAGGCCTAGGATAGGTCTTCCTCAACCGGTCTCTCCCGATCCGGCCCACCACGCAGTAGGTGAGCAAATGTACTCGCCGCCAAGACCTAGACAAACCTCACCCCATAGATCCGGGCATAAGTTGATAATATTAAATTAAATCATAAAAATTAAATAATAAAAATTAAATTAAATTAATATTAAATCCTTGATAAGGCACCCAACGTCTTGGGGTCTTGCACATATTTTACCTTTGACTTTTTTCCTGCCTTATTTTACATTTTCTATATTAGCCGGCTTATCTGTGGTCAACGTTGGATCTGTTGTGGTTTTAATAGACATTTTATAAAGAACTAGGGATATTACATGCGTGGTTTGTTGGTATTAATGATGGTGGTTTTTCATCTCAAGTCTCACTTAACCGCATCAGTACCAACCTTCTTACAACAAAATAATCATGATTCACCGAAAAAAAGGATATCTGATAAAACGCCCTGCAAGGGGCCATCCATAAATTACGTCACACGAATTTCATTATTTTTTTACCCCCCCCCCCCCCCCCCCCCTCCTTATCCCCTACCACACAACGTCACATTTGTGAGACCCCCTCCCCCTAGTGTGACGTCATATATTTTGCAATTTTACATCTAAAATAATCAAATCAGTAGTTCAAATTTTTTTAACTGTGACGTTACAGATCTGATGACCCCCCCCCCCCCCCATACCAGTGGCGGTCCGTGAGTTTTCAGTGAGCTAGAGTGCTAAGATTGAAAAATACGACATTACTGATGTTGTTGTAGCTGAAAATGAATTTTAGTTATTTCAAAATTTCAACTTCTTGTATGAAGATCTTTCAGTATGTGGATGCGGCGCATCCCTTGATTGCAAGAATCGTAAAGATCTTCGTACAAAAAGTTGAAATTTTGATAAAAGATAAAATTAATTTTCAGCTACAGCGTTAATAACGTCATAATTTTCAATGTTAGCGCTCTTGCTCACTGAAAACTCACGGACCGCCCTGCCCCATAACCCCTTGTTATACAATGTCACACTTCTCTCCCCCCCCCCCCCACCTGTGTGACGTAATTTATGGATGGCCCGTAATTGATTAGATTATAATTTTCAATAAAAATGTAGATATAATATTATTATGTTTGTAACTGGTAGTCGTGAATAATAATACCACGCAATAACAATAATATTATATATGACGTTATTGCCTGTCGCGGTTACTTCGTCCCGGTGACTAGCTGTCACTGGATCCGAGGAACCGGCTGTTTTTAGAACCAGTTCCTATCGGATTTATAAAATGGTCACCCACCCGAAGCGGAGATGGTTTTTAACTACTAGTTATTGTTATCCCCAACACTCCCAGACGGAGAACTTGAATCACTCAAAGGAAAAATATTTCAGAAATAGTGTTCAAACTCGGGCAAATCCGGGAGGAAATTACTAGAACCTACAAAATAAGAACACACTACCGATTTCCGCATTTTCCGAATAGAGTCGAGCGGCGCCTGTTTTTGTATCGGAATTCACGTTGCCACTTAGATAAGCTTCTGACAGTGACAAGCTATTTGTTAAACTACCGTAATGGCCAATCTGTCGTCTCAAAGAAGTGCCAATTATTTCCAGACCAGTTGTCAATACCTGGCTTTCTAAAGGTTGCCTTTTTTATAGTAAACCATTAATCCATATTTGTGAAAGGATTAACTCGGTGTATAATAAAGCGTACCTTATACCTTACCTCCTAAGTTAGTAAAATGATCGATAGTAAACCACCTGAACAGTTGAATTTTGCTAGGAGTCATTACTAAAAATTCCACATTTAGATATCTTCTGTCCTTGTACATTTGAGCGAAGAACTTTGAGAGTCTCAAGAAAGACACTGTGATTGTACTTATCACGGCAGAATACTTTGGCTATCCAACTAGGAAGAATTTCCCGTTTTAGGACAGTCAAATTCAAATGTTCATGCAAATATTAGAAGTTGTTATCGACATGGGTTTCACTGATAAAATGAAACCAACATTGGCATTAAATAATTATAACAGTGAGAATTAAGGGCAAATAAAAGAAAATTTTAAAGTATCTAGATACAAAAATCATATTATGCAAACTAATAATATTAGGTCCTTACATATGAAATTGGCGTTTTGCCGTACTGGCATTGCGATCAAAGTCGGTTAGGAATTTCAAATTCAAATTTATACAGCTATTTACTCATGTATTTGTGTTTTATAATTCATTTGTTTTTTTCCTTATTGTTTTTTTTTCTTTGTGTCACTTAGTTTACAAAATGGAAAACTTGAAATATCGCGTTATTTACGAGTACGAGTTCCACCGTGGCACCAGTGCTCCAGAAACGGCTCGAAGGATTAATGATGTGTATGGCGACGGTGCCGCAAAAGAAAACACAGTGCGTTTTTGGTTCCAACGTTTTCGTTCTGGAAATTTCGACCCGCAGAACAAGCCCCGTGGACGGCCGGAGACCAAAGTTGATAATGAAGAATTGAAGGCTATTGTGGAAGCGGATCCATCGCAAACCACGTCCGAGTTAGCTGCAGGCTGCGGTGTTAGTGATAAAACTGTTTTAATCCACTTGAAGCAAATTGGGAAGGTGAAAAGGCTTGAAAGGTGGGGTACCTCACGAATTCAGTGAAGCAAATCAACAAACGCGCGTTGACCGCTAGACCACACACTGCACAACAGACGGCTACCAAATTAGAGGAGCTTCAATTGGAATGTCTAAGACATCCATCGTGTTTTTTGGATAACTTCTTCCAAGGGAAAAAATTCAACTCATTCGAATGGGGCATTCCAAACCGCCTTCCATGATTTTATTGATTCCCGTCCGAATGGTGTTTTTAGTAAAGGGATCGATGAACTACCTATGAGATGGCAAAAGTGCATAGGTAGCAATGATACATACTTTGATTAAATAAATATATTATATTAAAAAAAATCGACTTTATGTTCCTCCCATACAAAACGTCAATTTCATATGTAAGGACCTAATAATACGAAACAAACATATAATATTGACTATTCAGATCTGAACTTAACATAGGGGGCATACATTAATTACGTGAGCAATTTTTCTTCCAATCTAGACGCCTCCATAAATTTGGGCCACTTCGTATATTCTTTTCAAGTAACGTGAGATTTTTCTGAACCCCCCCCCCCCCCCCCTTTTGACCTTACGTAATTAATGTATGCCCCTTAACGATATTTTAAGTGATACATACTCGTACTACCTTCCACGTGTGCAAGTTGCAAATATGCAATCCGATATTATTATGATATCATGATATGAATAAGGTTTTATTTACTTTCGCCGGGAATTAACCCGTGAATTCTGGGTTCTGAGCCTAGGAGGTACAGAACCAATCAGGCATTGGAATTGATTGGTAATGCTTAACCATGTTTTATAGTTTTGATCCCTTTTAGCATATTTTATGCCTGCAAGTAATTAGTACGTAATTGTCATAGCATAATATTATATTTTGACTGATTGAACTTTAATATTGTATACGTCATATTTTATTGAATTTATTTTATACCCAATTTAAGTTCAGCGTGAAATCGAATTCGTGAGTCTAAAATCGATTTTCTATTAACCTTAACTCTTTATGGAGACATGCTCCGTAATTTTATTGCCCGCGAGACCGTGAACTATTTCAAATCTTACGCCTCTAAATAATAATCTAACCTTCCCTCGTTGGTTTGAGTGCAGATGATGTCGGCGATAAAATGGCTCGATCCTGAAATGCAAGCACCATTGGAAATATCGAATCCGCCCCCGGCTGGTAGCTGAGTGGTAGCTGGTAGCTGGTACGCCACTCGTTACCTTGCATGGCGGCACCGCCCGGGCCCGCGCCCTCCGGCCACACGCCCCTGTTTTACTGCACGAAATGCCAACATTCAAGGGTAGTTTTATGACGAAATTTTCCCTTGAAACTACGAGTATGTAATGTGTGGTTCTTATTTCTCTGAACATGCATGACCTATCAATGATGCTTAAGTTGCATATTGCAATTGCAATTTGGGGGGCGGGTATGGGTACTGTCGCCCCGGGAACCATTTATTGGACTCCCAACAACTTTGCCATAGGTCACCCCAAGTGGTTATCTACGTTTGGTGACTAGGGGTGCCCGGGTTCATGGGGTGAGGTTTGTCTAAGTCTTAGTTCATGGGGTTAGGTTTGGGTTCATGAGGTGAGGTTTGTCCAGGTCTTGGCGGTGGATGCGTCTGCCCACCAGCTGCCTGGTAGGCCGGATCAGGAGAAAATGGTTGGGGAAGTCCCTTTGACTTCTACAGCCATACTCTCTCAGAACATCGCCTCGCACCGTAGTCTCAGAACTTCCTCTGCTTCCTTTCCTAAAAAGACCCTCTACACAACATCCCCAAAGATGACATAGGCCCCGAGGGGAATTATTTTCCTCAGGACCTCCTTTGTGGAGTGGGGCTAATGTAAAAAAAATATTTATATATATCGCTGAACATTGCGTGTTCAGTTCCCAATATATTTTTCGGTTCCATGCCTACTCAGAATCAAGTCAACTCAACACCTCTTTGAAAAGTCATTAAACTATGAAAAAAATTATTTTAAAATAACCGTTAACCCTAACCTAACGTTACCTATTTAACCAATTTTTTATATGTTTTTATCATCACTCTTAATGACCATTCTGAGTTGGTTTCATTCTGAGTTGGCCGGTCACCATATTTTTTTCCTGGTAACAGTGGTAACCTCTCTGGTTATCTTCACTCTGCAGGTGGCTGCCCGGAACTACGGTCATACGGGGTCGTTCAGTGCGGGGTCTTCTTCTACATATTCCATTAATCTTCCCTTGGATGATGGTAATGCGAACGGTGACGAAGTGTTTACCTCATGTTGCAACCAATATATTTATGTTTTATTTAGTGTAATTTCAAAACGTTTGGCCAATAATGCGCCTATATGTCAATACTTGGTTGTCCAAATTTTTTAACGATCAAATCTTAAGTATTCCTCTCAAGGATTTCCCATAGCGGTCATTGTCGTTATTTTCTTTACATTAACTCCACACAGGAAGTCCCGAGGAAAATAAACGACCCGTTCTCATATGACAAATGTCAACCGTGAACGTGTGTTGGGCGCAGGTTTTAGCGTGTTTCCCGACTATGCGCCGATTACCGCATCCTCAGCTTTTTCATATGGAAACCGCTGCGGGGAACCGACGCGCGACGGCGGGACAACACCTTGATCATCAAGGGTCGAGTTTTCCGTAAACATTTTGCCTAATAAAGTTGACCTTTTTTTCTTAAAGTGGGAACTTTAGATCATATATTTTTTGGTTGTTCTTCGTTAAACCCACAATATAATATCCTCTCTTCTATCTCAAGCCTTATTTAAAATTGCCGCCCCGCCATTCTACATCTCATCTCTTCTAAGTCTGAACTCGACTCCAATCTCCCATATAATTTTTAAATTTGCCCATCTGAATAAAATTAATATATAAATTCACCTTTCCTCTCTCCATGGTTTGATATGATGGCCTAGAACACCCTTAAAGGTTAAGGGCCAGAAACTTTGGGAAAAATTCGTCACATTTTTTTTTTTTTAATATAAACTTCATTTCAGATATAAAACTGGACACTGTCAATATAAAATAACTCACGAAATGACATTTAATTTGCCCTCTCCCTTATTGGTTGTTTCAGCGACCTCGAGAAAATATGATGCACAGAAATTTATGGATAATTTATTTCAAAGCCGTCAGCGAAGTTGCTTATATCAAATAAAAGTCGTTTCTAAACTGATACTTAGTGCAAGCGATTCTGACCTTGTTCTTCATACAGTTTCTTTGTACATAAGGGTTAAATCGCTTAAAAAATAATGGATTTTTAGTAGGACACCGGTGTCCCAAACACAGTTGACAAATTAATTTCACCCAAGTTCACATCTCTCTCTTTTTCGCTGGCAAGCCTCTCCTACCACCACATTAATAAAGAGGAAGACAAGGAATGCGATGTAGTGATCTAAAATTTTGACCATTCTTCGTTTAAATTTAAAATTAAAAAAATCGGTTTCGCTAGAAATTCAAAAGCAAATGCAGTGTAAAAGAGACAGACTACGCAATGTTGATTATCTCTCTCGATATAACTGTCAAAATATCTTGTATCTTTGTCAGTGGTGAAATTGGTTTCCACTCAAATTTACACGGACGACAATATTATCATTTTTCAGTGGTTTTTTCCCATAAAATCGATCCGTATGTGTGATAAATCTTGCGCGGCTTCCTTCTCCGTACCGTTCTGATTACACGGCCTATTTGTTCCGTTAGCGCCGTATGTGGTGCCGATTTACTGGTTCACTGGTCTCCTAAATGTTTATAGCCACTGAACTTGCGATTTGCGTTCATCACAGTACCACAGTTCCCACACAACTTGGAATGAACCAACTCGTGTCGCGGAGAGCAAGCACCCTTCAGTCTCTGTGCTTTATGCTGAATATTTCCATTTTAATCTATTCCAAACGATTTGATGACATCTCGGTTTTCAGAATTGGACATACTCTGGCTTCTTAATTTCTGTTGGAAAAAACCCTAAATAAAGACTATCCCCGACTATGGTCGGTGAGTGTAATGTTTAACACCTGTGCTTCAATGTGTAATAATCGTTTCTTATTAACGATAAAACCTTTCGATAAAATGTTTGTTTTAAAGTTCATTGATTTTGAGCTGCGCTATTGTGAAGTAAGTATCTACCTTGATTGGTTATATTTTAATCGTGCTCTATTTAATTGAATTATTAACTTGTGGTCATGAAAGCTTTGACGGTCATTTTCATGATTGCCACATGTCTTATCATTTTTCAAATCAAATCACTGTCACAACGTAAATATTATTATCTTTTAATCCACTTCTGCGGGTGCATAATTTATAATATAACAGTTGAATAATATGCAACAGTAGTTTTTTACCAGATAAGCTTTGACTGAAGCATTCCTTGTTATCAAACTGTGGCTGCCTTGTCATAATGCGAAATCTAACGTTTCAAGGACACATCAGTCACCAGCACGAAGAATATCGAGAAACTCTTGAAAACTAATTAATTTGTGTTCAAAGTTTATCATTGGTGAGTGTTGTTTGAAATGTTTTGATACAACCCCCACGCGATTGTACGACTATGTATAGCCAAGTCTTCGGTTATATAATAATAATAATAAAGTAGTTTTTCTATAGCGCAGTTTTGTGATATTTTACTTCAAGTGCGCTTAATTATAATAAACTTAAAAGTAATCCTATAGTGTTCCTTATGAGCCCTTACAAAATTGATTAAATAATGTGAAACAAAGAATATACAGTATATACAAAATAATGCCAAAAGAACAATATTAACAACAGCAGTGCTGTTTTGGCACAGGATATGATAAACAATATCGGTGCCATTAAACTAGAATCATTAAACTAAAATATAATATTGAACAGGAGGCAGTTTACGTTTAGAGATAACACAAATTCGGAGTGCACATAAAAGTGCATCACAGCAAACAGCATGGTTCATGGGTTGTTGGCAGTGATGATAATTGAAATCGTAGATATGAAAATGGAGATGAATATAGCGATCGCGTAAAGTGAAAAATGTTGACTTTTGTCTCTAATTGGAATCGGGCTGAAAAAAGATCTCGTGTACAACGGCATAAGGAGGTAATCGAAACCAAACAATTACCGGAAACTTGAGGAACATGGCTTATTAGAGTAGGTATATTGAAAAGGAGTTAAAATTCATGAAATGATTTTTTAAATAAGTTTCTTTTGAATTCAGCAAGTTCTGGATGAGCGGGCGAGTTTCACAAAAATATCTATCATAGTAAACAACTCGATTTGACCTAGAAAGTTCGATTAAACGATTAGTAACATCTGGATCTGCTGACCTTAGAGTAAGCTGTCTATCGCTTAAGTTTTGTCGAACACATAGTTCCGATATATAGGCTGGTGCGATTCCTTGCAATGCTTTAAAGGTCCTTAAGCAGATTTTGAACTCTATTCTTTCAGAGCATCGAAGCCAATGAAGGCGATCCCTTAGAAGCGGGGTATATCTTAGAACAGCTAAAACTATCCATTATTGTTGGGGACTTAAACGAGGGAAAGGTTGGGGAGTTACAAAGCGGAAAGAATGGGGAAAGTCAAGGAATGCCAACTTAACCTCTTTTCTTCTTCGTTTGTCTTAATTTCGTCACATTAACCACTACTCGCCAACCACGATGGTTCTTATCACACACAATAGGCGTTGACAGGATGACGTTTACCTTCAAACTGAACACTACGACACATATTTGTACTTAGTCAGCATAAGGTAGATAGTTGGACGAAAGAAATTGTAGCTGAAAATGCAATTTTGGAAAAAGGTAAAAGGATGAATTTTACGTACCAACAATAATGCTGAGTTGTGTTGGCATCCAAAAAAAGAATTATGTTCTGTCCAAGGTATAATATGTTGACGAACCAATGATCTGCGAAAGTAGATATCTACATCATGTAGTGTTGGTTATATGAGTATCTGTCGGGTAGGTTCGGGAATACCGAACCTAGCCGAAGCGGCCGGACATCGGCACAATATAATAGCGAGCACAGAGCTCGTGCCCAGTGATGGTATGTCTAGGGAAATTTCCCTAGATCTAGGGGAGAAAAATATTTTTTAGGGAAAAGGGAAATCAGCACAAAATCTAGGGAAATTTCGAACTCTGGCAAAATTTTTATTACGTACGACAATATCACTGGTATAATAGATTTTTTTTTGAATTCCCATGAATCTTAAATAGTGTTGATGTACTTACAAGCAATGTTATTTTTAACACTGACAACTCAAAATGATATTATGTATCTAAAAAGATAAATGGAGACCTCTTTAAAAAAATATTCAATTTGAGTTACAAATTCCGTTTTTTCGGTAATTGCGGTTGATTTTTATTTTGCAAAGTGATTTTTATTTGGAATTCCGTTTCTAATTCAGTGGTAAACATACTTTTAAATTATTATTTCACTTAGCAAAAAGTGTTTTATTTAAAAAAGCACAGTATTATAAGTACATCTACTAAGTTCCAATATCTTTCCAATTAATAAACATATAACTGGTCAGTGGTTGAGTGGGCATCGCGTTTGGGTCCCACTCAGGCGTTCCGTGTTCGATTCCTCGACTGGCTAAGTCCTCCATCACGACTCAAGCAACATTTTCGGCTTACTGCGGTGGTAGTAGGAGATTTTCAAATGTTGTCAGGTTATTTGTAACCCGGGAATGTTTGTCTTTCTTTTAAAAATAAATAAATAATAATAACAGGATTAGTCAGGTGATTACGTACTTGCGTAAAAGTGATTATTTGAATAATTTGACTGCTTACAATATCAAACGTTTATTATGTATTTTGTTTTGAAAAGTTTTATTTTTTATGTACATTTGTTACTATTTTTTTTTAATTTTAAAAAATAAATAAAAAAAATTGAAGGAAAAAAAATAAAAAAATTAAGTTACTGAAACAAAATGTCTAGAAATTGATATAGTTAATCCACAAGAAATAGAAAAAAGTTGACCTTTATTTCAAAGTCCGAACCCCCCCCCCCCCCGAAGCGAGTTTACGAAGCGAGTTTAAATTTGCCAAGGAGGTACCCCTGAAATCTAGGGAAATTCTAGGGAAATTTCACCTCGAAATCTAGGGAAATAATTTTTTTGGGCAGAACATCCCTGCTCGTGCCGTTCTTTCTCGTTAGGCGGCTTACAGCCAACACTGTAAATATTATATTCCAATAAACAGTCTCCGTGTACCAAAGATACTACGTGTTTTAAATAAGTAACCTTGAAAACATCCAAGAGCGATACTGGAGATTAAGGGCCCAGTATTACCTGCAGTACAGGACATCACACATCACCTCCCATGAAATGTAGACACGTGGAGATGGTATTCTCGATTCTCGCATCGAATAAGACTCGCATCACTTGCAGATGGAAATTTCATTTTTTTGTCCCCAGGCGATATACTCAGATTACATTAATGGCAACCGTCTCATTTAAAAGATATCGTTAACAGTAATTGAATATTGTATCGAGCCTTTATTTTCTCGATTGATATGTGAATTTATGTATTCTAATTTAAAATATATATCGAATACGTAGGCAATACGAGTAGAATATGATAAATGTAGGCAATTTAAGTTGAACGTTTTTAAGAGTAGGCGCCTCATTTCACTTTATCCATATTATCTATTATAAAATTTCTCAAATTTAAGTTAATTTCAGGTTATGCGAGGAAGAATAACGATCGTATGGTATGCCTCTGAATATTTTACATATATTCGGATTTGTTAAAATTCTACTCGTATTCGAGTCTCATTTTCCGATGATCGTGTGTAATGCTATTGTACTCAACAATATAACGTTTTCAGATATATTCGTAGTAAAATTATTTATCCCGAATGTGTATGTAAATCAACAGTTAGATGATACCTACCTACCTATACAATTTTTTATGTTACCTATACAGTTTACATGCGTTAGAAGTGAAATTTTCAGAAAACTAAAGTAGACAAGAGTGGGGAGGCTACGAAACACCGCACAAAAAGGAGACCGATTATTTTTTTTACATTAGCTCTCCACAGAAGGCCCCGAGGAAAATAATTCCCCTCAGGTCCTATGTCATCTTTGGGGATGCTGTGAGGAGGGTCTCTTTAGGGAAAGGAAGGAGAGGAAGTTCTGGGAAGGAAAAAGGTACGAGGGTTGGGTAGGAATCTGGGGGTCAGAGTGTCCAGGAATGACGAACGAATGTATCTATCCCTCCCACTGCAGTGCAAGGTAATTTTTCGAGAGAGTCGTCCTGCTGGAAAGGTCAAAAGAAAACTTCCAACTAGTCTGCCGATCAGGCTTGCCACGCAGTTGGTCGGCAAACGCATTCGCCGCCAAAAACCGGACAAACCTAACCCCGCGAACCCAGGCACCCCCGCTAAGTCACCAAAGGTATCGAACCACTTGGGGTGACCATGGCAGAGGTGTTGGTTATCAAATAAACGGTTCCCGGGGCGGCGGTGCCCATACCCGCCTCCTACTACCTCATTCTCTCGCAGGCTAAATCCTATAGATGTATGTGTTTGTCTCCTTTTAGTGACGCTATTTGTCGTTTCATCGAGTTTCAATTCACATTCACATAATATAGATGTTTTCACTTCAATGAAATTTTACAATCGGGGTCATTGGGGTTGTTGCTTTTCCAGTTTTAACTATCGCAGTTGTCAAAACTTTTATCTTTTGTCTTACAAAATACTAACATTTTACAACTGGGACGAACGTTTTTCGATAAATAAGAAATACTCGCGTGACTTGATCGCGATACATGGCGGTTGCGAAGAGGGAGGACTTTAGCCACAAATTTCAATTAAAGTCCAAAACACGCGCTCAACTTTGCCACCGCTGACAAAATACGTAAGGAAAGTATTGCGGGGCGGTGGCGCACAGTGGGCTGAAAATCGCCTTTCATAGACATAGAGACTTGAATTTTCAAGGGTCTTTTTTTGCTAGAAATGGATTCTGCTGCTATGCTATAAAATTTCATATGAAGCAATTGCGTGTACAAATGAAGGAGTTGTCATTTGTTTAAGAAAAATTTGTATGGCATTAAAAATGAGAATATCTCTGGAATAATAAGGTTGGCCATTACATCCTTACACACAGATATACCTACTACTATTTATTTGTATTTTTTTGACATACTTCGTATTGTGGCGCAACGAGCGATTTTTTTTTAAATCTTCAAAGTTGAATGTTGATGATTTATTTTAATGCTTAAATTAATGCATTATCATCCTCTTCTACAATATTTATCATGATTACTGATTAATAATCAATGTTGAAGCACCCATTTCCGTACATTACTTCGACCAGAACTCTCAAATATGCCAATGGTGCCAATATGGCGGAGTAACTCTAGAGTAACTATCGGTTTTCGGAAAGTAAGTACAAAAGTTAAAAGTAACGTACAACAAGCAGTCAAATTTATTGAAAAACGTATTTTGGTGAAATTTAACTATAGAACAGCCTTTTGTTTTTAACTTTAAAATTAAAAGTTAAACAAAAGTTAAACTTTATAGCATGGTAATGGTCAGCAGAATCCATTTCTAGCCAAAAAAAAGACCCTTGAAAATTCAAGTCTCTATGTCTATGAAAGGCGATTTTCAGCCCACTGTGTGGCGGTGGCGGTGTTACGTTCGATACTATCGGTGATATATCGCTTCCCTGACTGGCTGGTGTGTGGTGTGATTAGTGATTAGGGCCGTGTCAGGGCGCGGTGAATAAGGGCACGTTGACACCCCTTTCGTGCACATCCACACGGCGGTTTTGTTCGGCATATTTTGTCCCACGTGCAAATATTGCGGACGATAATAACAGTTGGTGATTAACGTATATGCCCCTGACGTGAATACTCGTGGGAGATCCCACACACTTTTTTATGCTCCGAAAGCGAGAACTTCTTCCTTTCAGAATGCGCCATTAAACAGAGCAATTCAACTGCTTAAATATTCTGCATCGAGCATGTTACCTATAGAGAGTTCAGTAACTATCTTTTGACATACGTCACAACATAGTGAAACTACCCGCATGGACTTTTTTTTCTTCTTTTCAATATTGTAATCTTCTCCGTAATAATTTGGTGTATAACTGTTTTATGGAGCGCCTGAAAAAAAAATCATTTGAGCGGGGGTAGTGCATTGCAATATCTACAAAGATGCTTTAAGAGAATAAAACATAGTTTTGGTCTCATGTCTCCAAAGGGCGTCATGTCTCAAAGAGGGATTTAACCCTGACAGCCAAATTAATGATTGCATTATAATTTAATTGAATGCCTTTATTATTTGAAATAAATGTTATTACTATATTTATTTACTAGCGAGTTCTCGGCATGCGTTGCATTTTTTTGTTTTTGCATTAACTCCTCACGAAAGGCCCTGAGCAAAATAATTTCCCGCAGGGTCTTTAACCCATGTTGTAGGAGGGAGAAATCACAGAGGCCGGCAAATAGTTCCACAGCCGAGCTATTGAACTCGATACTAATGTCAACCGTGTACAAATGTTGGGCGCGTGTTTGGCGTGTTTCCCGACTATGCACCGGTGCCGAGGGGATCAATGACGCTAGTTCCTCGGAGCATCTTCCATTGTAATACCGGTACAACAAGCACAGCATTCCCACCTCACGCCTTTGCTCTAAAGATTGCAATCCGTCTGTTAAGATGGGAGAATCTATTAAACGGACGGCCCGTTTTTGCATAGAGTCGAGGGTATTTTTCAGATATTTGGAGCTCCAGACCAGAGGTGGCTGCCAAATTAAACCGTGGGGCGCACTTGCGATTTGTACAAGTATCTGCGGGCCCTGTACAGTACCCCCAGTTTCTGAGAGGCTAACTTAACTCCGGTTTCGATGGAGCCCCCATACCTGAGCTGGTCACTTAGAGTTACACGAAGCATATCGATGGAGGTCCTATTTGGAAGATTGCTTCCATTGAAGGAGACTAGATTTTCATTCCACTTAATAAAGAAATTGTTTCTCCCTGCTTATTCTTTCCCTTTCGTCCCGTTCCCCTTCCGCCTCCTTCCCCTCGCGCGTTCCCCCTTCACCTTCCTCGTCTTCTCTCTCCGCACTCCCCTCTCACGGTTTCTCCGTCCCGATAACCCGCTTTTCCCCCACCCCACCCGCGTTCCATCTATTGAGTCCCGGTACATTCGGTTTTCAAACAGCTCGCGTGCCACCTATTACAATTTTTTATACAAATGCCAGAGCTCACCAGTATTTACAATATAAACCTTCGCGGATGTGTTCATAACAACTCACAAAAGATTCATCGCAATCGGATGAATAGGTTAAGAAATAATTTTATAACGCCAGACCTCATCTTATACGTAGAAACCATCGCGGGCGTGCGCACAACAACTCACCAGAGTTTCATCGCAATCGGATGAATGGTTTAGGGACTGTAAAAGAAACAAATAAAGAAATATTCATTTTTTTATATTAAGATATGTAATTAAAACTATCGAAGATCTTAAAAAAAAAAAAATGTTACATATAGAAATGAAAAATCAGGGCCTCGGAACAAAAGCACCCAGTGAGGTCTGTACTATCAATTAATGTGAAAAAAAGTTGTATAAAAAAAAAAAGTTGAATTGGCGTAGGTACTTTACTCCGTCCTGTTTGTGAACGAGAAATATTTTAAAGTTAGGAAAACTACACCCGTTCATGAAAACATTTTCTGGATAATATAAACATATTGAACGGTGGCGTATTTACACGTTCGGAATATTTGTACCGGATTATTTATGCGAGCTTTGCACCATGCGGTTTGAATGATGTTGGTACCTACATACTTTCCCTTTGTCGCAAAGGTTATAAAAAATACGAAAATTACCCACAATTACAAAAACGTTTATAAACACTTTGTTTACGTGCTGACAAGGTGATTTATGTCGGCTGCGTTTCTCTGCATGGGCCATTGTTGACATGAGACGGCACGCAGTCACGGGCCGAACACATTTCACTGACCTAGGCACAACCGTTATGACCTCAGCAAGAAAACTGAGAGCGATGGTCAGCATACGTACAAAGGATCAGAAGAGCGATTCTGTATCTTTTGTGGACACGGAATTGATTCCACACGTAATTTCCAGTCAAATTTGTGTGATTGTCTGTGGTTTGCAATTGCTTTTTTATGGACTGATATGTCAGCTGTCGTTTTTCGACTAGTTTAAAACACGAAATGTATGATTATTTAAAGTTGTATACCATGGATTTGACATTTGCGAAGTTTCGTTTCAATTTAAATACGCATGAAACGCTTAAGGCGGCGGTTCGCGCCGCGACCGCGACACGAGACCGAGAACAGAGATGGAGACGGGAGACCGCAACGGGTACTTGTCATTTAGCTTTGTATGGAGGCCAGTTCCATTAAACATAGTTAAACATAGTTACGATCTCGGTGTTCCTACAATGATTTGAATATTAGTCACATGCCTCGATTGCGAATAATTGAACCGTTTATACAAACAATGCTATATCCAACAATATTCACCTATAGTTTTATTAACGATATAAAATACATTTTACAACTCATATCAACTCTTTACTCCATCAAAAGGTTTTTGTATTGGATAACATTTTCCAGCTAGTAACTCAATTCCATAAAACTGATTAATCTTCCAACCCTAATTAAATAAATATAACACAAAAGTAACGACGAACATGGTGATTCTGTTTATATTATGATCTGAAACCAGGATTTTCCTTGTTAGTCTTTTCCCGGGAGACTTGCTTGAGATTAATGACACGCCGCGTCGCCCGAGTACAAGTTTTGCAGTAAACCACGCCTTGTTATAATGCAAAAGTGAAAACACTTGTACAATAATTACGCTTCCTCGTGTAACTCTAGCTGTCTTTATTTGTACATTACTTCACTAATTTACTTTCATGTGTATAGTTGGTCGTGTAATTACCTGGTTCTAGTCGCAGATGGAACTTTACTTTTCTTACAAACTGCAGTGGAGGGTAGCACCGTACATATAATTATCTTGTGTATAGTACTGGTGTGGGTACCTCTAGAAGTTGTGTAGAAGTGTGGAGGTTAGGGGTGGGGTTCTTTGCTAATTTTCGTCTGCAGGGTATCGCGCGTGCCTCGGCAAGAAGGTTTATTATTCAAGCACTCGCTGTTGACATCCACAACATACTCAAACTTGCGTCGCGTACTATAATATACTGCAGTGATCATTCGTTTCACTTGGTAAATTATCACTGAATGAAATAAAACAATTGAAGTGATTATGTATTTTTTTTTAATTTTGATTTCATAAAATTTATAAAATTGCAAGAGAAAAGAAAATTATTTTAAAGTCAGTGTAAAAATTTGCTATGATAAAAATATATGGGACTACGAGGTCCGTTGCTTTTGTTTTTTCTTCCAAACACTTTAGTAAAATTGCGTTTTGTTTTGTTCCAGAATGTTGTGTTGGTGGTCGGGGCGCGGTCCGTAGCGCGATGGACCACGCTGTGAAGGCGATGGGGTCCCGCACGCTCGGCCGGCTGCTGGACCGGCAGCGCTTCGAGAACGACGAGCTGGAGGCCCTCTACCGGCGCTACGCCCTCAAGCTGCAGCGCGCCTCCGTCTCCACGGCCCTGGCGCTGTTCGCCCTCATCGCCGGCGCGCTGTCCGCCCTGGGCGCGGCCTACGCCCGGGCGCCCACCGCGCAGAATATCTACTACGCGGTCCACTGCGCTGGCTGCGCCGCCCTGCTGGCTCTCGTGCACGCCCGCCCCACGCGCGACTCGCGCCTGTCCTGGGCGTGCCGGGGCGTCGTGCTGAGCGGGGCCGCCTTCTGCGCCGCCGGGGTGGCCGCGGGGGGCGCCTCCCGAGGCACGGCGGGCGCGCAGGGCGCGTGGCACGTCGTGTTCGCCGTGTTCGTCGCCTACGGCATGCTGCCCCTGCGCGGCTGGCTGGCCGCCCTGGTCGGCTTCCTGCTGCCGCTGGGCCACACGCTCGCCGCCGTCTTCCTCCTGCTGCCCACGGAGTTCCCACATCTGGCTTGGCAACAGGTCAGGCAATGTTCTTTGTTGTAAGAATGATTGAAACATCAGGATGTTGCATGGACAACTAACTCTGTTTATATTATTCATGGCGACTTCACTAAACACTAAACCTCTCCCTGAAATAACAATTCATTATATAGTCTAATATTCGCTGATATTGCAAGTAATAACTGTAATTGACAGTAATCGTCCTGTTACTGTGTCAGCTTATTATGTTGTGTTGTGTTATTGACACATTAAAAGAGATAATTTAGCAAACCTTGCTGTGATTTACCATTTCTTGCATAATGTTTTGTTTTCAAAAAACTGCACTACCAAAGCATTACGAAATGCTGAAATTAAAAAGATTGAGCAGATGACCATAATAACTTGTGGTATGTGTATTTGACCTCAATAATGATCAAACTCCCCATTTCACGGCAAAAACATTCATTGCATATCGAAATGATAAATAAATACCAGCAGTAGAAATAGGCTCTTGGATATTCATTTTAGAATGCAACAAAATACAGTTTAACGCATTAATGAATGATAATATTATAATGTTGGTGAAATGTTGAATTCTCTCGCTAATGATAATATTTCGCGCATATCGATCCCTACGGCATAATGTAATCTGATTCTCACATTCTGTTGAAATTGATTTGAGCTTTGAGCACAGTGCGCAGCACATTCTGTTCATTAGGTAATTACCTCCAACTACCCTTTGTAACATATTTTACTCAGTACTAATTAATTGAGATATGTTATTTACATTTGTCATCCTAAATAGTCGGTTGTACGAATTAACACATTTATTTATTCGTCCCGCGATAATTTCATACTCGGTGTATTCAACAAAATGTTTTGCCTGAAAAACACTCTGTGTTATCATGCAGAAAACAAAACCCTTGTAGTCAACGTTCTTTGTTCATGAAAGAAACCTCTTTTTCACCCGCCATAAAAACCTTTACGCGTGTCGAGTGCTTTCACAAGCGTCGCTTTTGTCTTACCTCTCCATTCATTCACTTTTCTTTTTAGCCGAGTGCTTAATTACGAGGTTTGCCTTGAAAAAAAAAACATATTATATTAGCGGGGTTTAATAAACAGAGACGTGTTCGTGTTTTTTTTTGGAAGCCATTTACGACATTATCAATAAAGCAAATTGAGTAAAAGGGCTTTATAATATAGATATATTGCAGGAATGGTGTAATCCTGTGACACTAAACAGGATTACCGTAGAATTATTTACATCAATATTGAATTCTGCCGGTAAAGTGAGTCTCCGCTTGTAGGAAACGTATAATTGAGTCTTTGCCCGGAATAATGTTGTATCCAACAAAACTATCAATGTTGAGTTATTAATGGAATAATATTGGTCGTATTAATACGCATCTTTTAAGGTAGGGATTATGATAATAAACATTTTTTAGGCCTGTGGCAGCCTTTTGTAGTTTGGTTTGTAGAAGAATGTTGTATAATTCCATTTATCAAATCACGGCGCATGGTTTAATTTATGGGAATAAATGGAGAACATCTTACTGCTTCAACTAGAAAGTCTTCAAAACCAAGAAACTGATGATTGCAGGAAAGTAGAATTTGTCCAGAAAAAATATTATTAAGCCTGCTTTTTAAAAAGATTTGTGGAATAATGTTGTATGTTGATCTTAAGACAATATCTAGAACGCAGTTGGTTTCGTTTATTCATATCGTTTTTTTTTAAAACTTTTTAAGCTCAAATACATCAATGACGTACATTTATGTGTACATTTATGTGTACATTTATTTTAGAAGAGCGTGTTGCTTTCTGTAAGGTACGAAGAGTAAAAAAACGTTTTGTGGAATAAAGTTGTACGTTAAATTGTTTATATACAACACTATTCCACAAATTCAGCGTAAATTCTAGTAATCATTACATAATATAAAATGCAGTCGCTCAAAATGTATGTGCGCACAGATCTTTTAAACTACGTAACGGATTTTCATGCGGTTTTCACCAATAGATAGAGTGATTCAAGAGGAAGGTTTATATGTATAATACATGCTCATTATAGTAGAGAAAAGCCGATAAATTCAAATATTCAATTTAGGCAGTTAGCCACAGCAACGTGTGGCCGGGTCTGCTAGTAAGTAATAAACCCTAATTTAATTGTCTTTCTTGACGACTTTTCAATTAAACATCTTAAGAATTGTATGTTCTATGTACTATTAAATGTTAACTGGTATAATATATATATACATAATTGGTTTCGTTTTTCAATTTTACTAAAAACTAGAATATTGGTGGATACAACATTCTTCTGAATTCTCGTTCTCAATTATTTCTCCCGCATTCATAATTCACTTTGATGCAGATTTTTGTCTTTGGTTTTCCGAACAGAGTAGGGAGTCATAAATTATTATCGACCGGGCGGTTTGTTTTATACAAATAATCCCGCGTTAAGACGAAGATTGGCAATTAAATGTTTATCTGGTTGCCAAGACAATTTGGCAAGCGGCCCGGGAGCCTTTGCACTTCACAAGTAGAGCCATAACCAGAAGGAAATATTCTCACTCGACACGAACTCCTCAGACCGATAGCGTTTAATGCTCTTGCGCTTGAAGCGGATCTACTTGGAATAATTTCATTTGACACGGAGACATTATTCCAAGGCGAATCTTAATTTCACTATTTTCATTAATATTTACTACGAATTACATTATGAATACAAAAAAAATGGTTTGGATAAATTGAACCTTTTCCTATTTTCATTTTCAATACTCGTGATGAAGTAACAAGAGATCTTTTTCGTTATTTGTTTTTTTCGGACAGCGTTGCAGTGTCCATCATCAGGGCAGATCCGGTAACGTTGGCTAAAGAAGGAGGTAGCGCAACACGACATAACTCCCCAAAAACAAATAACGAAAATAACTTGGTCGTGAAAATCTAAAAACGTATCTATCAAGAGATCGTCTGTGTGACTTTAAGAGCGCTGCCGGTCGCTGCGAACATTTATGAATAGGTATTTTAAAAAATCTCTTTTATTTCACTCTCTGACAGTAGTCAGAATCGCGCTATAGATGTGTGAGTGAATGCAGGCCTTGTGTGTGTGGGCTACGCGCTTCACCCGTGTCGAATTATTATTTCTGCCGACCACGCATGTTCCAATCTGCAAATGTGTAGAGACAAGACCGCTCGCAGGGGCGTCCTATTGTAAGCGTCCTATGAATATGCTATTATAGCTACTTATCGTTGTTGCGCGCACAAAATATCCTGTGGGTATTTTAGAATATTAGGATACATAATAAAAAAAAACCGAAAAAAAAAAATTGGGGACCCATATTTTTATTTATTTTCATTAATTGTAGAGTTATTTTTGATACCATGTTTGGGTGAAAACAAGTGGGCTTAATATACATTTTTTTATTAAAACCGACAATTTTTTCTTAAATTTTGCATTCAGGATTTTTGTGCGCACTTTTTATGCACATATGATATTTTGTGTAGCAAACGTAGGAAAGGCAACTTGACCTTTCTCATAGGACCCATATCCCTCAGGCCTCGGGCATATTTTTTCATAAGGTCGAAATATTTCCGCTTTGCAATAAAATCCAAATAAATGGAATATTTCTGATAGTATCCGAAAACTAAAAATTGTTTTTGAAAGGCGATGAAATACGCTTTTAAATTTTGAAATCCGAAATAAACCTTTGCTTTTCGAATATAAAAATTTTGAACGCACACATAATTTTTTTTAAAATGACTCATCTTACGTTTTTTCTAACTAAAATTACTGATAACGAAAAAAATAAAAACACGTACATATTTATTACACAAATGTATTGTTAACATTTCTGTCACCTCACTTTTTTATTGTTTCATGTAAAAATAATTAATAGATACAAAATTCCATAAGTTTCATAAACTTTGGTTTTATAAAGGTGTACAATTCCATTATTTTGTGGTTAACTTTTGAATTTGAATATAAAGTTTGATATTTTCTCTTTCTCTTTCGAACACCGTTTAAAACTTATTTCTCAACATAATAGTAAGGGAGACACAAGATCGATATGAGTTGTTCCCAAAGCTAACAAATAGCCGAGGGGGGGGGGGTTAAATTTGGATTTGTGACCAAAACACCCAAATAAATTGAAAATGTATTTTTTTAGCAAAAGGTAGAGAAAATATCTTGTGCTGATAAATATGTTTTATTTTATTTATTTTTGTTTCAAATTACGAAATATTGGTCTTAAAAAAATGAATTTCGTATGATTTTGGATGCAACTTAATTTTTTGGTAATTTTTTGACAGTTAAATAGAAATATTAAAAAAATATTTTTGCTTTACCTACTGAGTTAATATTGAAGAAAATATATATATTTTAATATTTAATATAGATGTATAATTGTACAGTGGAGTTATATAAATTACATATGGTGTACATACATAGGATACGGTTACATACTAAAATATTGTGCACTTGGGAGAAATTTGAAAAATCTAAATAAAATAGAGGTGAATATAGATTAATAATAAATAGAAAGAATGAGAAAAACAGGTAATTATTTAGTTAATTATTCCTGATGAAGTTTGAGTTTCAGTTTATTGATGTCTTTGGTTTTTTTTATTTCAATGGGAAGGTTGTTGAAAAACTTTATTCCTAAATAGATGTAATTGTTTTGCATTAGTTTGGTATTAAATTTTGGTATTTTGATGTTATCTTCATATCTTTTTGATTTTAGTTTAAAATTTTTTGATGATATTATCTTTGTAAATTTGGGTAATTGCATTTTTCTTGAAGATATTCTCTACTCGAGGCACCGTGAAATCTGCGAAAAGCGTTTCTGTTGGATAAGTGGAGGGTTTCTTTAGGATTACTTTAATGATTAGTTTCTGGATTACTTTGATCGGGGTTAGAATATTGTTGTATGACCCCCCCCCCCCATGCAATAATTCCATATTGAATTAATGACTGGATTAGTGCATAGTATACTCTTTTTAGATTGTTGAGATTATTATTATTTTTTTATATGAGCTCCACACAGGAGGCCCTGAGAAAAATAATTTCTCTGAGGGCCTAGGTCATCTTTGGGGATGCTGTGTGTATATTATTAAAAAAACATTTCTTTGGGTAATTTTAATTTATGTGCGACAAATTTGAGTTAAAAAAATAATACGAATTCTTGCACACAAAAAGACTTTTTTTCTCATTTTAATTTTATAGTTTTATATTTTTTTTTATATTTCTGTAGTATATAGGGATTTAATTTTATAATTTTATATTTTTTTATATTTCTGTAGTATATGTAGTATATTTTTTTAAATAATTACCATTAATTACAAGTAATGGTCAGAGTTGCCTCTAAAATGATTAAAAAGATGAATTTTTGAAAAATGGGATATATTTGTCAGATTATTTAGGAAACCGTGGTGAATCAAATGGTGTAAACAAAAAAAAATTTGGCCGAAAACCTCACATGGGATATTTTGTGAATGCAACGACGATATTTTCTCAAGAGTTTTGAGAATAAATATATATATATATATTTTTTTTTATACGTTATTAATTTATCAAAAAAAAACATTCTTGCATCTATTTATTATATACTTGATGTGGAAAATAACATAGTTACTATATTAAGCCAAATAATGTATATGCGGATATACAATTGGATATATGCATAATAATAATTATACCATAATAAAAAGTCATACAGCTTCATATGTGCTAGAGCTACAAAACTACACTACTTGGATGTTTTTGACCACAAATGTTTAAAAAACTGGCGTAAAAGTACTAATGACGTGTAAGCCCATAGAAGGGTTCTCGAGAAACACAGAAATGCATTGATTGAAATTGCACAAACGAATTGGTTATGGCGACCCAGCTTGAAATGCTGCAAATGGGTCCAATCTTTGTGGCGTCATTTTTAGTTAAATGAGAACAAATAACTTTGTAAAAACAGCTTTATGTAATCAATATTATCAACATATTTCGAAAACAGAGTATTCTCTTCGTCAGGATAAGATTAATATTAAAAGACAAACAAGTATAGGCATATGAGAATTATAGACAAAATATTAAAGGGAGAGGTGATTAATTACTTAAAAATATCACAAAATGCAATTATACATATAAAATGAAATATAAAAATTATTTTTAAGTTAAATACCCTTATAGTATAGCAAAGTCATTGGAGAAGCTGTGTAGAGGATATTTTTAATGAAAGGAAGGAGAGGAATTTCTGGGTAGGTAAAAGTATGAAATGATGGTGGAGAGAGTCCAGCTGTAGAGATCAAAAGATCTCCCACTTCCAGTTTCTCCCAATCCGGCCCGCCACGCAGTAAGTGGACAAAATCATCCGCCACCAAAACCCATGCAGACCTTACCCGTGAACCCGGGAACCCATGCTCAGTCACCAAACATAGCGGACCACTTGGGGTGACCAAGTGGCGGGGGTGTTGGTTATCCAATAAATGGTTCCCGGGGCGATGGTACCTATAACGCCTCCCAAATTAAAAATTTATTATAGTACTTGACATAAACAATTTTAATTTTGCACATTTTTAGTATGAAAGCTCGGTCAGTATTGGTATACCGCGATGAGTCACTGAACAGAAAAAAAAACGAATAAAAATATCGATTTCTCGGGCAAGGACAACACTAGTCTACCGATAAAATTCGTTACATCACTACTTCGCTTTATATGTATTTGTCAACACCCTCGTTCCCCGGCCCCCCCAGGAGAACTGAGCGAAAGGGACACCTGCACGTCGGGCCGAAAATACCTAAATAAAATCTTCGAAATCGATGTTTTGTATTCCCCATTTTTCTTCTCCAAAACTGGACCGATTTTAAATTTTTTTTTCACTAACTGTATTAAAAGAAAATATTCTATGTCGGTACGTTTTGCTTTTTTTCAAAATACATTGTTTAGTTTGTATACTGAACGTTTTTTGACGGCGTTTAAATTAGGCAATTTTATTCATTTTTGGAAGGTCCTAACTTCTATAAGAAGTAAATTATCAAAAAAAGCAAAACGTACCGACACGCTAGTGGTCGATATCTATATTATGTAAAAAAAATTTTGCTCTAGGGTCAAAATCCAGAGAGATAAACGGGGAATACGTTTGTATGGAAAAACGCAGCTAGTATTTCCTCTTAAGAAGTGTGGTGCAGAGTTAAAAATGTCAAATTGTGTATAGTGTGTATTGAAAGTGTGTGATGCACGATAAATAAAGAAGTTTTACTTAGAATTGGTGTTGCATCGACGGAGGCTAAAATTTTTGCCTAATCTGCCATGCGATTCTGTATCTTTTGTGGAATCGATTCCATACTTAATTTCCTGTCACATATATGTGACAGGAAATGACAGTGTCTATGGCTTGCAATTGCTTTTTCTATGGACTGATATGTCAGCGGGTTGGTTTATTTATGATGTCAACCATCGTTTTTTAACTAGTACATACATGGTTATTTATTCATTTACAGCCTTACTAAAAAAAATTTCAGCACAACCGATAACTCGTGTTGCTGCCGCAACATGAATAAAATAAAAATTCACTAAAACACGAAATATTGCTAATAAGATGTTCTTAAAATGCATTTTAAACCTGGCAACAATATAATTTTTTATAGTGTACATAATAAATTGTTTTTTTTTTCCTTCATAACCGCTAGGTGGCGGCGCCTGCGCATTCGTCGTTTGCGCTCAAACCGCGAAAAAAATTTCGCTTCGCGGATGTGTGTGTAATATTACTTAAATGTGATTGTAATTTCTATTAATGTGACTAATTCACGCTTATATTCATATAATTGATATATTTACCCCGTTTTTGTGGTTTTTCATAAGTTTTAGTCAAGTTATAATAACATTAATCGTACTTTGAAAATTGAAATGTCAAAAAGTATATTATATGATACGTGAAAATTCAAATTTACATTTGAAGGATTTTATTTTATGAAAATTTCATAAAAGTGGTGTTTTTTTTTTAAATATTAATATCTAAAACTCATCAAAGAAATTAACGTCTTTAGAGATGCAAGAAATCTGTCATAAAAGTCGGTATTCTTTTTTAGGTTATTTTTTTGGCAATGAAAAAAAAAACCTTGAAATTTTTTATAATTTTTTTATTGTATGCACGGGAAAAAAGTGAGGTGACAGTTTCAAAAGGACTGTATTTTTCAAATTTTGTTTTTTTTATGTTTCTCTACACTTTCATCAAAAATGTAAGTTGTTGGTAAGAAATTTTTTTCCATCTTTTTCCGCGTTTGATTCTTAAAATATGGCAGTTTTTTAAAACTAAAGTGTATTTAAAACACACAAATCTAAAAGCTAATTTTATCTAGTTTTCATAAATGGTATTTGTTTTGTATAAAGAACATTCAAAATATTTTGGAAAATTCCAAATTTCAATAGAGCAGTCCCATAAAACAGAGATAAACTACCCTCTCAGGCTATGTAAACAATGTATATTTTTTTCCATGAACAATTTTTTAATTAGTAATGTTTTCACATCCGCGACCGTTTGTCAATTGAATAAAATTTTCACTGGGTTTTTTAGTAAGGCTGTTAATGTACGTTTAATAGTTGTATACTATGGATTTGACATTTGCGAACTTTCAATCTAAATACGCATGAATTACTTAATTTTGTGTAGCCCAAATTAAGAACCTAATAACCTATTTTGTGCACGTGAATAGTTGTTTCTTGTAGTAATTGTTGAAAATAAGTGTAATTTCCGTAATCCGTGGCTAAAAGTGCGGCGGTTAGTGGAATAATTAATGTATATCGTCCCCAAAAATTCAATTATTCTGTACGTGTATACTGCCAAAATAGCTTTGCCTTAAATAGGTTCTTAATTTGGGAAAAGTAAGTATTTAGTTTGAATAGAAAATTCGCAAATGTCAAATCCATGACATATAACTTTAAACGTACATAAAATTAATAAATACTCACGCATTTCGTGTTTTAAACTAGTTGAAATACGACAACTGACCATAAATATCAGTCCATAAAAAAACAATTGCGAGCCATAGACAATCACACAAATTTGACAGGAGATTACATGTCGAATCGATTCCGTATCCACAAAATATACAGAATCGCTCTTCAGGTTCGTTTGTTGGGAACTCGCGGTTGGATTCGTTGTAGAATTTTCGGGCAATCTTCTACTACGGACCTGAAGATTTTCTGTAGAAATCAGTCGAGCTTCTTCGATCTTCCAATGATAACATATTGAAGTACCTACTCATCCGAATCTTGCACATTACATGTGTTTCTTACGAAACAACTTAAAAAATATACTATTTTATGGTTAAGATAATATGTTACGGTTTCTCTCGATTGACTTTTTTTCTTATAAAATTAATCACAAAATAATTTTTTTTGTAAATAATAAAATTAGATAGAGCCTAAGATTCATAATAAATTGTAAAGCGCCCTTGAGGTGATTTTTCACAAAAACGGCGCTCTAGAAATTATCCAATTATTATTATTATTATTAAAATAATTTTAAAAAATCAGGATGTGTAATTCACACGCGGTAGAAGTGAAACTAGAAAGTCGCTAGATGTCGCTTTCTTTTGCTTGTTTTTCTTAAGATTGGATATTGATTTCACAAAATAAAAATATTTTTTTGGATTTCGTAGGATTCGAACTCCCATCGCTTGATTGATGTTTGTCTTTCTGGCCGCTGAGACTTGTCAGGCACCTTGCCAACTACGCTGTGGAAGGCATGCGCCGAGGTGCGAATTTACAGCATTATATTAGAACCGAGTATTTGTGTAGAACTGAGTTGTGACGCATTTCTGTTTCACCTGAATTTCAAGTCACTAACGGCGCTAAAGAAGTTTCACTTCAAAAACCCCTTTTTAGCGACTGCTTCTAGATTCCGTTTGCCAATGTTTATACCTATTAGGCACATGAATATACACATTTTAGGCTTGTTTATTAAAAGCAATGGTCTGCAAGTAAGTTTCGATGGTCCACAGATAAATGCGAACATTACTTAAACCATTTTTGAATTGTTTTGTTTTTATAATTTTTATTAATAACCCCCTCGGGCCTCGACAATATTTTGAACGTATCCGAAAAATAAAAACTGTTTTTGACAGGTGATAAAATAAACTTTCAAATTTTATAAATCGAAACTAACATATAATTTTTGATGTATAAATTTTTTCATGCAAATATAAAAAGTTTACTTTACGTTTTTTCTACCTAAAAATACTATAACGAAAAAAAAATAAAAACACATACATTTTATTACACAAATGTATATTACAAACGTTATTGTCATCTCAGTTTTTTCTCGTTCCATGTAAAAATAATTAATCAAAAATTCCCAAAGTTTCATAAATTTATTTCAAATTGCGATTCGAAAGTTTTGTTTCATAAAGGACCACATTTTCCTTGTTTTGCGGTTATTTTTATATTTGAATACAAAGCATGATATTTTTCCTTTCTAACAACGATTTCTGCGAGACATATATGAGCTGTTCCAAAAACCGGACACATCAACTTTAAAAGTTAATGAAGCTTTTGTAATTTGGTTACAGTTAATAGTTTTATTTTATTAACCATTTCAAGTGTTCTTTGATCACTTTTTTCTAATTATATTTAACATTACAAAAATCATGTAAGTGGTCTGCCGGATTTAAAATAATGAAATTAGTGGTCCGTGAGGTCCTGTTTTGGCGACCGCTGTTCTAAAGCACGCTTGACGTTGATGGGATATATGTGTAGCAGCCAGCCTCTGCTACCACATGCTCTGGATTGTTTCCGAAATATATGGATCTTTCCAGAAGCGACGCCCATGTTAACGTGCTCGAATACCGAACTAACGAGAACGTTCCGGCCGCCTCTCGTTAAATACACCTAGCGCCGGCATTACGATGGCTGGATGTGTAGGTACCTATCGCATCGATAATGAGCTGCAGACCTACCTACCTCTCACGCGTTCCTGAAAAGTTATGAAACATTACGCGCCTGAAATGCACAGTTCGGGCGCTTTCGAGAAAGTCGCCGAGTGAAGAATTACTACTAGACAAAGCAATACTCCGATTCGCCGAACTATGTAAAGGCGCTCAGCAACGCACACAATTACAGTGTTTCCAGTGTTTACATAGCGTTCCAGTAAAAATCCACGTTCGTTTGTTTGTTTGGTAGTGTATTTAATCTGTTCCGCTGTCCAGTTCAGAATTGATTTGTAAATTTGTTAGAACTCAATAAAGACTTCCAACACGCAACCTCAATCTCGAGTTTTACATATATATTCGTTTCACAGTTATTCGCAAATTGAGCTTGTAGAATCGTAGAAATATTTATTGATTCGGTGGCATTCCCGCAAGCCTACCGTTATTCCCAGATTACTGTAAGTAGGGTATTTGAGGAAAAAATCTTCCCAATTCAGAATAATTGATTCTGCGGGTTGCGAGTCGGTGAACTGAAAATCAGATTATTCAAATAGAGTTACCCGGCATTATCATTTTGGTAAGTCCTTTTGTAGTGCCGTAAGGGTTGTGTTTGTTACTGTTATGCGATCCGTGCAACGGGAGGCGATGTGGAAGTTCGCGGTCACTGTCGGGGAGTGCGTAATAAATGGAAAACTAGCAGTTAAAAACCCGCTCCCCAGGTTTTTACTGCTAGGTGTGGGCGGTTTTTGGTTCGGTTTCGCCCAGTTAGTGTTGGTGACCATTTTATAAATCCAATAGGAACTGGTTCCAAAAATAGCCCGTTCCTCGGATCCACTGTCATCCAGTGATAGCTAGTCACCGGGACAAAGTAACCGAGACGGGCAATGACGTCATATGTAATATGTAGCCGCGTGATACACAACTATATACTATCGTCACTCTTTCATGGGAAATCAGAGTACCGGACCTAAGCAAATCTATATAAATAAAAATAAATCGCCGAAATGTATGTACGCGCATAACTTTCGACCGACTGTACCAAATTGGATAATTATTTTTTTATTGTCAGGAAAAGGTTTGTATAAAACTACTGGTGAGCTCTGGCATTGTGAAATTTGTATAAAAAAAAGGTAATATGTGGCACGCAAGCTGTTTGAAAACTGAATGTACTGGGAGAACTCGAGTTCTAGGGAGGGGGGGGGGGGAACCCTGGGGGGGGGGAAGGGGAACCTGTGAGGGGAAAGGGGAACCTGAGAGGGGGAGGGGAAGTCGGGAGGGACGGGGGAAGGGGGGGAGTGGTGTGGGGAGGGGAAGGTGGAGGAGGTAGAGCGGGAACTAGAGAGGGGAAGGGGACGCGGGAGAGGAAGGAGAGGTGGAAGGGGAGGAACATATTATATTACGCATACCTACTAATTTTACTGTTTGATGATAGATGGCAGCACTTCCGTTTGTATCTATTTGTAAATAGCGTGTGTACGCAGACGCAATGGTAATAATACTGTTTGATATTGTATATAAAATTACAACCAACCAGCCCATTAATAATAATAATATTTTGATGACTTGTTTAGCGCCGTTTTTGTGAAAAATCACCTCAGGGGCGCTATACAAACTTACAATACATTTCTTCAATCTTACTTCTAAAAACTACAGACTAGGCAAACCATTATAACAACTTATGGCTAAAAATTGCATCCACCGGTTCATTCATCACCGATTCGAAACTATATGTGCAATATAGGCTATGCAGTGCACAAAAATAGAATTGAAAGCGTTCAAAACAGATTTTTAAGGTACCTCAATTTCCGCTCTTTTCGATCTCATGTTAGTAATGAAGACTCTGCAAAGTTCTTCAAAATGCAAACGTTAACTTGTCGAAGAAATATAGCAGATTCGGTAATGTTATTTAAAATTACACATAACTTAATCGATTGTCCTGATCTTCTCCAACGCCTATCTCGTCGCTTACCTTTAATCTCCCTCTTTGCAAGACCAACTCTAAACAGAACTCATTTATCTACAGATCCACACACTCATTTAACTTAAATTATTACCACATTGACATATTTAACTCAACTTTACGTGACATAAAACGAAAACTCACCAAGCAACATGACTCGAACTAGAAAGTTCAATCCCTATATATTCCCGTCATTTACCACTTAATCCTATCCCTATGTTCCTCCTCCCCCCCCCCCCTTTTTATATTTTGTAACTAAACAATAAAACTAAGAAAATACCCTTACACTGTCTCACTTTATTATCTATTATTAATTATTATCAGTGGAAAGTTCATAATTGGCATAATTATCATATTATTATTGTATTATTTTGTAATCTCTGATTTGCTGTCAACTTTCCCTAAAATAAATAAAATAAAATAAAAATGATTTCACCATTTTTTTTTACATTAACTCCACTCGGGAGGCTCTGAGGAAAATAATTTCCCTCAGGGCCTATGTCATCTTTGAAGATGCTGTGTGGTGGGTGTGAATGGACGCGATGCTGCGTAAAAATCTACTCTACAGGCAGAAAATATACAGGACCATACTTACCTGGGAGGTCACTTGAGATTAACACTGTTATTGTTTATTTATATAAATTTGATCTAAGGAAAATAATTTCCCTCAGGGCCTATGTCATCTTTGAAGATGCTGTGTGGTGGGTGTGAATGAACGCGATGCTGCGTAAAAATCTACTCTACAGGCAGAAAATATACAGGACCATACTTACCTGGGAGGTCACTTGAGATTAACACTGTTATTGTTTATTTATATAAATTTAGGTACGGTTCGTACGCAGATGACATAATTGGGATCTATAATATATAATGTGTTCTTTAATGAGCGTATTTCGAAAGTAAAAGCAAAATTCTATGACGGGCGGTCGTTATCATAATTATATTTCTAATCCTGCTTTCTGATTTGAAGTTATATAATAATACTAGCGAGTTCCCGACATGCGTTGCAATGCCACTTAAAGAATTTGTTTCTCCCTGCGTGTCCTTTCCCATTCGTCCCCGTTCCTCTTCCCCTTCCCCGTCTTCCCCCGTTCGTTCCCCTTTCACCTTCCCCATCTTCCCCCACCCTTCTCTCGCTTTCCCCCGTCCCGCGAACCCCTCCTCCTTCCCTCCCTGCCGCTAAACTACTATATTAAATACACTCATTTTTCAAAAAACTCGCGCGCCACCTATTGCAAATTTTTTAATCCAAATTTCATAACGCCAGAGCTCACCAATATATGTAGAACCCTTCGCGAACGTACGTACAACGACTCGCCAAAGTTTCATTGCAATCGGGTGAATAGCGTAGGAAATAATTTCATAACGCCAGAGCTCACTATTATATATAAGCACATCAAATCCCAAAAGTTTCTTCACAATCGGGTGAATGATTTAGGATCGCATAGGGACAAACAAAGAAACATTCATCTTTAAATATGAAGATTTATGTTTTTATCCATTTTAAATTTCGGCGTGTGTTAGGTGGGAACCAACCAAAGATATTGAAATATAAGTAGATGTGCTATCTGCTGTTTTTACTATGTGGGTCTGCGCTTTCGGGTGTCGCCGATATTGTTTACCAATTAACAAATAAACTAAAAGAACAAATAATTAACGAATAAACCAAACGAATGTTAAACTAAATGAACGAATTCTTTCCTTATTCAAAATATATTGTTAACCAATATTAATGCACATTTTCAAAATATCAACGAAATGAACAAATTATTTTTGTATGAAAACTACGCTAATTAGCGCGTAGTCCGGCGACAGTTGCGCGGACACCATAGCATATCTATTCTGTATTTGAATATCTTTGGAACCAACCAACATTAAAAAATATTATTAAAAGGAAAAAAGTTTTTAGGCACTAATTTATTTTATTTTATTAACAACCAGTTTCTTTTTAGCTCAAGCTTCAATTTGCCAGCATGTTGAATATTATCCCAACTGCTCTAAAACCTTCGTCTATATGTTTGTTATTATTTTATTTTTAATCCAGATTAAAAAAAAACACTGTAGTAAGTAGACTTGCGAGTATATTCTGATCCACATAACCATATGATTCTTAGAATTTTAACCCTCGATTATTAGTAATTATTAGTATACATATGTATGTATGTACAAATATTGTATTACTTGAATGAAGAGTTTCTTCCTTTAGAAATACCTACAGACAATAATTTGCGCTGATAAACTTTGTTGGGTAAGCTTGAAGCCTACACGCGATGGTTTTACAACTGCCACGGAACATTGATGAATAAATAATGCCCGAAGCTCTTCCTGCCAAAAAATCCAAACCATTTTGGTAACCAAGCTGTGATTTTCAATGTACTTTTAGTTACATTAGAATTTAAAAAAAAAACGTTAATTAAAAACCACAAAATTTACAATAAACTGTTTGTCGATCGGGTTCGAAAGAGCCTGTTCCTCGCTAAGATAAACAGTAAACTAAAAAGAAATGCATATGTAAATATGTTTTAAATATAATTACATTTATTCAACAATGTGCGAACCCTACGTGCGAAATAGCATAAAAGGAAATATAGGTTTGATGTGTGCGGGATAACAGAGATGTGTACAGGGAATTATAATAATAACAATCTAGAGTTGTGAATGATGAATACTTGGAGAAGGTGGATGAGTTTGTGTACTTGGGAAGTATGTTTACGGAGATATGAAGGCTGATAGAGATATTGAAAGAAGGGTAAATGCATGTAACTCCATTACTGGAGGACTGAACGCCGTTGGCGCCAACAAAAAACTGTCCAAAGAAGTGAAGCTAGCCGTCCATAATGGAGTGCTGGTACCTAACCTGATGTATGGCAGTGAGACATGGAACAGGCAGAGGAAGGATGAAAGTAGACTGAATGCTTTCGTAATGAGATCCCTGAGGCCTATGTGGGGTAAACCCATGTAGGTACGATCGTGTGAGAAACGTGGAGATCCGCGAAGAATGCAAGGCTAATGTAAGCGTAATGAGTAAAATTAAGAAAGGTACGCTCAGATGGTTTGGGCATGTAGAGCGAATGAACGAGGAAAGGAATGTAAGGAGAATATATGACGCAAATGTGAATGGTAGAAGATGTCGGGGACGCCCGAGGAAGACATGGCACTACCAAGTGATTCAGATATTTGAGTCGGGCCATGTCAAGAGTCAGAATAATAGAAGAGCATTTATGAGACGATGTATGAATGTGAACGAGGCAAGGAGTGTGTGCCAAGATCGTAGAGTTATTTGGTGTTCCGTCATCTCTGCCTACCCCGTGGGAAAGGGGGTGATAGTGAGTTATATCTAACAATCTAGATTTAAAAAATAAATGAAAAATTGGATCAAGGCAACAGGAAGAGATTTTATAAAAAACAAACTGGAAAATAAAGAATAACTTATACACTAACAATAAACACAACACGATTAACAGAAGCAAAACACTCAAATCTATTCTTTATTCGCTGTTTTTACTTTATACTCGAGCAATATTGTAATGGCTATTCAGATTTGGTCACCAAACACGGCTAAGGCCATTTCAAGCATAGTTTATTTGCCCACGCCTGGATTAGAAACCGCGACGAGAGTAGTCGAAAGCCTTACCCCACGACTGCTGAGGGCTGAAATTACCGAAATAAAAGCTGTTTTTTAAATTTTCACCAATTCCGAATTCAGATTTTCATATTATTACTAGCTGGTCTTATTACTGGCTAGAAGTTGTTTTTCCCTGAGTGTTCTTTCCCATTCGTCCCGTTCCCCTTCCGCCTCCCCTTCTTCTCCTGCGTCCTCTCCCCCCTCTCGCGTTCCCACTCCGTCACCTTCACCTTCCCTCTCCCCACCCCACTCCCCCTCCTTCCCCCGTCCCGCGAACCCCCCTCCCGAGTTTCCCTTCCCCCTCACACGTCCCCTTCCCCTCCCTCGTTCCCCTTCCATCTTCCCCGCCTTCCCTCTTCCCTTCCCCGCTCCCTCGTCCCGCCACCCCTCCTCCCGCGTTTCATATATTCAATCCCAGTACATTCAGTTTTTAAACAGCCTGCGTGCCACCTTTTACAATTTTTATTCGAATTTCCATTTTACCGGGGGGGGGGTTTCAATTAAAGCAGCCCGTACCCGTAACCTTGTCCGGCTCGTTCGACACGCGAAAGTATGCTCTGATAACATTATTTTATTATTATCGACCCCCTTTGATGCTGTGCCTCTGGTACCTTTCCAGCCCACTGGACAGGAAGCTTGTGCTCACCGCTTTGTCGCTGCCGCCCTAGCCTATACCCCGTAGCCCGTAGCCCGTAGCCCGTAGCCCGTAGCCCGAACCCTGAGCCTGTAGCAAGCTTGTAGCATGTAGCCGCCCACGCCCGTCCCCGTCCCCGTCCTCCCCGCCTAACCGAGGTAACTGCGCGCTGGCAACGGGTGGCTTATATCTGATATCCGGGCTAATATTATATCTATGTTTATTTGTTTATTAAGACATACACAGTATATTATGAAACAAGTTATAAAGTGTATCAAATTATGACATGGTTATAGTACATATTACAGTTTTGTGCAAATTAATGAAATAATTGCCAATTATTACGGTAAATCCATAAATTGCTTGTAAAATAATATTTTTACATAATTATACAACAACCATTATGCAAATTATTAGGAAATCGCTCCCCTTATGGCTTCAATTACTGCTCACACTCGTTTTGGCATGAACTCCGCTAGTTTTTGACAATTTTCAGAAACTCTCTCATCCCGAAATCAAACCTGTGAGAGCGTTTCTGCCATCTTTGTTCTTGTAGTGCAGTCGATTCTGCATACTCTAGCTTTGCAAATAGCCCATAAATTCTCAATAGGGTTCATATCTGATGTATTCCCGGGCAAATCTAAAAGAGTTTTCTCCTTATCCTGGAATTATTTCATAATTTCCTTGTGTTGTGGCATATTGACCAAACTGAAAAACAACCAAATGTTTCAATAAATAACTGTTTTGGTGGTGTTTTTCACACATGGGGTTTGGATCTTTGGATTTCACTTGAAAAGTGCCAACCCCAAGGAGGAGCAATTCTCCAACAGAACTCTGCTCCCTGCCACGAGTCGAAGGAAATTATGAAATATTTACAGGACAAGGAGATAACTGTTGCACTATATATTTATTTATTTATTTATATGTAAAACATTTTTTAGCGGTTAATATAAATGTAGATAAATTTCTTGTAATTATTTTTTTATTTTTTTGCTATACCTACGTAAGTTTGTTATTATTATGAAAAAATAAATAAAAGGTACACAGCAATTACATATATAAAGAAGTAAATAGGTACTACGAAAATTGTTACAGAGTAGTGGGTGTTAAATTTGTTACTGTTAACAAACTATACGAACCCTATTGCGAATTTATGGGCCATTTGCAAAGCTAGAGTAGGTACCCAAAATCGACTACAAGAACAACGATGGTTGTTTCATAGCGCTGATGGATTTCATTCGTTTTGTGCTCCGATTGTCATACGGGATCGGAGGAATCCAGATTTTTTGAATTCCGCACAATAAGGGTGCCTAACTACACGGTAAAAGGCGTTAAGTACCGCAATATCGCCAGTCCGTTAGTCCGTTGCTAACCACCATCGTATCGTGACATTTCGCTCTACGCCGAAGTGTTATTTATCCTATCGTTACATAAAGTGTAAATCATATCGTATTATATCGTATGCTTTGTGTGAACTTCTTTCGTAAATCGACTCGTGACTCAAACTTTATCGTAGTTCTAATAATCGAATAGAACAATCTTATCGAGCGCTTATGGACACATCTGTGACTGTCACCAAACGGAAACCTAGCCAGAAGACACAACAGCAGTGAGTACCTCTTAATTGTGAATTACCTTTCTTGTTTGGTGGTCGGGCATAATCGTATCGAAATCCATAAGCATCTTAGCAAAGAGTAGCCGCAAGGTTATTTCTAAACCCCCGTGCATCGTCATGATTCAATGGCAGAAATGCTCTTTCAGATTTGATTTCGGGATGAGAGGATTTCTGAAAATTGTCAAAAACTAGCGAAATCCATGCCAAAACGAGTGAAAGCAGTTATTGAAACCATAAGGGGAGATATTTCCTATTAATTTGCATAACGGTTGTTGTATAATTACGTAAAAATGTAATTTTACAAGCAAATAATGGTTTTAACATAATAATTGACAATTATTCCATTAATTTGCACAATACTGTACGTATGTCCATGGAATGTCAGTAGGTAATTTCGCCCGAGATGAGAACGGTTCTTAAAATTTAACCAATGAATATATCTGTGTGCATTTCACCGCAGTACAAGTTAAACCCTCAGAAAACTAAAGTGGACAAGAGTGGGGAGGCTACAAAGCATCGGACAAAGAGGACACCGATTATTCTATCTCATTCTCTCGCAGACTAAATCCAACGTATTTGTCATACAGACAAACAGAACAACGTCAAATCACAACGGTGCTAAAGAAGTTTTCACTTTAAAAAAACGTTTTCTATCCTGTATTCGTTAACCTAATCTATAATTTTAGGAGATAATTTTCGAGTTAAAACAATTGTAACTTTAGTCCCAAAATGTATGTACGAAGTACCTAACATTTTTATTTAACATCATCACTTTTAACAGACATGAGTAGGTAATAACGTTTTGAACAAAGTTCGTTTTTTTCAGTTATTTTCCGGTAATACAGCGCGACGACATATTATTTGTTTTAGTTTAGAGTGATAGTTTGGATACTTTAATTGTCAAAGCATGAAGGTCATATTTTCATTTATTTGAACCAAAAAAAAACATAAACAAATATTTCAGCTGCGTCAAGTAGGTTTAAACTGAGATTTTTACACATCACGTGAACAAAATACACACACGTAATTTGGAAGTAAACTCCGTAAACAGGGAAGCATTTCCACTACCGATAAGTCGCCCTACGGAACCGACTCCATAAATACCCAAATTGAAATGGCTATTTACAGCTCGGTGCTCTACGCTTTCCGCTCTACGCCGCGGCCTCTACGATATCTTGTCATATCGGATAAACCGATGTAAAGTGTATCCTTCCACCTATTTAGTTTTTTAAATACATTTTAAAAAGTAAGTATATTATTTACAATAGGCCACTTGCATGGATTTCATAACGACTTGGAAAAAATCGTGTGGATAGATCTTTTTACTAAGATTATGAAAATGTTAGTAAATTTTTTTAGAAATGTTCAGTTTTATTTTTATTTTTAAATAAATAAATCCATTATTTGGACTCGTGACGTCACTACATGAAAATGTCCCGTCTCCGAAAATGTTACTATTGATTTTGTAAAATTCCACACTGATTTTTTTTATATGGCAACACTTTGATTTGAGGCGAATTTTTGAATTTGACATTTAATGTTCACTAGATTTATTGTTTGTTCTCTGCGAACTTATCATTTGGTTTGACTTTTTGACAGATGTTATGAAGAGAACCCCGTACATTTTAGATGTCGATACGTGTTTTAGAGGTATAATGGTTATTGTACCAGACGTATCAAGCCTGTACAAGACTGTAAAAAAGGGTACCGGTTTCAGTACACGACCAGGATGAAATGTTTGAAATAATAATACTGACCTCGCGTGCACCCAGTGCCTGATGAGTTGAGGACACTGGATGTGCCTACTCCTCTGCCCAGTCCTGGTGCGTGGCGGTTGCCTGAAGTAGGGCCGGCTTTCTGTAGGAGACTGATGGCACCAGGAGCAAAACCTAGGCAGAGGTCGGCGGGGGAGGCAGCTGATGATAATAACTTTTCCCAGAAGGAAATAATAACACGAGTTTGACGTTGATGGAAGAACTGATTTATTAAGAGAAATGGCCGGGTTTATATACCCGATTTCCGTGACAAAACCTGTCACGTGGTACATTTTTGTGGTGGGAGGTTTTACCTAGCCCTTTACCTATATAAGGTGTGCCTTTCTGTGGGCCACCCATTTTGGCAAACACTTGCTTGAAAGTGGTTGATTAAAATTGATTTCTTAAATTAATTATACAGGTCAGGTTAATGTATTTACAATGTTTTCCTTAAAACTACAGTGTTTCTACGGATGTTCTACATTCGTAGATTTTTTGTTTGATAAGTTTGGGTTGATTTTAAGGAAGTTTGACTTTTTGTCGGTAGGTATTTGTTATTTAACAAAGTGTTTGAATAGTTACAAAGAAGTTAATATTTTTCCCAGGTCCCCCGTAAGCTTGGCTATCGAAACCTTTTGGTTCCGTCGCTTTACGAGGTCCTGGGATTTTTAAAATGGAGAAAAAGTGAAATGATGCTAAAGTCTCGAAAATCTGCTCAAGTGCTGATAGCGCTGGCAGTTTAAGAGTTACAATGTTTATTTATGGCTCTATGGATGCCCCGTAGGACTCTGCACTGAAACGTCTTAGTTTCAGCGTCCTACGGGGTGTTTAAACGAAGTTATATTAAAATATGGTGTATTTTTGACCAATATAAAGGCCCTTAATAGGGACACCCAAATTGGTGTTTTGGCTTTGTAGCCGGAAAAATAGCCCTGAAGGCGATGAAATAATAAGTTTAGGATGTCTCCTGGTGGCAACTTGGTAACCAAGTTTTTACTTGTGTCACCAGGGCATCTGTGTATTAAGAAAAAGACATTTAAAATTGAAAAAATGTGTTTTGAAAAAGATCGTTGCTGGCGGCACGGTATTATTGAACTTCGTGGCCAGGACGAAAAAAGGCCCTAAAAAGGGCCATAATTAAAATAGAGAGCAGCCCGCTTGGCGGAGCTGCCGCCTCCTGCAGAGCCATAACAGCAGAGCGGCAAGGGAGGGAAGGCAAATGGCCCTTCTTAGGGCTTTAGCCTAAGGCTGGAAATTAAGGCCCTCAAAGGGGTCTTAATTAAAAATAAAAGGAGGCTAGTCAGCCTGGTTGCCTTTGGAGGCGTAAGTAAGCATAAATAAAGTATTAATTGTTAAAATTATTAAAATTATAGGATTCTAGAATGTCTCCCGGTGCAAACTTGGCACACAAGCTTTATTTGGTTGCACCGGGGCATTGTACATAGCAAAAACATATAAAATTAAAATTAATAAATGAGGGAGAGCAACACGTCGGTTACACTACCCCCGTGTAGCTACGCTGCACTAGTCTTCACGACGTGTTGAAGGTCGGTCAGTAGGGGTCGCATCAGTAGGCGGGGCCGGCAGGATCACAGCAAGCTTCACGGCAGGTCGAACGTAGACTCCGGTGCTCGTCTGGATGCGGGCGGTCCTTACTTCGCCGTCTGCAGCAGGGGTAGCGTCCAGGACTCCGCCGCGGGGCCAGCTGTTGCGGGGCATCGCGGGGTCCATGACGACCACCAAATTTTTCTCGTTGATGGGGTTGCTTGACTCCCCCCGTGTAAAAGGCGCCACTTCCTTGACAGTGGTACTGCTGGGGCAGGGCGGGCTCGTCTTTGCTGCGCCGATGAGGAGCACGACTGATGTGACAGAAGTACTGCTGGGGCAGGGCGGGCTCGTCTTTGCTGCGCCGATGAGGAGCACGACTGATGTGACAGAAGTACTGCTGGGGCAGGGCGGGCTCGTCTTTGCTGCGCCGATGAGGAGCACGACTGATGTGACAGAAGTACTGCTGGGGCAGGGCGGGCTCGTCTTTGCTGCGCCGATGAGGAGCACGACTGATGTGACAGAAGTACTGCTGGGGCAGGGCGGGCTCGTCCTTGTTGCGCTGACGAGGAGCACCATTGACACCACTTTGGGTATGGTGCCGTCGGCCTGGCGTCACATGTGGTAGACGTCGGCTGTTGCGGGGTTTCTCACATACGTAGGGTCGTGGAGCACCTTGTGATGGGGAGCGCGGCAGTCTCCGATGCCGCACCAGTTTCGGATTTTGCATGTCTTTGTTGAATGTCCTTTTAAACACACGCGGCAGAGTCGGGAACTTTTCACCGTCTCCCATCGTAATTTTACATCTTTCCCGACGAACTCACGGCAGTCTTCGAGCCAATGACCCTTTTCGCCGCACTGTAGGCACCCGTCGCGATTTGTACTTTCGCTAGGGTTCGTGTTGTTATACGAGCCATATTGTGGTGACTTTCGCGTACCTTCACTATGTTTTTCACGACTGTCATATTGTGGTGACTTGCGCGACGGACTTTCACTATGTTTTTCACGGTTGTCATATTGTGGTGACTTGCGCGACGGACTTTCACTATTTCGCGGCCCGAATTCTGTTGTGGCGAACGAGTGTTCGCGACGCGGTCTAGACCTCGCGGGGTCGACCATACCTGATTTGGTGATGGCGTTCGCGATGGTCTTCAGGAAGGCGGCGTACTGGCAGATCGTAGCGGGTGCGTCGTAGCGCCGCACCTCCATCAGCCACGCCAACCGCATCGTGCACGGCATCTTCCCCGCGATGTCGCTGAGGAGCGCCGGGTTGGTCAGGTATCCCTCATTGTTGAGAGAGCGAAGTGATGCCACCAGGTTCTGCACCGTTCCCGAAAAGTCTGCTATTTCTTCTAGAGAAGCCTCTGCTGTCAGCTGAGGGAGCCGCTTGGCCTTGTCTAGCATCAAGGCGGCCAGCGAAGTCGTCCCTCCGTAGCGCTGCTCCAGCACGTCAAGGATTTCAGTCACTTGAGTGGGGTCCATCAGGAGGGGTCCCACGGCGTCTCGGGCCTTCCCTTTGAGGGCCCGCTGCAGTCGGATGAGGTTTTCACTGCTAGTCATCCGGCAGGTAGCAGTGGATTGGTTGTACTGCGCCCTCCAGGTGGGCCACTCCAGTGGGTCCCCAGAGAAGGGAGGCAGGTCCTTGGCCATCGACTGCCTGGCGATGAGAGCAGCCATCCGGGGGTCATCCTCAATTGTGGGATGGGGGCTGTCCTGAGCCCTTGAAGCTCTTATGGCCTCTGTGAGCGCGTTGGTGAACTGGGCCATCGGGTTGTCCGTCTGCTGGACCCAGGTTCTGGTTTGGCGGGCCGTCTCCTCCGCACTTGGTTGCGGTGGGAATAGCGGCAGGCCGGAGCTCGGACTGGCAGCGGATGGTATTTGGTCATCAGGCTGCGCCGGCTCATGATGTGCCCACTGGGCGTATGCAGATGGTCCCTCAGTGTGGTAGTAAGTACACATGGTTCGAAAACTACCTAACAAACCGAACTCAACAAACTCTTATCCACTCTGACAAAATAAATAAAAGCAAAAAATTATCCATGTCTTACGGTGTACCGCAAGGCAGTGTACTAGGACCACTCTTATTTCTTTTATACATCAACACACTATGTACCATGGATATTGGAGGTAAGATTTTATCATTTGCCGACGATACAGTCTTAATATTCGAAGATGAAACATGGCAAGCAGTTATTAATAAAACTAATAATGGCCTAATAAAAGTGAGGCATTGGCTTGACACAAATCTCCTTACACTCAATATTGACAAAACACAATATATGACGTTTTCCATACGCAAACATAATTTTCCCAACAACTGCCCTAAACCAATAATTCACTCGTGTTCACTAAACATGCACCCACACCCACCCGGAACCCCACCTATTACAAATTGCACGTGTCCTACCCTTAAATCATCTAAGGAAGTTAAATATCTGGGCATAATCATAGATGACCAACTACGTTGGGAAGCACACATAAGTGACACAGTGAAAAGACTCCGTAAGCTCTGCCATATATTCTGCTCTCTTAGATCCATCTTAGACCTAAAAACCCTTAGAAGCGTATATTTTGCCCTTTTTCAATCCATTGCAACTTACGGTATTTTGGGATGGGGTGGTTGCACAGAATCCGTCATTAATCCAATAATTACAGTTCAAAAACTAATACTGAGAATCATATTTAAATGCCAACCTACCCACCCCTCTAATGTGCTATTTACTAAATTTAAGGTCTTAGATATTCGCCAACTATTCACTAAGACAAGCCTATCCTACGTACGGAAAAATAACCTACTGGTGGCTCCACAACATCAAGCCAAAACCCGCTTTTCATCAAATCTGGGATGCATGGTTCCTAAAACTAGAACCACATTCGCTCACCGACAATTTTGGTTCATTGCCCCCAAAATATACAATGCATTGAGCACCGATATAAAATCAAGTATTACCATACCTCTTTTTACTATTCGTGTTCAAAATTGGATATTCGAAAGGGGACGAGATTTCTTTAAAGAATATCTGACTTCCTAACCATTATAAAGGAATAGAAAATAATTAAATTAACTAAATAAAATATCATACTTCACATCTTTTTCTAACCTGACTTCACTGAAATCTAATCTAACCTAAATATATACTCTTCTAGGTGATTAATTACCTACCTTGTCAAACCTCCAGAAAATTTTTTAGCTTTCATAAAAAAAAAAAAATTATAGATTAACATATTTAAATCTTACTTCTTAGTATTTTATATTTTTATATAGTTATATTTTAGTATTTTATATAGTTATAAGTTTATATTTTAGTATTTTATTTTTTATGTATATTTTATATAGTATTTTATTTTTAACTTCTTTCAAACATTTTCTTTTTTATAATTATATATATATATGTATATGTATATATGTGTATGTGTATGTAAGTGTATATATATATATATACGTATGTATGTGTGTTTGTATGTATTTGTATGTGCATACGTATACATATATCTTGTTATATTTTACCTTAAATATTTTTATCTTTTTTCTTTCTCTTGTTTCTAATATCTTATAATTTCTATTTCAAACCTATATTTTGTTCTAGTTCACACATTGTATAATTTATATCATGTTTGATTACCTTAACATGGGCATTAGCCTAGTATGGTAATCAAGAAAAAAACATAAAAGTGTATTTTCAAAAATTGTACGAAATAAAAAAAAAAAAAAAAAAAAAAAAAAAAAAGGGGGCGGCGGCAGGGGGCCTCCAGGCCCTGGCTGCGCCGGCGAGGCGTACCTCTGGTCCACCAGAGGCACAGGGTCCACAGGCATCTCACGTACGGCGGGGCGCTGCCTCTGGTCGTCCAGGGGTGCGGGCGGTACGGGGCCGGGAGGTCCATGCTGCATCCATCCTTGTCCCTCATGGTGACGAAGGAGCGGCGGCGGAGGGCCTTCAGGCCCTGGCTGCGCCGGTAAGGCGTACCTCTGGTCCACCAGAGGCACAGGTCCCACAGGCATCTCACGTACGGCGGTGCGCTGCCTCTGGTCGAGCAGGGGTGCGGGCGGCGGTACGGGGCCGGAAGGTCCAGGCGGCATCCATGTTGGACTGCCATTGTAGTTGTGTTGCGGCGGCGGAGGGCCTCCAGGCCCTGGCTGCGCCGGCGAAGCGTACCTCTGGTCTACCAGAGGCACAGGTCCCACAGGCATCTCACGTACGGCGGTGCGCTGCCTCTGGTCGAGCAGGGGTGCGGGCGGCGGTACGGGGCCGGAAGGTCCAGGCGGCATCCATCTTGGACTGCCACTGTAGTTGAGGGGCTGCGGCAGGGGGCCTCCAGGCCCTGGCTGCGCCAGCGATGCGTACCTCTGGTCCACCAGAGGCGCCGGTCCAACGAGCATCTCACGTACGGCGGTGCGCTGCCTCTAGTCGAGCAGGGGTGCGGGCGGCGGTACGGGGCCGGAAGGTCCAGGCGGCATCCATCTTTGTTCCCCATAGTAGTGAGGGGGCGGCGGCGGAGGGCCTTCAGGCCCTAGCTGCGCCGGCGAGGCGTACCTCTGGTCCACCAGAGGCACCGGTCCAACGGGCATCTCACGTACGGCGCTGTGCTGCCTCTGGTCGTCCAGGGGTGCGGGCGGTACCGGGCCGGAAGGTCCAGGCGGCATCCATCTTGGATTGCCTTGGCTGCTTGGCTGCGGGGCTCGGCTATCTCGTGCCGGCTCAGGAGCGTTGTGAGGCTGCACCCATGTTGATTGTCCATGGCTGCTTGGCTGCGGGGCTCGGCTATCTCGTGCCGGCTCAGGAGCGTTGTGAGGCTGCATCCTTGAAGGACATCCTTGACTGCTTGGCTGCGGGGCTCGGCTATCTCGTGCCGGCTCGGGAGCGTCGCTTTGTGTCAGCCCTGAAGTACTGCGTTGTGGCAGCCCTGAGGTGCTAGGTTGTGTGAGCCCTGCGGGGCTTGGTTGTGCAGTAGGCTGTGGCGCTTGTAGGGCTGCCATCAGCTGTTGTATCTGCTTTCTCTGGTGGCGCAGCTGTCGTCGCAGCTGGCGCACCGTATCCTCCGTGGCTGTGGAGGATGGAGGTCCCTCATCGCTGTCCTCTGCGGAGCTCGTCACCGGGGTAGTGCTGGATGAGGGCCGGGGCGTGGCGTCAGGGGAGACGTCAGGCACGCCCAGGGGCTCGTCTCCGGCGTCCGGAGCAGCAGCCGGGGGCTCAGCAGGGGGTGATGAAGGTCCATCGTCTTGCGCCGTCCTCTTCGATCGTAGGGCGGGCGGAGACATCCTGGAGTCGTGCAGCGGATCCGGCTCGAAGGACCACTTGTACCAGACGTATCAAGCCTGTACAAGACTGTAAAAAAGGGTACCGGTTTCAGTACACGACCAGGATGAAATGTTTGAAATAATAATACTGACCTCGCGTGCACCCAGTGCCTGATGAGTTGAGGACACTGGATGTGCCTACTCCTCTGCCCAGTCCTGGTGCGTGGCGGTTGCCTGAAGTAGGGCCGGCTTTCTGTAGGAGACTGATGGCACCAGGAGCAAAACCTAGGCAGAGGTCGGCGGGGGAGGCAGCTGATGATAATAACTTTTCCCAGAAGGAAATAATAACACGAGTTTGACGTTGATGGAAGAACTGATTTATTAAGAGAAATGGCCGGGTTTATATACCCGATTTCCGTGACAAAACCTGTCACGTGGTACATTTTTGTGGTGGGAGGTTTTACCTAGCCCTTTACCTATATAAGGTGTGCCTTTCTGTGGGCCACCCATTTTGGCAAACACTTGCTTGAAAGTGGTTGATTAAAATTGATTTCTTAAATTAATTATACAGGTCAGGTTAATGTATTTACAATGTTTTCCTTAAAACTACAGTGTTTCTACGGATGTTCTACATTCGTAGATTTTTTTGTTTGATAAGTTTGGGTTGATTTTAAGGAAGTTTGACTTTTTGTCGGTAGGTATTTGTTATTTAACAAAGTGTTTGAATAGTTACAAAGAAGTTAATATTTTTCCCAGGTCCCCCGTAAGCTTGGCTATCGAAACCTTTTGGTTCCGTCGCTTTACGAGGTCCTGGGATTTTTAAAATGGAGAAAAAGTGAAATGATGCTAAAGTCTCGAAAATCTGCTCAAGTGCTGATAGCGCTGGCAGTTTAAGAGTTACAATGTTTATTTATGGCTCTATGGATGCCCCGTAGGACTCTGCACTGAAACGTCTTAGTTTCAGCGTCCTACGGGGTGTTTAAACGAAGTTATATTAAAATATGGTGTATTTTTGACCAATATAAAGGCCCTTAATAGGGACACCCAAATTGGTGTTTTGGCTTTGTAGCCGGAAAAATAGCCCTGAAGGCGATGAAATAATAAGTTTAGGATGTCTCCTGGTGGCAACTTGGTAACCAAGTTTTTACTTGTGTCACCAGGGCATCTGTGTATTAAGAAAAAGACATTTAAAATTGAAAAAATGTGTTTTGAAAAAGATCGTTGCTGGCGGCACGGTATTATTGAACTTCGTGGCCAGGACGAAAAAAGGCCCTAAAAAGGGCCATAATTAAAATAGAGAGCAGCCCGCTTGGCGGAGCTGCCGCCTCCTGCAGAGCCATAACAGCAGAGCGGCAAGGGAGGGAAGGCAAATGGCCCTTCTTAGGGCTTTAGCCTAAGGCTGGAAATTAAGGCCCTCAAAGGGGTCTTAATTAAAAATAAAAGGAGGCTAGTCAGCCTGGTTGCCTTTGGAGGCGTAAGTAAGCATAAATAAAGTATTAATTGTTAAAATTATTAAAATTATAGGATTCTAGAATGTCTCCCGGTGCAAACTTGGCACACAAGCTTTATTTGGTTGCACCGGGGCATTGTACATAGCAAAAACATATAAAATTAAAATTAATAAATGAGGGAGAGCAACACGTCGGTTACAGTTATGGTGCTGATTTTAACAAAATCAAATTTTATAAGATTCTTATTATTATTATAATTTATATGTTCAAGTATATTACATTGGATTAAGTAATATAGACGTTGTACATTATAATGATTTATGATCAATAAGATGGATCCAGGAAAAAAATATTTATGAGATGTAATATTTTTGGTATGCCTCGTTTTTCTCCTGTGCCATTCTTGTGGAAAACGTTAATTTTTTTAAAATGATATTCGGCTATGTAATTACCGTTTTTTCGCGCCTATAAAATTATGTCCCGTCTTTCCGGTTTATAAAAAATGGTCTGATTTTTCGAATTGAAATTTTCAAAAAATCGCCAGTTTCAAAAATATGATGCAAGTGGCCTATTATGTAGATAAAATACCAACACGATAACCTCAATGTCAACACTTCAAAATGCCTTATTCTACCGCTCTTTAATCCTTTTTTAAGTGAACACTTTCACGGATTTTTAATACATTAATGGATAATAAAAGCACTGCGTTTGTGTATTCATAATTATTAAAATATTATGAACTTTTCGATAGGCGGAACGGGCAAGCAAATTTGAGAGTCAATTTTCAATTTGAGAGGCGGGTATGGGTACCGGGTACCGCCGCCCGGGAACCAACACCTAACCAACACCTCTGCCATAGGTCACCCCAAGTGGTTCGCTACGTTTGGTGACTAGCAGATATGCCCGGGTTCATGGGGCGAGGTTTGTCTAGGTCCTCTCACCTTCAGCGTGGCGGGCGGAATCGAAAGGCTGGTTGGGGGAGATCCATCCCTTTGCATCGCAGTTGGAGGGGCGGATTCATTCGTCCGTCACTCCTGGACACACCTACCCCCAGATCCCTACCCCCCTCTCATATTTTTTCCTTCTCAGAACTTCCTCACATTCCTTTCCTTAAAAAGGTCATCCACACAGAATCCCCTAAGATGACATAGGCCCTGAATAAAATAATTTTCCTCAGGGCCTCCTGTTTGGAGCTAATATAAAAAATACCCTTTAAATGTATGAAACTACGTTTTCTATTTTTCGCAATAATTATGTGGACAATTTGTCTAGAAATACCATACATATTATTTTTACGCAAATGGATTTAAAAAAAATACATTAAGTTCTAATAAACATGTTAAAATAGGGGAGGGATTGAGTAAGAAAATGAGAGTGGTAATTTGATGACTATTGATTAAGGCGGGTTACGTGTTGCACACCTTACAAAACCACGTTGGAATAAAAATATTATCAATTGTAATTTATAACGCCATAAATCAATAATAGGACATCATTAAGATATAAAAATTAAAAATTCAACATCTTTTACATCTGCATTCATTTTAAAATTATGAAAGCTTGTTAATTTGTTGTTTTTGTCAATTTTCTCCAAAATACTGTATTAGTGTAGTGTATATGAATATGTATGCTGTTTCAATGTCTTTCAACAGATGTCGTTAGTACAGGTAGTTATATGTAGTTTTAAGGTATCTCAACAGAGGTCAGTAAAGTTTTATTATATGAGAGAGTCATCTTAACAGCTGTCGCCTGTTCGGGTCTAATACCCAAACGGTTACGGAAATAGCCGATGATATCCGATCGACAGCTGGGCACCTTCAGTGACCAGTTCTCCCACCTTAGAAAAACACATAGTATCCATTAGAACGGACTTTACCGTCTTTCCAAGGATCGGGGCTGAACGGCTTAACCCAGTAGTCTTATCTCACTTATTATGTAAAATAGCTTCCTTTATCGTTCCCATAGAGTACTTTAGTACTTACATTATTTGCATGCTGCGTGCGTCATCTGGACACACAATAGAAACCTGTATTATCGACATACAAACTGTCGATAAATAAACTAGATAAAAAAAACTGCAGGGGGCAGTAACCGCACTAATTCAATTATAATCTTAAGGCATGCTTTAATAAACATCCTGTACTACATTTTTTTGCAAACTCAATTTTTTTCCAATTGAATACATAGTTCTTGATGAAATTTTCGAAAATAAATTATTTTCTGAAAATTCAATTCGGCACTCAATCATTTCGTCTGAGTTAATCAACAATAACATTTCACGTCGAAACTCGGCACAAACGAAAGTCAAATCGAAAAGGTTTTCGTTAATTAAAGTTGAAATAATTTTTTTAGCCATGGCCGTCCGCCCGGTTGAAGTCCGTAATTCATTTTATATAATCAAATTTAAATCATTGTTTTTAACCGCAGACTGTTTTATTTTGCGAATGCTTTTGTAAATTATTAATTCTTAATTTTAAAAATTATAATAATTTGTGTTAAAATATTATATTGGAGGTAAGGTACCTACTCTATCACTTGTCTGAATTATTCTTCACACAATCAGTTCCAATTTTGATAATGACACTTAAATTCAATGAAAATTTGAGTTCATTGAAAGTGAATAATTTCACACAGGAATAACGCACATCACAGACAACTGAAATTAGTCCCTATATTTGATTAAAGTATTAAATTATTAATCTTTCTGACGGTAAACTTCGTTAACCCCTCATGCCTTGGGCCTGTTTTGTCGTAAGATTAAATATTTCCGTTTTGCAATAAAGACCAAATAAATGGAATATTTCTGAATGTACTCGAAAACTAAACAAGTAAAGGTAATGAAATATGCTTTCAAATTTTATAATTCAAAATAAACATACAATTTTTTAAATAAATAATTTTGAATCCAAACATAAGAAAGTTTTAAAAATGGCTCTTCTTCCCTTTTTTCTAACTAAAGTTACATAAAATGAAAAAATATAAAAACACAAATTTTTCATTAGACAAATGTATTACAAACTTTATCATCACTTTACTTTGTTGTCGTTTCATTTGAATGTTTTTCAATTGCGGTCGGAAACTTTGGTTTCATAAACGTGTACATTTGAATTATTTTGTGGTTAACTTTTAGAATAGTTTAATTGAAAGCATGGTGTTTTCTCTTTCTAACACCGTTTAGATCATTTTTTTAACCATGATATTAAGGGAGACACAACAAATAATCAAACCAAGCGATGGCTTAATGCAGGTCAAAGGCAAAATTAATTAGATTCATATTTTTTTTTATTAATCTCCGATACTTGTTGCATCATAACTTTATTTACAAATGCATCACAAAACAGTACAATATGGTTTACACATCTAGCATCATGTAAAAAAAGCATATGGTAATCACGTTGTTAAAACATATATAATTATTTATTTATTTATTAAGAATTCACGCCGATTAACCGCTTTTACATAGCAATTCCAATAATTTGAAATGGATATACACAGTTAAGAAAAAAATATTCATATGATAAAAAATTAAAAAGCACATATTGAAGTGACAGCATAAAGTAAAAATAGTAATCTATTATACATAAATACATGAAGAAAAAGTAAACCTTATATACATGATTGTATAAAAGATATTATGAACTAAAAAATTACGTAATAAAAATAAATTTAAAAATTTCCGAAAGTAAACATTGATGAAGAATATAAACATTCAAAGTATATTAGATTATAATCTAACTGAGATGCGCTGACAAAACAGCTTTAATTAAATAATATTTGTATGTTAATAATCTTTCTATATTTATCACATCATCAACAACATATTTATTACCAAGTATATGCAGGCTATTTATTATGGCATATAATTCAGCATTAGATCCTGTATTGTTACAATGGTAAGGTAATTTGTGACGAACTGATCTACTCGGTACATGAAAACCTATTAACGAAAGAAGTTCAGGAGAGTTCAACAAGTTATTAACAATTTTAAATAAATAAAATACTCGTAAGTCAGAACAAATTCTTCTTTCTTTTAATGTATCAATTCCCAGTAGATGTAACAGGGAGAAGTAAGTAATGTTTTCAATAGATATACCCAATTTAAAATTAATGTGACGTAAGATTTTCATGTGTACTGAAAAATGTATTCCAAATGGTGGTGTTAAATTCTAGTTAGCTTCTAACAAGAGATGTGTATAGTGGTGTATTATCTCATTGATAGCTTTCCTTTGATATTATTGCTTAGGGATGTCTTTCAGAATTGCACGAACGCTCGGTAAAAACATTGCGGTTTCACGGAAGAAAGGTAATCCTTTTCCAGAGGAAAATTTTAATTAACCTGGCGTTGAGTCCGTTTTCATTCGTAAAAGTGATCCTGAGAGATATTTTACTTTGCTGTTATCAGATTTTCTTCAGTGGTTTTATTATGGCCTCTATCTGTATTTGACTTATCTAGGACTCTTTTTTATTATTTGCAAGGTAAAATCCACTCAACAAGACAGGGAACCGTGAACTCGTAGTGGAAAAGTAATTGTGTGCAATTGAATGAATCCAGGAGCAGTAACGAACCTTTTTTAACAGCATCGCATTCATTCGTTCGTTCGTTCCCCGCGCATCGTGTGCAATGTGCATGGCGTTGTATGGGGGGCCAGCCAGCCGCTTAATGCTAAATGTCACGCTCTAATATTCTTTTGGATACCACACTCACCCACAGGCACACGGGCACTCAGGCACACGTGTATACAGGCACACAGGTACACGTGTACACAGGCACACAGGTGTACAGGTAGTGTCTGATGGCAGATTTCACCCCACTCGCCGCGTAGGCAAGCCTTTCCCATCAAATTTAACGGTTTATCAATATGGAAACTATTTTTTCGACGTAGTTTTTTGAACAGCCGATAATATTTTATCGGACCCATGGTTATTTTTGTTTAGACTGACAATGGTTTTGGTTACGGGATAAATTATTTTATTAAGTTTACTGTTTTTTAACCGCGTGTCAAATTAAAACTTCATTGCAGTCATACTTGTTTTATATCATACCGTTTTATAGCAAATTTTTTTGTGAAATATCACGTTGAGGGCGCTTTATAAAGCTAGAAAATTACTACAAACTCTATTTAAATTTCCTTAACAATATTTAGGCATTTGAGTAGATTAATCGGGCTTTATAAAATATGTTTTTTCAAATTTTCACGTGTCGCGGACTGTAGTGGTGTCAAGGTATATTAACACAACATTGATTCTGAAGCGGTACGAAATTCGCTGGGTCAGCTAGTATTATAATAAAACAAATAAGAAACATATTTCCATTTTAATTTATTTGACCGTAACCGGTTTCAGCTTGTTAAAGCGATCTTCAGACTGGTACAAATTATTCTTAACCTACGGTTTATATACATAACATTTGGGGCAGGAGGAGAGAGGTGGTCTTCAAGGATTTTATTCAATTACATGGGTTTTATTACATTTATTACTAAGTCACGTCTTTGAATGTCGAATTTCTAATTATTTTGGTAATTCCCAGTAAGATTAATTACCTCGGGTGTGAAGCTTACTTCAATATTGTTCGAGGAATACCTTACAAGTAATATGAATTATTAATGACCTAATTTTATTCTTTTCAAATCGTTATTATATTTTTTATTTTTTTTTTTTTTATTTATTTATTTATTTTTTTTTTATTTAATTATTTATTTATTTATTTATTTATTTATTACACGCCCTGATGGGCTTATGGTGATATGGAATTTTTGATTGATGTAATGATTTTTGAAGGGATACATGTTTTACATTGGAGTAGGAATAAACTTATAATAAATTGAATAAAATCCTTGTAGACCACCCCTCTCCCCAAGAATGCCAAATGTACTAAAGAATGTCTAAAACTGCATTATAAGACTAAAAGAATACCTATATTATGATTTCGTAGATAAAAGAATATATTAAATAATATTTAATATGATATTTTGTCACTTAATTGTTGATATTATCCAATCAAACCCAACGGGATTAATACCGATAAGAAACAAAAGTTCACTAATTTACAAACTAAAGGTTCAAGTTTAACAACTCGATCATCAAATTTAGTCTCCTTCACGACCGAGGCAAGTTGTATCCAGATAAATCGGGACAGATTACCAATTAGCGTCTACTGCAATCTCAGCGTTTATAGGCGATATGTACCTACTCGGTATTGTACCTACTGTTGGGGTTTTAGTACCCAATCAGACGGCATTAGATACAATCGCTTATTAAGTGCTAAGTTCGGCCCCGAAGGTAATACAGTGTAAGACGTTTGCTGATGCTGACGAGGGTTGTTAATTGTCTTTGCTTAGGGAAATGGCAGTATCAGGTACTAATTGGCGTGGTTACTGGGTGACCTGGACTTGCACACTAGATTTCATCTCCGTAGCTTGTAGCCCACTCAGAAGCCGTGAAAGTCGATACCAGTCGAGAATACCATCTATTACCAGCCAAATAGGTGGTTAGGGCCGGTTTTATAACCATCCTTTCTTCATGCTTGATCCAATTTTTAACTAATATTTGGTCTACCGCTTGATTCTGCCGTTTTATAAACATTCGCAAGGCTACCGGTCGGTTTTGTAACGGTTAATGCTTTACGGACCGATTTTGGTCAGTTAAATGATAACCATCCGTTTGCTGACGTTTTTTGACAGTTGTAAGTAGGAAGTTTCAGTAACGCCAGCCCAGCTTTATTTCTTTTATATATTCAATAATATTATTATTCAATTTATAAAAGCAGTATTTATAAATAAGTTCTGCTATGTAATTATTATTACTAGTGTCAGCTGTTTCGCCAACTTTGATAATGCCTTCAGAAGGCGAAACAGCTGTCACGCTTAATAATAATTAATAATTACATAGAAGATCGCGTTTATAAATAAACTTTTTTTTTAAATTGAATATTTATATTATTTATTAATTGAATAATAATATTAGAATATATAAAAGAAATAAAAATTAAAATGGGTTTCTACAAATCAAACTTAACAACAATAAATACGTTATATTTATTGTTGTTAAGTTTCTAAGCTTTGAGATCAATGCTGCAAGCAGCTGGCGATTTTACAGCAAGTAGTGCATTGTTCTACGGAGAGTGACCCAAGTAATAAAACTTTCGGACTAAATGTAACCGATGACCGCTAGTAACGCACATTTGTTTATAATACGTAAAATAAGATAACGAACTGATAGCGGTCCGTTAACGAAAAACAGTTCGTTACGTAACTGAAATTTGGTACTTCGTTTATAAAACCGGCCTTAGCTATCAGCTAGCGTTAGATAGTTAGAGCTAACCTGGTTTACTGAATATAACAACATTTATTTGTGAAAATAAGCCGAGTATCACGCTCATACTGCGAATCTCTTGGGGGTGGTGATCATTCATTTTCATCCAAGAAAAATTTCTAATCAAGTTTAAAAAGTTCAATAAATTTTCGCAAACACAACTTGTTTTTCGGTTGTCATTTTCTAAACAATTATCTTCTTTCGCTGATTGATGGCGTACTTTGTGAGTATGGAGTATGTAAGTTTTTAAGTTTCTAAAAAAATATGTGTTATTTTTTAAGAGAATATCTATACATTTGCAACGCTGAAACGGTAATTATATGAAATTCCCTCAATTGAAAAAAATCGCAAAGTATGCTCCGAAAATTAGTTTTTTTAATATTTTACAAGTTATGTGTATGAAAAAAATACAGTGTTTTTTTTAAATGCTATTTAAGAGCGTTTAACCAGCCAGCGGACTAAAATCCACATTTCGTCGAAAGTTGTTCTTACGATCGTGCAGGGCGGTTACAACGAAAAAGATTAATTATTCTCCGTACCAGCTTTTTTAAATTATAACTCAATATCGAATTTATTTCAATTCAAATTAGCTTTAATTTATACCTTCATCCAAAAATGCTGAAAGGCGTCATGATAAAACTATTAAAATAATGTACTTTTTGTAGTTATTTTTTGATTATAAGTATTTATCATTTTTCAATAATGTCTAAATTTAATAAGAATATTAAAAAAATCTGAAATATGTTAATTTGTAAGTGCGCAAATAAATACACAAATGGACCAATTTTCGTCAAGAAACACATGTACGTACATATTTTTTAATGATTTTATAGAAACTAAAATTAAAATTCTAAAACGCGCGTTTGCTAGATAATGTATTGATTTATTTTACTGCATGATTATATTATTTGAAACGGGTGTGGTATAATACAAAATCTTTTTTGAAAATATAACAAATCTGCCAACGACCTATGAAATAACCTTATTATACTAAAAATTAAAAAAATTTCTCAAAATTTATTACATGCGAATGCTAGATAAAAGAACAATCTTTCGAAATCCATTTATAATTTTTTGTGGAAAAGAATCAATACGTCTAAAATCTGATTTGAAAATGACATCTTTCTGGTTTTCTCTGGTAATGCCCTCTTAAGATACTTCCCACCGGATTTTTGATCTATTTTAACGAATTGTGTTTTATTAAACATTTACTCAATTTTCGCTTAAATGTTATCGTTTTTAATATTAGCGCGCTCCTTCTAACATTCGTATTTACATACGTATCTCCCCGCTTCTTCTTTTTGAGCGCTTACTACCGGGCCTTAAATTTTCATAGTTTACAAAAAACCCAAATGTATCACAAAATTTTAACACGTAAATACTTAATTGAAATTGCTGTGTTTGTATTTTTGTGTAATTCCGTTCGGTTTGGCAAAGTTTTGTCACTTCAATAGACTGTTTCTCACACCATTTTCAAGCCACCGTCATCCAACTTAATTAATAATTGGATCTTATTTACTTCGACCAATCGTAATGAGATGTAAATAAGACAAATAGGTAGATACATATATTGTTTACATTTGATGCCTACAATGTGGTACTCAGACCAACTAAATTACAGATCCCGAGAAATGATTGCTTCATAATACCAATCCACGTCTTGCGGTGTCGGGGCGGTAGGTGTTTTCGAGTTTTCACCCCGAGACGAACCAATGTCGCCTTGGTCGAGACAATGTAGCACTCCATTTTGAATACCTGCCCAACCTTTCACATTTTGCGGCTCTAGGGGGAAAATAAAATTACTCGACGCCTAATGGGCATTTTTTGTCTGGCATTTTATTATTTTGCGTGCGTAGTTTAAAAGTTTTACGATGTCTGACTCATTTATTTACCCTAGTTGAGCAGTTTCGTCATTTTATGGGAGCTTATTGATTTATCGCGACAGATTTTTATTATGATTTTGCAAAATAGGCAGATATTTAAATTTATTCGTTTCCATTGTCGTAATTTTGCAATTCATTCATATTTGTATATAATGTAACAACAGTCGTTCTCTCCCTTGATTAGAGGGTAGGGTTCTAACATTACAAATTTACAATCTGTACCTTTGCCCTTTCGGAAAAGATCCTGCGTACCGCAAGGGTTTACGCCACTGGCTGGGTATTCCAGAATATCTACTATAAATTGGTATTATATATTATAAGTAGGTATTGTAATGTCAAAGGGGTTGTAGAATCTAAGAATGATACAATTTTATTCGGGAACAAAACTGATGCTGCCTTTTATTCAAATTTATATTTTTATTTTATTACTAGTTGATCCCGGCATGCGTTGCTATGCCATTTAATAAAGAAATTGTTTCTCCCTGAGTGTCCTTTCCCATTCGTCCCGTTCCCGTTCCGCCTCCCCTTCTTCTCCTGCGTCCTCTTCCCCTCTCGCGTTCCCACTCCGTCACCTCCACTTTCCCTCTCCCTCCTCCACTCCCCCCCCTTCCCCGTCCCGCGAACCCCCCTCCCGAGTTCCCCTCCCCCCTCCCAGGTCCCCCTCCCCCTTCCCGCGTTCCCCTTCCACCTTCTCCGCCTTCCCTCTTCCCTTTCCCGCTCCCTCGTCCCGCCAACCCTCCTCCCGCGTTCCATATATTCAATCCCAGTACATTCAGTTATTAAACAGCCCGTGTGCCACCTTTTACAATGTTTATTCAAATTTCCATTTTTCATGTATATTTGGTACCTAACGTAGGTACCTATTTAAAATATCTAAAATTCTTGATTCGATTCAAACTATTAGGGGAGTACCTACTTTAAATAAATTTATTAAAGATTTTCAAAAATAGATTCGTGATTGAACAATCAATGTTTTGCAAAATGTCATTCTCAAACACGCGAACTGTCAAACATGCTCATGTTTTCTGAAATTATCCAATTTTCTACGCAATTTTCTTAATTTTTCTCTCCATAAGAACCATCCTCGTACTTCAAGGAATATTCTAAAAAAAGAATTAGCGAAATCGGTTCAGCTGATCTCGAGATTTGCGCTTACCAACACATTTAGCGATTCATTTTTATATTATATTATTGACGCGTCTCCATATATTGCCGAACGCTAGCAATATGTACTGCCAACAGTTTCATTAAACAGAGTTAAATCTTATATATAAAAATCTCGTGTCACGGTGTTTGTGATCGCACTCCTCCGAAACGGTTTGACCGATTTTTATGATTTTTTTTATGTATATTTGGTAGGTATGAGAATATATTTCATACCGCTAGGTGATTAGGGTTGCCCTATTCAGAAAAAAATTAAAGTATTTTTTTGACGAAAAAAATTTTTTAGACCTTTTTTGTTATTTGGCATCAAAAATACCTTTAACCCCAAATTTTCACCTTCCTACCTCCACCCTCCCATTTTTAATCGCGATTATAGTATTTTTGTTTGAACAAATTTAACCGTCGTTTGTATTTCAAACAGAACGAAATTATTTATGTCGTTGAATGACAAATCCGCCTCATTGAACTTTCATCCACACATGCCGAGACATTCACGAGAAGCGTCGCGTCATTTTGATATTTCATTCGGCATCATGTTCTCGCGTGGGCAAACCATCGAGCTTATTTGTGTTGGCTGAAGACGGACTGACAAAAAATATCGTACACTCAATTGCTCTTCGAAATTCATATTGATTTTCTTTATTTCATTTTCCTATTTTAGTTGGTGTTTTTTTGTTTTGTTTTTATCGGCGGTCTACAGCGCTCCATTCCTCTTTCTGTCGTGGATCCCATCCCCGTACACTTTACATTAATACATTCGTTATTTTTCATTTAACAACCAAAATATTCACTACAAATAATTTATATGGCAGAACAACGTTTGGCGGATCAGCTAGTAATAAATATTATCTTCTTATTCTTAAAACTCAGTAAATTGATGCTGAACAATTCCTATGAAATAAATTGTGTCCGTTGGAAGCGGCGGTTATTAGAGTACCTAATTCTTTTTCTGTAACGGTACGTTTCCTCTATTTTTGTGTGACGGTATGTTTCTTCTATTTTCTAACGGCAGATCTCCTCTATTTTTGTAACGGTACGTTTTCTTTATTTTAGTGTAACATTACGTTTCCCCTATTTTTGTATAATGGTACGTTTTCTCTATTTTTGTGTAACGGTACGTTTTCTTTACTTTAGTGTATCATTACGTTTCCTCTATTTTTGTGTAATGGTACGTTTCCTCTATTTTTTGTGGGATGGTACGTTTCCTCTATTGTTGTGTGACGGTAAGTTTCCTCTATTGTTGCGTAATGGAACATTTCCACTATTTTTTGTGAAATTGCACGTTTCCTCTATTGTTGTGTAACGGTACGTTTCCTCTATTTTCACGTACGTTTGTACGTTTACATTTTGTGTGCTTATATATAAATATAGAATGAGACAAAAGATTAAAGGAACAGTGAGACAACATGAAATTAAAATCTAACGTGTTATCGGCGAGAAAGAGACAAAAGTGTACATAATGGGTTACCATACTATATCTAAAGAGACAAAAAGCGTCATCTGAAGATGTGATTTAGGGAATGGAAATTTTATGAGTTTATGGGAAATATACCTAATATTGGGCTAATGGACACTCTTAATTGTTTATTAAGAGTTTGTTTGTGGTTGTAACGGCTTTCTTTATTTCAAGTACTAAATTATTAAACCTGTTAGATTTTACTTATGTTAGAACCCCAGATTCCTACCCACCCCTTAAATACTTTTCCTTCACAGAACTCTCCTCTCCTTCCTTTCCTTAAAAAAAACCCTCCACACAGCATCCCCAAAGATGACATAGGTCCTGAGGGAAATTATTTTCCTCAGGGCCTCCTGTGTGGAGCTCATGTAAAAATAAAAACGATTTTAATTCTCTGTTACTTTATTCTATGTTATGTTTTGTCTCGTTTTCTCTGTGTATAATAAGCACTCACAATGTGTTTTTTTTTAGTTTAATTTTGTACACTGATGATGCTTGTGTCAAACGAAACCGGCCGGTCGTAATAAATTAAATAAGTTTCGTGGTTATAAACAAAACGTTTTATTTTAATTATAGGTATAATAATTCTTGTTTCATTTCGTATTTCTTCTGTCCAGGTCGTGACATAAAATGTGTGTGGAATTATACTCAATTGATTGGTCAATTTATTGATGTTCTAATTTTCTCTGAATCTCCATATAAACGCGTTGAGCTTAAAACTTCTAATTTGAATTCGCAACTTTACAATTTCGCAACTTTCCCCTCCAAAAGTCCAGTTCACGTGTTAACGAACTCACTGTAAGGTCTTCTTATACCCGTGACGGTATAACGCCTTTCTCACGGCAATCCTCCTGTAATGACATACATTCAGTTGCCTTTGTTTCACTCTGAATTTGCCTCAATTTACGTTTCTATAGCGGCTATTTCCGGACTGGTTAAACTCCTATTATGTTTCTAGTTGCTCACTAGATCTTCAACTAGGGTCGGGATTCTTGGACAATCAGAGCATTTGTTTACAAATTGTGTTCAGTCTTGCTGTTTTTTTAAACATTACTTTATGTAAGTTTACCGCGTTTTTTGCTACATAATTCAATTGTTGTTTTGTGTGTTGAATTTACACATCTGCAGTGGGGTAGATTTAATTAAATTTTCCTGTTTTGGGTTAATTTATTGTTAATAAACCGAAAGACTTAAATTGCTGACTCAAAAAAAAATTGCTGGTCAATTTAAGATAATTAACTTAATTCGTGTAATGTTCTTTGATGTGGCTTACTAGCCCACAGTAATAATTAGTACAACGTAAGTAAGTTCTTTTCGTCTTTATTTGGATGATACAATGGATTCAAATAGTATTGTATTTTATGTCTAAAGTAGCGACTGGCCACAAAGGCTTCTAGATTAGATCTAGATCTGAGCGCGGCAACGAGTGCGTCAGCTGTGCGTACCGCGAGCCGCTCGTCAAACTTCGCCGGAACCCGAACGTTTCCGTTTCAATATCGATAATTACATATACTACAATTCGTAATGTGGGCTAGCCAGTAATAATATGATGTCCGATATTTTAAAATTTCCGTTTACCTGTGATAAGTTAATTTTTCCACATTGACAAGTTAAGTAAATTAAAGATAATAATTGGTGGGTAATTACTTTCCTTCAGCACTCTAACTTCAATTTTAACCTTTTACAAAGATCAAGTTATTTTTTTACATTGGCTCCATACAGGAGACCCTGAGAAAAAACATCCTTAGGGCCTGTGTAATCTTTGGAGATGCTGTGTGGAGGATCTTTTTATAATAAAGGGTAAAACGGGGTCAGTCCGTGATAACAAATTGCTTTGTGATATTTTAAAGTTTCTTCATTGTATTTTTAATCGGATTCAAATATGTTTGCAACTATTAAATTTAGACACATTTTAATAAAACTTATTCGCGTCTCCGCGTTATATCTCTAACTAATCGGGAGAGATATATCTGTAACTAATCGGCGGATTGTAACTCAGTCGCACGGTTGTTTATAAAAAAATGGACTAAACTTGATAAAAAGACGAAAACTACAGTAAAACTCCACCAGAAGTAAGGTTCATTATTAAACATAACTTTAAATATTTATATCCACGTGAAAAAAATGTGCGCATTAACTTGTGCTCCCATTATTCTTTAATTTCGGTGACAGATTTCCTAGTTACGTTTTTAGATTTTCACGACCCAAAGTATTTTCGTTGTTTGTTTTTGGGGTGTTGTGCCGTGTTGCGCTACCTCCTTCTTTAGCCAATGTGATGATGGACACGTAACGCTGTCCGAAGCGTTGGCTAAAGAAGGAGGTAGCGCAACACGTCATAACACCCCAAAAACAAATAAAGAAAAAGATTTCTTAGTGTTTTGGTGGCAACAATTGAAAGATATATCACAAACTTACCAAGTGCTTACAAATTCGTGCAAATTTTTTGTTGCATTTGCTCGTTGTTTTGTCTCGTTTATGTTTTGTACGAAATATCTTATTTGGTGAATGTGCAATACGGTGATCGGACAACTCGGAATGAAACCAACTCAGAACCATCTCAGATAAGTCATTTAGAGCATGGGTCGGCAACGCGCGGCCCTCGGGCCGCATGCGGCCCGCGAGGAGTCTTGGTGCGGCCCGCAAGATTCTCGCCGCAACGCACGTGACTTTTAACTTGCCTTGGATTTTTAACTGATTTGACTGCCGAACTGAATCTACCCAATACTCGTTTACAGGGAAAAAATAAATTGATATGCCATTTGTATTCACATGTTAAATCATTTGAAATTAAACTATCATTGTTTATCAAGCATATCGATGAAAGGAAACTCGATCATTTTCCAAATTGCAAGAAAGCAGTAGAAGAAGCTGGATTTTTGTAAACCAAAATGATAGATTTGCAAAGTGATAATATCCTTAAAATGGCATTAAGGAAAAAAATAACTTGGTAGATTTCTACGGGAGTTTGCCTTCCGAAAAATACAAAGAATTAAAAAAGTTTGCTCAACAAATAATTACTATGTTTGGTAGTACGTATATTTGTGAGCAAACATTTTCAATTCTTAATTATCGGTAAAACAAACACTGTTCTCGATTATCACATTTACATTTGGACGCAACACTACGCGTCTCCACATCAAAAATGCAAGCAAATATTAAAGAACTTGCGAGCCAAATCCAACAACAAAAATCCCATTGAGTTATGTTCTAAGTTTCTTTTACTCTTTTTTAAAAAATTATTTATACTGCCGTTTTATTTATGTAGCCATTTTAACAACAATAAATGTCGTAAAAATACGAAAACCGTTTTATTTTTAGAACTGAAATTTGTCCCCGGGGGGGGGGGGGGGGAGAAGGGGGCTAGAGAATTTTTGTAAGTGCGGCCCGCGCAAGTTCCCACGTCAAATATTTGGCCTTTGGACCACAAAAGGTTGCCGACCCATGATTTAGAGTGATAAAAAATATACAAAAAAATGGTTAAATAGTTTACGTTAAGTTAGGGTTATCGGTTAATTTAAAATTATTTTTTTCATAGCTTTAATAACTTTTCATGGAGGTGTTGAGTTGACTTTATTCTAAGTTGGCATGGAACGGTGCAATACAATACCATAATTTATTTTGTTTTAGAAAAACATGTCACCAAAGAAAATAGTAAAAAATAGGTAAACACAAGAGAAAATCTACAATTCATAGTCAATACAACGAGTATTTATGTATACTCTATTTGTGGTAAAAAGTGGACCCACTAGCATCAAAAACGTTCAGTATTCCCTGGAATACTTTAAAAGATTATCGGAAAAAGTATCATGAAAATCCTTCAGATGTTATTGCATTAAAATTTTTTAAACCTTTTGTGATTCCATCCAAACTTGAAATATAGATATCTCATTATATTAATAAAATGTAGGAATCTCCTTTGGGCTCGCACTGCCAAGTTACTTAAAACCTAGCCGAAAATTCCAACTTAAAATTTTCCGTTTTCCAAATCCAAAAAATGATTGTACGGTATTGGTAGTCTGAATTTTTTTAAATATTATAATTTATCCCTAAGAACTCCAGAGCCAAGTATTAGTTCAGCTGAAATCATGCAGGTGCCGGAGGCTATAAAAGACAAAAATAATACTGGTCAAAATATTTTCTCCAAAAGATAAAAGACAATCTGCAGAAAAAATTAAAAAAGGAATATATCAGAAAAATAAACAAAAAGGGTTATAAAAAGATGATAACATCTGTGGAACATGTTGTGGAAAGTTTCAAGATGATATGAAGTCCAAAAATAAGCGGATCCACTGTTCCTTATAAGATTTGGTAGGGGCAATACGTGTTCCTCTGGACATTTCCCAGTTTTTAGTAAACTTTATTTTTTATCTTGTAAACTATTAGCAATTTTTTTTTATAAAATGACATATTTTGGAGGTCAGATAAATTGATCTATTGTAATCTGATTTTTTTATTTGCTACTTTTTTGTATTTTGTGAAATAAACGCAATTGAAATAAAACTTGTTTTTTGTCCAGAGGAACAATACCCTGTATGTAATGTTCCTCTGGACAGTACTTGTTTCTCTGTACAGTGAACAATAAATGCTTTCTAAGTCATAAACACAATAAAACAATAACAGGAATACATAGTTTATTTAATAATAGAACTGTTGCTATAGTCTAGAATATTTTTCTTGCCATAACTTTTTCTAGTTTATGTACTGTCATCCTAGGTTGGTAAAACCTATTTTAGAGTCATCCATTTTTTTTATACAGGTGACAAAATATCCACAAAAAGGACTACTGGGGTAAAATGAATGGCTTATTATATATGTGCCAAAGTATTTTTCCTGTTTTTGCCTACACAATTTCGCTAACCATAAGAAAAAAATATTTTATTGTAGAAAAGATACATTTATTTATGCGGCATTTTCCAACAAATCGTGGTTAAGAAGGTGTTCCCTCGTTCTTCCCAACGTACTGCGTGGGAATAAAATATTATTTAATAATTAAAAATCCTCAATATTAATTTTTTCTGTACAAACTGTACATAGGAATATTGTAGAGTGTTCCTCTGGACATGTCCAGAGGAACAAACAAAAAAATGTCCAGAGGAACACGGAGTGGTCAGTTTTTACAATTTCAAAAGATTCTCATTTTGAAGTTATGTTATTGGAAAGATAAATACCCTCGCGGTTTCTTGGAAAAACATGCATTCCATAGTAGCGTTTAAATAATACAGACTTTTAAGTCTTCACAACATAAAGTCACTCAATAAAAAGAAAAAAAACTACTTTTTCGATGAAAAAAATATAATCAACGTCTCTCATTTTAGCTTTGACCGGAGAGAACGGAGATTAAATCAGTGTTATCAACTTTAAAATGAGCGTTTGTTGGCGGTACTTAATTAATACAAAAATTGATAGTTTATGAAATAACACTACTGTCCAGAGGAACAATCGTCCAGAGGAACACGTATTACCCCTACCATCTGCTGCGCCTAAAAGTATTCTAACCGAATTATCCGTCTAGGAATCTAGTTGTAATTTTTTTTTAAATTTTATTTCGTAGTTTTATGTATTGCATATATTTCTATTGTTTTTTTTTACCTACAGTCAACAAATATCACGAAGCAACCATAATATCACAAGCGCACTCAGTAGTGAGAATAAGCTTGTTTACACGACAATGTAACATTACTAGACATACGTATGAGGCGTATCTGAGTTATTAAGGGGGTATTCTAGTCCAGAATTTAAAAAAAAAAAATTTCGTATTTCAATGGTATACTCGTACATATTCCAAAATATCTTCTTAAAGGATTTTTCGAAATTCGAATAATGTTAAAAGTTATAGCCATTTTAGTGTCGCGGTTTAGATGAAATCTAACTGGAATCTGAAAAAGACCAAAACGTTAAAAACATTTTTTCTCGATCCTACCTTTTTCGAGACAGTTGACATGATATCTCAAGCTCTACTGAACCAATTTACTTGAAATTTGTTGTGAGCCTTCTCTACATATTGCTCTATCGCTCCAACTAAAACTACAACATAATTTCAATTTTTACTATTTATAAAAAATCGGATTGTATTTTAGACAGCGGCCATTTTGCCGATTTTTTTTTTACTTTTCCTTATTACGGGCCATAGCAGCATTTGTTTGGATTAAGAATTAATTTGTTTTTTTTTATGATTCCGGGAGGGTTGCAATCGTGTCAACCAGTGACCCCCCACTTCAATACCCTGTGACTTTATGAATTTAGAATTTTTTCGTTTGATTTTTTTTATGTATTCAGTAATGTTTAATAAATATTTGGTAAAATAATGGCCATTAATTTTTTTTTGTACCTGAAAAAATACCTACAATAGGCCACTTGCATTACATTTAAAAAAAAATCCGGTTTAGGCAAATATTCTAAGACATTCTGTATTTTTTTTATCGTATTTTTGAAACCCTGGGGATTTTTTGAAAATTTCAATCCGAAAAATCAGACCATTTTTTATAAACCGGAAAGACGGGACATAATTTTATAGGTGCGAAAAAACTATAATTACATAGCCGAAAATCATTTTTTAAAAAAAGAACGTTTTCCACACGAGAATAACGAGGCATACCAAAAATATTACAACTCATAAATATTTTTTTCCTTGATCTATCTTATTGATCATAAAGCCTTATAATGTACAACGTCTATATTACTAAATCCAATGTAATATACTTGTAGTTGTAAATTATAATAATAATAAGAATATTATAAAATTTGATTTTGTTAAAATCAGCACCATAACCATTATACCTCTAAAACACGTACCGACATCTAAAATGTACGGGGTTCTCTTCATAACATCTGTCAAAAATTCAAACCAAATGATAAGTTCGCAGAGAATAAACAATAAATCTAGTGAACGTTAAGAGCGCTGCCGGTCGCTGCGAACATTTATGAATAGGTATTTTAAAAAATCTCTTTTATTTCACTCTCTGACAGTAGTCAGAATCGCGCTATAGATGTGTGAGTGAATGCAGGCCTTGTGTGTGTGGGCTACGCGCTTCACCCGTGTCGAATTATTATTTCTCCCGACCACGCATGTTCCAATCTGCAAATGTGTAGAGACAAGACCGCTCGCAGGGGCGTCCTATTGTAAGCGTCCTATGAATATGCTATTATAGCTACTTATCGTTGTTGCGCGCACAAAATATCCTGTGGGTATTTTAGAATATTAGGATACATAATAAAAAAAAACCGAAAAAAAAAAATTGGGGACCCATATTTTTATTTATTTTCATTAATTGTAGAGTTATTTTTGATACCATGTTTGGGTGAAAACAAGTGGGCTTAATATACATTTTTTTATTAAAACCGACAATTTTTTCTTAAATTTTGCATTCAGGATTTTTGTGCGCACTTTTTATGCACATATGATATTTTGTGTAGCAAACGTAGGAAAGGCAACTTGACCTTTCTCATAGGACCCATATCCCTCAGGCCTCGGGCATATTTTTTCATAAGGTCGAAATATTTCCGCTTTGCAATAAAATCCAAATAAATGGAATATTTCTGATAGTATCCGAAAACTAAAAATTGTTTTTGAAAAGCGATGAAATACGCTTTTAAATTTTGAAATCCGAAATAAACCTTTGCTTTTCGAATATAAAAATTTTGAACGCACACATAATTTTTTTTAAAATGACTCATCTTACGTTTTTTCTAACTAAAATTACTGATAACGAAAAAAATAAAAACACGAACATATTTATTACACAAATGTATTGTTAACATTTCCGTCACCTCACTTTTTTATTGTTTCATGTAAAAATAATTAATAGATACAAAATTCCATAAGTTTCATAAACTTTGGTTTTATAAAGGTGTACAATTCCATTATTTTGTGGTTAACTTTTGAATTTGAATATAAAGTTTGATACTTTCTCTTTCGAACACCGTTTAAAACTTATTTCTCAACATAATAGTAAGGGAGACACAAGATCGATATGAGTTGTTCCCAAAGCTAACAAATAGCCGAGGGGGGGGGGGGGGGTTAAATTTGGATTTGTGACCAAAACACCCAAATAAATTGAAAATGTATTTTTTTAGCAAAAGGTAGAGAAAATATCTTGTGCTGATAAATATGTTTTATTTTATTTATTTTTGTTTCAAATTACGAAATATTGGTCTTAAAAAAATGAATTTCGTATGATTTTGGATGCAACTTAATTTTTTGGTAATTTTTTGACAGTTAAATAGAAATATAAAAAAAATATTTTTGCTTTACCTACTGAGTTAATATTGAAGAAAATATATATATTTTAATATTTAATATAGATGTATAATTGTACAGTGGAGTTATATAAATTACATATGGTGTACATACATAGGATACGGTTACATACTAAAATATTGTGCACTTGGGAGAAATTCGAAAAATCTAAATAAAATAGAGGTGAATATAGATTAATAATAAATAGAAAGAATGAGAAAAACAGGTAATTATTTAGTTAATTATTCCTGATGAAGTTTGAGTTTCAGTTTATTGATGTCTTTGGTTTTTTTTTATTTCAATGGGAAGGTTGTTGAAAAACTTTATTCCTAAATAGATGTAATTGTTTTGCATTAGTTTGGTATTAAATTTTGGTATTTTGATGTTATCTTCATATCTTTTTGATTTTAGTTTAATTTTTTTTGATGATATTATCTTTGTAAATTTGGGTAATTGCATTTTTCTTGAAGATATTCTCTACTCGAGGCACCGTGAAATCTGCGAAAAGCGTTTCTGTTGGATAAGTGGAGGGTTTCTTTAGGATTACTTTAATGATTAGTTTCTGGATTACTTTGATCGGGGTTAGAATATTGTTGTATGACCCCCCCCCCCATGCAATAATTCCATATTGAATTAATGACTGTATTAGTGCATAGTATACTCTTTTTAGATTGTTGAGATTATTATTATTTTTTTATATGAGCTCCACACAGGAGGCCCTGAGGAAAATAATTTCTCTGAGGGCCTAGGTCATCTTTGGGGATGCTGTGTGTATATTATTAAAAAAACATTTCTTTGGGTAATTTTAATTTATGTGCGACAAATTTGAGTTAAAAAAATAATACGAATTCTTGCACACAAAAAGACTTTTTTTCTCATTTTAATTTTATAGTTTTATATTTTTTTTTATATTTCTGTAGTATATAGGGATTTAATTTTATAATTTTATATTTTTTTATATTTCTGTAGTATATGTAGTATATTTTTTTAAATAATTACCATTAATTACAAGTAATGGTCAGAGTTGCCTCTAAAATGATTAAAAAGATGAATTTTTGAAAAATGGGATATATTTGTCAGATTATTTAGGAAACCGTGGTGAATCAAATGGTGTAAACAAAAAAAAATTTGGTCGAAAACCTCACATGGGATATTTTGTGAATGCAACGACGATATTTTCTCAAGAGTTTTGAGAATAAATATATATATATATATATATTTTTTTTATACGTTATTAATTTATCAAAAAAAACATTCTTGCATCTATTTATTATATACTTGATGTGGAAAATAACATAGTTACTATATTAAGCCAAATAATGTATATGCGGATATACAATTGGATATATGCATAATAATAATTATACCATAATAAAAAGTCATACAGCTTCATATGTGCTAGAGCTACAAAACTACACTACTTGGATGTTTTTGACCACAAATGTTTAAAAAACTGGCGTAAAAGTACTAATGACGTGTAAGCCCATAGAAGGGTTCTCGAGAAACACAGAAATGCATTGATTGAAATTGCACAAACGAATTGGTTATGGCGACCCAGCTTGAAATGCTGCAAATGGGTCCAATCTTTGTGGCGTCATTTTTAGTTAAATGAGAACAAATAACTTTGTAAAAACAGCTTTATGTAATCAATATTATCAACATATTTCGAAAACAGAGTATTCTCTTCGTCAGGATAAGATTAATATTAAAAGACAAACAAGTATAGGCATATGAGAATTATAGACAAAATATTAAAGGGAGAGGTGATTAATTACTTAAAAATATCACAAAATGCAATTATACATATAAAATGAAATATAAAAATTATTTTTAAGTTAAATACCCTTATAGTATAGCAAAGTCATTGGAGAAGCTGTGTAGAGGATATTTTTAATGAAAGGAAGGAGAGGAATTTCTGGGTAGGTAAAAGTATGAAATGATGGTGGAGAGAGTCCGGCTGTAGAGATCAAAAGATCTCCCACTTCCAGTTTCTCCCAATCCGGCCCGCCACGCAGTAAGTGGACAAAATCATCCGCCACCAAAACCCATGCAGACCTTACCCGTGAACCCGGGAACCCATGCTCAGTCACCAAACATAGCGGACCATTTGGGGTGACCAAGTGGCGGGGGTGTTGGTATCCAATAAATGGTTCCCGGGGCGATGGTACCTATAACGCCTCCCAAATTAAAAATTTATTATAGTACTTGACATAAACAATTTTAATTTTGCACAATTTTAGTATGAAAGCTCGGTCAGTATTGGTATACCGCGATGAGTCACTGAACAGAAAAAAAAACGAATAAAAAATATCGATTACTCGGGCAAGGACAACACTAGTCTACCGATAAAATTCGTTACATCACTACTTCGCTTTATATGTATTTGTCAACATTCTCGTTCCCCGGCCCCCCCAGGAGAACTGAGCGAAAGGGACACCTGCACGTCGGGCCGAAAATACCTAAATAAAATCTTCGAAATCGATGTTTTGTATTCCCCATTTTTCTTCTCCAAAACTGGACCGATTTTAAATTTTTTTTTCACTAACTGTATTAAAAGAAAATATTCTATGTCGGTACGTTTTGCTTTTTTTCAAAATACATTGTTTAGTTTGTATACTGAACGTTTTTTGACGGCGTTTAAATTAGGCAATTTTATTCATTTTTGGAAGGTCCTAACTTCTATAAGAAGTAAATTATCAAAAAAAGCAAAACGTACCGACACGCTAGTGGTCGATATCTATATTATGTAAAAAAAAATTTTGCTCTAGGGTCAAAATCCAGAGAGATAAACGGGGAATACGTTTGTATGGAAAAACGCAGCTAGTATTTCCTCTTAAATGTCAAATTCGAAAATTCGAAATCAAAGTGATGCCATAAAAAAAAATCAGTGTGGAATTTTACAAAATTAAGAGGAACATTTTCGGAGACGGGACATTTTCATGTAGTGACGTCACGAGCCCAAATATGGATTTATTTATTTAAAAAAAAAAAAAAAAACTGTACGTTTCTAAAAAAATTTACTAACATTTTCGTAATCTTAGTAAAAAGATTTATCCACACGATTTTTTCCAAGTCGTTATGAAATCCATGCAAGTGGCCTATTTATGCTTCTAGACTAGAATACCCCCTTAAAGTTGTACTTGGACCTTTTATTATTAATCCTTAGTTCCTATTTCTTATTAACATTTTCTCATTAAGTACTTCTGCAACCAAATTAAATAGCAAAAAGTTTGGTATCACGGACCAACCCAGTTTTATCCTACCGCAAAATACTGATTACCCCTTTCTGCATAATTAAGGGCTAACTACAGCTAATCTTACAACGCCCAAATACGTTCAGCATGATAAGAATTATGGATTTTCGCCGACCGTAATAATATTGTTCATCGTGCCTTGCGTGTATTTTTAATCCTTCTCAAAGGCTTTCATTTTGACCTGCTTGACTTCGATGATTTTTTAAAGAAAATAAAGGAAGACTGCGTATCTGTAAATATAAATATATTACTAAAAATATACAGTTTTTTACGAAATCTTGAATTTTAAAAAAAAATCGTTTCTTTACGTGGTATTATTGTATATTTCAAATTTTATCCTTACTAGGTCTAAGCCTGTGTTGAGGTTAATCTTATTATTATATATTTAATATATGTATAAAACAAAGTCGGGTTAGTTACACCATTTATAAATCGAGAACGGCTAGACCGATTTTTAAGATCTTTGATTTGTTGGATTTGTCTCCGCCCCGAATAGCAGAATACCTATTAAAACGTAGGAAAAATTCACGAAAACATAAATTATGATGAAAATTCTTTTCCTTATACATTTTGTATGGAACGAATTCTCATATTTTGAAAGAGCCGAATGTTCTGATATGTATAATATTGAATAGCGAGTGAATTTCAAAAATTCAAAAACGTCAAATGTCAATGCGCTGATCGTTTTGCTTTTGTTCTTAAACATATAATGCTGCCCCTCTTTCTTACATACTAAATGTCAACAGTTGAAAATGAGACAAACGGTGGAACGTATGTCTGCACCCCTCCAAAGGAAAAATAAAATAATTAAAATAAATTTCCCTCACACGTACGAAAATGAAACGCAGTTCCAGTAAGCAAGTTAAAAAGTAATAAAATCACTAAAAATATAGATCCGTACACAACGCCATCTCTGATACTGAAAAAAATAAAACAAGGACAGTTGCGCATCGATAATTGCTTCATTGTGTAATTTTTAACTTAATAAAAAAACTGAATTTAATTCAGCTAATAAGTTATCACAACAGTTATTGATTCTGAGGTGATACGAAGTTCGCTGGGTCAGCTAGTAATTTATAAAATAAAATATACAAAATAATATCTACATTGAAAGAACAATATTGTTGCATAATGTTTCTTATAAATAACTAGCTGACCCGGCCATGCGTAGCTGTGGCTAACGAAACACAACGCCGTCTAATGAATTTATCCCAAAATTTTAACTCACACCGCCATTTGTTAATTTGCATACAAATCAAACCCGCACCGCCCGCTTGCCAGTCCACTCGTTCACCGCACACATACAATATAATTCCTTTAATTATATATTTCAACCAACTTACACAAAATCTTGACAAATTATTTTATACCGAAACCGTCCTCATGAATCACTCCGTCTATTGGTGAAAACAGCATGAAAATCCGTTCAGTAGTTTTTGAGTTTATCGCGACGCTATTAATTTAGAAAGGACAGAGATGAAGCAAAATGTTACATGTTACAATATATAGCTGTTTTACCTGTGTGACATGTAGCTGTACTTGCTTAAATTAGAATTGGACTAGATTTTTTTTGGTTCGGTCAATCTTTTTTGTTTTTGTTAGAAAGACAAAGATTTCCAGATTACGAATCACCTGACAATATTAGAATTCATCCTGCTACCATCATTATAAGCGAGAATTGTTGTTCGTGTAACGACGGAGGACTTAGCTAGCAAAGAATTGAATCCTTGACGCCTTAGCGAAAACACAATGCTTCGGAGCACTCAGATAATTTAGGTGTTATTACTTTTTCCTCAAATTGATATTTAATTTAACGTACTGATATGATATGTATGATGATGAAACGATTTTAAATGGAAACAAAAATCTTTAGTATTAAAATTAAAACTACAACTTTTGTCGTTGGATAATATTACGGGGAGTGCAGTTCTAAAGTGAACCAAGTCCATCAAAGGGGGCATACATTAATTACGTGAGCAGTTTTTCTTCCAATCTAGCCCCCCCTCCCCCCTTGGTGATATAAATTTGGGCCACTTCGTATATTCTTTTCAAGTAACTTGAGATTTGCTGGACCCCCCCCCTTTTTTGCTCACGTAATGTATGCCCCAAAATTGATTATGAGAAAATGAGTCCTAAATATATTTTTTCTTTACCTAGTACCTTCTCAAATCACGACAAAAAATTAATAACATCAACATGAAAAGGACATATAAATGTGCTAAAATGTAACCCCCCCCCCATTCTCCCCAGATGAGTCATTCAATTTCTATATCCGCTATATCAACTTTCACTGATTCGGAGAAAACCCCAAAAAATTGTCACATCTGAAGTGTCAATAAAAAATGCTTTTTATTTTTTTAAATAATGAATTGGAGTTATATGCATTCGAAAAGTGATTTGGATAAATAAAATGGATATCGCGGATTTTGATACTCACTTCGTGATTTATATGGAGAATAGAGGCTTTTGAAACTCAACTGATCTAAGGGGCGTATTTCCACACCCGTCATCTTGGCAAAATAACTGCTCGTGATTGGTTGAACTCCGATATAGCGGGTTTTGATAGTAACTTCTTGAGTTATTTAGCCGGTTTTGTTTCTCACTCGCAGTTTTAACATGGTTTTTGGTCATGAGTCATGATAAAGGAGGTTTTGACACTCAATTTTAAATTTAGTCTAGTTCCTCGCAAAAATGTGAACAAGATGTCATTCTCAGATAATTTTGTCAAAAAATCGGATATGGCGGGTATTGAAATTATAGGACTCATATAGGCACTGACAAAAACGATACATTTCGATGGTTCTGTTGATTAGTCAGCAATCTCCAAATACTAAGTTTTGAGATAATGAAGAAAGCAATATTCGAATACACTCCGGAAATCTAATAAATAATATTATTTACACGTGTCTGTGTTTTAAATATTAAATGTGATATAAAATAACACGGTCCGGTTCTTCAGTATGACATTTGAAATATTCTACTTGTGGCCCATTAACATTTTGTGTAATTAATTCACTTCAAGTTTTTCTGCGTTATAATCGATTTTGTGGTTTTTATGGGTAATCTGAGTATTGTACCAGATAGAGGATACACTTTTACATGGTATAACTCAAATTTTGAGTTTTCGGAGATGTCTGACCAATCAACCGGACGACCGATAGATATCCTTGCCGATTTTTCTTAATTAAATCAAAGTACCTCTTTGATTTTTACATATTTGGCAGACATACAGTAGTACACGTGAAGTTAATAAGAAAGGTGCCTCTTTGTTTTGACATTTCAGTACAAAACTTTTCCAGTTTCTCCCAGATGCCGGTATTAGTTGCTAGTTTGTGTCGTTATTATCATAGAAATTGGCGTTTAATATGGAAATACGAAGACCAATTTAGTTTAATAATATCATAATCGATGTTGAAATAATAATTTGTGTCCGGTATTACTAACGTGACCAAACGTCCCGTTTTGATCGGTACCGTCCCGTTTTTAGGGACCCTATCCCGCTGTCTCAAAGGAAGGTTTCGACATCAAATTGAGCGCAAAATTATCTCAACTATTGGGCGCTTTTATAATTCCTACGGTTACCACGTCAACGGCACAAAACATACGTTATCACAATAATGCTGCGGCTCTTTCTTACACACTACATAATATCAGAAAGAGCTGTTGAAAATGCGACAAATAGCGATGCTTCTCCCAAAGGAAAATGTAATAATTATCATAATATCATTAAAGATAATGAAAAACCGTAGCAGTTGTTGCCGTCGCCGCGCCGTGCCACTGACGTAAGAATTATAAAAGCGTTCATTAGATATCGCAATACAAAAACGTATGGTTTTAGAAGTGTGATCTATTCCGATTTGAAAGAGAACTGATGTCGTAAATTAAATAAGTTATAAAACTAAAAAATTTCCATATTTCATTGTCTACCTGGGGTATTCTAGTCTAGAAGCATGAATTGTAGGTATTTTTTCAGGTGCAATAAAAAAAAACAATTATATCTTTGCTAGCCATTATTTTACCAAATATTTATTAAACAGTACAATGGAAAAGTAAAAAAAAATCGCAAAATGGCGGGTTTCTTAAATAAAAAGGATTTTGTCCCGTTTTTTTTTTACTTTTCCGAATTTTTAAAAAATACTAAAAATTGAACATTTGTTTAGTTCTGATAGGGGCGATAGAGTAATGTATAGGGAAGACTCACGCCAAATTTCAGGCAAATTGGTTTAGTAGAACTTGAGATATCGTGTCAATCGTTTCGAAAAAAGTAGTTTCGAGAAAAATGCGTTTAAAGTTTTGTTCTATTTAGATTCCAGCTTTAGATTCCGTCTAACCCGCGACACTAAAATGGTTATAACTTTTTAAATAATTCTAATTTCGAAAAATCCCTTTAAGGAGATATTTTTGAATATTATCTATACAAGGGAAATATGAAGAATTTTTTTCTAGATTAGAATACTCCCTTAAAGAAAAACTTTCGCTATGTATTATTGTAGGATCATTTTCACTTGGAGTTAGATAAAATTGACATTACTTTGTACATATAACACGCTTCCACCGTTTTTTCGATCTCTTCAAATGGTATCATGTATTCAATGTCTAGAGATGGTCCCGGTGACTTACGGGTGGATTCAAAACAAAATCCATAGTGTTTATTCCCCCCCCTTCCCCCCGCATCTCTACCAATGTCCCCTTTTAAGGCCAAAAAAATCTGGTCACCTTAGATCAGGGATGGCGAACCAATGGCACGCGACACAATATTTTGGGCACGTCACTGATCAGTGATCACAAAATTTATTACGCACTACGAAAAAAAGTTTTAAGTGTTATAGTAGGTGAATGAGCGAACCCGAGTGATTCCTACGCTACAGAATGGATTGAAAAATTTATTGAAACAAGGAGAGAGTTAGAATTAATTGAAGGATTGACAGGTAATATGGGTGAAAATGCTAAGAACAAAATGTTGGAAATATGGAATGTGTTACCAGACACATTTAATTGTTTGAAGCTGAGAGCTGATGAGCTGGCTCATGCTATTTTAACAATATTGTCATCAACCTATGCCTGCGAGTCATTATTTTCAGAGATGAACAACATTTAAGAGTCGGTTAGAAACCGTTGTGAAGATGACTCCAGTTCAGCATGCATTCTGCTAAAAGTAACATCTTACAACCCTAACATATGTTATTTGTCATCTAACCTGCAACAACAGAAGTCACTAATTTTACTTTAATTTAAATTACGCATATAAAACTAAATGTTCCTATTTAGTAGTAGTAAATAAAGAGTTGTTAATTGATAGTAAGTATTTAATATTATTATTTTCCAATAATCACAAACTTTAAATTATTTGATGGCACGTCTATGACCTCATTAAACAATTCTTTAGAAAAATGGCACGTTGATACGTAAAGGTTCGCCATCCCTGCCTTAGATATTACTAATAGAGTGAGTTAATTTACGTAAATCACGTTTAAATTAAACTTCAATTATGTGTATGTTTTTCTGCAGTGATCTTTGCTCTCACTTGTTAATAATAATAAAGTATAATGAGTCACATTTATTATGCACCTGTTGCAGAATATTAAAAAACTATACATGTATTATATACCCACTTAGTTAATATTATTTGTCATCGTTTCTGTATTATTTATGATATGGACGGCTGTGTACCTGTGTAGGTATTGTAACTACATTAGTCATGCTTTATTAGGTACCTACTTGCATGAAACCTTTCAGAGTTATTTTGGTAAACGTAAACACGGCTTTTATGTGTATTTTCGAAAAGCTCTTCGGTGTATAAATATTTGATTATGAGAGCTTCAAAACTATGCAATGAACGCTAAGTAAATGTGTTTAGTTACTCTTGTCTTTTACGTAAATTATTAGAAATTCTTTGTTCATTCTTAAATTTAAGAGTGTACCTATATCGGTGACTGGACAATCATCGAAGTGGCACTTCATGAAACGACAATTGCCCTTTTTTCATCACCTTTACCGAATTTTCAAATGAGTGAGAAATTTTCAAACTCATTTGAAAATTCGGTAAAGGTGATGAAAAAAGGGCAATTTTCGTTTCATCATTTTTAGCCCGTCAGATCTATTTGTTTGGTTTTCGGAACTTCACATATATATATAGAAATCGTTTTGTCTCCCTTACTATCACGGTTAGAAATATGATCTAAGCGGTGTTAGAAAGGGACAATACTACGCTTTATATTAAAATCTAAAAATTTATCGCAAAATAATTAAAATGAACACTTTTATGATTCCAAAGTTTCCGACCACAATTTGAAAAAAAAATTGTGAAACTTTGAGAGTTTTTTATTAATTATTTTTACATGCAACGACAAAAAAGTGAGTAGACCAAGAGTAGACGATAACATTTATAATACATTAGCCAAATAATTTATGTGTGTGTGACTTTTTTTCGTTGTCAGTAATTGTAATTAAAAAACCCCATCTCCATTACGGCCATGTTTATCGTATGGATTTGACATTTGCGAAGTTTCGTTTCAAAGTAAAAACGCATGAATGACTTAATTTACCTAAACTAAGAACCTAATAACCTATTTTGTGTTCGTAAATAGTTGTTTCTTGTAATAATTGTTGAAATGAAGTATAATTTCTATAATTTGCAAAATTTTTATATTTCAAAAAGTATCTATATAATATATGTTTATTTCGAATTATTAAATTTTAGGGCCTATTTCATCACCTTTCTAAAACAGTTTTGTTTTTCTAATACGTTTAGAAATATTCAATTTATTTGGATTTTATTGCAAAACTGAAATATTTTCACCCTCTGACAAAATACGGTCGAGGCCTTTTTTAAAATTTTATATAATATTTCTAAGTTCTGCAAGTTTTTTTATTATTCTGACAGCTGTTTCGGCTTAGAAGGTCATTTTTCAAACTGTGCGTGTTGAAATGCTACTTTATTGAGTTGTCATGGAGCCAAAATAATAATAATTGGATAATAGGCCACTTGCATGGATTTCATAACGACTTGGAAAAAATCATGTGGATAGATCTTTTTACAAAGATTAAGAAAATGTTAGTAAAATTGTTTAGAAATGTACAGTTTTTTTTATTTTTAAATAAATAAATCCATTATTTGGGCTCGTGACGTCACTACATGAAAATGTCCCGTCTCCGAAAATGTTCCTATTATTTTTTTTTAAATTCCACAATGATTTATTTTTTTATATGGCATCACTTTGATTTCAGGCGAATTTTTGAATGCGTTCACTAGATTTATTGTTTGTTCTCTGCGAACTTATCATTTGGTTTCACTTTTTGACAGATGCTCTGAAGAGAACCCCGTACTTTTAATGATCTACGGGGTTCTCTTCAGAACGTGCAGATGATGTCGGTACGTGTTTTAGAGGTATAATGATTATGGTGCTGATTTTAACAAAATTAAATTTTATAATATTCTTATTATTATTATAATTTACAAGTACAAGTATATTACATTGAATTTAGTAATATAGACGCTGTTCATTATAATGATTTATGGTCAATAAGATGGATCAAGGAAACAAATATTTATGAGATGTAATATTTTTGGTATGCCTCGTTATTCTCCTGTGCCATTCGTGTGGAAAACGTTAATTTTTTTTTAAATGATTTTCGGCTATATAATTATCGTTTTTTCACACCTATAAAATTATGTCCCGTCTTTCCGGTTTATAAAAAAATGGTCTGATTTATCTGATTGAAATTTTCAAAAAATCCCCATGGTTTCAAAAATACGATTAAAAAAAAAAAATACAAAATGTCTTAGAATATTTGCCTAAACCGGAATTTTTTTTTAAAAAATTTGATGCAAGTGGCCTATTTGTTAAAAATCACCTCAAGCCAATCTTCGACGATCTTGCGATGTTTATTTTCTGTGGCAGTGATCAGACGTCCGTTGTACGTTTCATCAACAATTATGAATTTTCCAGGCTCGTAATCACGAAATTATACTACCCATCGATTTACAATAGATCTATCAACAGTATCGTCACCAAAAACATCCTTTAAACTACGATAATCTCAGTTCAGTGGGAGTCATTTTTTCAGCAATTAAAAATTCCATAACAGCACACTGTTTAACTCGGGTTGACATAGCGTTATACTTCCGCTTCTCAAAATACACTGGATGTATTCAGCGACCTCAAACCTGCGGATTTTTTTTTTTTTTTTACTTGAGCTCCACACAGGACGCCACAGGGGGAATGTCACTTCCACATTCCACCTGGCGCGCTTCTGAAGGTTATTTAGTTCGCGCTGTACAAGCATGTGTGTAGGGGAATGAGATGGGAGAGAGTAAGGCTGGGAAGTACTTAGCTGGCTTTTCAGAGCTTGTCGCGAAACACGGCTAATGCTGGTAATGTTTTAAGATGTTCACGGCCAAAAGCATTTTCGTTATTTGTTTTTGGGGTGTTATGCCGTGTTGCGCTACCTCCTTCTTTATCCAACGTTTCGGACATCGTTGCAGTGTCCATCATCAGGGCAGATCCGTCAGATCCGGTAGATGTGTGGATCGTCTACCGGATCTGCCCTGATGTCTGAAACGTTGGCTAAAGAAGGAGGTAGCGCAACACGGCATAACACCCCAAAAACAAATAACGAAAACGGCTAAAGCTATTTAAAGCAAGGTTCCGATTCTAAACGGCGAACTTTTATCAAAGCTGTACGTACTTAGAGTAAGTAGGTATTTACAACATAACTTATTTATATAATTTAAAAAACTTAAAATTAATGGGTTTCCATTTTTAAGCAATACTTGAAAAAAACATGTGGATATGTTTAATTTCTATGATTACCCATTTCCAGTTCACAGCTTTAATTTATCTATTTATTTATTTACGCCCAAATGGGCTTTTTTTACTTTAAAAAAAAATAAAGCGAATTTCGTAACTGGGGCAAAAATACATTTTCTTACAATCTCGCCCAACTTTTTAACGGATTTCCTAGATTTCCACTGCCAATAATAACAACAGCTTCAAAGAGTTCAAAACACATTAAAAAAATATACTGAAAAAACAAAAAAAACTTCTAATATATTTTTTTACTAAATACCTATTAAAACTAAGTATTAAAAACGTACAACAGAAATAAAAATATATTCTTAATAATTAAATAAATAGCACCTTCCTTCCATACAAACAAGCATAACTTTTTAAGGGAGTAGGAACATCTTTAAATAAAAAATATAGATACGAAATATTAGGTCCTTACATATGAAATTGGCGTTTTGCCGTACTGGCAACTTTGATCTCAAATATCTTCTCTTTGGTTAGGAATTCCAAATTCAAATTTATGCAGCTATTTACTCATGTATTTGTGTTTTGAAAATTATAATTCATTTGTTTTTTCCCTAATTGTTTTTTTTTCTTTGCGTCACTTAGTTTACAAAATGGAAAACTTGAAATATCGCGTTATTTACGAGTACGAGTTCCACCGTGGCACCAGTGCTGCAGAAACGGCTCGAAGGATTAATGATATGTATGGCGACGGTGCCGCAAAAGAAAACACAGTGCGTTTTGGTTCCAATGTTTTCGTTCTGGAAATTTCGACCTGCAGAACAAGCCCCGTGGACGGCTGGAGATCAAAGCTGATAATGAAGAATTGAAGGCTATTGTGGAAGCGGATCCTTCGCAAACCACGTCCGAGTTAGCTGCAGGCTGCGGTGTTAGTGATAAAACTGTTTTAATCCACTTGAAGCAAATTTGGAAGGTGAAAAAGCTTGAAAGGTGGGTACCTCACAAATTGAGTGAAGCAAATCAACAAACGCGCGTTAGAACGTTAGACCACACACTGCACAACAGACGGCTACCAAATTAGAGGAGCTTCAATTGGAATGTCTAAGACATCCACCGTACTCTCCGGACCTTGCCCCAACAGATTACCATTTTTTTCGTAATTTGGATAACTTCTTGCAAGGGAAAAAATTTAACTCCGATGGGGCAGTCCAAACCGCCTTCAAAGATTTTATTGATTCCCGTCCGAATGGTTTTTTTAGTAAAGGGATCGATGAACTACCTATGAAATGGCAAAAGTGCATAGATAGCAATGGTACATACTTTGATTAAATAAATATATTATATTTAAAAAAAAATCGACTTTATGTTCCTCCCATACAAAATGCCAATTTCATATTTAAGGACCTAATATGATGCAATATGAAAAACGAATAGCTCTAGTTGTGTATGGAACCAGGGGTCCTAGCACACTGAAATCGTTATCTTTACAATATCGAATCGACATGGCATAACAACCGACGATTTTGTACCGAACCGATATTGATAAGCAATGTAAGGTAATCAAAAAGAGATTGTTATACGCTGGCAACACTTGAGGTACTTTCTATGTAGCTGTCACAATGTCTATGGAATCGGAGTTTTAGACCGGGAGCCGGTACACAAACCTTACGAGTATATGGATGAAACTACTTTGTAGTGATGATGGACATTTAGTAAGCCTTAAAAAAAGCTGGTGTGCCGCGCCTCTTGGCGCGGATTCAGATTCCGCGCAGTCATGGAACTAGTGAAATTCTTCAATGGGATGGTTTAGAATCTAGACTACAGTTATTCGTTGGTTTCATTCGTGTACTCGATGACGTGGCTTGTGTTGCCAGGCTCCCGGTCTATAATACCTGTCAAAACATCGTAATCCATTAATGTAATAATATGACAACTAACTAATAATCTTTTCTTTTGAACATTTAAAGATCCATTTACATCGAGATTTTTGTTGAGATATCATAATAATATTAAATACACACCCTTTAATATACGTTGGAAGTCCGCATGTATTTTTTGACACTAAAGGGGAGTTAATTGGACAATGAGATCGTTAGCCATAACACGAGATATTATGGCTATATTATGGCTATATTCATAAGTACGAAACTGTCAAACGAAAATGTCTGAATTCCGATTTAATTCAGTCCTGCAATCTTCGATAATCTGCCTCCGTTCATTAATAAACCAGTAATTATGCAGAAAGAATGTCATTATTAATAAAGTTTCGTAGGTATATCGCCAGTCAAACAAAGGACAGGTGATTTACAATCTAGTATCGATAACGAACCGATTGCCCTAGCACGCTTGCACCATCGACAGGCACACCGACGTCGAAGGGAAATAAATAAGGAATCGATATACGATCTCACACGATGGCAACACTGGGGATCTATTAATGAATTTTCGTTTCTTAATTTGAAATGTGCTACGTAAAACTGAAAAATACCAATAAATTGACAATTTCGAATTGAAATTCGAACTCAAATAAATATTGGCGTTTCGCGTGTAGATACTTTTTGAGACTAAACGACATTTTAACAAATTTAAATTTTAAAAAACATCACGTGATTAATTGACGACCCCTTACCTACTTCCCGTTCTCATTCCCATCCTCACTGCCTTCAGCTTCACAACATACCCCAGTTGGGATGCCGTATTCCCACTGGCTCCAGACGGTTGTGGGTTTTGGATGGGGGTATTTGGGATATGTGAGATATTCACACATTAGGCGAGCCCTATACGTTCAATATTTTGCAGATGATTTAAAAATATTTAAAATCATCAAAACCGCTGAAGATTGTGCCTGTCTACAAAATAATTTAAACAAATTAATTAGTTGGTGTTCTATTAACAAACTTTATCTGAACATAAATAAGTGTTATTCAATAAGTTTTTACAGAATAAGTCAACCAATTATTCATCCTTATGAACTTAACAACTCTACCCTTACCTCTGTCGAAGAAATTAATGATTTGGGCATAACTTTCGACTCTAAATTAAACTTTATATCCCATATAAACTCAATCTATAATAAAGGTATCAAAATGCTTGGCTTCGTTCTTAGAAATTCCAGAGGTTTCAAGAATATTTCAACTTTAAAAATTTTGTATACATCCTTAGTACGTAGTCAAGTCGAATATAACTCCTCGATCTGGTCCCCCCATTTTAAAATACATTCAGATTCAATCGAAAAAATTCAACACAAATTCTTAAGATACATTAATTTTAACCTCGGTATTCCCATTGAAAACATAAATTATAATTACTTGATGAAAGAATTAAATTTACTAAGACTGTCAGATCGAAGAATTATATCCGACTTAATATTAATGTTCAAAATTGTAAATGGTAGAATAGACAGTCCTGATCTAACTAAGCTCATTGAATTTCATATTCCCACGAGAACCACTCGTTCTAAAATCCTTTTTAAATGTAACAATAATCGGACTGAGTATACGAAACACTCACTTTTACCTAGGTTGCATGAAGTTACTAATAGATATGCAGATGTGATAGATCTTTTTAACTGCACGGAACATAGGTACAAGAAGGCTATGCTATCATATTTTTTTAATCACTATTAATTTTATTTGTATTATGGATTTTTGCATGTAAATGTATCTCTGGTGTCACTTCCCAATGTATCGTCACAATTAACTGTTATACATACACTGTTTTACCATTACTAATATTTTGAATATGAATTTGTGACATGTAATTAATGTTTATGGCATACTTATGCCGTTTGTATTAAATAAATAAATAAATAAATATTTATTGTGATTCATCAATATTTATCAAATATTGTGATATTTATTGTACATATAGGCTAGCGTATTGACGGATTACAAAAGTCTGGATTCCTAAATTCGGTATTGTAAACCCACAGATCGTGATAAGTATTGACGAATCACAGTAAATATTGAACGTCTTGGGTGGCACTCTGATCCGTATTGAAGAATTGTGTTTCCATCTGATAAATATTGACGGATCACAATAAATATTGAATGTGTAGCCTATGCCTCAAAATTTATCACGATCCGTGGGTTTACATTATCTTCATGTTCAATATATATCACAATATTTGATAAATATTTATGAATCACAATAAATATCGAATGTGTAGGGTAGCACTCTGATCCATATTGGTGGATTGTGATCCATTGTGATATGGATCATGATAAATGGTGACCGTTCAACTCGGAATTAACCCAACTCAAGACCTCCTATGAAAAGTCATTAAAAAATTGATTAATTAGTAGGCTACGTTAGGTTAGGTTATGGGCTCTTTTTCTGTTATTTTTTCATAGCTTTTAATGACTTTTGAAAGAGGTGTTGAGTTGAGTCAATTTTGAGTTGACATGGAACCGTAATAAATATTGAACATGTAGTCTAACAGCACGAAAATATAATAAAATAAATAGTCTGGTAAAGAATTTTGAAAGTACTGAAAGTTGACGTGATTGTGATTTCATTGCAGATGGTAGCCAATGTGCTGGTGTTTGTCTGCGTGAACGTGGTGGGCATCCTCATGCACAACCTGATGGAGCATGCACAGCGCCGGGCCTTCCTGGACACCAGGAACTGTATCGCCGCCCGCCTCGAGATGGAGGACGAGAATGAGAAGCTGGTAATTACGCACAGATATCTTATTCGTATCTAGCACAGACCCGTCAAAAATCACTGGATATTACAATTGTAGGATTTGTGAAGCTAAAAGTATTTATAAATACAAAAATTCCCTAAGTATCCATTGCGTTTCAAAAAATTATCAGAAATTTTCTTTAGTCAACTTGAAAAAATTCAACATTTGTAGAATATTTAAACAAAAGAAATACACATTTCAAGTTTAGATTTATCTATCTACATAAAAAAGTGTGTCTGTGGCGGATGGGAGAGTATCTTCCACTCTGGAACGTGCCGCAAATGTACTATATATTATTTTTAATTAATTAATTGTGAAATAACACAAATTAATCAAATGCAATTTATTTGCGCACGTTGGTTTATTTGAACCCGCGACCTTCAGATTGCTAGTCGAGAGCCTTACCCCTCAACCATTTCTGGGTCAATCAAAATTGTGATCAGTGCAGCCGTAAAACCAAGTAACCCCTTTGTTCTAAAATATTGTTCTTGAGAAATGTCAACAACGTAAAAGTAATTTATAAATGGAATAAGATAGTAAAGACCAGAATAGAAGATGATTAGAGTTTTAGAAATGAACGTTTTCGCTTAACGCATTATGCGAAAATGTATTTATTAACACTGATAAGAACTCGTTTTCCAATTTTTTGCCTTTGTATTTAATACACCCATGAAATTCGGTTTTACGTGTTGTTTTATTTTTTCATTTAACTTAATGAGTAAAACCTCAAATTGTAATATTTAATTAAATGCATAGACAATATTAACGAAACTCAATCGAAAATCTGAAAAAAAAAATTGGGCAAGGCGAAGAAGACCCTGGAGTCCAAGGTGACTTTTTATTTAGTATCTTTTTCTGATTTTTCTGTTAGATTTTCAATAAGGAACTCCAGTGAAAAATATTATGGCTTTAAAAAAATATGTTCATATAGAATATAGACCAATAAACGCTGATTCTGAATATATAAGTTTTATTTTATGATATTAAACGCAGAGTTTTTAAAAATTTATTAAAAAGTCCATTTTTAATCGAGTGGTAAAAACACGCCGTCAAGTTGGCATTATTGAAATTTTAGTGATGACGTCACTGTTCGACGTGTCGTGACACCACCGTAAAGTCATTGTATGGGAATATATGATATGACACAGGCCATCGTATTAATTTATTTGTTTATTTACATGCTGTTTGTAGAGATTTAGTTGTTGTGTTTATTGAAACATTATTTAGGCCTAAATAAGGTTTCAAAAATAAAGGTGTCTCTTATTAGTTTATCTCTATTATTGAAATTATTCAAAAACTACTGCACAAAAAAAATAGTAATGCTACTTCTAGGGAGAATACTTCGAACAGTATTCAAAATGGCGGCAGTTGATCAGCTGATTGCCCGATCCTATTGTAATTTTTCAGGAGTGATGACGTCACACGATTCACCATACACACGGTGGTTTTCAGGGGATCTTGAAAAATTAAAACTTTGACAATTACTTTAACTATTAAAATTAACTCTAAAAATAAAAATAAATATGCCGTTATTTAAGTTAGAAGGTTCATTAAAAAAATTCATAAAAAAAATAAAAAAAATTGGACTGGAGTTCTCTATTGAGTTTTGCTAATATTGTCTTCATTTAATTAAATATATGTGTTGTTGTTTTGATACCCGATTCTCAGGTGATGTTGTTTTGATTCTTGTTTATTCAACCTGTAGTTAATTATTTTCCCATTCGCTTCTGTTTTGATTATGAAATAACGTGTATTGTTATGACCCATACCTGTTGGATGGTACCTACACCTACCTATTTGTTAATCACCTGGCAAAATACTGAATGTTGCAATGGTACTAGGAATCGAAATTTCAGAGGATGAACAAGAATATTATTTATGCATTAAATTGTTATCTTAATGCACCATATGCAGAATTTCTAATGTCATTGTCATTTGTTCCCTTTTTGAAATGAGCAAAAATGAATGGATTGATTTGGAACAGGCTTTTTTTTATACTTCGCTTCAGCATTACAATATTTGATCCATGCTTTGGAAAAAAAATCGAACTACCGCAGACCTGTGAAAAATTACAGGAAATTATAATTATTGTAAGATCGATAATTTGCATATTAGCTAAAAAGCACATCATGAAAAATAATAAATTCCGACTTTATTGTCAAGATTAAACCTAAGAAATTTAATTTAAAGAAATACACATTACATATATGGAATTACAATAATTTTATTTTCATTTTTATTTTTATTTGATAGGTAGGTATGAATTCTTGACACAATCATTTTAAATTTTAAAAATGACATTTGAATTCCAAACAAATCCGAGTTCATTGAACCAGAGTTACAGAAACTCACAGACCCACAACCGAAATTAGTATGATTAATTTTTATTATTTTAGCTCCACACAGTAAATTATTTCCCTCAAGGATTATATCATCTTATAAAATAGAATATTTTAACCCCTTATCTGTGGTAGAAAAATACGCTTGTGATTTTAATCCTTCAACTGACAATTTATTTTGCATTTTTCAGGAGCGCTTACTACTGTCAGTGTTGCCCCAGCACGTCGCAATGGAGATGAAGAATGATATCATTTCACCCGTTGAGGGACAATTTCACAAAATTTACATTCAAAAGCACGAGCAAGTCAGGTAAAAAATATATCATTTAAATACCTAACTCTTTTTCAAAAATGGCTTTTGTTTTTCAAACTCCATCACTTTAATATAATGACTGTCAAATTGACAATCAGCGCCATTTAGATTTTTGGACAGTTGAATGGTTTCCGACGTTCTTATTCTTGGTCCGTTTTAGGTTTTGATTGAATCATAAGCATAAAGTCGTTACCATTATGCTTGACATCTTATCACAATTTGATCAGAAGCTGAAATGGAGCGAGTTTCAGAACCCTTCAAAGGTTATAATTCAAAGTGGCGCTAATCAAATGTACGAAGAGTTTCAATTACTCCAGCCTTTTTAATATTGTGTTGTGGCTACTAATATTTTGGCTAAGTTCAACAGTAAAATTTGATATGTTTTTAATTTGCAGTATTTTGTTTGCGGACATCGTTGGATTCACCGTCCTGGCGTCGCAGTGCAGTGCGCAAGAATTAGTTAGATTATTAAATGAACTGTTTGGTAGATTTGACCAGCTGGCAAATGTAAGTTAAATGCCCACATTATATATAACCTTACCCTCACTATCTGAATACATAATTCCATTTTAACCCCTCGGGTTAATTGTTTAGTTTTGGGAACAGCTCATGACTGAGTCTCATAGAAATTTTGGTATCTCCCTTACAGTCATGGTGAGAAATATGATCTGAAGGTGTTAGAAGTGAAAACACCATGGTTTACATTCAAATCTAGGAGTTAACCACAGAAAACTTAAAATTTGCCCTTCTATGAAACCGAAGATACCAACCACAATTTGAGAAAAAATTGTGAATCTTCGTGAATATTTCAATAATTTTTTTTTATGAAATGCCAAAAAAGTGAAGTGATAATAACATTTATAATACATTGTCTAATGAAGTATTTGCGGCCTTTTTCTTTTTTGTCGTTATCAGTAATTTTAGTTAAGAAGAATGTGAGGTGAGCCATTTTTTTGTTTACATTCCAAATTTTAATATTTCAAAAATTATACGTTTGTTTCTAATAATAACATCTGAAAGCATATTTCATCAGCTTTCAAAAACAGTTTTTAGTTTTCGGATACATTCACAAATACTCCATATACACGGTGTCCGAAAACTCGTGGTACAAGCGGGAAACTGGGGAATCTACATCACATAGAGTACCCAAATAAACATATAGTTTTTCGATATGAGCATTTTTACATTTAAAAAAAAAAAATAATAAAAATAATAAAAAATTTCGGCTAATTGAGGGTTAAAGACATTATAGGGTATTAATAATCCAAGAGCCACCATATTCCGCTACACTTAAAATACCTAGGCATACATTTTAAAAAGTAAAATACTTAAGCTTTAATACCACAAGAACCACCGGTTTCAGTCAGGATAGACGGAAAAATATGCATTAAAATTCGATTTTCGTTCAAAGTTCAAAATTTCCCTCATAAAACGTCTCCATTGCCGCCGTATTATTAAGTATTTTTGTATTTGACATTTACGAAGTTTTGTTTCAAACTAAATACGTATGAATTACTTATTTTAACTAAACTGAGAACCTAATAACCTATTTTGTGTACGTAAATAGTTGTTTCTTGTAGTAATTGTTGAAATGAAGTGTGATTTCCATAATATCTGCTTAAAATGCGGCGGCTTGTGGATTACCTACCTACTTATTATAAGCACAGGAAGGTACTTAGGTACTTACATTATGCAGCAACGATAATTTTGCAATCCAAAGCACACATTATCACCAAAATTGTTTAAAATTATCACCTTAGCACAGTTAGCACAGAGCACAGAGGCTATTCGAACTTTTACGAAAGTAAGGTTAAACAACATCTTGAAGGAACCACAGATTCATTACGGTTATGAGAGGAATGTCTTGAATAACCGTGCAAATTTCAATGTAATTCACAAACACGTACTTTGTTTTTTGACGCAAAATGCTGTTAGCTATTCGATAAATGTCAAAACTTCACGAAATCACATGCATGACATGTGATGACATGTAAACAAAATCGGGTATTCCTTCGCTCGTGCATTGCATTGGACTCGACGCAGAGAGACCCTGCATGCGTCTCGTTCTAGCCGCTGTTTAACAAACGAGACAACGCTAGTTTGCTCAAACTCATGCTCTTTGCAGTCAGTGTCGTGTTCGCCCGGCCGCCGGCAGCCATTAACTAAGGGATCTTTCAGTTTAGACGTTTCGTGTCGGACCGCTGCCGCACGTTTACCGTGCCACTTGTTATAACCCGCTGCAGTACGGTAGCAGTCCTATACCAAACGCCTAAATTGAAAGCGTATCTGACTGCCGTGCGTTTCTATGCTAGTGATATTTAGACGTGGGTCGTTTGATGTTTTAAATTCATTTGACAGCAGTTAAGCCATGGACTCTGACGAAGTAACATTACTGTTAGTGCTCTTGTTGAAAAACATCCAACAGAAACAGAAACAAAAACGACGCCCCCGTATAAGAGCATCACCGATGTTTTCATTAACATGTAATTTTGGTGATTTCAAAATCTTTACCCTAGGTTAAAACAAGATCCAAACAAATTTTTTTTTTATTTAAGAATGTCTAGAGAATGTTTCTATGAATAACTTGAATTAGTTAAAACTAAAATTCAACGGCAAGAAACCATATTCAGACATTTAGACATACTAATATCAGCTGAAGAAAGACTACCTAAATTCTTCCACGTTTATATCATCCATTTTAAGCAAACAACAAACATGAAAATTCGAAGAAATTAGCACTCACGTCTTGTCACCGCACACCGCACTATTCAACAGCGAAATGAACACGTGGAGCTTGCGACGTTACTGTCCTGTCGTCGAGTGTTCTCGGTACCGACGCCGCACGGTTGCCGCTCCGTGCACTTCACATGAAAACAAATGACCGTTTTTGCGCCATACGACAAACGCACCGTTTCGGCACTGCAGCGGTCCGACCCTAATGGCGGCCATTTTTTATACGTTATTCGCTCGCCTGTTTTGGCACGTGTGGATTGACTCGAGAGAAAGAGATGCTAATTTTGCTTCGGAATTTTTATAGTCCGGTCAAGAACAAAATTAAATTTCTGACCATTTTTGAAATGAAGAATTCTTTAGAACTGTTCTGATTCGAAACTCGATGAAATGAAAAATAGTGACACTAAAAAGAGACAACAAACACATTAACACATACATCAATAGGATTTAACCTGTGAGAGAGTGAGATAGTATAATCGGTCTTCTCTTTGTGCGGTGCTTCTTAGCCTCCCCACTCTTGTCTACTTTAGTTTTCTGAAGGTTTCACTCCTACCGCCTGTGACCTCTAATATTTTTGTTAGTAAGTACTACAAACTTTGAAGTACAAATACAAAAAAAACCTATTTTTAATAATTAACGTACAACAGAATCATCAACGTTTACATTAATTAATGTGAAGGTTGGTGTTGCTTTTTTGCAACTAAATTAGAGATATTCAGGTTGATTTTACTGCTAAGCTGTAATCTCAAATTGGATTACACTTGCAATATGTTTCTGATTTAAAACTCGATGAAACGAAAAATAGCGACACTAAAAAGAGACAAACGCATTAACACATACATCAATAGGATTTAGCCTGTGAGAGAGTGAGATAGTATAATCGGTCTCCTCTTTGTGCGGTGCTTCTTAGCCTCCCCACTCTTGTCTACTTTAGTTTTCTGAAGTGAAGGTTGGTGTTGCTTTTTTGCAACTAATTTAGCGATATTCAAGTTGATGTTACTACTAAGCTGTAATCTCAAATCGGATTACACTTGCAATATGTTTCTGATTTGAAACTCGATGAAACGAAAAATAGCGACACTAAAAAGAGACGAACACATTAACACATACATCAATAGGATTTAGCCTGTGAGAGAGTTAGATAGTATAATCGGTCTCCTCTTTGTGCGGTGCTTCTTAGCCTCCCCACTCTTGTCTACTTTAGTTTTCTGAAGTGAAGGCTGGTGTTGCTTTTTTGCAACTAATTTAGCGATATTCAAGTTGATGTTACTACTAAGCTGTAATCTCAAATCGGATTACACTTGCAATATGTTTCTGATTTGAAACTCGATGAAACGAAAAATAGCGACACTAAAAAGAGACGAACACATTAACACATACATCAATAGGATTTAGCCTGTGAGAGAGTTAGATAGTATAATCGGTCTCCTCTTTGTGCGGTGCTTCTTAGCCTCCCCACTCTTGTCTACTTTAGTTTTCTGAAGTGAAGGTTGGTGTTGCTTTTTTGCAACTAATTTAGCGATATTCAAGTTGATGTTACTACTAAGCTGTAATCTCAAATCGGATTACACTTGCAATATGTTTCTGATTTGAAACTCGATGAAACGAAAAATAGCGACACTAAAAAGAGACGAACACATTAACACATACATCAATAGGATTTAGCCTGTGAGAGAGTTAGATAGTATAATCGGTCTCCTCTTTGTGCGGTGCTTCTTAGCCTCCCCACTCTTGTCTACTTTAGTTTTCTGAAGTGAAGGTTGGTGTTGCTTTTTTGCAACTAATTTAGCGATATTCAAGTTGATGTTACTACTAAGCTGTAATCTCAAATCGGATTACACTTGCAATATGTTTCTGATTTGAAACTCGATGAAACGAAAAATAGCGACACTAAAAAGAGACGAACACATTAACACATACATCAATAGGATTTAGCCTGTGAGAGAGTTAGATAGAATAATCGGTCTCCTCTTTGTGCGGTGCTTCTTAGCCTCCCCGCTCTTGTCTACTTTAGTTTTCTGAAGTGAAGGTTGGTGTTGCTTTTTTGCAACTAATTTAGCGATATTCAAGTTGATGTTACTACTAAGCTGTAATCTCAAATCGGATTACACTTGCAATATGTTTCTGATTTGAAACTCGATGAAACGAAAAATAGCGACACTAAAAAGAGACGAACATATTAACACATACATCAATAGGATTTAGCCTGTGAGAGAGTTAGATAGAATAATCGGTCTCCTCTTTGTGCGGTGCTTCTTAGCCTCCCCACTCTTGTCTACTTTAGTTTTCTGAAGGTTTCACTCCTACCGCCTGTGACCTCTAATATTTTTGTCAGTAAGTACTACAAACTTTGAAGTACAAATACAAAAAAACCCTATTTTTAATAATTAACATACAACAGAATCATCAACGTTTACATTAATTAATGTGAAGGTTGGTGTTGCTTTTTTGCAACTAAATTAGAGATATTCAGGTTGATTTTACTGCTAAGCTGTAATTTCAAATCGGATTACATTTGCAATATGTTTTATTATTTTTTTTCGGGCTAACTTGACCGGACTACCTTCCCCCTTCCTCGTCTCTTCCCTCGCGGCTACCCCCAAACTGCGAATATGTACGATCAGCTGTTTAACCGTGGAACGACCAAATATTTTATTTTTAAACTGAATTAAATGATGGGCAATTTCAAAACAATGCTTTTAATCCGGATTTCTTTGTTTGTTTTACTTTTAAATTGTTTTTATTAGTTAACCTCCAGGCGGCGGGAATAATCTTTAGTTATTTCAGCGAACTTGCCTCTCACGCGGGAGCCAACTATAGTTATTTCAGGGTTTGAATCCTTGCTGTTTCGTGTACATGCAAGATAGAGGGCCAAATTCTACATGTAAAAATTCTCCAATCATATCTCTAGCGACATCTATCTAAATTTATCCCGAAATATTATTTGTTTATTCTCAGGAACCATTTAAAGCCAAGGAGACAGAATTTCCCCGTCAGTTGATTTGAATCTCGCGCGTCGGTACCAACCATTACTAATCTCGCGCAGTCGCAGTAGAACAAACAAAGGCGCTTCAATAGAACACTGCGTCGATTGTTCAATTTGTGCATTTTTTCATTCAGTTACGTACATCGATTCGATTGTTTTAATTTGTGAAAATAAAAATCCTTTTTTCGCATTTAGGTATATTATGGTGTATTAGTGTTCGTTACTCTTAATATTTAGCCTTGTTTAACTCAATAAAACTTTTATTCGTAATTATTTATATTATAATATTCAAAATGTCACGGGGTCTTAGTAATAAAGAAATTTTTGAGAGCGTGTTAGATTTAGAATCAGACTTAGAGTTTGATAGTGACGGTGAATCAATTTTATTTGATATCGGTGATGGTGATGATGAAGTTCAAAGTGAACACAGTGTAACTCTTCCCAGTACCAGTGTACCCGGTACCAGTGCATCCGATACCAGTGAACCCGGTACTTCAAGCATCCGTGAAAACGCATCTTCGACAAACAGTGACATTTTTTCATCATGGGTGTCGGGTCCATTTATTCCGGTCTTTCATGAATTTGATGACTTTTCGTCAGGAATCACAAACATGTCATTGACAAAAGATTCATTAGAGGTAGATTTTTTTTAACACTTTTTGAATCTAGAAATAATGGAGAAAATGGTTCTAGAATCCAACAGATACTATAGAGCTACAGTTAATCAAATATCATTAACTCCCAAATCTCGACTCCGTCAATGGAAAGATACATCAGTGCCTGAAATGTATATATTTTTTGCAATAACTATGCTGATGACTAGGGTTTCTCACATATCGATCGAGGAATATTGGACAACGGATCCTATTTTAGCGTCTTCTCAATTCGGAAAGATTATGCCAAGAGATCGATATCAGATTCTTCTTCGAATGCTTCATTTTTCTGACCCTGCCACACAAACCCCCGGAAACAGACTTCATAAAATAAAACTTTTGGTTGACCATTGCAGAGAAATATTAAAAAAAACCTTTATCCCTTACCAAAACTTGTGCATTGACGAAAGCATAATCGTGTTTAAAGGGCGTTTGAAATTTAAGCAGTATATCCCTAGTAAACGTCATAGGTTCGGAATAAAATTATTTGTACTATGCGACGTTACCACGGGATTTGTATTAGATTTTATTATATACTGTGGAGAAGGAACCGACATCCAAGACGGGCAATGTTTAGGTGTTTCTGGAGCAGTGGTAACCACATTACTCACAGATTATTTTGGCAAAAATCACACAATATGGACCGATAATTGGTACACAAGTCCAAAACTACTTAAATTCTTACACGATCAAAAAACAAACGGTTGTGGAACAGTAAAAGCAAATAGAAAGGGAATGCCTAAATTTAGTAAGTTAAAAAAAGGTGACCATGAATCCAAACATACAGGCCCCTTGTTAGCCCTCAAGTGGCATGATAAACGAGAGATTCATTTGTTAACAACTGTGCACGATGCTTCTTTTGCAGAGACTGGAAAGTGTGATAGAAATACAGGCCTACCAATTAAAAAACCGAAGTGTGTACTAGACTACAATAAATGTATGGGTTCGGTTGATAAGGCTGACATGATGTTGAGTAATCTAAGTTGTATGAGAAAATCCATAAAATGGTACAAGAAGGTTGCTTTCCATATTATTGATTTATTCTTACTAAATGCACACATTCTTCACAAAACAGTTTCCGAAAAGCAAATGACCTTGACTCAATTTCAATACGCAATCATTAAACAACTTTTGGAGAAATATCACATACCATCAACACGAAATCAGCAATCATCCGATAGCCCATTACGTTTGGCTGCCAAAGAATTGGCGAATCATATGCCCGGTTTTGTCCCCCCTACAAGTAAACGGTCAAATCCATGTCGTCAATGCCATGTTTGTGCAAATACAACACTTAGAGTTAAGGCGAAAAAATTTACACGTTACATGTGCTTAGAATGTAATGTTGCATTGTGTGTGGTTCCGTGTTTTAAAGATTAGTATAATAAAAATAATTATTAATAAAAAAACTATGTGCCAAAGTGAATAAAAAGTAGTTTAAAATATGTTTATATAATTAATGTTAAAAACGAGAAAAAAGTTAAATGTAGTACCTAAGTGTGATGTGGTTAATAAATTTTAAAGTGCGCATAAAATATGCCCATGTGTGTAAAAATACTTCGTATTATTATGACAGCAAAACAGTTTCTATGTTTGGACATTTCGGCGCATTGATCGGTCCTTTGTAACATGAGACGTGCGGCAGACTCAGGCAGACGTAAGTATCAGGCAACATAAAGATAATTCTGTAATGTTTACGTCTGACTTTTGTTGAATAATTTTTGTTTATATTAACACCATTCTAAAATGACATTTGGGATTATTTATGGATAGTTAAAGCATGGACGAGTTTATTGACCTGAATTCAAACAAAGAACAATCATTTAAAATATATCTAATGACGGTTTTAAAACGTAATGTTGTTCGGCTCGATCAAAATATTAAACGTGCCGCGTAGTAGTGTCGGCACACGCACATTTTAACGCAGCCTAGAGGTTAAGTACTATGATCGTCGGTAATAATTTACAAGAATTTGACCAAAAAAAAAATCAACTTCTGACTCGATTTACTCGAAAACGAAAGCTCAAATCAAAAAAAGTTATACCACAAAATCGACTCCAAATGTGATGTGGAGTCTCCAGTTTCCCGCTTGTACTACGAGTTTCCGGACACCTTGTATTTAGATTTTGTTGCAAAGCTGAAATTTTGTGACCTTCTGACAAAATATGTGTACCTGAGGGCTGAAGCTCCAAAACGAACCGTTTAAAAGACCATGGTTCACTGAGGTTAATCTGAAAAGATCGGAAATGAGAATCATTTTTAGATTAAGATCCGGACATGCACTAATGGGAAAAATATTGTGTTTGGTAGGCCTCTCTGATTCTCCAATGTGCTCGATATGTGAACAAATTGAAGATGTCGAGCACACATTATCAAAGTGCATTAAATATGAACGACAGAGAGTTACAATACTAATGACCTCGAACTCATCGGAAGCTCAGAATTTAATAGCCTCAACTGAGTTTCATGCCATATCGAGAATAATGAAATTTATTACATCATGTAAACTGGAAAATATTTGAAAGTGATTTTTTATACGAAATGACCATAAAAGGACTCTAAGTACCTTTTAAAGATCATTAGAGATTATAATGATAATATTATAATTTAAAAACAGATGAGGCAAAAAATGGCAACATTGTGTGAGTCAGAAGCCTCGATAATATACATGACATAAAAAAAAATAAAAAAAAATACCTGAGGGCTGAGGGGTTAAAATCGGCTGCCCAAGTTTTCATCTTAATTTTAATATTCAAAGTCAAAATCAATGCTCTTTCCGATTTGCTAATGAGTTTTATTTTGGTCTTTGTAAACTAATGTTTTGTTTAACTTAATAAAGATGCTTTCATTGTAAATTCCAAACTTTTAAACTTAATCTGAAATGTTTATACTTACCTATCTATTTGAAGTGATTTTAAGAATGCCTTGGCTTTGATTCAATTGCGTTGTCAATTATTTAGAGTGTTGAATTTTAATTTGTGCTTTCCAGGATAACCATTGTCTCAGGATAAAAATCCTGGGGGACTGTTACTACTGCGTGTCCGGATTGCCGGAGCCAAGATCTGATCACGCCAAGTGCTGTGTTGAGATGGGGCTTGACATGATTGACGCCATTGCGTAAGTTTCAATCAATTTAAATTATTATAATAATCTTTGTTTTTGTACTGTAGGGCAGTGGTCCACAACCCGAAAAAAAAAAAAAAAAAATCGAACGTACATAGTAAAAAATTAAATACTTATCCACAAAAACAGTGGAACCTCTCACGACAAGCACCTCCCATAATGTGTAATTCGCATAGCGAGCAAAACAGATTAGAAAAAAAAACACTCCCTTAACGAGCGACTTTTCGCATAACCAGTGACATTTCGCATAAAGCAAGAAGTCCCGTCCTCACCTCACTCACTTGTGAACCAGGACTTCCGCGCCAGTTCATCAATCTCTGATTAGCACTCATTCCACTAGTATCGCGTGTGTACATACATTTTTCCAATTTTTTTGTTTTTTGAAATTTGTAATTGTAATTGTAAACATGAAAAAGGTTTTTCTCCACAGTGAATCCACGCACGTGGATTTTAAATTGTCACTTTCGAGAACACGAATAGTCGCATTCGGAACACGATAAAGTTTTTTCTCCACTGTGTGACGGCTTATGGACTTTTAAATGTTCCTTTTGAGAACTTGAATAGTTGCAACCGGAACATGAAAATGGTTTTTCTCCACATGAGTAAACTTGTGGGTTTTCAAAGTCTCCTTTCTAGCACATAAATAATTGCAATCGGAACATACCAAAGGTTTTTCTCAACTGTGAGACAACTTGTAAACTTTTAAATGTTCCTTTCGAGAACATGAATAGTTTCAGTTTCTTATATTCTGGGTGTAGATTAAACGTTGACCGGTCCGCAGTGATAAAAAGGTTGGGGACCACTGATGTAGGGGATAAGAATTGTTAAATCCAAAGTTCACTCATTCTATTTAATGCTTTTTTTTACATTAGCTCCACACAGGAGGCCCTGAGAAAAATAATTCCCCTCAGGGCCTATGTCATATTTGGGGATCCTGTGTGGAGTCTTTTTAGGAAAGGAATGAGGGGAAGTTCTGTGAAGGAAAGGGGTATTAGGGGTGGGTAGGAATCTGGGGGCAGAGTGTCTAGGAGTGACGGACGTATGAATCCATCCCTCCCACTGCGGTGCAATGTGATGTTCCGAGAGAGTCCGGCTGGAGAAGTCAAAGGGACTCCCTCAACAATTCTCTCCCGATCCGGCCGCAGCTGGTGGGCAGCGCATCCTCCGCCAAGACCCGGACAAACCTAACCCCATGAACCCGGGCACCCCTGCTAAGTCACCAAATGTAGTGAACTTCTTGGGGTTACCTATAGCAGCGGCGTTGGCTATCCAATAATTGGTTACAGTTACATACAGTTAAACTTTGCATGGAAATTTCGAACATCTAAAATGTTAATTCATGTGGAACTACAAAGTATTTAGGTCAAGGAGTACCCAACTTTCGTTCTGGTTCACCGTGTTTCCCAACCATGTTTACAATGTTAATCGTTTATCTGGTGAAGAGGAAAAAAGAGGAATTATTAAATAAAGAATGGTTTTGTAGTCAGTTCAATTTCCAACGGTTAATTTATTGTAGCTCTATTATAACACTTACTTAGTTACTCGTGACTAATTTTGATTTACAGTACTGTGCGAATCAATGTGAACACAAGTGTAGAATTGGAAAAAATAATATATATTCTTTATTGAAGAAAAAAATACAGAAACAATTACAATTAATTTTTTTTTTATACGAAGTGTGTCCTACCTTAATTTTTATAACTTCTTGTACACGGTTTGGCATAGAATCAACAATTTTTTTTTACAATTTTCTGATATTTGCGTGTCTCTAAATTACTGTCTCAATCAGCTTTGTTTTTGTTGTGCTTGTCTTGCTTTAACTATAGCCCACCGATTTTCAATTGGATTAGGATCCGGAAAGTTACCTGGCTATTCAACGTATGTAATTTTTTTTGTCTTTGAAATATTAACAATCTTTGTGCGTTTTTAAAGAGAAATATTCATCTTTAAAAATAAGAAACAAAAAGCTTTAGTTAAGTTTACCTCTGCAAAAAAAACTGTAATTCTAAAAAATTACAAAATTTAACGCATCTGTAGCTTGGTGTGTCTCGTAACTCACTGAATGATAGAACACAAACACAAAATGGCCTCTATTACAATAAGCTACATACAACTGCAAGAATAAGTGTAATTGTGCTAATTATCACGTGTTCACATTAATTCGCACAGTACTGTACTTGGCTGTATTTAAACTTAATTCAGGTGATGCCAAAAATCATAAGTGTTTAGTAAAAGGGTAAGTGGGTTTATTGTCAATATATGAATATGTTTTATTTATTTTTTCAGTTCTGTGGTGGAAGCAACCGATGTACAGTTGAACATGCGTGTGGGCATCCACTCGGGCCGGGTGCTGTGCGGAGTGCTGGGCCTGAGGAAGTGGCAGTATGACGTGTGGAGCAACGACGTCACTCTGGCCAACAACATGGAGGCTGGAGGGGAACCTGGGTCACTATATTACTATATATTACTAAATTATCTTATCTAAGGGGTTCAAAATTTATCAATCATATTCAATGGATGAGGTGGAGGATAACCGGCCTAACCGTTTAGGTTAAACTAGCTGTAAGTAAAATAGCTATAATCATTGTACTCTTTAAAGGACATCATTTTAAATTGTCTCTGCTTTGAACGGGCCGAAACGGGTCTTACGAACGTTCTACTTCAGCGACATACTTAACTTACTTACCAGCGATTCCTGACATTATGTGGGGTAAAAAATGTAAATGACATTTTGGTCTCCGGTAACATTTTTGATATATATATTTTTTTTACCAAACCATAAAAAATTGTAGGTGTTGGACATTTGGGCGGGGTGTGGGGTGGGTCGGTCACTCTGCATAGTAGTGACTAGTGACAACAAGTGGAAGAAATTTTTGTGTTTGATTTTGAAGAAAAAATTTTGAAAAAAAAAAATGCCGAAAAATTTACCGGAGACCAAAATTCTATTTACACATTTTACTCCAAATAATGTCAGGAATCACTGGTTAAAGTAAGTCAAGAATGTCTCTTAACACCCTGTATAGAAATAATATAAATATATCAATGTAAGTGGCCTAGCCACAGTTTGATAATGCTTTTGAAGGCGAAATAACTTTCACGTGTAATAATAATTACAAGGCAGAACTTGTTAATAAATAAACTGTTTTGATAAATTAAATAATTATGTTATTGAATATATTAAAGAAATAAAAATGAATTTACCTTATTGAGGTCATTGACGAGTTACCTAACATCACTGTACAAACAACCTTTAATGCATCATGAGCATCTCTCTAAATATGCTTCCCTTATTCCAAATTGATTGCCGACACCATGTGTCTTTTTTTTTTTTTTTTTTTTTAATCGGAGACGGTTTACATATATATAGTTCCCGAGAGCACTTAGGCCATAGACCCATTGTACTATCTCCCATTTTACCTCATTCCTTTGACAGTAACCCAGTCCCTTTTATAAAGTTCACCAGGATTGTCATTCGAAATGAAGCTATATCTTCTGGTCCGACAATGTGTCTTCCCAGGTCTCATTTCCCCTCTTAACTCCTCCTTGGTTCCCTGAAGGCCCCACGACGGAAGAGGGCTTCATCTCTCCTCTCCACTCCTTAGTTCCCCGAAGGCTCCACGACGGAGAGTACAAGGGAAACCCACTCCACCTTGGTTCCCCGAGGGCCCCGGGAGGAAAGAGAACTTCATCTCTCCTCCTTGGTTCCTCTAAGGCCCCACAGAGGAAGAGTTCACCAAGATGGCCTCATTTCTCCTCTTCACTCCTACATGGTTCCTCGAAGGCCCCACATGGGAAGAGGACATTATCTCTCCACTTCACTCCTTGGTTCCACAAAGGCCCCGCGCTGGAAGGGCGCCCTTCCCCTTGGTTCCTTGAAGGCCCCACAGAAGGGAAGAGTTCATGGAGGTGGCCTCAGCTCACCTCTCCACGGTTTCTCCTCTTAGTTCCTCCTACGGCCCCAAGAAGGAAATCCACAGAGGTGGCCTCAGCATTCCTAGGTTCCCAAAAGGCCCCTAGTTTTCGAACGGTCCAATTTTTTTTTTTGTCCCACGAGTTACCAGGGAAATAGAAGGTCCACTCCAGCAGAGCCCTGAGTGCTGGAGTGAGGTCTAAATACTCCGAGATGCAACCTTGTTTCTCGGAGGCACCGTTCGTGACGCTGTTCCCCAAGACATTCAGCCTGAGCACGGTAGCTCACACCTTGGCTTGGGATGGCTATTGCAGGTTTGTGTTTTCCACTCCCTGAGCGATGGGTTCGCCACACTCCCTACGCTATGCACCATGTGTCTAATTTTATGTATATCTATTCCAGGAGAGTGCACATAACGCAGGCCACCCTGGAGTACCTGGGGGGAGCATACGAGGTGGAGGCGGGCCAAGGGGGCTCCAGGAACGCCTATCTCCGGGACCACAGTGTTACCACATACTTCATAGTGCCACCACCAAGGAGGAGAAAGGTATTGCCTAACAAAATATTCATTAAAGTTATCTACGCGTATGTCGTATATATAATCCATCAGTGACTATCTGGTTCCATGACAAAGCAGAACCAATAAACGGCAAACCTAACCAATCTGACCTATGCTACTCTTTGTTATGTGCAGAGGGTCTTTTGGAGGAAAGGAAGAAAAGGAAGTTCTCGGAAGGAAAAAGGTATGAGGGGTGGGTTGGTAGGAATCTGGTTTGACGGACATATGCATCCATCCCACCAACTGCGGTGCAGGATAATGATTCGAGAGAGTCTGGCTGGAGGGGTTAAAAGGCCTCCCTTAACCAGTCTCTCTCTTGATCCAGTCCACTACGCAGCAGGTCAGACTGTCGCCAAGACCCGAACAAACCTCACCCCATGAACCCAGGCACTCCTACTAAGTCACCAAATTAGTGAACCACTTGGGGTAATTTAGGTAGAGGTGTTGGTTATTCAATAAATGGTTCCCAGGGCGTTGGGACCCAAATTGGAAATTTATAATATTCTTCTCCCTTACTTTTAATAAAAAATAATTAGTTTAATTTAAATGCAGCTCAGTGGATAAAGAGCAGTTGACCAGATATCAGAAGGACACGGGTTCAAGTCCCGTTGGCGGCATGTATCTTTTCTCGGTAGATTTTTTCAATGTAGATGAGTGTTTCAGGCTAATAAATTATTGCTTATAATAATTGTTACCCTTTGTGCTATGCATAAAAATCTTGTCTTAAACATTATTTTACCAATTAAAAAATAATAATTAATATTTTACAAGTTAAAGTATTTCACCAAAAAATGTAGACATAATTTGTCTAAATGCCACCTAGTGGGCAATTTAGCACTTACAATGCCTTTCTCACAATAAATAAAGTTGGTTGTTTTCAGGTGGAAAAATGTAATAAGCGGTATTTGTTGAATGAAACACTAGTATATATTGAATTATTTGACGGGTATAGGAGATAAGCCGACTTAGCTCAGTGGATAAAGAGCAGTTGACAATCAGAAGGATGCGGGTTCAAGTCCCGTCGGCGGCATTTTCTCAGGAGATTTTTCAATATAGATGAGTGTTTCAGGCTAATAATTATTGCTTATAATAATTGTTACCTTTTGTGCTATGCATAAAAATCTTGTCTTAAACATTAGTTTACTACTAAAAAAATAATAATTTTTTATTGTCATTCTTGCAAAATGGGTGGCATCTCTCCTGCTTTTACCGACAACGATGTTCAAACCAGTTTTTTTAACATTGTCATCATTTAAAAAGATGGGCGCCAAAAACATGAGAAAAAAATTTGTCAAAAGATAGTATTGTTAATTCTGAATATCAAATATGAGATTGATAAAAATGTCTTAAGAATAAGAGGTCTCAATAGCCGAGTTCATGCGGCGCTTGTAAGACGAGATATCCTGAGTCCCAGTTGCGACTGTTACCTTTTTATTTTTCTATGTCTTGTTCTTTTTCATTTTTTCGTTTAGTTTTGTTAGTATTATCTTCTTCTTCAACAATAAAATATGCAAATTGGAAATTTTTTACCTAAACATTAACCGCTCAGGTGCCGCTCGTGGGCCGGCGTATCATGAGACTTTACACGCGATTTTGACCCTTATGTATAAAGAAAGTGTATGAAGAACACGGTCTGAATCGCTTGCTCTATTATCGCTCTTTACCATAGAGAAAACCGCAATTCGCTTGGTCACTCCATATAATTTATATTAATGATTTACCGGAGCGCGGGAACGTGCGCAGTTTTTGCGCATGCGCGGGAAATATTCCTTTAACTGCGGTTTTGACCTTTCTATTGTTCTAAATTTCTCAAGGACAGTGTCAGAATCGCGAGACACGAAATGTCACGTGGTGTCATAATGCCGCGTTTTAATTGGTGGTGCTTTTTGCTGGCATACCCCGGCATTCAACGAGTTAAAAAGATACCAATATTTTGTTTTTGTTTTGTAGATTTGCCTGGGTGGTAACATGGGAGGCAACGCGGCCAAAAGAAAACTGTCATTTAAAAATGTGTCCAACGTTGTGGTGCAGCTCCTCCATTCCATCAAGTTCAATGTGGACGTGCCCTTCTCCAACATGGCCGCCTCTCCGCAGGACTTAAAGGCCAACGCAGCTAGGAAGGTAATACCCTTTCCCAATCAACACATTTCACTGTATATTTCTGTTGTTTGATACCGGAAGAATACAATTTAAATTTTTTTTAAATCTATTCACTCAATATTGAAACCAAAAAACGATAAACTTCTCTTTTTACATTTTTTTATTACACTAAATATACTACTTTCCTTCAAATCTAGAGTCTGTCAATTAAGAGTAGAAAATAATTAAAATGGAATTACTAAATTTGAAGGCTGGCAACACCAGTTTAACTGTCAAATATTCTTTCAAATCGCAATGATACTGAATGTATAAAACACTGTAAGTCACATTTAAAAAAAAACACTTTGTTCAAAGAAAAAATTTTCATTCCAAGAAGCACGGTTGTTAAGATACCTCATAAATTTGATTAAATGGTGTTTCATTAATTAAATGATTTGCTTTCATTTAACCCGGCTCCGGCCGCTCGTGCACCGGTGTGTCATGAGAAAAAAAAAAATTTACACGCGATTTTGACCCTTATGTATAAAGAAAGTGTATTAAGAACACGGTCAGAATCGCTTGCTCTATTATCGCCCTTTACCATAGCGAAACCTGCAATGCGCCTAGTCACTCCAAATAATTTATATTTAATTTTCCGGAGCGCGGGGATTTGCGCAGTTCTTGCGCATGCGTGGGGAAAAAATATGTTTATCTACAATTTTGACCCTTCTATGTACAAAATTTGTAAAGGACAGTGTCAGAATCGCTTGCGCCAACATTCCCCATGGGATGGGTATAGATTTCATTCACCTTGTAACTCCAGAATATTTTAAAATAATTTTTATCTATGGACACGAAATGTCATTTCTGCCGCCGGGTGCCGCGTCATATTTTATGCGTCTTACTCGACTAAAACATTGTAAAACCTATCAATTTACGTAATTAACGCAAATAATGTTGTTTTGGTAGATAGTTTATTGTTCTAGGAACGTGTTTCAGTCAATAAAATATACAATAGCTCAAAATTAATCCACAAAACATTCATTTCAAAATTCAAAGTGGTGCTTTTTGCTGGCCTTCCCTGGCCTTCAAGCGGTTAACATAACATAAATTTGAATTTAACATTAGGTAAAAGGGAAGAATCACTAATGGTGTGTTTAGTTACACTACTTTTAGGTCTGAATGAGTTAAATATATTCAGATCTGAAATTAGGGACATCATCTGAAACACGGGCAACGCTAGGTACTTAGCTGGTATCAAATAAATGTGAGCAATTTCTAACCGTGCTTTTTATTTTACTATAGTATCGTTATTCCTCATTGTATTAACAAAAATTGCAAAGGTGTAATATACCTATATGCGATTCTAATTTTGTGAATAGGTATCGAAATTGCAATAAAAAAATATTTTTCCCACTTTTACGTGTTTTTGATTTTTTACAAAAAATGTAGGTTACACAGCTTCAGATTGCCACCATGATTGTATTTTTAGTATTGCCATTTGATCAACAGTGGCGCCCTCCTATGTTTTCTACTCTTATTTGACAGACTGTGCATAATGTATATATGTAACTGTCTTGATTGACAATCAGCGCCTTTTGATCAGCCATCAATGATAACAGTCTTGCCATTATGCCCGACGGCTGATCTTAATTTGATAAATGTTGAAAAGACTGCTAAAATTTGAAAAATTCAAAATGGCGCTGATCGTCAATCAAATAAAACAAAGCAACCTTACCATGTTTTATACGTGATTGGAAATGATTCAATCGCTTGCATATATATATTTTTTTTTATGAGTTCAGATATTTCATTTCGTCCGTCTTCTGGTAATAATCAACAAGAAACTAGTGGTGTGGGTAGTGGGTAGTAGGAACAAGTTTGAGTACGTATTTTAAAGCATTGTGAAGGGTGAATTAGCAAGTAGAATAGTTGTTTGAAAATGTTAATCATTTTCAGTTTTACATTATGCCTTCATCTCTGTAAATACAACTGATTATGTTTTGTGATTTATGTTATGTATTTTCTTGTTATTAAGGTTACGAAGCTGGACATAACGTTTTTCAAATTTTTTTCAGTGTCAAATTATATCATTTTGTTTTTATGTTTTCAGAATATTTTTTATCAAACAATTTTTACTCCATGATGAATATAAAGTTATCTTATTATAAATCTTTTAGGTAGTTTAAATAGTAATAGGATTTTTAATAACTAGATAATAATACTTGAGAAGGAAACTATTTTGTATTCCCGTCACTGTAAATATTAGAATTTATTCAGTAGACAGATATTCAGAAAATGCAAGGGGGTTGGTAGTAAATGTGTATTATTGAAGAACTAATAAAAGAGACATACAAACATCAGCAAAAAAGAAGTGAGTTTCAATGTTTGCATTCTGAACCAATAGGGAAAAAATAACACAAAGCGAAAGGCTGCGCGGCCTTTTTCATACAAAATTTAAATTTGGATTTGAGGCGGAAATAACCAACGAAACTGAATAATCATTTTTTTAATCAAAAGGTAAACGAAATATCTAGTACAAATATATATTATTTTATTAATTTTGTGTTTTAAATTATAAAATATAGGCTATTAAAGAATTTTTTCATTATTATTTTTATTTTAACTTATTAAATATTAAAGAATTATTTAGCTCCAATTTATTGGTGTAAAGTTACAAATTACCGATTTTCTTTGGAACACAAATTTGTCATAATAGAAATTTAAATTTCTACCCAAAAAAACTATCATTTATTTTTAAGAAATTTTACTATTTTTTATTATATTAAAACAGTAGATAGGATAGGGTATGATTATTTTTTTGAATAATTATAATTAATTCCCAAAAAAATGTCAAAGTTGCTTCTAAAATCATGCAAAGTTGAATTCTATAATAGCCTATACAAAAAAAAAACATAAAAGGGTACATATCCCCACTAGATACTTGCTATGTCTTTCGATTAAATAAATAATTATTCAGTTTGGTTGGGTATTTTGACTGCAAATCCAAATTTAAGTTTTGTATGAAAAAGCCTGCGCAAACATTCCTCTTAAAATATTACCTACTTTGTTTTGGCGTGTGTCGGGTCAAATCATCTTTCATGAACATGCTAATGATTGAAAGTTCTCCGCGCTACTAAACGGCTAACGTTCGGTGCATTTAATTTCTGAACTCCGTCTCCACAGTTCCTACGTCGCCTGATTTGTCTCTCCACCTTCTAATGTATAAACGGAGACCATATTCACATTCAATTTTTTTGCTTGTTTAACATGTTTACTTCATTATTTCTCACAAAGTACCAGTCAACCTGTATTTGTAGGTTCTTATAGAAATTAATCTTTTTAAACATATTATCAACGGGGATATAAAATTATCTTTATCTAAGAAAATAGTTGTTATTTATTAGTAAGAAAATGCTCTAATTTCCTTTCTTTCTACGCAAGTCCACTCTGTTCTGCACTTTGTTGTAATGATGTTAGTGTTGTTGATGTTGTAAAACTGTGTAAACTAAAAGCATGGGTCGATGTTGCACCGTAGCACTTTGTTTAGTTTGTATTCCTTTATTTGTTTCAAAATTTTACTCCTTTTTTGTTTCAATTGGCAATAATAAATATTTATTTTTACCTTTAAACCATAAATCAATTCAACACTGTAATTTATGCAAAACTCATGTTCCAACCTTACAATATAGAAAAGATTCTCACATTCAAAATGTTATAATATTTGGTTTTGTTATTATTTTTTTAGTTTCTTTTTGTCTTATCATGGATACATGCTCATATGACACAGCCATCAGGTTTTTAAAAAGTTATACCAATTTTACAACATGTTTGTATTTTAAGTTTTTTTCATTACATAGGGGTGATATTGAGCAACACATTTTTCTTAGGTTTAATTAAAAAAAAATAAAAATACTGAATTTGAAGGTTTTGGTCCCACTGGAATATAACATGCTATAAATGAATCACTAGTATCTGAAAAAGATCTACCACTTTTGTAGATAAGTAATAACATGCTTAAGTATTATTACCTTATGACCTACATGGCTCAATGGTCTACCTATTTAATGTGGAGTTGGTAGGGAAGTTCGATTCCCGCACAGCACACTAAAATAATAACATGGTTTTTTCATATAATATATCACAGGCACCGCTGAATCTGGAGGTTGTGATTTTTTTGCAAAATTTTATTCACCATATAAAAATGGCTCCTATGTCTTATCATAACGAATGTCGTTGAATCCTAATTAACCTGCGTTCTTTAAAAAATCAATAAATTTACAAATGCGTGAATTTGTCTGACTGTTAACAGAATTCGTTTAAAATTGTACTTATTACAAGATATTTGTGACCATTTATTTACAGTTCAATAGAACTAAAAACAAGGTTTAAAATGATATATAAATAATAACATTACACATTACTATTTTTATTTAGAAAATTTTAGAATTTCTTACGACTTTCACTTGACGTATAATTTTTCAATCGTAATTTATTAGACTAAAAATTATCCTAGAATAATAAAAATTCTATCTATTTGTTTGTTACGAATTACTCTGAATGAATTTATATTAAAAACTCCCCGTGTTACGATATTACGTAATAAATTTATTGATAAAACACGCGCCGATCCAAAGAAGAAAATTTTTTGACAGCTGCAATTTAAACTTCACTTTCGCATGTTATTTTTTATTCCATAACTTTGAAATAAGTTTAAATAAGCGGAGAATTCATAACAAACACATTTGTATATATAATTTTTGAAAGAATTTTCCTAAAATAAGCTTTCACGGATTTTTTGATGTGACAATAAACTGTCAAGAACAAAAATTTCTCGCGACTGTTATCATTATTGTTCATCTGCAGAAATATACTACAGATGTGAGACATCTCTTGTCAAACTTTGGAATCACTAAGTTAGCCTTGTGAATACCGAAGAACCGAACCGAAATAATTCAAAAAATGTTTTATAATATCTTTTCAAATTGGCCACATTTTGGACAGTGGGCGCTCGCTGGTGTTTACAAATTGGCCATAATGTGGCCAATTGAAAATTAACAGTTGTATTAAATTTACCGTTTTAAACATTTTGTATTCCCGTTGAATGTTTGATTTTAACATCACTGACTGACTTGTAGTTTTTAATTTTACTTGAAAAAGATTTCCATTAAGTGGACAGTGATTGAAATGACTTCACATCTTTGTTACAAAATATACAAAACATTGTGCTAATTACGGAAAACTATGATATTATCAGTTGATTAACAGTACACAGTTAATTACAGCAATAAAGGTATAACGAAACCTGTGTTAATAAAAAAATTATTTGATGTTACAATTATTTCAACAAAACTTTACACTGGCTTTTAAATTTTCATGTTTTCTAAAAATCGACACAACATCTCAATAATTAATTATCTTGGGACAAGATACATTTTTATTACATTTTCATTTTCAAATGCAAATAAATACCCGGTGTGACATTATGAATGAAATAAACTAACTTTGTTATGACATTAACAGTACTAGTTATTAAAATTGTAGATGCCAACCAGACTGTAGTTATGTATTACTGATGAAGCTTAGGTACATGTGTAGTTTCAAAGTGCTTTCACACAAACGAAAACGAGTTTTGAATTCCGTAATTCTAAACATATACTTTAGGGCGCACAGTTTACAGAGCCAGTGGGTTCCCTGCAGAACGTTGGACCATCTCAAGGACAGGTACAAGTGACACCTGGTCAGCACCTGAAATGTTAATAAACAGTGGTGCTAAAAATATATTTTATTTCATTAGAGGTATTTTGAGTTATGCCACTTTTTCTCCCCTCTATTGTTGCACTATATATTTTGACAGTCTGGATATTAATAGATTTTAAAACACACATATTTAAGTAATTATAATATGTACTAACAGTAAAGCCTGTGCCTATAATTGTGAGCATTTCTTCAAATTGCCAACTGACTGATGTTCCTGGTAGAATGATTATAAGATGTTGTCTCTCTTCCGAGCATAAGTCTACCTATTTTGTTACATGCACTGATTGTTGTATCACACGTAATCTTTAGACTCTTAAGCCTGTGACTAATTACTGTCTCAATGTTCACATGGTATTCTTTTATGCACCATAAACCATTATATTATTCTTCTTGTTTTTGTATTATATTTTCCAAGGAATGAGCATATTATGTGAAGACCATTCCTGAAGAAAAAATTCAATGTATTTATAATAAGTCCTATAGCTTGCAGTCTTTTTGCAATGATTTGTTGATCGCTAAATCATTGGGTTTGATCCCCATCAATGTATTTGCATTCTGATCTGGGTGTTGTGGTTAAATTTAGTGATGCAACGATTGCGATTTGATGCATCATATACATAGTTTATAAGAATAAATAAATTTACGCTGATTATCTTTACGATTCTCAAAATATTAGATTTTGATTTCATTAAAAATCGCTGGCATTTCTGAGTGCATCTTTGAACATTGTTTTTATACTCTACGAACTACTAACATTGAATACACTTTAAAATGAATTTTTAATATTTTGGGACAATTTAATTTGGCGAAGTTGTTACTTCCTTAGGCTACGTCCGCACAGGCAGGCGGCTGGCTTAGCGCCTAGAGCCTAGTGGCAAAAAACCAACACGTTGGTTTACCTGGATACACGCTAAGCGGCTATCTACTACCTATCTAGGCGCTAAGCAAGCCGCGTACGTAGCCTTACTGTGTTTAAAAATGTAAATCTAGCGATGTCGGACTCCCTCGGACCCATAAGTTTGTTTTTACGATAATTTATGGTTGCTAGACGTGCATATGACGTAGAAGGTGTACCTGATTTATTAAATAATCATAATCAGTGGCGGTGTTTTTCATTGGGAGTTCAATCGGAGATTAAAAAAGGTAGAAAAAAATTCCCTTTATAAAAGCTATCTTGGTATTTTCCATAATTATATAATTTTCCCTATATCTAAAGGAATTTCATTACACTACTGCACCAGAGATTGGCCTAGCAACAAGATACTCTTAGGCAATTCATTAAGGCATCTGTATATAATGAATATTATGTCTTTGGTTATAAAAAGTATTTTTGAATATGAAAATCTTAATTTACGCAAGAAACAGTTCGTTTTTAAGTATAAAAAAGTAACATCTTCAGTAATTAACTTATTTTAATAACAACTTAAATCAAAATAATCACAGAAAAGAATCTATCGATTCTTGAAAAACACTATTCTGTACAAATATGGTGTTAACAAATCTCATGGTCGCTGTTGCGCTCCTGGATCGATAACAAATTAGTTTAAACTTTAAATGCTTGTGCGCCTCGTGCAATAAAGGTAGCCCACTGCCCAAGCATTTTTGTGAAATATTCGCACCATAATCACCGGTCCCGTACCACTGGACGTCTAAAGGTTAACGATAATAACAAGTATGTTTTATGTGAATTATTTCTTAAAACAGAAAGTTTCATAGTTGCTGAATTCATATTGCCTGTATGGGATTCATTTTGGATATGCTTTCAGGCAGTATTAATGTGAACAGGTGGATATTTACCACGGAATTTGGAAAATACGAAGTTTGGTAAAATTATAATATAAGATTATTTTATTTTCTTACCTTTTAATGGGAGATTGCACAAACACACTTTCAAGAAAACCGTTACTGATGATAATCGTCAATATAAGAATCATTGCATCACTCGTAATAAGTATTATGTACCTATATATTTAATTTCATAATTGAAAAAATGGTTGGTTAATTTAGCCAACAGCAACTAATTTTTTAACAATATTTTGCGCTTCTAAATTAGCCTGTTATTTTCTGTGACTGCAATGATAATAATTTTCAAAAATATCCTCAGTGCAATGCAAAACCCACTGACTTGACGTTGATGTAAACTAGAGGTTACGTTTGAGAGGTATTCAGAATTCATGTTGAACTTGAAGTTCTCTAGGAATTTTTTGAGAAGATATATTATTTACAACTAAAGCCAGATATTATTTTTAGGAAACGGAAAAGGAAACTTTTTAAAAATTTATTTTTTTACAATAGCTCCACACAGGAAAAATGCCTTAGGGCCTATGTCATCTTTGCATATGCTGTTTGAAGGGTCTTTTTAGGGAAAGAAAGAAGAGAAAGCTATGGGAAGAAAAAATGTGTGAGGGGGCTGAAAATAATTCCCTACAACTTCAACAATGATGAATCAAATTGTGTTGATTTTATTAAATTAAACAGTGGCAAGCAGATTGTTGGTTCCCATGAATATACCACCAAGACCACTTGTTATTTTTTATGCTTGCTTTTGGCAGTCATCTAGAATCCAGCAGCTAGCATAATTCTACAATTTATTTTTACTAACTTGTCTTTTAAGATTACATTAACTGGTAATCTACTTGTAACCACGTGGGGTGACAGAGTTACTTCTACCCTTCCTATATCAGCCAGAGAAAAGAATGTTTTCTTTTAAAATAAATATCATACATTGCAAATACAAATTAAGTTTGTTGCTGGATGCTGATGCTATAATGTTAGAATGGTTCCATGACAAAATAGAATGGTAACAAATAATCAGAACAGTTTTGAAAAGTGATATAAAGCTATTAATAGCAATGAAAAAAAAAACTAGCCATTCTGACCTAGTTCACTTTTCAGATTTTATGCAACTTTTCTAAAGTGTTCCGATTTGTCAGCGTTTTGATTTGTTCTTTCACCGTTAGGATAATGTGAGCAATAAAGATTTTCTCTATCAGTGATCGTCCAGTTGATTAGTCAGACATCTCCGAAAAATCGAAATTTGAGTCGAGTATCCAGTTGTATGTAAAAGTGTACCCTCTTTCTGGTACAATATTCAGATTACTCACAAACACAACCAAATCAATTACAATGGAGAAAACCTTGTTGAGAATTAAAGAAAATGTTGATAATTTTATTTTTGATACTGACAGCTCGTGGTGGAATTCCATTATACATAATAATATAATAACAAATATATGTAACTTATTTCCACTTAATTTGATGAGGATTAAATTTAATGAATTAAAATTAAGTGGAAATAAGTTTTATATGTGTTTTGTTATATTATTAAAATGTTGATGTTTTCTGGGTCACTTGGTTATGCCTCTCAGTGTTATTTTATAGAACATTTAATATGTAAAACACATATAAATATAATTTTATTTGTGGTGAGAATTTTTTTTTTAAATTTCGTTTTCTCATTATTTCAAAACTCAGTACTTGGAGATGTCTGACTAATCAACTGGATAATCGACATCGTTCAGGGGGAAGTGAAAATTGATGCGACTAGAATTATGTTCTAGCGTCGAGAGTGTATCCACCGCAGTAAGCGCTCTGCTGAAGGTCACGTTTTATGTTCTGTTAAAAAAATTTAAGATTTATTTTATTTAAACTTGGTCAATGTTTAGTCAACCGATAATATGAATAATGAATGGAGATATGGACGGATGAAGTGTCCATTGTGATGAATAAATGCACGGGGTCATTCGGTTATGGTTGCGGATGTTCTTGTCCACATTATACTTGCTGTATGAGAGATATCATCAATGCGCACTCTGGTGTAAGGGGTGTGTTTATTCTCCTTGAAGGCCATCTAAACCACTGAACCAGTTGAGCAGTATGCTGGTATGTGGGTCAGGTAGGGTGGTCACACGGTGCAGTGGTAAAAGCAGTGTTTAACTTGCGGCGCTTGTTGTATTGTTGTTGCTGGGCGGCGCAGGTGCTGGACCTGCAGAGGGCGCTGCACGCGGAGCCCGGGAGCGGCAGTGCGGAGGCGGTGCTGCAGCTGAGGGCCGTGAGTCTGCTGCCCCCCCGCCCCGCCCCCACCACCCCCGACTGCACGCCCTCCGTCCCGGCCCCTGCCACTTTCGACGCCACCATGGCCAATTACGCATCCATTGCACACTCATCGTCGACACTTTACTATCAAACCACAAATGTAACGACCCAACCAACGTCGCCGTCGGGTTTTATTCAAATTGTTTTATTTTTTACATTTTTATTTCACTTTTTTAATATTATTTTTTCTTCCCGTTTTGAATGTGGGATGGTTTTCGTTTTGTCTTTGTTTATTGCGGTTTGTCTCACTTCTGGTTTTGTATCAAATATTGACATTATTTACAAAAATTATTTTACTCACTTAGTATTTTCGATTTTGAAAATGTTATGGTTTTGTTTTGCCTCTTTAAAATGCGTCTAATTTATTATAGCCTCTTAATCTCTTCGAATTTTCTATCTTGAGCAATGAATTTAGTAACTTAATCTTGTAATATACAATAACGCAAATACTCAACAATGATCACAGCCAATTCCAGAGCACTTTACTTAGTACTTAGTCATCACAAACATTACAATACTCACTGAACACAATCATACATTATATCCATTCCTTAGTTCCCTCGTGTTAATGGGATACCCAAACTTTCCTGTTTAACTAGTCAAATTGTGTTGACTAAATGTACAAATTAATAAATTATTTTCAAGGTCTATTACCAGCATATTCATAAAAGAAACTACAGTCAGTTTCACACACTTTAAGATAATAATTGGGCAGAAACAAGACCAATCAAGAGATTATTTTACTGAATTCAAGTGTTGTCTTTTCCCCTGAATCTGTTTCCATCCATCCTTTATGATTGTACATTTTACAATATGTTTTGACTTTTTAAACTATCTGTTTCCTATTAATGCTTCTGCTTTTTATACATATTTATGTGAGAAATTCGTTGATGTTGTTGTCTAAATGTTTTGTTCATAATTATAATTGTCAATAAGTAAACCCCACTTTTGTGGCTTTAACTGCTGTCAGATTTCTGTGATTTTATATGGCTGTTATTTGCTTTTTCTACAGGCCGATGTCAGAATTTTAGCTGTGAGCTGTCACATATTTTAGTTTAGGTAGTTTTAAACATGAATTCATACAGAAGTATGCATGATTATTTATTCATTTAACGGCATTAGAAAATCACACAAATCTGACAATAGATCTCGCCCGATATCCGTCTCGATCGAGATAGATATCGGGTGAGATCTCTTGTTCGATTTGTGTGATTTTTTAAAGCTGTTAAATGAAAAAATCATGTTTAAAACGACCTAAACTAAAATAAGTGACAGCTCACAGCTGAAATTCTGTCATCGAAAAAAGAAATAGCAAATAACAGCCATATAAAATCATACAAATCTGACAGCAGATCTCGGCCGAGAACTATCTCGTTCCCACAAAAGATATAGAATAGCTCGTCTGATTGTCTCTGTTTTATTTCTATGACATCAATATGGTTAAAGTTACAATTCCATTATATAAACTAAATGTTGTCTGTCTGTTTATAAAAATACTCGTATTTCATTACATTTCCATTATCCTTCCTTCCTTCCTCATCCAATGTCATTTGTTGCTAATCTTTTTTATGTGTAGTAAAAATAAATTGTAATTTGTCATACATTATTCATTTTGAATATTATCTAACCATTTTTATGTGTTTAAATTTGGATTTGAATGCGGAGCGATGAAATCATTCTATGAAAATGATTTGTATCACAATCATCAGGTTTACGATTCTCTCACACGCAATTTCGTTATATTTTACTTATTTTCAGCTGCAACCTAACTTTTTAATTTTTCTATTTGCTTCATTTGTCAATACATAACACAAATAAACTTGTGAATATTAACAATCTTTACTAACAGCATGGGTTTTATTGGAATGCCTATGGCTGCCTTTGGCTGAGCATGTTGGGAAGAGGCTTTTGCTGACTAAGAGCTGCTGTGGTTTTAGCTATACATCTGAATGTGGGCAACGAGCATGTTTTATTGTCACTAATAAATCTGTTTGTCGTTTTTTTGTAAAGGAGGTGTCTACTGAATCGATCACAAGCTGAGCCCATTGTTGATGTAACAACATCAAATTGTTTAAAATTAAAACTTTATTTCCTATCACTGAAATATATCACTTGTCAAGTCATGGCTTTAAAACAGTAATGTTTCAATTTTTTTTTGTATGCATACCTCACAAGAGTCCCAGGCTGCTCCCGTCTGGAGCCAGTGAGACTATGGCATCCCCAATTGGGGTATGTTGTGAGGCTGAAGGTAGTGTGGAGGGAAGGATATAGGGAAGAGGAAGGTGGAGAAGTACCTGGCTATTCAAATCTGGTGGCCAAACACGGCTAAAGCCAATGGTGGTTTTACACCAGGGCGATACTGTGAGAATCTTCCACTCTGGAAAAATTTATTATCCTCAAAAGTGACAAAATTGTGTTTGTTGTATTATTAGCATTCTTTCCATATAAATCTTAAAACAGTTGATTTAAAAAAAATTGTGAATATCACACAAGAGTCCCAACTGCTCCCTGTGATCTAACTGGAGCCACTGTGGTGGTATTCCCAATTGGCTTATGTTGTGAGGCTGAATTGAAAAGCTGGGTAGGGAAATACCTGGCTATTCAGATCTGGTTACCAAACATAGCTAAATTCGGATAAGTTTTAAGATTTTCACGGCCAAAAGCATTTTCGTTATTTGTTTTTGGGGTGTTGTGCCGTGTTGCGCTACCTCCTTCTACCAACACAACACCCCAAAAACAAATAACGAAAATAGCTAAATTCATTTCAAGCACAGCTGCGTATTATTACAACAAAATTATTAATCTCATTTCTTAGTTAATTGTGTAATACAAATTACGGTATGTAACTTACCATTATGTTTACGTTGATAATTTTACATAAGTGACTTACGAGTGTAGCAACCGCCCTGGAAATAAAACAAATTTTCAATGAAATTTTTTGTTAATTAAAATTTCTAAAATAAAATAAAACGATTCAGTAGATTATTCCTTCTTTACACCTTTCATTCTGTTCTCTAAGAGTATTGTCGTTTGATTTGCAGAACAAAGTAACAGAAAAGTTTAAGAGGCCCCTAAAAAAAAGACATTCGTCGGTCTATCACCAGCCCTCCAACCGAGTGAACAAATACCTCGCTCAGGCCATCGAGGCGAGGAGCGTGGACAGGGAGAAGTCCACCCACGTCAACCTGGCGACACTGTGCTTTAAGGATACCAACAAGGAGGCTCAGGTAACTACTACAACAGAATTTAAAAAAAAATATATATATTTTATTGTGAATTGTGCACAATGCACGAGTGTTTTTGGAATAATCTTGCGGCTACTCCTTGCTAAATAAAACACTTATGGATTTCGATAAGAATTATGCCCGATCACCAAACAAGATCCGATATACACAATTAAACTGTTGTGTCTCGTGGCTTGATCTCCATTCGGCGACGGTCACAGGTATATCCAAAGGCGTACAATAAGATTGTTAGGTTATTAGAACCACGATAAAGTTGAGTCATGAAACGAATAAACGGTTCACATGAAGCATTCGATAAAAGACGACGATATAATGCTTCACATTACACGCTTCCGATTGATAGAAATAACATTTCGACGTAGAGCGAAATGTCACGTTATGATTTGTTACGATGGTTGTTAACAGACTGACGATATTGCGGTACTTGACTTAGTCCACCGTATAGGTAAGTACACTTAATGTGCGGAAGTCCAAAATCTGGATTCCTCCGATCTGCATGGTCAATTGGAACACAAATACGTATGAAATCCATCAGCGTTATGAAACATATTGTATATCGGAAAGCTGAGGAGAGCAACTGCAGAGGAGTAGCTGGGTCGACAATTGACGAAAGCTGCTGGAGTAGCACAGGATAGGAACACTTGGAAAAGAGAATGAGTAAACATAACTCTAGTAAAATGACCACAATGAACTTTTTGTCCTTACGGTGGTTTTCAAATACTAAATTTTATCTTACCTTAGAAAAACAATTCCAGGTGTAGATAACCATGAACTTATTTGAAAGATAAAAAGTTCAATTTGGGAGGCGGGTATGGGTACCGTCGCCACGGGAGCCATTTATTGGATAACCAACTCCTCTGCCATAGGTCACCCCAAATGGTTCGCTCATTTGGTGACTTAGCAGGGGTACCCAGGTTCATGGGGTTAAGTTTGTCCGGATCTTGGTGGCGGATGCGCCTGCCCACCAACTGCGTGGAAGGCCGGATCGGGAGAGACTGGTTGAGGGAGATCTTTTCACCTTTCCAGCAGGGCTCTCTCGGAAAATTGCCTTGCACCACAGTGGGAGGGATAGATATATACATCCGTCACCCCTGGACACGCTGATCCCCAGATTCCTACCCACTCCTCAAAGCTTTTTCCTCCTCAGAACTTCTTCTCCTTCCTTTCCTTAAAAAGACTCCTCACACAGAATCCCCAAAGATGACATAGGCCATGAGGGGAATTATTTTCCTCAGGGCCTCCCATGTGGAGCTAATGTAAAATAAAAAAGTTTTTGAAGACATTTTTTTACCTCAAAATCGATGATTGAATGCCGCCATTCAGAAACCGTCGCGCCTGAACTATTACGCTCCTTTCCTTCCTCGGCAGCCCTCATCCGTGCTGCTGGAGGGGAGTCCTGTAATGACACGCTACTTCTAATACATAATTACTGCCTGGATGCTTCGAAATTTGCAGCGAGAATACGCCGGCCTTCCACAGCTTCTAGAAATGTCGGGATCGCTGTACATCGCTGATCATCTTACTCAACCATTTTTTCCTTCCACACATTTATATATGTTTACGTTATTTCCAGTACCACGCGGACATAGACGGTGGCTGGGTAGGCTCTTTATCGTGTGGTCTGGTGGTGCTTGTGTCCGTGGGACTGCTACAGGCTGCTGTGCTGCCGCGCACGACCATCCTGCTGTTGCTATTCCTGACCGCCTTCGCATGGCTGGCCGGCGTGCTCGCCCTCCTGCTTGCAGTGCGCCTGCGATGGCTGCTATGGGATCTTGGACGCTCTTTTCCGCTGCGGCATGCCGTCACCGCTTTTACGATAGTGCTGATCTACACGGTGGCGCAGGTCAATGTGGTGAGTTGGCAATTATTACATCTTATTCCACTGTACTTCAAAATGTTCCATTGGTTTCAATATGTTCCACCATGTTCGGAAGTATTTCACAATATTGCACAGTGTGCCCCAATGTTCCACAATGTTCCGCAATGTTCCATAGTTTTCCACATTGTTCCATAAATCCACAATCTAAGACGGTACTGTGCCTGTAGTCTGTAGGAAAGGGGTTGAGTCTTCCCAGGTATTGAAAAAAGTCAGCCCAAGGAGGAGAAAACACAAGGGTCGGTAGATTGTTATATTATCGAGGCATATGAAACAAAAAATTGTCCTTCTCACCAGAGTTTCTTTATTTCTTTATACAAAAGAAAATATTGATAAATTAGATATTTTGCTCGAGCAAGAAACAATTGTAAGTTTCTGTAGGTCCTAAAGACTGCGATAGGCTATCCATAAGATGACAAAATACAGAACATCATTGTCGTTCGCGATGTCACCGGCACGTATATTGTTACCGCGCATGTAAGGTAGTGCAACGAGTGATGCAGCACCCAATTATTAAGAGGGCCTCCGACTACAAATTATACCGTTACGTAAGAGGCCGAAGACCAACAGGTCTCCCGGCCAAGGGGAATCATTAAATATCGGAGAACAATTTAACTCTGGTCCGCCATCAATAGGATAAGGTACTCCCATAGCCGTTGTGCCCATATGATGTATAGATGGGCCCTTAAAGAGTCGGCGATGTGTGAATGCGGTGCGGTGCAAACCACCAAACGTGTGGTCAACGAATGCCCCCTCCATTCATTCCCCGGCGGGATTAATGAGGTCCACAGGGCGACGCCTGTTTAGATGTCCCCCTCCGACCCCCCACCATACAAAAGAAGAAGAAGAATGTGTATGTCTCCGTGAAAGCCCTCCAAAGGCATACTGACGTTAAAGGGGTCTGAATATTTGGAAGAAAATAGGTGAAGAATGGAAAATACTGAGGACTGATAATGATTGTCTAGAGATCGGGCTGCTGTAGAACAATAATGTGTAAGAGGTCAAGTCCTGCCTTTGGAGGCTTCTCCTAACTACAGCACTGTGATGATTAGAGGTATTTGGTAGCCTGGTGGTTAGGAACCTAGGCTTGGAGTTGAATTATGTTGAAACCACCGAGGTGCATTTTGCTTTTATTTATTATAATTTTTTTATTCTTCAATATTTACAATACTAAATGTATTTCCAGTTCACCTGTCGCCGCGTGGAATCCTGTGAGCAGAACTCCACCTTTGTATCGCAGCAGTATGCGTGGTCGGACCATCGCGCTTGCCCCGTGCCGCTGTACATCTCCCTGTCTTGCTGCCTGTCCCTGCTGGGAGTGGCCGTATTCCTGCGCCTGCCCATCCTCATCAAGGGCGCGCTACTGGCCGCCATGACCACCGGTTACCTGGTGCTGATGCAGGGCACGCACAACCACCTCTTTGAGTGCTACGATAGGATTGTGGGGTTAGTTTTACAACATTCCCAATTTCATATTGTGTGCCCAATTTTGACTCAATCAATCATTTGTCACCTAAATAATGTGTTTCTCATTATTAATCATTTTAACTTAACACACTTTAGGCAGGTAGGGTAGTTCTACCTTTTACGCCGGTCCTACTTGAATGACTGGAAAGGCGTTGCTGTTAAACATTTTTACATGAATATAGTACACCAATTTCTTTGTAAGGAGTAAAACTTCTTATCTCCTTGTCTTTTGTGTGGAATAATATTTGTGGCGGCCACTTTTGCCAAATTAATTGCTCCACCACTGGACTCCGGCCGAACTTGCTGGAAACATACTACGGCATACCTACCTTCAGCGTACTACCGACGGCCGCCTAGGAATAATAATTCCGCCACTTGCGCGAAAGGCCTAGAACGTCTGACTGTACCATACAAGTGCCCACAGAAAGTTCGAGCGAGATCTCAGCTTTGCGTGAGTTCACTCAGCATTACCTACCGTGAGAGTAATTACTCGCCGCGGCTATATAAGCAGCCGATCGCTCGTCCGCTGCAGTCAGTCAGTATTCATTCATCGGCCGGGCAAGCAACACAGAACGAGCAGTGCCGCGACTAAGTACGTGCCTGCGCCGGGCATCGGCCCCGCGCAGTCAGCAGTGAACAACATTTGTCCAGTGTGTCACTCAGGAACATTTTTTAACACCTTCGAGGAACTACTCCAATCACCATCCGCTGTCCGGCCCTCCGCGCCTCGACATGAGATGTCTCTGTCCGCAGCACACAAAGTCCGCCGTGCTTTCTGCTTGGGACCCAACCTGTTCTCTGGCTACCGGAACCCACCGCGTTCCGCTGCCCGAGATCATCCTCATCGCCTCCCAAGGTTCCTTCCTGCGTCACGTGTGTGTGTCGACTCAAAGGCACACACAGCCGCCAGACCTCGTCAACACGACGACGGTCGACCGCCTGGACCAAGGTCACTTCTACACCGCCATGGTGTAGAGCAACACGCCGGCTCCCTGAAGACCTGTGATCTTCACCGCCGTAGTCTCCTGACCTTCTTCACTCATCATCACGCAGCAGCAACACTCACGGCACTACTGTCACTCCACTCCGCTCCGCTTCGACCCTCGCTACGTAGCCACAATAAAGACTGACTCATACATCGACTGACGCCTTTCATTTCTCTCTACCGACACGGACCGCTCCCTCATATTTAATCAAAAAGAAACTTCTTTGCCACTGGAGATGTTAAAATTTTTTTTTTTTTAATGATTTGTACCAAAGTGAAAACCAATTTTTTAGTAAAAAAATAAAATATGTACATTTTTTATGCATAAAACGTCACTATATAGCCTAACACCGACTATTACAAAGTAGGCTAAAATTTTCAATAAAATACTTTCATAGTTGGGGTTTGGTGAGTTCTGTAGAAAAAAATTCATTCAAATGTATATATTACGAATTTCAAAGTCATATCAAGTTAAAACAAATTCGTTCCTTGTTTTCACCTGCCTGAAGTGTGTTAATGACCGCCGAGCCTTTAATCTACGTCCCTTTTTCTTGTTGGAATGTTTGGGCAAGGCAGTCAATAATAAACGGATTGCAACCCTACCAATGAGGAAATAAGAGGCACGGTTATTGATTGGAAAGCTCAGAAATATGTGGTTTAGGTTCTCCTCTTCGAGGCAACACTCACACACATTGGAAGCTATTCATTTTAATTCATGCAAAAGGATGGGTTCTGATGCAGAACGTCCCAATTTCATTCAAATGAAAAGAAATAGTTGTGTCTTTTTTGCCGACTCAAATTTTTTAAATATTCTGTTTTCAAAATATTGAGTTCTTTTTCCTATTTTTCTTTATTTGTTTCTTGTCTTTGACTTATTACATCTAACCGCAAACCATCTCCATATTCCAGCTCCATAGTGCCATCAGGTGTGGTGTCGTGCGTAGAGGTGGTAGGACTGGCACTAGGCGTGGTGTTGCACGCACGACAGGTGGAGTGGACGGCGCGCCTGGACTTCCTGTGGCAGGCGCAGGCACGCCAAGAGAAGCGCGACATGGATGCGCTGCAGACCAGCAACAAGCGCATCCTGTTCAACCTGCTGCCCGCGCACGTGGCCACGCACTTCCTCGATAATCAGTTCCGCACCAACATGGTTAGTCTAATTCTTGTGATTATTAATAGATAGGTCTAGGATGGGGTGGTTCAAACAAATTCAAATGTAACATTGTCATCAAATTAATAGCAAATCAGAACCATTTTGATTTTTTTTACATTTGAAAAGTCCCCCTTAAATGACAATTCTAATTCTTTAAATTACAATCAGCTGATAATTAGTATAACAACCCAACTGATTCGATGACAATATTAAGTTTGAATTTCCGTGAACCACACCAGCCAATGATAGCAAAATATGTTACATTGAAAATTTTTAAGTCTTAGTACCTATAGGGCAGAAACCTGAACAAAACAGCGGGTGGAAGTAAAAACTCAACAATAAAAAAATAACAATTATTTGTCATGCAGGAGCACAAAGTTGATGGATAGAGATTTTACAGTTTTACAACTATTCTTGCCCAAACAAAATGAGGAATAGATATGTTAATTTCCCAAAAATTACGGGTAGGGCACATTTTTGTATTATTTAATTGTCTATAAGTTTTCTTTTTTTTTCCCAAGTTCAACGAAATTTGTGTTCCTTCTGTTTTTTGGGCCAAAAACAGTTTAACAGCCTCTGCGCATTATACTATTATGCAAGTCTCCAATAACCTAGATAGGTGAAAACCAAAGTTAAACTCTTTTAATTTCGAAGGTTCTAAAACTATAAACGGCATGGAAAATATTATTCCAACTGCCAACATTTGCTACTACATTGTGTAAACAAATCTATGAATAAATACAGGAAAGGACAACCACTGACATCTCTTGAAAATCAATAGAAACTGGATCAAGCTAGCTAGCTGAGATCTCAGTTTTTTGTGGGAATTTAAAAATAAATTGAAATAATTTGACAAAACTCGTCTATCCAAATTTAGGCAGCCATCGCTCAAGGCCTAGAGCGATGAGACCTAATAATATAGGCAGCCATCGTTTGAGGCCTAGAGCGATGAGACCTAATAATATAGGCAGCCATCGTTTGAGACCTATAGCGATGAGACCTAATAATATAGGCAGCCATCGTTTGAGGCCTAGAGCGATGAGACCTAATAATATAGGCAGCCATCGTTTGAGGCCTAGAGCGATGAGACCTAATAATATAGGCAGGCCTAGAGTGATGAGACCTAATAATATAAGCAGCCATCACTGAAAGCCTGAAGCGATGAGATATAGTAGCTAATAATATATGTAGCCATATAAGCGGATAAACTTATAAAATCACAATATGAAGATGGATATATACGTAGTTGAAAAAGGGTGAAATGTGAATATTTTTCCGTGAATGTCCATATTTATCTCCTGGTCTGCAAACAAATAAAATCAAAATTGCATTGAAATTTCAGATCAGTGGGTATTTTTAGTGTTCTTAGAATAAATGTATTCTTCTTTCTAGAAATGTTATTTGAAATATTAAAACAATTTACATAATGTGTAGATATAAATCGGTTTGTAGAATAGTTTCATGGTAAGCAGTTATCATAATATTATTGTAAGTCAAACACAATTTGATTGTAGATCAAATTTAAATATTGAAACAATTAATTAGTTCACTAAAAGTTTAGCTGTAAACATTATTGTAAAGCAAGGGGAAGTAGACTGCTATTTAGTATTAACCATATCAGTAAGTTGAACATCTGTTGTGATAGATAAGTCATCAGTATTTCCAAAGTTCACATTTAGCTTTATTTAGGAGACAGATTAATACATGTATTATTAGATAGAATATCAAAGCTCCATTTTTCATACTTTTTCAAAATCGATTCTTAAAATTTTATCATACTTTTTTAATAATAATTTTAAATACTTTTTTATTTTCAATTGTATTTTTCATTGGTTCTTTTTGTATTCACTTTCACTAACCTAATTTTGATCACTTGTTTATAATGCTATTGGTTTTGCTAAATAATTTTAATCATTAATTTAATCTTTATGTCATGTTTTTATTAATATTCGTACATTCTCACCAAACCATTAGTCATTTGTAAATATTTCACACTTTGTACATATTTTACCTGACAATTTAAATCATTTTGAATTTTATTTATCATTCATTTGATGAAAGATTTAATGTGACCCATTTGTACTCCTACTTACTTTAATATTTACATAACTTGCATTTTATCAACATAATCTGCTGTGTTATTTATGATATGCATAAAAAAAGAGGTCACTCGTGGCCCTTTTTGTAACCTTTTCACCGCTAGCCACATTACATTTTACAAGCTCCTTGGCAGACCAGCAAACTCCTCGGCTCTGGACCCATATGTCGTGGCTTCAAATCCTGGTTAATTCATTTTTTAAATTTTCAATACAAACGACGTACTTATGTAAAAATAAAGGTGCTATTGACGTATATAAATTATGGCCTTCTGGAGGGAAGTCCTAGTAATTGGAGGGAATGGGTTAATATACATATGTATATATATGTGTTATTTTAGATTTGATTTAAATAAAATACATATTTACACCTAATTCCAGAGTGGAATTTACTCTCAGTATCTCCTTAGTATCAGACCGTCATACAGAATCAAAGCTACGCTTCAAATTATTTTAGATATGTAATAGCGTGCAGAACATAGACACAGTGAAGGAAAATAAATTTGTAAAAAGATATTTATTTATTTATCATGAATTAGCACCGATTAACGGCTTTTCCGTAGGAGTAGCAATAATTTTAAATGGTTACAGAATATACATAGTTAAGAAAAAAATATTCATATGACAAAAAATTAAAAAGTACATATTGAAGTGACAGAATAAAGTACAAATAGTAAGCTATTATAAGTACAAATATGAAGAAAAAGAAAACCTCGTGTACATGTATACAAGATAATTTGAACTAAAAAAATTTACTACGTAATGAAAATAAATCAAAAACTTCCAGAAGTAAATTAATTATATTAATTTATAGAAAATTAACGCTGTTCTTTTGTAAAATTGTGGGAATTTATTTTCCTTTTTCTTTTTTCTGGACATGCACGGATTTGCTGCACACCCCTGCTATTAATTTGCCTTTTCTTTTTTGTTTGAATACCGCACAAGAGTCCTAACAGTCTGGACCCAGTGAGACTATGGCATCCCCAATTGAGGCTGAAGATAGCGGGGAGGGGAAGGAGATGGGGTAGAGGAAAGTGAAGTACCTGGCTATACAGATCTTGTCATAAAACACGGCTGAAGCCATTTCAAGCAACGTTTCAATTCTGAATGGTAATCTTACACCAGGGCTATACTGAGAGTATCTTCCACTCCGGAATATGCCGCAAATGTACTACATATTATTTTAAACTAATGCAACCTTCGGATTGCTTATCAAACTTAAAAAATGTATTGCATATAGTAATAAAAAGGTACAAATGGGTTACAAGGAACAACGACATAATAAATTCACCCCATGAAGCCATGACGAGTCATTAAGTAACAAGTTCAGTGTTCCCGTTAGGTCCGAGTAACAGTAACACAGTATGGGGTTAGTTGTTCTAAAATCTCCCTAGTCCCATCCGCATCCACATCCGTGACTAATTTCCCCGTAGGTTTGGTGCATGCTCATTGGGTGTTTTGCTTGTTTTGTTTCTGCGGCTACAGAACACCTTGTCCCAGGATCTGTACCACCAGTCCTACAGCCGGGTGGGCGTGGTGTTCGCCTCCATCACCAACTACCACGAGTTCTACATGGAGCTGGACGGCAACAACCAGGGGATGGAGTGTCTGCGCCTGCTCAACGAGATTATAGCCGACTTTGATGAGGTTTGTAGCTAACCTGCTTTTATACCCAATTATTCCTTGTTAATTCATCCTACCCAAGTATTTTATTTTTTTCAGGTGTAAAACAACAAGTCACTGCATCCAAGTCGCTATAAATGATATTCCTCAGTGATTTATTTGTTTGGTATTATTCGCATTTAAACACTATTAGTTCTGTGGGGGTACTTATCAATAACAATAGGTCTTTGATAATTTTTTACAATAATTATGCTACAAGTCACACAACCTGTCTATACTAGCGGCTAATTGAATCTGAGCGGTAGGCTCAGAGCCTACTCGGGCACCCCTATCGGTAATCGATAGAAGTACTTTCCCTGCTGGCATCTGTCGGCATCACTTATATCAGAACCACCCCAGAAAGGTCATAAAGAGTGTTGATAAAAATATATTAAAAAAATGATTAAATAGGTTCTGTTAGGTTAGGGTTAACGGCTATTTTAAAATCTTTTTTTTTATCGCTTTTAATGACTTTTCAAAGAGATATTGAGGTGACTTGATTCTAAACCTTTATAAAGATATATACAGGGTGTCCTCTGCCAGATTTTACACTTTGAACTGAGCTCACAGCGCATAGGAAGGCGGCAGTGGGGGGAGCGGGGTATCACTCAACGCGCGAGTATTGCGGGTTTTTTAGTAGCCATGAGTCAGTATACTTTTGCGTTTGAGGCGTATTTTACGAACAATTATTCGATCTATGTGGCGAAGCGTCGGATTTTTTCTCACTTTGGTTTCCGACGATTGAAGGATGGCCCGTCGAACCAATTGATGGGTACAGAAATTTAAGGTGTGTACAGAAATTTAGAGAAACTCGATCAGTCGGAAATGAACCTCGTCCTGGATCTTCAACGACTGTAACTACTCCTGAAAATGCAGAACTTGTGAGAAGGGAAATTTTACAAAATTCTTTTTTTTCGGAGCTACATCGTCATGTTGGTTACAATAACAGAACCCATTTTAAGCAGGATGGGGCCACGGGCGCCATGGCATGCACCGCTAGGGACTCAATGACTAAAGTGAGAGAGCTTTTTCCTGGAAAATTGATTAGTCGTTTCGGCGACATAGCCTGATCCCCTAGATTACCCGATCTGACCCCTTGCGACTTTTTATTGAGGGGATATCTCAAATCTCGCGTATACAGCAATTCGTCGTCAACAATAGAGGCCCTACAAGAAAATATTCGACGAGAGATTGCAGCTATCAGTCCAGAACTTTGCAAGCGAGTTTTCACCAACATGAAGGAAAGATTGTAAAAATGTTTACGGCTAGAAGGACGCCATTTGAGAGGAGATATTTTTAAAAACTAAAATCCGCATTATTCTTATGTGAGATAATAAATAAATAACTTTCATTGTATTCATATTTTTATTAAATTTTATTTTTTGAAGTGTAAAATCTGCCGGCGGACACCCTGTATATCTTCTCAAATTTAAAAATTAACCACAAAATAATTAAAATGTACTCCTTTATGAATCAAAACTTTGACACCGCAATTTGAAAAAAAAATTTTACTTCTTAATTTTTAAAAATTATTTTTACATGAAATGACAAAAAAGTAAGTTAACGATAAAGTTTATAATACATTTGCCTAATAAAACATATGTGCGTTTCTATTTTTTTTTTTATTATCCGTAATTCAGTTAAAAAAACGTAAGGTGAGCCATTTTTAAAACTTTTTTATGTATGCATTAAAAAAATTTACATTTCAAAAATTATATGTTTATTTCGAATTATAAAATTTTACAGCATATTTTTATCACCTTTCCATAACAGTTTTTAGTTTTCGGATGTGTTCAGAAATACTCCATTTTTTTGGATTTTATTGCAAAGCTGAAATATTTTGACGGAAGCTCAAAATAGACTCAGACTTTTGAATGCAAAATGATGAAGTTCTAACATCCAGTTTTTAAAGCTTTAATTTATATTACAAGGTTCTAACATCACTTTGAACCTTTTGTAATTACCCAATAATTTGTTTCGGACTTTAGAGCGTTTTTACAAGGCCCAGTTTTTACATTCATACCTTTAGTTACCACCACCTCGACTACCATAATACTGGTATGTGCCTAGTGTGGTAGTCGAAAAATCAGTAAAAACTGTTTACGCCTAAGATATTTTACGAATAAAGAATGATAAAAAAAAAAAGTTGGAAAGGGTTCTAAATTCGCTTTACCGTGTGATGAATTCTCATAATCTACCTATGTAACTGTTTCTGATTTTGAGGTTTGTGTAAAGTCTTTTAGTTTAACATATTTTAAATGAACATATTTAATTGAAAGGTCACCCTAGCTTGGAATGGCATTAGGGAAATGTAGTTAGAACCTTATGCAATGAATTAGTAATTAAGCCTTAACTAGTTGCGTATGGTTCCATCTGTACGTTTAGGTATGTTCTAAAATGAGAAGTATACATTCATATATCAATTTGGGAGGCGGGAATGGGTACCGCCGCCCCGGGAACCTTTATTGGACAACCAACACCCCTGCCATAGGTCACCCCAAGTGGTTCGCTACGTTTGGTGATTTAGCAGGGGTGCCCGGGTTCATGGGGTGAGGTTTGTCTAGGTCTTGGAGGTGGATGACCAGGACACCACACTGAACCCCAGATTCCTACACACCCCTTAAACCCTTTTCCTTCCCAGAACTCTCCTCTCCTTCTCTTCCTGAAAAAAAAACCCTCCACACAGCATCCCCAAAGATGACATAGGCCCTGAGGGAAATTATTTTCTTCAGGGCCTCCATTGTGGAGCTCATGTAAAAAAAAATCCTATTTTAACAGATTACTTTAAAATACTTTAAACTAAAATTCTTTTCTTCTAACACAGCAAACTTATTTTGTGGCACCATTATGATTGAAATTAATAAATTACTTGGTTTTTACCACTTTTATTGTTTATAAAACCGACATGTTTCGTCAGCAAAGCTGACTTCTTCAGGGTTTTGACAGAAATAATTTTAAATATAGACATATATATATTCCCCTTTTAAAATTTTTTAAATTGTTCTATATTGCCCCTCGTCCCTTAAACATTATTTTCTTTCTAATTTTATTATTGTTTATGTTGATTATTTTTCTCTATTACCTATATATATATATCTATATTTAAAATTAGTTCTGTCAAAACCCTGAAGAAGTCAGCTTTGCTGACGAAACATGTCGGTTTTATAAACAATAAAAGTGGTAAAAACCAAGTAATTTATTAATTTCAATAAAATTCTTTTATCACAAGATTCAACATGAAAATCAGAAATTGGTAAATAGATAATGAGAAATCGTTTTTGCAAACTTTGACATCATCTCATATCTCAGAACAAGGTAAAGTGAAGTCAACCACAATTATTTAATTGTGTAGGCAGTATCTTCATTTGTGGTTTTCTCATATTATAAATAATAAAGCAAATAGTGTGCAGACTGTTTTAATGACTTACTATTCATTGTTGGTCAACTTCAATCCCTACTTTATTGTTATTGTGATCTCTCAATTCCTTGAGTTGCGAGATAAATTATTCAAAGCTTAATTTGATTTACTGTATTGCATATTATATTGAATTTTGTTTGTTTCACAGCTGCTGGGTGAAGATCGCTTCAGTGCTATAGATAAGATAAAGACTGTTGGCTCCACGTACATGGCGGCCGTTGGGTTGATGCCTGAAAAGCGCATGACTGATGAAGTTACTTCCAAGAAGTATTTAGCTACTCTGGTGGAATTTGTCTTCGCCATGAGAGATAAACTTAAGGATATTAATGATAATTCATACAACAATTTCATGCTGAGAGTCGGTACGCATAATCATTCTTCTCCTTTTAATAACATAAATTTATCGTTATAAATTTACCCGCATTATAAGACTTTATTGTTAACGTAACTTAACGTTTGCAGGTATTAACGTAGGACCAGTAGTTGCCGGAGTAATTGGAGCCAGAAAACCGCAGTATGATATTTGGGGAAACACGGTGAATGTTGCTTCTCGAATGGATTCCACGGGGTTGCCCAATCACACCCAGGTCACTGAGGAGGTGTACCAGGTGCTCAAAGATATGCCTTATCAATTCTCTTGTCGGGGGAAGGTCAAAGTTAAAGGCAAGGGAGAAATGACCACTTTCTTCCTAACAGATAGGTTACCACATAACAGCCTGGGACACAGTCCAACTGTACCCCCGGGGGCTCCGGGAGCCTACGGAGGAGTCCCTACTCCTCTAGCCATGATACCACCGGGGGTTGCTGGAAGGAGAGCGGCCGCTCCTCCTCGAATGCCTTCCTTAAGAGAGACCCCTCTCCAGCAAGGAGCTAATGGAAATGGACACGGAGAGAATGACCCTCTATTACCCACAGGACTCAAGCCCAGCAGTCTTAGTAATAGTAATAAAGGAAGTAGGAATAGAAAAAACACTAACAAGAAACCGGTGTATGATGAAGAATCTCAGCCCCCACCTCTTCCCCCGCACCAACCAGGCCCTCGCTGGCCTCCCCCGCCTCGGGCCATGGTGCCCCCTTGGCCCCGCCCGCAGCCCCGTCCTCCCCCTCCCCGAGCCCCCGCCTCGCCGGCCCGCAGAAGGGCTAAGCCGAGAGGTCTGCAGCGACACCGTTCTTCTGAGAGTTTACCCGGAGCATCTTCGAGAAGTCCTAGAATACATTCATCCGCTGATGAATTGAGCTCCCTCACCCGCTCTCCTAGTATAAGTTCTTCCGATGAGAGCTACTCGCGTACAACTGATGCCTCTCCTTCCCCCCCTCGCGCCTCTCTGGCAGCCCCCCTGCCCGCTCCCTGGCTGTTCCCCGCCGGAGTCATGGTCGATCCCGTGGAAACCACTCCCAACTGTGGAGAGAGCTGCGCCAGCTTCGAATACATCAGTCGACAAAACAAAGCTCCTAACAGTAATGGTAACGATCGCCTGAGACAAAAGGCCATCATGTTGAAGACTTCCCCCTGCGATGACAGACTCCTCAGTAATGGCGTCATGACTTCGAGTAGAGAAGATGAGACCTCCTCCAAAGCGACAATGAACCATAGTGAATTGTCGTCGAAAAGAGACGGGTGCAGCCAAACTGACAAAAAAGACGTTGTCCCTATTCACCAACCTCAGCGCACCCACTCCTACTCTAGTTCAGGAAGTAACAATAAGCACTCACCTATGACATCCGCCAATGTTAAAATATTAAACCACGAAAGTAGAGAAAACTATGTTAAGAGAAGTCCTCACGACATTGCATTTGTCCCACCATTTGAAAGAGAAATACAAAAATTAATAGATGATCAAAATTTACTCAAGAATATTCCACCAAAGCCGGAACGGAAAGAGTTAAGGCTGGACTTGGATCCGTTGAGGAATTGCAACAACAATAGTAGTCCCATGCACGCTGTAGGTCTGGCTGCCATCACGCAGTTAGCGAGGCAGCAGGATGAACTGACAAGTCCTCAGAGGAATGGGGCATGCAACGGACTCATTGTCGGGCAAGTGAGTCAAATAACAGCCAACGGTTCTGTCAAGTCTCCCATGAGACCCAACCTGGAGTTCCCTGGAGTCCTGCCCACTGATGTTGTGGTTACTCTTCCCTCACCTGATAATACTCTGAATAATGTACACAGAAGGTATGCCACTTTATTGTTAAAAAGTAAAATCATTATTTCTATCAATGATTTGTTTTTTTTTTATTTCACCATATTTGTCTTTTTTACAGTTATTCTTGTGATAAGACGGATAATGAGTCATCCAATGAAATAATTGAAGATTGCCACCCCCATGCACACAACCAGCGACATCAGGTAAATGAAATGTCACAAGAAGTTATTTATACTAATGAGTAATGAGTTGCATTTCAAGTTTCTTATACCTACTAATAAATGAATTTTTAAAACTCAGGGTGGCGGGCTGAATGACAGAGTAATATTTGGTGAGAGCCAATCCGAGTGGAGCTCATCTTGCTCTGAGGCAGAGGGAGATAATGGTCCCGCAGAGAGCACGGGCTACATCACCGACGACCCGGCCCTGGAGAACGTATCCATGCTGAACGAGGCGGGCCTCACGGACGCAGAGGGTGCTCTCAGTGACGTGAACTCTTGCTACTTCGACCGGGAAGATGCCAGCGTGTCTTCTAGAGCTTCTTCTCGCCTCTTAGACTCCGAAGCCTTGGTCTCCCTCGAGTCCTTGAGTGGCTTGTACGACTCTGACGAGCCCGCCAACCGCTACCTCGCCAACATCCGCACCATGAGTGAGTCCATCACCAGGAACTTTGGCCAACCCAACCACAACACTACGGACGGAGACAGTGATGCGTAATTAGCTACGTTAACGTGTCTCATCAACCGACCTTAACTGTTTTACCGCCATAGTTTAAGCTGAGCTTCAGTTGTAGATAAGTATACTTAAGATTGTTGTGAAGTTTTGACTTGTATAAATGAATCCCGCCCTACGGCTGTTATACAGTGGAAGGCAATGTACATAGATACTTGAGTATGTGTGTAAAAAGATTAAGCATTTTAATTATGTATTGTTATTCGGAGATGCCGTATACTATGACTGATGGAGTGCACTGAATATGTATTACCTTTTTACTAAATCCATGTGATTTGAATAAGAATTTAAAATGTTTAAAAAAAAATTATGTGGTCTGTCAAACCCATTCTTGGAGGTGAAATCTTGTCGCTCAAATATATCACAATTTAACATTTCGCAAGCATTATTGGTATGTATTTATAAATGTGACTGAGAGTATTAAGGGTCAAATGTACTTAATGTTGCAACCACTTGAATTAATATAGAATCTTATAACATCATGAATGATGTTGAAACATTTACTTTTAAACTTCTTCTTTCAACAAGCACGGAATCTTCTTATTTTGGTCATAGTAGTGAGAATATTAGTCAGTACCTTTGACAGGTGTGCGATTTAACTAATAATCTTTTAAATAGGATTATAGTACATACCAACACAGTCTGTGGCTCTACTTAACAACTTGAAATCAGTATAAAAATGTTAAGTATTACAAAATATTATTATTTATTGAGATTATATTATTTATTTATTTACATAGATCAAGGTCTACTTTTAATAACGATTGAGATCATCATCACTTAACATACTGTTGAAATGGCGCATTTTCAAATTACCGTTTTCTTTAGTTTAATGCCAATGGATATTTATTATACTTAAAATGAACATAGTGATGATGAATGATGAATTAATTGAGGGCAACACTGGAATGACAAAAGGAAAATGAGTAAATTTGCGGTGATCTCTACAATTATAAGGTGCTTTAGGTATTAATTATTGTTTAAATATGAATACAAACACTTTCCTCACACTTTACATTGTTCACCTTTCGTAAGAAAAATGTAATTTCATTCAAAGTACATTAAAAACTTATTTGAAAATAACAATAGTCTCCACAGTTATTTCAAACAGTATTTTTAAAACTTGTGTGAAAACCCCCGACAGAAAGTCATATCAAACAAATTAGGAAGTACGGTAATAATTGTGTAGTTACTTTACTTAATAGTTACATAATATTCTGGCGAGGCATTCGTAAATCTGTAAATCCGTTCCGAGTTCTGGGCAGGATAGTATTAACCTATTTGTTCCGACTGTCTAAAGTATTTGTATAATATATATTTTTGTTGTACGATTAAGGCGGATTGACGGGTAATTTGGGAACTTTTGTATTTATTGTAATAGTGTGTGCATATCTATTGGGAAGTGTATTTCATCCAATGTACGATACTATGTCTGTATTGTGATACCCTCGTGGGTCTGATATTTGGTTTTGCGACGGCAAATGATATTGGCCCCATTATTGTATTTATATAATTAACCCCTGTGCAATTTTCGATTATGATGCTGGGCATAAAAAAAAACATACGCATAATAATATTATTTTATTGTTGTGTTAATTATTTGGTGTTTATATTTTGATCATTTTTTTGTATTTATATATTGCCAAACGTAATATTGAAATGTGTTGCCTCCGAATGTAACTGAACCTGTCCTGTTATGTTTTAGGAACAACATTCTATTAAAGTATCGAGTAGCATAAACTAGGTTAGTTTGTTTTATTAAAATTAATTATTTGTTTGTGATAGATTACCTTAGGCAACTCGCTTTTTTTACTTATTCAATTTATGTAAATGTACCACATCATTATATGTACTTGTATATGTTTCTGTCAAAATTATTATATTGAATCTTTATTTATTCAATTCGAACTCTGTTAAATAATATTGTTGTTTATAATAAAAGCAATATCCATCTTTACCTTTGTCTTTATTAAACATATTATATTTTATTTATAATAATAATAATATACATTATGTCACGGGAGTCTATTACTAAAAAGTCAAAATTATTACCACCGAAAGAAAAAAAATCACAAAGATGATTGAATTTATGATACAAAATATTATTAATTAAATGACACGTCACATACAAATTATTTTTATTAATATAAAATTCAATAATTATCTCGACAAAATGATTTTTAGGGGATTTTTATCGGCAGATTATTTTTCAGTCTCTTTACTTTTTGATTCTGCTCTCTTTTGGACAGCTTTCACCAATCGGTAGGAAGGATACACATACAAATTGTGCTGTTGTGCGTAGTAGCGAATTCCTTGATATTGCCGCTTGGTCAAGTTTCCTTCCACACAGAGGGCGTAGGCTTCCTCGGGAGTGTAAGAAATAGGTTCGTCAGATTCCAAGCGCAATTGAGAGGCTACCTCGGCCAATGTATCTAAACGGCTCTTTTGGGGCTCTGTCGGGGCTGCAACCGCCGATTGAAGTCTGCTTTGCGTCTTCTCCGATTGTTTCTTGACTTCAGCCAATGACTGTAAACTAAGTTCAGTCCCAAAAGCCAGTTCTTGGCTTGTTTTGGCCTTCAGCAATAATTTAATGCTGTCGCCGGATAGTTTTTTCAGTCGTTCGGCAGATAACAACTTTTCGTACTCGACGGCGATGGCTCGGCAAACTTTTTCTGGAAGAACTATTTTTAGCTCCAACCACCGGTCATGTTTCAATAAAAACATTCCAATGACTTTGTGACTGGACATCCATTTTCTCATAAGGTCGTAGCAAAACTGCACGGTTGTTTGCTTTAGGCAAACTTTAATGTCTTCTTCACTATTTTCAAGTTTAAACTTTCTCAACACGTAATCATATACACTGTCACCCTTCTGTTTGTTGTCACATTCCTTGTGCCAGATTTCAAATAAATCCCTCCGAGAAACAGAATACTCTGAAAAAGATTTAAAAAACAATATCATATACAGTCCATTTCGCTTGGTATACCAGTTTATTGGGAGAGCCGGTTATTTGGGATAAACACCCAAAGAACAGAAACTAAATAGAGAAACTAATGATAATTTTTTTCGGTTATCTGGGACACCATTCAGTTTAAGTGGGACAAATTTCGATCTGATGTCAATGCAAAACTTCTATCAGTAGTGCTGGTCACCGCGGCAGTCGCATTTCAGTTGCCTTGTTGACAGGTTGCCTTAGTAGCGGCTCACGACCTGTCAAGTTTTGTCATGTTTTTACATGTCAGATCAGAAAAATATCGATTTTGTTCAGGAGGTTGATTGCGATTGCGTCGCCAACTGATTTTTTTTCAGTTTCTCCATGAGTGAATGACCTAAATGAATTTTAGTTAAGAAGAATGGGATTGTGAATGTGCAGCACAGGTGAGGAGAGGGGATGCCAACTTTTTCGGGATTGGTAAGTAATTGTAATTAATAATGTGAAAAAAATAATATTTTAGAGGGTTTATTTATGGAGGAGAGTGGCAAAAACAATTTTGTAGCGGGATGGGTGGTGAAGGTGGATTATCAATATAAATTAATAATATTTATTTGTATTGATAATGATTTTTGAACACAACAATTAAAAATAAATGGAAGACTTCCTTCATGTTCTTATCTCACGCTTCCAAAAGTGTTTTTTCACTCTCTTAATGTTGGGACGATATTTTTATTATAGTGCGTACCTACATAATTATTTTTCTGTAATCAAATTTTTTTGTAATTAAATTTTATGAAGTTTTAAAACACATTTGAGAAATCTCAAATAAATGTAAGAAGTGCATGGAAATTACATCTAAATAATACCTATTTGTTTTGCAAATATATAAAAGTTAGAATAAATTCTGGTAGTTTTATATATTATTTAATTATAATATTATTATTTATATTATTATATATTATTATTTCGGCAGTTTAATTCTAATAAGAAGAGAAAATTAATAATTACAACAATTTCTTAAAAATAATTTGGTTAATATTATTATAAATATAATATTTTTACCCTCGTAATCCTTTTCCATAATGAATTCGTTTAAATTTGATAATATGGTTTATCACTTGGGGTGATATTTAACTGTCACAAAATTTAATTTCTTATTGAAATTTATATCGAAAAGCAATAAAAAATATTACTTTAGAACCGGCAGAATGTAGCACTAAAATTTGATGTCAGATTTAGTTCTATAATCATAAAAAAGTAGATTTTTTCGAGATGCAACCGGCTAGATATAATTTACATTGTCAATAAAGTTTGAAAAATTAAACTACCCGCCGATTTATCACAAAATATTGCGATATCTCTTATTGTGACTTTTATCATTAGTCATTACCATTATCACCGAAGGTAGGTAATGTATTTAATTATTGCTTGTAAAAATTTTGCCAGTAATTATTATTTCTAAATAGGGAGGTACTTACCTATTTACATATATCGTAATAATTTACAAAAATACATAAATATCTGATGACGAATGGAAAATAAATCCCCGAAGACAATAGATATAAAATAGGTATGTACCTAGGGGGCCGTTCAAGTAATATGTAATGCACTTGGGGGGGGGGATCTTGTGAAACGTTACTGTGCGTTACGAAAGGGGGGAGGGGAGGGGGGGGGGGGGAACAACGCGGTACGCAACATGTTTTTCTTTATTTAAATAAAAAAAAACTAGGGAATTAAAATCTTCCAAGTTGGCAACCTTTTTCGTTCTCGAAATCTCTTGTTTTATTTATTACCGCAAACGTGATTAAAACAAGAAAAAAGGTATTTAAGCGATTTTCCAATACTTTGCGCTACTTAATTGTGACCAGGGTGGTTTGGTATATTTATGATTGTGACTTTCAGATAAAAATTATCACTTGGGCGTTACGTAACGTTTAAGGGGGGGGGGGGGGGGGGGGGGGTAGGGTACGGAAAAACGTTACGGCGCGTTACATGGGGGGAGGGGGGGTCAAAAATCTTCGATGCCATGTCCCAAAAATTAAATATACATTTTCAGGGGTAAAAAAAACATGAAAACTTGCGGTAAAAAAACCATGCCTCTGGCTAGTACCTATAGTTAGTGCCCACAACAGCTCCGCCATGAAGAACCAATAACAAAATAATATCGAACAGATCGAGCAGTCTATTGAAAGAAAAGATGATTTTATTTATTCGTATTTTAATTCTTTGACTCGTAAAAAACACAAAGTTGTCTGTTGTCAGCATAATATTATCATTTCTTACAAGCTTACCCAGCTTCGCCCAGGGAGTTCGTGTGAGATTGAACTGACGTTCGAATTTATGACGGACTTTGCTTTATATACCTACCTACCCTCTACCAATGGGTAGCCCCACCCATACAAAAAAGGCTTTGAATGGTCCCCAATGTTCTAGAACATTCCGTAACAATCGAGAGTGTTCTTTAATGTTCCACAACGATCTGGGATGTTCCCGAATGTTTCAGATATACCTATATGAAGTTAGAATTTTTTAGATAAAATTTGAAAAAATCGGTCGATATGAGATTTATGTCAGCTGAATCTTTTAAATTGAAGCGTAGGTCCGGCTCCAAAAGTTTTTAAACTCTTCAGTCGCCGAAATAGTTAAAAAATATATACGAGTAGGTATATCAAATTGCTCAGAACGAAAAAATAAGTTTTTTGGGTTCTCTATGTGGTGTACAACGAGTTTCCGGCCAAAATGCATAATATATCTCCCTTATGTTTTTCTCATGAATAAAAATACCTAATAGGGAATTAGTTTCAGTGCTTTAATTACTTCGTGCAGGCAGTGTAGGCACTATAGGTTGCCTCGTGTGTTTGTTGCATTGATCATGTCACGGGTCGAATAGGAATGGGCTCGTGACAGTGGCCTATTTATATCGGCGAACGAATGACCCAATGAGTACCTTGAAACTATCACCGATGGAATAAAATAGCATTGGCCGGTCCTGTTGCCCATTTCGTCTCCATGACTACGACACATAAATTCAATATCGACAGGTTAGCTCTTCTTGAAACGTGACAGTCTTCGCTGGCCTCCCCCGCCGAGTTAACCGAAGTGTAAAGTAGCTAGGTACACATGCATCCAACAATCGTCCTCGTTAAATCGATTTAAAATTAATATGAAGCGATATGCGAGAGACAACACATCCCGAAAAAAAGATGGCTGCCATGGATTCGTCGGATACAAACTTTCCCGCCAAATCCCAGAAAACCCCCGACTGTGAACTTTCGGACGAAGGCGATTCTAAGAACTCGAACAATTTTGATAACTCAAATAATGAAGATTCTGATAGTAACAATAATAACAATGTCGGCCACAAGAGAAGCCGGGGAGATTTGATATTGAATTTGCACGCGGGAGATAAAAATTATGCGGCGGTGGATCTTTCTCGTAAAGGGGGGAAGTTTTCCCGCGAAAGAAACGGCCCAAAGTTTAAAAGCAACAGCGCGCAGTCTAACATCATGAAGCTCTCGCCGATCAAAATACAGATTCCTCATTTGAAGGATTTGGGGACCAAAATCAAAAATAAAAAAGGTAGGTAGAGTGAGTTCGAATTATTTTTTAATCCACTGGAGATGTGCACTTGATAATACAACCCTCGACTATTGCAGAAACGATTAGATAATTTTAAATAAAGTCGTAATTTGCATTTAGTTGGCTAAAAACCATTTAAAAACAAATTTAACTAACAATCCTTATGTCTGCACTTAAAAATAATAAGTCAATATGTGTCGATGCCATGAATCTTATTATAAATAATAATTCAATATGTATCGATGCCATGAATCTTATTATAAATAATAAGTCAATACGTGTCGATGCCATGAATCTTATTATAAATAATAAGTCAATACGTGTCGATGCCATGAATCTTATTATAAATAATAATTCAATATGTATCGATGCCATGAATCTTATTATAAATAATAAGTCAATACGTGTCGATGCCATGAATCTTATTATAAATAATAAGTCAATATGTATCGATGCCATGAATCTTATTATTAATAATAAGTCAATATGTGTCGATGCTATGAATCTTATTACAAATAAAAGTAGATTTGTCGATGTGATGAATCTGTATTCAATAACTATAAGTGCTAAATAAAAATATAAAATACAGGCATAAGCACCCAGAACAAATGAAAAATTTGAACTACGCAATCGGCATTAGGTAGGTAATACCTACTTGAAATCTTAGAGTTTTTCAGGTAAGAGAATCTATTTTTTCAGACTTCATTACTAAAAATATCAATTTCTGTTGAACTCCAGTTAATGGGCTCTACAACTTTTGCTCTGAATTTAAGTGAAATCATTTTCAAAATTGGAGGTTTTTGTTTCGAGAATTCTACCTATAGTATAATATTTTTATCATAAAATTAATGATTTTAATTGCCAATTTCGAAATTGGATCCAAGAATTTTCACGGGTCTGCACTAAAATCTATTCTTCGTATCATAAGTAAAGATCGCGGAATTCAAACAAGAAAAGTTTCAAAATGCTAGAGAAAATGGATTCGCTATAAATTTTATGATCTAGGTATGTGTAAATAAGTTTAAAAAAACATGCAAGTTTAAACATAGATACATCTTTTGGCAGCCGAATAACAAATAACACGCCGTCTTTGTTTCTCTTTTGGCCGATGTGTATCTTCAGTAATTAAGGGTGAACCGACAGTTGATCCCCTGATAGTTGGCCCCCGAAATGATTACAAAATTATAATTTTTGGTGTATTGTTTTAGGTTTGATATTCAAACCTAAAATCGACTTCAAAAATACCTTTAGTAAAATAAATTAGTAAAATAAATTTATTTACAGTATCGTTTTTTTTACTTATACGCTGGTAAATACCAACGATATACAGACAAGTAGTTTTTCCTTGATTCATTTGAATGAAAATATATTTTAGACTTTTGTTATTCGGCATTACATCCTTTCTGCTCACCCCTTCGGGGACACTCAGTTATTTTTGTGTAAGTAGGTATGCCGTATGTTCCCTAAACCGACTGCATTTTGTATATAAATTTTACGGGGGGCCAACTGTCGGGGGATCAATTGTCATGGAAGAATTAAGTACCTCCAAATTTATACAGCGAAAGAAAAAAATCAAAAACAAAAAAATCGAACAGCGTATGAAGAAAGAAAGAAGACATTTTTTTGGATTCTGTTTGTGATATAGATTCAGTTTCCCGCTTGTACTACGAGTTTCTGGACACCGTGTATACTATAATAATACCTATATTGTATGCAGAACCTCTCCCGATGAAGCTGCGGGCCTTGCCCCGCTCCTTCTGGCTGCAGCCTAACCAGCCCACCCCCTTCTCCCCCGCCCCCGCCCTGCCGCCCTTGGCCAACATCTCCTCCAGCAGATACGAGGAGAACCAAGGTATGTCAATCAACTATTATATATTATATTTACAATGGTTAAACGTATTCACCTATCCTTCTCGAACAGTACACAAATATTATTGCATGTCCACCAAAATCCAAGCAAAATTTATTAGATTTTGTAACTCAATGGGTTAACAGACACCAGTGGTGTTGCATCCGAAACTGTTTCCGAATTACAGCTTCAGATACACTTAGAAAAGGACTGTAAAATACTAAAGAATGTAATGAAACGAAATGGTGCTTGCTGGAATTGGATGATAATATATGTAGGAAAAAATAATGGATACAAGGAAGATAGACAAACAATCGCTTACCTCTGCGAAGGCTCACACAACACAATTACAAATATAGTTTATTTAGTTCCACGTTCCACCGCGATACCTCGAGGTAATTATCGCCACAACACAAATAAGTACAAAACGATCTCGATAAGGTAAAAAACATTATTTTAGTCCATAAACGATATTATGAACACGGAAAACCGACAAAACGCTTCTAATGTAATCCCAAAATTTTTCATCTGTTTTTTCAGAAACAAAACACTTGAATTCACTCTCGTTAGTGTTCCATTTTCAAATGCTTTTCCAGCAAGGTGATATGGTTAGGGAGGGTAGGTACTGGATTAATGACATTCCGGTAGGAACTATGCATATCATTTCAAAACCAAAGAAGTGGCGTAGGTAAAGATAATAAATTCAGCTATAATTTAAGGAAAACGTTTTCTCAGATTATCTATAATTCGCCAATACGGTAGGTACTTATCTACCCAAAAACTTATCTTCATCATGTTAATAGCTAAATATCTAATTTTGATTATCAGTGAAAACTATTCAATAATGCATTTCACGAAGCAAATTCGGATTTAGAAGTTGGTGGCTAAACAACTGGTACAATTAGGGAAACAGTCGATCCCCGGCATTGCACTTTGCCCCTCAGAAATTATAATAATTATAAACTTATAATTTTTTGTCCATTATTTATCAATTTCACATCTGAATCAATCGACTTCAAAATTACATTTAATAATAAGTTGGTATGGATATCAAAGAATTTATTTTCAGTGTCGATTTTTTGTTACAGTATATGGACAAGTAGTTTTATCCTCGACACATGTTACGACACGAATGAAAATATGTTTTATACTTTTGTTATTCGGCGGTACATCCTCTCTGCACAGTTATATTTTGTGTAAGTAGGTATACCGTATTTTCCCTATACCAACTGCATATTGTATATAATTATGCCGGGGAATCAACTATCATGGAATCAGGTAAACCAAGTTACCTCCCTAAGGTGTAAGTATTTCCAACGTCTCGTTTCTTGAAACAGAAAAAACCGCGGTTGCATTAAAATGAATAGCATAATAGTTGTGTTCTGCGATAACTGAACTATTTACTGACTGATTTATCTAAGATCTAATCATTCATCAATAGGTGTCGCGGGTGTAGGATTCTGCAAGCTAAATCCCAATAATTTTATATTTATATTTTTTTTATTAATTCATCTTTATTAATTCTAGACTTATATGAGCAGTTTATACTAAAAATAATAACATATACAATAAAAATACAAATGATATCACAATATTACATTTAAAGTAAAGACAAACATTAATGTACCATTGAAAAAATACATACTTATAAGTTAGTTTTGATAATATCTGTGATGTTATCTGTTTTGGCTGGTAATCCAGGACTTGGTGTCAGATTTATATGATACATTGTGTTTTGTCTAATGGCCAAAAGAAGTGCATTGTATACTTTTGTTGCAAAGTAGGTACCTTTCTAAAATTTCTTTAACCAAGAGTTGTTTTAGCAAAAGGGATAAGTACCTAAGAGATTATGCCCTTTGGTTCTAGTAACTCGAACAGTTTGGACATTTCAAAGGTAGTTCTGTGTTTGAAGAGGTACTTATGCTAGTATGTTTTTGGAATAAAGTTGCCTAATGTCCAAGACACAGATGCTACTGAAGATTTCATTCAAACTCCTCTTGTGATCGGTAGTTTTACTATAATCTTCATAGTTAGTTAGTTAGACAGTTAATTTATCTAGAATCTAGAGCGATGTAGCGAATTTAGCGATCTAATATTAGGCGTCCGTGGTCGAGGGGTAAGGCTCTTATCCGGAGGTCGCGGGTTCAAATCCCGATGTACACAAATAAATTTTATTTGATTGATTTGTGTAATTTCACAATGTGATTATTTAAAAAATAATACAAGGTATATTTGCGGCACGTTCCGGAGTGGAAGATACTCTCAGTATCGTAAGATGTAAGACGTAAGACGCAATACCACCATTCAAAATTGAAACGTTGCTTGAAATGACTTTAGCCGTGTTTGGTGACTAGATCTGGATAACCAGGTACTTCCCCACCTTCCTCTTCCCCATATCCTTCCCCCTCCACTACCTTCATAGCCTCGCAATATATCTCAATTGAGGATGCCATAGTCGCACAGGCTCCAGGCGGTTGGGAGCAGTTGAAATCCTTGATAAGTAGAGGTCCCAAAAATATTTATAATAAATTTTTCAACCCCCCCCCCCCCCTCAATTTTCTTCTTCGTTCCTCTTCAGGATCAACCCCCACCCCTTCTTAGAGTCGAACCACCCCCCCCCATGTACAGGGCGGATCCAGGATTTTTTTCTGGGGGGGGCACAAGGGGCGGACGAGAAAAAAAATCAACAATTACTGTTAGGATTTTTTGGGGGGGGGGGGGGGCGCAAGGGGCGGACGAGAAAAAAATCAACAATCACTGTTAGGATTTTTTTCTGGGGGGGGGGGGGGCACAAGGGGCGGACGGGAAAAAAAATCAACAATTACTGTTAGGATTTTTTTCTGGGGGGGGCACAAGGGGCGGAAGGGCAAAAAAATCAACCATTACTGTTAGGGTTTTTTCCTGGGGGGGGAGGGGGCACAAGGGGGCGGACGCGCAAAAAAATCAACAATTACTGTTAGAAATAAACTTGAAGTTTCATACGAGTTCAAGTATGTATAGGAAGGTTTATGAAGGTATCAAAACAATCGAAAAATTAAATGTTTAATAAAGACAGTTTTAGCTTTTAAGTATGTACTGTGATGGAATCTCCACAGTACACAAAAATACCGTCTGGGGGGGGCACGTGCCCCCTTGCCCCCCCCCCCCCCCCCCCTTCTTAAATCCGCTAGTGAACGTGAGTACCAACTAGCAAAATCTTTTCTAAGCTATTGGAATGAAAAATAGAAGTATTAAAGAATGTCACCGTAGTTAATTTATATAATTCAAAAGATAAAAAGCAGATAATGAAAATGTTCTAAAATTCTTCTTCACTTATTAGGTCTGTATACCTATCTAATAAGTCCTACATCCGAGGAACCGTTTCATCCTACCTTCTTTTTTATCCTTGAAAGATGCCATCATTTTATTTTCTATAGGTAGGATACCAGTATATTATATATTCTTTTGTACTCTACCTTTTACTCATTCTTGTTCGTCATTCACTTTTGCATATTTACGAGTAGCTAATAATTATTACTGATATTATTTTTGTTATAATTTTTGTAATTTAAATCATCCATGTATATAAATTTTTGGGCATAATGCCTGTTTTATGTACTTAAATAAAAATAAATAAATACCAGTGTTTACCATCCAAGAAACTTTTTATTGATTATGTTATTAGTATAACCTACAAATGTCTCAAAGGGAAAGCGACATTACCTGTGAGGGTCTGTGCCGATGCATTAATATTAGACGTTTATTATGAGGGAGCGGAACATGTGGTTGAAAATCGATATATAGGTCATAACGTCATTTATTAGTTATAGGCAGGTACCTACCGACTTGACACTGGCAACTTCGTGGTTAGATTAACTTTCATAGCAGTAAGTACCTTGGTCCCTACTACAATAATTACTCTAGAACGTTAAGTTTACAATATGTTTACGTCTAGTTTACGTGATGGTTATGTAAAAAAATAATTTAAAATAAATTTCACATTACAATATTCATTTGCATTATCATTACTCCTATTTTTTGTGATGACACCGATTTTATACACTATCGTCCCGTACCTATGCACACAATCAGGTATACAGATATTTTCAGAGTGGAAGATACTCTCAGTATCGCCCTGGTGTAAGACCACCATTCAGAATTGAAACGTTGCTTGAAATGGCTTTAGCCGTGTTTAGTGACCAGATCAGTGATCCAGACGGGTATTCATATAAAAAAGAGCAAAGGTATGTTCTACATGCAGTATTTAATCGAAGCATCTATAATACTTCTATGCCATCCAATTTTCAAAACAAAAACATAATGATTTTGTATGATTTTGCATTATTAAGTACCCAAGGCTTCATCTTAGCAGAAATGTAACTTTTAACTTGTATCAAGTACGTTTAGCATAAATTTAGTAAGTTGCGACAAGCGATTATACATTTATTTATTTATTTACGCCCTTTTACGGGGCTTTTACATAGTAAGAAATCTTTTAAATGTGCTCTCCGAAAATGTCAACACTCGGAAAACAAAGCACGAATGGATAGCATAGCTACGTCTATGCATAACAAAGATTTCAGAAAGTTTTGGCAAAAAACTTCAACTGTGCTGAAAGCCAAGAGCAAAGTTCCACTATGCGCCAACAACATTATGGGCGACGAAAATATAGCCAACGAATTTAGAGACTTTTTTTCTTTAAGCGAGGATCAAGGAGATACCACGAAACCTTCGATAATGACATGTCCACCTGCGGCCAATGATGACCGGGGGTCCTAGCATGGTCGATCGATATAGGTTTTATCGAAAATGTCGGTAACTTGTCATCGCACTCGAGCACGACTCCAGGCCGCTAACGAACAAACAACCGTTCACGTCAAATAAATTAGCTACACTTAGTCGTTGTGGGCTGTTGTTGGTTCGTTTGCGGCCTGCAGTCGTGTTCGGAAGCGATGACAAGTTACCGACATTTTCGATAAAATCTATATCGATCGACCATGCTAGGGGGCCTGGGTACCTAGCATGGTCGATCGATATAAGTTTTATCGAAAATGTCGGTAACTTGTCATCGTTCCCGAGCACGACTGCAGGCCGCTAACGAACAAACAGCAGTTCACAGCGACTAAGGGTTCGGTTCCTTATTTATGTGACGTGCACTGTTATTTGTTCGTTAGCAGCCTGCAGTCGTGCTTGGGAGCGATGACAAGTTACCGACATTTTCGATAAAACCTATATCGATCGACCATGCAAGGTACCCTGGTCATGAATGTTACTCCTGAAATGATTGAAAGTGCAATTAAGCAAACCGCCCACGGTAAAAGTCCAGGGTACGACGCCATTGGTATTGAGCACATAAGATACGCAGGAGATTAACTTCATACTATTCTAGCCGCCCTGTACTCAAGCCTCCCAAGACACATGCATAAGCCGATGGATATGAGCAAAACTACTATCGTACCAATCCTGAAATCAAATCAGCTGGATGCATCGGTATTAGGAAATTACCGACCGATTTCCTTGGCGACAATGCTTTCGAGACTATTTGAAAAAATCTTATTCGCGCTAGTCAACGAGAAACTATTTACCGTTGACAACTAATTCGGCTTCAAGAGCGCCTCATCAACCGATATGTCCATTTATGGAGTAAAACAAACAATAGCCTACTACAAAAAAAGAAAAACCACCGTCTATGGGTGTTTTCTTGACCTTAGCAAGGCGTTTGATCGTGTTTCCCATCAATTATTATGGGAACAACTCATAAAGCGAAATGTTCCAGCAGCAGTGGTCAATAATATGCTGGCTATTTGGTACGGACAACAGGAAAATCACATTCAATGGGTAGGAGCTTCTTCAAGACCTTTATTCCTTAAAAGCGGAGTCAGGCAAGGGGGAAATACGTCTCCAACTCTATGTGTACATTAACGACCTCTTACAAGAGTTGAACGATACACGAATCGGTTGTCATATCTGCGGACAAAGAAGTAATAACATTAATTACGCCGATGATATGGTGCTGCTTGCACCTTCGATTAAAGCGATGAGACGACTTGTGCAAATATGCGAAGATTACGCAAACTCTCATAACTTGTTGTACAATTCTAAAAAGTTAGTCATCGTCGCTTTCAAACACAATAAGGAGCCATCAAATATTCCTCCAATATATCTAGAAGGAAATGAACTGCTTGAGGCCTCACAGGTTAAGTATCTGGGACATGTCCTAACCGAAGACATGAAGGATATAGATTATATAGAAGATATGGAACGACAAAGAAGAGCAATTAACATACGGGCCGGAATGCTCTCAAGGCGGTTCTACCACTGTAGCGACGATGTCAGAAAATTACTCTTTAAGACATACTGCACCGCCCTGTACACATCTGAACTGTGGACGCAATAACCAGCAGCGCAATGGGACAAACTGAGGGTGTGCTACAACCTACAACAATGCATGCAGGCAACTTATGCAACTACTGAGGTTCTGCAGTGCCTCCACGATGTTCACCGAGGGGAGGGTGCACTCATTTCCAGCCTTACTTCGCCACCGACTAGCCAGCTTCTGGAGCAGGACACGGACTTCAACCAACATCATTGTCGTGGCTGCATCCGAGTGGCTCAGTTCCCCACTAAATGAGCGATGGATGCAGATGATGAGGCGACCTCCCTGATGGACAATCCTAAAATATCTTTTATTTTTATTTCTGTTTAATTATTATTTATTTTAATTTTATGCTTATTTTTTTGTTATTTATGTGATGAATTTTATTTTCATTTTATGTTTTAATTAGGTACCTACCTAATATGTAAACATTTTTTTTTCTTTTATAGTTTATAGTTGTTTATGTAATATGGCAGACTGGGATTGCACTACCCTCCCAGTCCTGCTGGAATAAAAACTTAAATAAATAATAACTATGTAAATATCTAATGAGGGTGTTAAAATACGTCGAAGGCTTGTAACATAGGTGTGAATACGCCACTTGCATGGATTTCATAACGACTTGTTTAACGATTTCATAAAATCGTGTGGACAGATTTTTTTACTAGGATTACGAAAATGTTAGTAATTTTTTTTAGATATGTCATCATCATCATCTGTGGCTCTACAACCCAGGTCGGGTCTTGGCCTCCAGCAGAGCCTGCCTCCATGACTGTCGGTGTTGTGCTGCGTTGCGCCAGTTTCGGATGCCGATGGTGCTTGCATCCTTCACCACTCCATCCAGCCATCGAAGCTTTGGTCTTCCAACTCTTCTCCGACCCCCAGGTGCACTATCCATAATTCGCTTTGGAATATCTCCTTCGCTCATTCTCTGGATATGTCCAGCCCACCTGAGTCTTCCAGTTTTGATTTCCTTGGAGATATTAGGGTCCTCATAAAGATCGTATAGCTCCTGGTTGTATCTGATACGCCATTCTCCACTATCACAGACTGGGCCGTAAATCCTTCGCAGCACCTTCCTTTCAAAACTTTCTAGGGCTCCTTCATCACCCTTACTGATTGTCCAGCATTCCGAACCATACATAAGAACAGGTCGTATAAGGGTCTTGTAAAGCAGGACTTTAGTTCTTCTGGTAAGGTGGCGAGATTTCATATGCTTTTGTAGCCCAAAGTAGTATCGATTTGCAGCTACTATTCTTCTTTTGATTTCGCTGGATACATTGTTGTCATTTGTCACCATAGTACCGAGATATACAAACTCGTTGACAGTTTCAAATGTATAATTATCTATCTGTATACTTGGTGGTTTCTGGCGTCCATGTACGGGCATATATTTTGTCTTCCCCCTCGTTGATGACCAATCCCATGTTCCTTGCCGACGTAGCTAAGCTTTTAAACGCCGATTTTAGTTCATATTCTGAGCGTGCGATGATATCTATATCGTCAGCATAAGCAAGGAGCTGAACAGATATGTACAGATATTTTATATATGTACAGTTTATTTTTATTTTTAAATAAATAAATCCATTATTTGGGCCCGTGACGTCACTACACGAAAATGTCCCGTCTCCGAAAATGTTCCTATTAATTTTGTAAAATTCCACACTGATTTATTTTTTTATGTGGAAACACTTTGATTTCAGGCGAATTTTTGAATTTGACATTAACGTTCACTAGATTTATTGTTTGTTCTTTGCGAACTTATCATTTGGTTTGACTTTTTGACAGAGGTTATGATGAAAACTCCGCGCATTTTACGCTGTCTGTACGTGTTTTAGAGGTATAATGGTAGTGGTGCTGATTTTAACAAAATCAAATTTTATTTTTTTATGCACCAGATTTAAATGTCCGGGTTAAATTTTCCCCCAAAAAAAAAAAGGAAAAAAGAAGGAAAAACTAAACCCTTTCACACACTTCCCCAAATGATCATCTAGTCAACCCACGCTATGCAATTGCACTATATAAGTATTATAAATACAAAACAATACAAGAACAACGTGTCAACCTACTAGAGACCAAATGGGAATATAATTCACCGACTCCAGATATTTTCATATCAGAGGTTTCGGCTCTGTGGCATTTCTAATTGAACCTATAAATCCTACTGATCCCTCAATATAAATATTTAAAAAATCTTTTGTAATCCTACATGTATTTAAAATTACTGATTTTTGCATTTTTATATACAAATTCTTTGACAAATCTAATATGCTTAAATTTTGAATCAGATTCCTAGGTATTATGCCAGTGGCCGAAATAACAAATGGTAATATTTTTATAGTCCGAGAATGCCAAATTCTTTTAATCCATAGACATATGAATATTAATAGACCTGCCCTAAGCGATAAAAGCGTATTATTAAGCGTATTATTAAGCGATAAATAAAATAATTTCCCTTGACCCCAACAAATCTGCAGGCCCAGATAACATCCCACCAATATTTCTCAAACAATGCGCATCTGCAATATCCGGTCCACTCACCACACTATTTAACCACTTACTTTCTTCAGGACATTTTCCAACCCGTTGGAAATCTAGTTATATTACTCCGATTTTCAAAAAAGGTGATGACACAGACATTAAAAACTACCGTCCAATCTGCATACAATCAGCGCTCCCGAAAATCTTTGAATCCCTTGTTCTCGATTTAATTTATCCGTCAATATTAAAAGTTATAGATAAAAACCAACACGGATTCGTTTCTGGTAGGTCAACTGCTACTAACCTGTTACTTTACCATAACTATATTACAGAATCTTTTACAAAAAAAAAAACAAGTTGACAGTATTTACACAGATTTTTCCAAAGCTTTCGACAAAGTATCACATAAATTATTACTTAGAAAACTTTATGCAATAGGACTGAGAGGCAAGTTGTTGGATTGGTTCTCAAGTTACTTGTCTAACAGAATCTTATTTGTCAAAATTAAACACTCCAAATCTAAGTTATTTTATGCAACTAGTGGTCTACCGCAAGGGAGTCATCTCGGACCCATCCTTTTCCTTATATTCATAAATGATATAATAAGTTGTTTCGACGATGTAGAAGTTCTGCTTTTTGCCGATGACATCAAATTATATAAACAAATATCTAATATAAGAGACTGCCTTATCCTACAGTCAAACATTGACAAATTACACAATTGGTGTATTGCAAACAACTTATTCCTCAATATCGATAAATGTAAGACACTAACATTTTGTAGAACAAAGACCCCGTTATCTTTTGAATACACAATAAATAACAAAATCTTAGAAAAAGTCAAAGAAATCAGGGATCTTGGAGTTTTATTTGACACCCAATTAAATTTTATAAACCACATACAAGAAATAACCAACAAAGGCATGAAGACACTAGGATTTATAATCAGAACCATCAAAGACTTTGATTCACTAGAAGCTATTAAAATTGTATATTTGTCACTAGTACGCAGCTTGCTGGACAGCGCCGGATCTGCCATACGTTCAAAAACGTGCAAAAACCTGGCGCCAACTCCGAAGGGGCGCCGTGAGAAAATAAATATTGTATTAAAATTTAGTTATAATATTCACTGCATCGTTTAAAAATTACCCATAGTACAAAATAATTATTACGCTCTAAACAACAACACTTTCCAAAGAAACAGAATGCGCACGCATCAGGTTGGTATCAACGGCTTACGAATTTATAGTCAGTTACAGAATTTTTTTACAAATTCCATATATTTAGTTTAAACGTAAGATCTATTTTTCCATATATCTTTTACCGTCTTTTACGACGAATAGGTGCGATCCAAATTCAATAACCAATCACAACACGGTATTTTTGTTCGTAGGCCGTTGATACCATACGTCAGTGTTTAGTGTTTATTCGATCAACACAGGGGAAATGCAAGGTACAAATTTGAGGTTATATTCTTATTATCACTGCTCTCTATCTCTCGTCGGGACTGCCTGTTGCTAGTCAGAAGCTGTAGATGCTATTCTTGTGTTGTACGTTGCCATGAGGACGAGTGTGAGAGCTACCGCCAGGTCACTTGGAAAAGTTACACCCTTTATATGTCTTGATTTTATTTGATAAATTAGTGTAAAACAAAAAAAATTAAATAAAAATAAAAATAAAAAATTGGGGTGAACGAATTTTTAATCAAAATAAAAATGTAGGGGGGGGGGGGGCGCCATCGGTACCTACTGCACAGGGCGCCAGATTTCGTAGATCCGGCCCTGTTGCTGGAATACAATTCCATCGTTTGGTCCCCATATTATCAAATTCATATAAAAAATATTGAACGAGTGCAGCACAAATTTTTACGATTTATTAACTTCAAGTTATATACACCTATTCAACACATTAACTATACATTCCTACTAAATACACTTAAATTGCATTCCCTAGAAAACAGAAGAAAAATAATTGACCTAACTTTTTTGTTTAAAATTATTCACTCCGAATAAGGAACTCCAGTGAAAAATATTATGGCTTTAAAAAAATATGTTCATATAGACCAATAAACGCTGATTCTGAATATATAACTTTTATTTCATAATATTAAACGCAGAGTTTTTAAAAAAATATTAAAAAGTGCATTTTTAAACCTCTCCTGAAAACACAGCGTTAAGTTGGCATTACTGAAATGGTGAAACGTGACGTCACGCGTCACGCTGTCACCTGGTGATCGCGTGTATTGTATCGTATTGACCAGTATTGACATTTGAAATGACACTTAAGCAATTCAACATTTCGTGTTTTTGGTTTATTTTCATACTGTTTATAGAGATTTAGATAAATAATAGTTATTGTGTTTATTGAAACATAATTTAGGCCCTCAACAATTTACGAAAGGGGCTATATTTGCGGACAATCGGGAATAAATTTTGCCTATTTGAGGTTAACTATTCGTGTCATATTTTGACATTGTATTTTCAAATTGTTTTTAGTAAACGGATACAAGCTATTACGCAATCGTCATGCAGTGTATTATGCCAGTTTATGTGTGTGTTATACATAAAACAATGTACAAAATCACGCCTGGACCAACAAAATTGAAGAACGATATCACTTGTATTTGCAAAGATGATTCATTATTTTTATATTGCACTTTGTTAAAATACAATAACAGTAGCGGTGAAATGTGGACATTTTACCAATGTTTTTCTATATTAAAAGCAGTTAATCTTAAATAAAAAACGCCTAAATTTCTTACACAAAAGTCATTGAGTCATCCTATCTTCACTTTATTTATTCCGCCATTTTCTAAAATACAAAATCAGGGATGCTCTGCCCAAAAAAATTATTTCCCTAGATTTCGAAGTGAAATTTCCCTAGAATTTCACATTAACGCAATTACCTACGTAGCCACCTGATTGTGTAACACTAATCCTGTTATATGATTTATTAATTGGAAAGATATCGGAACTTGGTAAATATACTTATAATAAATACTGTGCTTTTCCAAATAAAACACTTTTTGCTACGTGAAGTAATAATTTAAAAGTACGAATACACTCACCACTGAATTAGAAACTGAATTCCAAATAAAAAAAAAACACTTTGCAAAATAAAAATCAACCGCAATCACCGAAAAAATGGAACTTAAAACATAAATTAATTTCTTTTTCAGAGCTCCCATTTATCTTTTTAGATACATATAATATCATTTTGAGTTGTCAGTGTTAAAAATAACATTGCATGGTAAGTACAACAATAATTAAGATTCATGGGAATTCCAAAAAATATATATTTATATATATGTATATATATTTATATATATGTATAAATAATACCAGTAATATTGTAATATGTAATAAAAAATTTGCCAGAGTTCGAAATTTCCCTAGATTTTGTCCTGATTTCCCTTATCCCTAAAAAATATTTTTCTCCCCTAGATCTAGGGAAATTTCCCTCGACATAATATCACTGATTCAAAAAGACAACTTGAAAATAATAAACTACAGGTGGGTGAAGGCCACCATAGATACGGTGCGTTTCTAGGAGTTTTTAAAAATTAAAACTTTGACAATTATTTTAACTATTAAAACTAACTATAAAAATAAAAATAAAAATGCAGTTATTTAAGTTTGAAGGTCTTTATTCATAAAAAAAAATAAAAAAATTGGACTGGAGTTCTCTATTAAACTGTTGTGAACTCCTGCATCTCATTGACTTTAAGGTACCAACCCGAGCGACAAGGCAAAACATATTATTCTGTAACAATAATTCTCTAACCAACTATCACACACATGCATCAATTTCTCGACTTCACACACTAGGGAACAAATACACCTCAAATATCGATGTATTTAATATAAGTTTACCGTTATTCAAGAAATATCTGAACAATATTTTTATGTAGAATATTTTGATATCTAAGGAGCATCACCTAGGGTCTATTGCATATATTTGTGTATTTGTATATTAATCTACAATGTAAAAACTTGTTAACGTTTTCTTTTTATGTATCTTGCATTTTGTCATGTATTATTCATGACATTTAATCAGTCACCTGTAAATTTTGTAATTGCTAACATACCTACTAGTTTATTTCTATGTCATTTACAACTTAGAAACTTTCTCTTTTATTGTAATGCACTATCATTCCTAAATTTATCTGTATGATGTTTACCTACTAGTTATATTTTTATAGTTCATCCTTTTTATTAAAAAAAAAAAAACTGTCTCTGTATTATAATCTTGTCATGTAAAAGCCCATCAGGGCGTTGAAAATTAATAAATAAAATAAATAAAATAAATAAAATAAATAAAATAAATAAAATAAATAAAATAAATAAAATAAATAAAATAAATAAAATAAATAAAATAAATAAAATAAATAAAATAAATAAAATAAATAAAATAAATAAAATAAATAAAATAAATAAAATAAATAAAATAAATAAAATAAATAAAATAAATAAAATAAATAAAATAAATAAAATAAATAAAATAAATAAAATAAATAAAATAAATAAAATAAATAAAATAAATAAAATAAATAAAATAAATAAAATAAATAAAATAAATAAAATAAATAAAATAAATAAAATAAATAAAATAAATAAAATAAATAAAATAAATAAAATAAATAAAATAAATAAAATAAATAAAATAAATAAAATAAATAAAATAAATAAAATAAATAAAATAAATAAAATAAATAAAATAAATAAAATAAATAAAATAAATAAAATAAATAAAATAAATAAAATAAATAAAATAAATAAAATAAAAAAAATAAATTAAATAAATTAAATAAATTAAATAAATTAAATAAATAAAATAAATTAAATAAATTAAATAAATTAAATAAATTAAATAAATTAAATAAATAAAATAAATAAAATAAATAAAATAAATAAAATAAATAAAATAAATAAAATAAATAAAATAAATAAAATAAATAAAATAAATAAAATAAATAAAATAAATAAAATAAATAAAATAAATAAAATAAATAAAATAAATAAAATAAATAAAATAAATAAAATAAATAAAATAAATAAAATAAATAAAAATAAAATTATTGCCCCCTTCCCATACCGGTTCCATTGGAACCGGCTGGGTGGGATCGAGTATGGCTTCGCGTGAATCTAAAAAATGTGATGTCATCATTCTTCTGCGAGCCAGCGTAGAGCACTCATCGGTGCATTTTACGAAATAACACAGCAAAAATAGTGGCTTGTGTTTTGAAAACGTGTAAAAATAGAAGTGAAAAAGAGAATAAACCCAATTATCGTATTATATTCCATAGGAAAGCATTATTTTACTTTATTATAAGCTTATTCAGATCACATAATATGGTCGTTTTTGTAACACACACCATCACTCGAGACACATGGCGTGTACTCGTCGCTGTTTCGTGGGGTAAGTAAATTATGAAACATTTGTAAAAGTGTCTTAACTAAATACGTCAACAAAATATTGGACTATGAAAATAGGTGAACTTTACTTTGCTGTATTTGGAATTAGTAAATTTGTTCATTTCGCGGCGAGCAATTCGCGCTCCCATGTAAAAAGGTCTATTCATTAAAGAGCAGAGTTTACTTTTAAGAACTAAATGGTGATATTATAATGCGAGATGCCCATATACTCTCAGATTGAGTTATTGACGAATCACATACCACCGAATTCATCTTCCCGCTCTGCGTCCCGCTGTAGTTGGTTTCTTCCCCTCACCTTTATGTTCTGGTCTATTAATATTCATATGTCTATGTTTTAATCTCATTTCCTAAATCTGTGTATTTTCTTATTTTTTCAGAAACAGTTTTTTTAATATTACAGGAATTTGGAATAGCTACATCAATGATATAAGTTATTTTTTAATTTTGTCATGTAAAACTATATCAGGTCTATTATGACTAATTGTTCTGTCTGTTAGTATAGTTTTATCATAATATATTTTATAAAATTCATTTTCTATAAATGAATTTGGTTCATATTCATAATATGGTACTACATTACGGCAATCAATCAAGTTATGTTTAATTACACTTTGGTGAATTATTTTTAAAACCTGATTGTGCCTAAATGTATACTCGGACGGCGCTAATATAGAACATCCCGATATAATATGTTCTATAGTTTCCGGAAAAGCCAAACATTTTCTACATAAATCATCAATTTGATTTATATCTTTGATTATATGCTTCCTATAATTTTTAGTATTAATGACTCTATCTTGAATGGCAAGCATAAATCCTTCTATTTCTGCGCTCTACTCTCCAATACTCAACCATTTGTTTGACGAAAGTTTGTCAACATACGTTTGGTTGAGATAATTGAAGTGTTTTGCGTGAATAATTTTATTTGACCAGGAATCTAATAATTCCTGGTTAGTATTTATAAGAATGTTGGCATTCTCGTCATATAAATTTAAAGGAGTAATATTTCTATCTGCCTTGCAAATTATTTTGTGCATTTCTGAGCTATTAGCTTTCCTATGGAAAAAATTTCTAAGCATTTCTACCTGATTGTGTTTCAAAGATGTTATTTTGACTACACCTCTACCTCCTAAATTTCTAGGTAAATTAATTCGTTCTATAGCTGAATTTGGATGATGGCAATTAAACTTTGTTAACGTAGTTCTAATTAATCGTTCTAAACTATCTAAATCTGTATTGGACCATTTAATTATGCCAAATGAGTACGTTAGTAGAGGTATTGCCCAAGTATTTATTGCTTTTACTAAACTTTTAGCAGATAGATTGCATTTTAAAATTTTTCTGATCCTAGTTTGAAATTTAATCCTAATATCATTTTTAATACTAGTGTGATCTAATCTATTCGATTGCGGGTATCCTAAATATTTATAAACCTCATCCCCTTTCATACTTTTAATTTTGAAATTTCTAAATATACCCTCGTCTCCATCTACAATTTTGCCTTTCTCTATATGGATCGTTTTACTTTTATCTAAACCAATAAATGAATAATAATAATAAACCATTTATTATTATTATAATTTACAAGTACAAGTATTCCATTGGATTTAGTAATATAGACGTTGAACATTATAATGATTTATGATCAATAAGATGGATCAAGGAACAAATTATTTATAAGATGTAATATTTTTGGTATGCCACGTTATTCTCCCGTGCCCTTTCTTGTGGAAAACGTTCTTTTTTTTTAAATGATTTTCGGCTATGTAATTATCGTTTTTTCGCCCCCATAAAATTATTTCCGGTTTATAAAAAATGGTCTGATTTTTCGGATTGAAATTTTCAAAAAATCGCCAGGATTTTAAAAATACTATAAAAAAAAATACGGAATGCCTTAGAATATTTCCCCAAACCGGATTTTTTTTTTTAAATTTGTTGCAAGTGGCCTATTATACGAATGTCGTCTACAAAAGGGGTCAATGCACTTATTTATTTAAACGGATGTGAGAAGAAAATTTGGTTTATTTCTTGTCTATTCACAATATTATAAATAATCTGGTCTTTCATATTGCATTTCATACCATAGGCTATTTTCAGAATTCAATGCGCAACTATTTTATTATTTTTTGATGTTGAAAAAATAGCTAAAAATGTTAAACAACACAAAAAATGTTGTACCTACCTTAAAAAATCGTTATTCTAATCGTGCCGCTTGTAATAAAATGACCGATAAAGATTATATCCATGTCGATAATTATGAATAGATCATAGGTTCTCAACCTTATTTAAATTCAACCTTTTTAATTTTTTTTATAGAGGCCTCCCTATTTTTTTACTTGGGGGGGCTCAATTATTATCATTCGATTAAAAATATATTAAATTATTTGTTATTCCTTCTTGTTTAGCAAGTTAAAAAATCAATTCTCTTGTAATTTAATCACCGGGTTGCTACCGCCTTCCTTCTTGTATTCATGATATAGTGTCAATTCTTAATAATAATAATAATACGCATACAATGATAATATTTTATAAAACAATTCATATCATCCAATTTAATGTAGATCTGAATGTAATGGAATCTTTCGATTCAAAGTGATTCTTCATATGTTGTGTTTGTATCTGTGTGTTGCATCTGTGAAATGTTTTGTAAAAATTTTCTTCATATATTGTGTCTGCATATTGGGTTGGGTTTAACTTTTCAAAAGTACCAATTGGCGACCCCTTAATGAGTTTTGATAACTCATGGGAGTGCAACTTCGTTGTATGTTTTATTTAATAAAAAAATAAAATAAAATAAAATTTCATCCACTCCCCGAACTACCGAAATATGTGAATTTGAATTTGAACACACGTGATAAAAAATGATTGTCCATAAAACATGCAATAAAAAAAATCAATATTAAGGTTTACTTTGCTTTATTAGTAAGTGATTAGCGTTTTTTTTTTCTTTTTTAGACCATATTTTTTTTACCTGTCACCGCCCTGACTGTGCTATCTCAACGCCCCCTAATTTTCTGTGGGTCATCTACTGCCCCCCTGAAAGTCTCAAACGTCCCACAAGGGGGCGTTATGGCCCACGTTGAGAACCTTATGTATAGATACTTGGAAATTATTAAAGTTTATTTTTAATCTGAACACGCATTCCTCTGTTAAAATAACTTGGCCTATTACGGCGTATTATTGGGATACTGTTCTCTATCTGCTGACATTCCACTGTACAATAGGATATCACAATAATTAGACAAACTCAAGGTTAACCTTCATAGATATTCGGAATGTTTGCTTTTACTTCGCGAGTTTGGCTATCATGGTGATGTTAATTCCTGCAGTCTTTCACTTCGCAGGTGCGCGGCAGGCCCGGACTGGCCAGGTCCGCAGGTCCGCGATCGCGGAGGGCCCCCGACGCGAGGGGGCCCCGAAGGGGCCCCACAAAACGTACAAAAAAAAGTTTTTGTCTTGTGAGTAGTTATATTGCCCGATGAAAACAAATGCTAACATTTACTGCTCTGAAAATAGACAATGTTTCCAGTGTTTGACATGTGCTTTTTCTGTTCTATTTGAACTTACTCATTCTGGACTGTTTACCAACCTGTACATTGTAGTTAGTTATGCTGTACTATGAGAACTGAACTCCGTTGTTCGTTTTTGTACCGTCCTTCTCCCCATATAAGGGGTTGGACCCTGGACCGTGTCCCCGCCTACGTACCATGGCCGGTCATCTAGAACTGGTGGAGCTGCACCTGTTTGCCGCGCCACACCCCGTGACATGAAGAGGCTGGGGAGAAGGCTGAACGACATCCGAAAGCTGTCCGTCCCGCCTCCGGCGACCCGACGCTTCTCTCCCTAGGGTCTTCTTCATGTTTTCCACTTACTGTCGTCTAGGCACCACCGGCTAGCTGGCTTAAGGACGACGCTGCCGGTTATGGGGAGGCCGGACAATCAGCCTCCTTCACTGTCTCGGGGACTGCCGGCAGCCAGGTTGCGGTGACACCGGTTCTTATCTGTATATATGTTATTTTACTTGTTTCCTTCTTTTTAACGTACAGTGCTCGGTGCCGCCCGCCGGATTATGTATGGTCATGTCTCCCGCTGTCATGAGCTAATTACTCATGACGGCTGCTGTCATTTTGATTACTTTTTTTTTTTTTTGTTGATGTTACTAACAACTTGTTCGACTGTCCATGAGGCTCACTGCTTTTGCATTGACACCTCCATGGGCTTTAGAATTGTAGAGATTGACCATTACAGTACAGTCCTGTAGGCGCGCCCGCATACCGCCACCTAACACAGTATGAGGGGACATTGAAGGTCTAGATTCGTTACATTAAAAGTAGAGCCATTTATTCAAAAAAATTAGATTCTTGCGAGAACTCCGAAGGGGCGACCATAAGTTGCCTATACCGGGGTGGGACAGTGGTGGGTACTTCAATGTACATTGTATATAAATTTGTTCTTACCATACCTTGTACCCAAGTCACATGTGAACGGGTTTTTTCTAAACTTAAAATCGTCAAAAATCGACTTCGGTCGTCCTTAGGCCAAGACCTTATGTCCAGTCTGCTTTTTATTAATGTTGAGAGGGATTTATTTTATAATTTGGACAAAAATAAAATAATAGATGAAGTAGCTATAACAAGTGAGTTGCTTACAAAGAAACTGTTACTTTAGGGCTAGGGAAGCAAAATGTCGAATCATTTCAGTTAAGTTAAGCCCCTTCTATTCTAGTCAACAACATTGTAAACTGTTAAACACTGAGGATTTTTTTAAATGTTAGTATTATTTTTCTAATCCCTAAAATCCGTTTGTCATTATTTTTACTACACAAATAATTTTGACATAATTCATTAATGCTTTGGTGTGAATAAAATCCTGCCCTTTATTTTGAACTCCATTATAATTATTGGCAGTTCTACAGCATGTGTTTAGTAGTGTTGTGGTATCCTAAAAATACTGTGAATTTATTATTTCAATAAATAATAAATTCACAGTATTTAAATTCAAGTCAACAAAAGTCGAAAATCATAATATTCGTATAAAAACCTATCTGAATTTCTTCTTTTTTATAGGTGCCAATATAGCGTAAAACGCGTTTTCATTGTTTTCAAGCACCTAATTTTCAAAAATTATCCGGGGGCCCCCGGACCCCCGTTTTCTACCCCCCCCCCCCCACGTTAGGGGGCCCCTTTACAGGTTTTAGCGGAGGGCCCCAAATGGTCCCAGTCCGGGCCTGGTGCGCGGTATCGATTGTTGCTCAATTCGTTATTTTTGTTATAATAAGCATCACCTGTGTTGTCCTTGTATAATATTTAATGATGCCGAATTGTAATAAACTAAATAACGTTCAATGAAATCCTACCGATGTTATTGTCATTGCCACTTTTGGAATATTACAAAATTCAAAAGATTGGGTACGCTATAAAAATGAAATCATTTTGACCATTTAGAGTCTACACAAATAAATTGCGAACGTAGAGAAATGGGAATGATTTATTGTTTTTAATAATATCAGTAACTTTTTATCCATTGCTATAAGACATTATCCCCAAGCTAGACATTCTTCTAGGTTTCTATATCTTTTTTACGTTAACTCCATACAAAAATAATAATTTCCCCCAGGGCCTATGTCATCTTTGAAAATGCAGTTTGAAGACGAATTGGAGTAGAAAAAAATCGTAGAAACGACCCGTTCTCATCGTGGGGCACACTAAAAGATTTACTACTTAAATCACGAATAAATAATTAACCACATAATACTTGACCGTCATAACATGGGCACGAGCCTAGCATGGTGGTCGAAAAATCCACAAATGATGTAACCACTCAAAGCAATGAAGAAAAATTAAAAATAAATAAATAAGTTTTCCGTCCTCGAGACTACGAACTCTCGCAGTTGTCTTTTGCACTTTTTAAAGTTTCAATAAATTATAATATGTACTACTACGATGAAATTTCACCAAGTACTAGACAGTTGAAAAATTAAAACCTTTTTTTCAACACAAGTTGTAATTATAATGAACCCATCGTTAGAAAGTTTTCTTTTCGAAAGCACTCATATTTTTAAAAAATCTTTGAAATTTAAACGTTGTCCACTTGTCCCCATTTACGCTTTTCGAAATAATTGCTAAATTAGTGGAAACTTCTTCACGCAATCCATTATATTTTTATTATTAAGATTAACCCATTATTCCCACCCGTAAAGCATCGTTTATTTACAATCATTTCATTAATTTTTTGTGTACATTTTTTTCCAATAGGTTACTTTAACGCAACAAGTAATTAATATCGAGAAACAATAATCCATTTATGAAATGATGTGAGAATCGGTGAAGCTTACAAAACGTAATATTGTATTGTACTAACGTTTTGTTTTAGTTTGTAGTCAATTTTCACATAATTTTACTTGGCTCATTAAGGCGATTAAAAATAGATTATAGGTCCCGCTGCACCGTCCCTGTAATCCGAGATTCTCACGGCTCGTGGTCTTCTAATGGGATGAAGTAACCGCGGAGGATGTGAACAAATCAAAGTCTTCCAACCTCCCTCTCTCTCTCATGTCCTTCCCCTCCCTTCAGCCTATTAATATTCCCTCCACCGAAGTCAGAGTCTAGTTAGCCTCTCAGAAGCTGGGCGTGGGGACTCTGGGTCTGGAACCCCAAAATACATGACAAAACCCTTCTGTGAAGAACGGGCATTCCGTTTGATAGGTTGTATATCTTAACAAACGGATTGCAATCTTTAGAGCACAGGCGACAGGAGGGAATGTTGTCCTTGTTTTGCCAGTATTTCAATGGAAGAGGCTCCGAGGAGCTCGCGTCTTTGGGGTTGTTCTTTTTAACTTACATAAAGTTGTCTCCACCAGAGATTGGAGAAAAATTCAACAGAATAACCAATATTATTATTTTATAATTACTTTAAAATTTACTACACTAAAGACGTAACGACTGCGTGCGTTTTAAAAAATATTTGTTTATATTTTTGTAGTAAAAATTACGTGACTGGTTGTAACTCCTCGTGATAGAAGTGTATTTCATACAAATCACAGTAGTCTCCTGCCACCTCGACTTGCGTCTATTCTATAATGTTCCAAAAAAATGATATGACGACATAAAATATAAAACTATTTTTAAACTCCAAAGGTATAACCCATCAAGTAACAGCGATTATTATTTTATATGATGTTTAATAAAATATTTTTAAAAATCTCAAAAACTTGTCTCCTACAACTTTTATGTCATACGTCAACTCGGTCACGTGGGTGTCATTCGAAATAGGTATACACGCAGCTCGTGTTTGTCACCCCCCCCTTGCTACAATTTCCCGTCTGAGATCCAGAGAGAATTCATTTATAGTAAAAACAAATGTGACGGAGGGGTGGAAATGTGACAGAGTCGTAAAAGTTATGTAGGTTAAAAAGAAGAACAACCCTGATTCCTTGATTCCTTCGGCACCGGTGCTAAGTCGGGAAACATTCCAAACGCGTGCCCAACATTTGTAAAAAGGTTAATTTTTGTTTCATAAGTGAGTTTTTCAGTTTAACAACCCGGCTGTGGAATGATTTGCGGCCTCTGGGATTCCTCCCTCCTACAAAATGGGTATCTTCAAGACTCAGGTTTACTCCTTCCTTCCTCAAAAATACTCACCACACAGCATCCCTAAAGAGGACATAAGCCCTAAGGGAAATTATTTTCCTCGGGGTCTACTGTATGGAGAAAGAATGCTGTAATCCAGTTAGCTCCGGCAGTTTAGACTCTATTATATATATTTTACTCCTTTGGGAAACTAGTTCTTCCTTTTTGAAAATCGCTTTCATGTTTTCTGTTTTATTTTATATTAGTCCCATCTTTTCTGAGCCGGTAAATAGCATTTAAATTCGAATTTAAAAAAAAATTTTGTGCACGTTTTTATCAAATAAAATATATGAAATTGAAACAAATATATTTATTGCCTGGGAAGAACGTGCTATTAAGATAGTAGATGTTTAATTGCCGGCTTTTGTGAGTTGGTAAATGGTATAAATATACCTATATTAAAACTATACTAGATTACATACCCGTACCTATAGGTAGGTAAGTATCTCAAAGATACTGTTCTGGTACCCAATTCTTCCAGTTATATACGGCCCCCTTTAGGTATGTACATTACGCCCGTAAGAATGATTTTTCCGCGAACGAGACTTTTTGCAGATATTATCAAGGTTACCCCCTTTAGGTACCTATTAGGTAAGTAGATACATTACGCCCGTAAGAATGATTTTTCCGGGAACGAGACTTTTTGCAGATATTATCAAGGTTACCCCCTTTAGGTACCTATAAAGTACATTAGGGAACGTACCCATACTACGTGACACGTTTAGGGGGGGGGTTTCAAAATGTCACGCTTGGTACAAATGAGCGGCGGCGAGCTTAGGTTTTTGGTCACCGGGGGGGGGGTGGGTTAAAAATCGCAAAAGGTACGTTCCCTAAGGGAACGTACCCATACTACGTGACACGTTTTTGGGGGGGGGGGGGGGGTCTTAAAAATGACACGTTTGGTACAAATGGGGGGGGGGTTAAAAATTGCAAAAAGTTGGTCACGTAGTACGGGTACGTTCCCTTACGCCCGTAAGAATGATTTTTCCGCGAACGAGACTTTTTGCAGATATTATCAAGGTTACCCCCTTTAGGTATTAAGTACATTACGACTGTAAGAATGGTTTTTCCGCGAACGATTTTTTGCAGATATTATCAAGGTTACCCCCTTTAGGTACCTATTAGGTAAGTAGATACATTACGCCCGTAAGAATGATTTTTCCGCGAACGAGACTTTTTGCAGATATTATCAAGGTTACCCCCTTTAGGTATTAAGTACATTACGCCTGTAAGAATGGTTTTTCCGCGAACGATTTTTTGCAGATATTATCGACGATCTTCTTCAGACCATAATAATCCGAAATTTCAATCTAGTACCTGCATAATTTTATAATTTTTTTGTACGCTTAAAAATGCTTTTACGTACAAGTGATAGATACATGAAATCATAAGTATACAGTGTACGTAGGAAATTATCAATGTCTGTCTAGAATATCTAGATGTAAATTATTCATTACTGAAAATCGTACTAGACTTGAACATATATTTGTATGCCCCAAACTAAACCCTTCTTTTGCCCAACACCATTATACACATCAAGGAAAATGTTTCATTAATAAATTTCCAGAAGTAATCTATTGAAAAATGAAAAATTTATTGAACACTATCAAAAATATTTTAGAGAAATCATTAACAAAAACACTGCTTCCTCTATTTCCACCTGAAAATCACGCTAATAATCCTACAATGCTCTATTTTTATCCTCCATAAAAATTATTTTGTTTTTTTTTTTCTTACTGATTACATAAATATTTAGGTCTTTTGATTTCATAATCGTAGTACGAGTATAATGTATTGTCCCCTGATTACAGCATCTCAGAACCCCGCATCTTCCTCTGGAGCCGGTCACAGTTCGGTGACGAGCGACGCCAACACGGAATTGCTCTTCAGCCTGTTTAATGGCGTGGAAAATGGGAAAAGACCTTCGCAACAAAAACGGGGAAGGTAGAGTAAACAATCAAATAAAAGTTTTTTATTACCTCATTGTAGGGACTTTTTGTTGGGTATTTTTGTAGCAAATCGAATGTATTTCATTAGTTCTTTGGTTTCATGTCGGAGGAAAAAATCGATTTACTTCGAGGACAAACAATTAATTATTAACGCTTTGAGGCATTTCCTTCTCTTGCTGTCTTAGATTCTGCAGGTCACAAATATAAAAATGCAGGTTTCAAATATAATAATACAGGTTCAAAAATTATATTTGCAATAACTCTTTTTAAGATACGTAACAGATGGCAATGCAAAAAGGCAAGTTAAGGTGATCCCCTAGTCCTTGAAAGTTCGAAATCGGAATCCCCGCCTCTTTTTGATAGAGATTTTAAAATACTTGAGAAGACGTTTTTTGGAAAGATTGGAAAGAAAGGTATTTGAGAGTTGTTTTTTACAGGTTGATTTCGTAAAGGCCTGTAAAAAATTCAGTTTTTACTCATTGTTTATTATAATAACAAGGAAATTTAAAATCGATTTCACGGAACCAAGCGACATAGAGTTCAGATCGTCCATATACAGGGTGTTAAGGGACGTACTTGACTTACTTTAACCAGTGATTCCTGACATTATTTGAAGTAAAAAATGTTAATAAAATTTTGGTCTCCGGTGAAATTTTTGGTGTTTTTTTTATTTTTTTCTACAAAAACATAAAAAAATGGTAGGTGTTGGATAGTTGGAGGCGGGGTTAGGGTTTGGTCGGTTACTCGGCCGAGTAACCAGTGACGACATGCAGAAGAATTTTTTTTGATTGATTTTGAAGAAAAAAATTTTGAAAAAAAAAGTCATCCAAAAAGTCATCGGAGACCAAAATTTCATTTACATTTTTTACTCCAAATAATGTCAGGAATCATTGGTTAAAGTAAGTCAAGTACGTCCCTTAACACCCTGTATACGTACCCGCGGCGGGGCATTAACTAATACAAAATGTGCATGTAATCTTTATACGGATGGCGTAAGGTCAAATAGTATGAAAGCATGACCATGTGAAGCCAAAGATCAAGCAAAAGGGGTGTCCCGGTGGAAGTGACCCAATCGATCAAGGACTGATTGCGTGGAAGAAGATTGGAATAGGATGGAAAGACCTGAGAACAGTGAGGACTGTAGGCGAATGGCGAGGGACCGGAACAAGTGGAGAGCTTTTGTGAAGGAATACTACGATGTAGTCCTAACTGTCCGAATTCAGTTGAATTGTGGCATCCCCAATTAGGGTATTTAGTGATTCTGAACGGAGTGGGGAGGGGAGAGAGCTGGGGGAGTACTTGGCTAATCAGGTCTTTGATAACCAAACCCAGCTAAAGCCATTACAAGCAACGTTTTATTGAATGAAACTCAAAGGGATTTTATAAAAAAGGTACCCATTCAAACATTTCGACTGTCCCGAAGAACAATTTCGGATCTGCTAATAATTTAAAATCGCTTTGTTGTGTTAATTTGTTGATTTAAAAGTCTGCGTTTTCGAGATTTTTAATTAAATTAAATTAAACGCAAAATATCAAAACGACCCTATATTTCATGATCGCAAAAACAGTAAAAATGCAGAAACGAAACTTTAAACAGTTCTATTGCAAAACTACAAAATCGCACATCCGACATTGTTCTTCGGGACCGTCGATTTATTTGTTCGTCGGCCAACTTGGGCATTTTTCGCATTCTAAAATTTGTTTCATTGTATTTAAAGCTACGTGATGTAATCTGAACGTTGGAGGTTGTGCGAATGTCGTTGGTACCTACCTACGATGGACCAATGAGATTTCATATATGTATAAAGATTTCATAATAATGCGTGGTGTAGGATGGCTAATTTTGGTAGCTAAAAGTGTGATGAAGGATAAACAGAAGGCGATAGGTATCTACACAAAACAAAAACACGATTTATGAAGAAATCCTTTCAAGGAAAATCGATCCTTACCTTACAGATTGCGATAACTAAATAAAATGATTTAATTCATTTTAGTATTAAAAATGCGTTTATTATAAATAATGTGGTGAGATTGTTGGAATGCAATATAATTATTTTGGAAATATGGCAATTATTACCAGAGAAAACCAGAAATATGTCATTTTCAAATCAGATTTTAGACGTATTGACTCTTTTCCACAAAAAATTATAAATGGATTTCGAAAGATTGTTCTTTTATCTAGCATTCGCATTTAATAAATTTTGAGAAAAATTTTTAATTTTTAGTATAATAAGGTTATTCCATAGGTCGTTGGCAGATTTGTTAAATTTTCAAAAAAGATTTTGTATTATACCACACCCATTTCAAATAATATAATCATGCAGTAAAATAAATCAATACATTATCTAGCAAACTCATGTTTTAGAATTTTAATTTTAGTTTCAATAAAATCATTAAAAAATATGTACGTACATGTGTTTTTTGACGAAAATTGGTCCATTTGTGTATTTATTTGCGCACCTACAAACTAATATATTTAAGATTTTTTTAACATTCTTATTACATTTAGACATTATTAAAAAATTATAAATACTTATAATCAAAAAATAATTACAAAAAGTACATTATTTTAATAGTTTTATCATCACGCCTTTCAGCATTTTTGGAAGAAGGTATAAATTAAAGTTAATTTGGATTGAAATAAATTCGATATTGAGTTATAATTTAAAAAAGCTGGTACGGAGAATAATTAATCTTTCTCATTGTAACCGCCCCGCACGATCGTAAGAACAACTTTCGACGAAATGTGGATTTTCGTCCGCTGGTTGGTTAAACGCTCTTAAGAAGAAACCCGGTCGAAGAGACATTTGAACAAGGGGTATTTTACCAAACTCTTGCCACTCCCCCAAATACAGAGCAAAAGGAACAACTGCACTCCAGGCTGATAATACCTAAATAATATCATCAAAATCCAAGTTTTGCATTCCCCATTTTTCTCCTCCTAAACTAGACCGATCCTTAAGATTTTTTACTATATTAGAAGAAAATACTCTATGTACGTTTTGCTTTAAAAAATACATAGTCTAGTTTGTATATTGAACGTCTGTTGATGGCGTTCAAACCAGACAATTTTAACGATTTTTGGAGGATCCTAACTGCTATTAGTTAACTTATCAAAACAAAACAAAACGTACCGACTCGCTAGTGGTCGATGTATCCTTCCTATTTAATATTATACCAATAGGCAAAAGTTTTTATGGATGTATGGATGTTTGTTACTCTTTCGCGCAATAAATACTGAATGGACTTTAAAAATTCTTTCACTAATAGAAAGCTACGTTATTTGCGAGAAATATAGGCTATATATATATTGGTAAGCTCAGGCGTTATGAATAAGCTCTGGCGTTATGAAATTATTTATTATAGTTTATTGTCCGGACAAAAAACAAAGCGTTGCTAAGTAGTTGTTTGACGTGCGCTGGCATTTTGTTATTAGGTTACTATGGAGATTCCTTTGATAGTAAAAATTCAAATATGTATTAAATACTAATCTATACTGATATTATAAATGTCTATACTAATATTATAAATGCGAAACTGCGCGTGTTTGATTGTTACGTTTTAATAGGTGGCACGCGAGCTGTTTGAAAAATGAATGTAACGAGTATGGAGGAGGGGGCAGTGGGAGCAGGGTGGGGTGGGATGGTGGGAAAGGGGGGGAGGAGGGATAGGGAAGGTGGAGGAGGCGGAGTGGGAAACCCCCTAATACTATGCGAGCGAAGCCAGGGGCAAAAGCTAGTATATAATATTAAAAAAATATTCGTATTAGTGTCAAAATCCAGAGAGGAAATTGGGGAATAGGTTTGTATGGACAAAACAGAATGGTGTATTATTTTTTTTATATTACTTAATACCTACCTATTCTATACAATATTCTATACAATAACTATAATTATGTCTCCAATAAATAATTGGTAACACTTGCACGGTGTATTATTTTTATTGCTAACAAAAATCATTTTAACATCACATGCTTTGCGTTTCAAAGACAATATCATTGATTCACTATAAATAACATTGTCTTTACTCACTTGAAAATCGCTTACATTTGCAATGAAATAACATAAAATTCATTCGACGCATCACGTGTGAAGGAAAAAACATTCCGTACACGTACCTACAGCTAATGTGAGTACCTACTCATAGAAAAGACAATGCTACCATTGCTGAGGGGACGGAATACAAATTATGGTTAGTAAAGTTATTATGGTAAGATGAAATAAAAATCTCAGAGTTGACTTTTAATTCATCGTTTGTTTTGTTGATAAAAAACCCGACCAATATTTAAATCCTCAAAATTATATATTCAAACTACCAAACTTAGTAATTATTCGGGGATGTCGGAAATACACCAAATCCAAGGTGGCAAAATAAAATCGTTTATTTAGTTATTTTATTTTCGATTAAGTTCTAATGTAAGTAAAGCAAATTCAAGTTTTATTGAGGTTTTATTTTAATAACAATAATAACATTGCATTTTTATAGTTCGAATAAAATGTAAGTAAAGCAAAATCAAGTTTTATTGACGTGTTATTTTAATAACAATAATAACATTACTTTTTTACAGTGCAATTTTGTAATATTTCAAGGAAAAGGGCGCCGTAAAATTTAAACAAGTATGCATTATTATTAACCCTTCTGAATTTGTTACTTTTCCTTGAAAATCCTGTCGTTAAACACGTATGATTCTAGGAATTAATACAGAATTATTATTTGTACATTTATGCACAAGAAATATTTTATAGGTATAATGTAGGTAGGTACCTTTAAGATATTCAAAATAATAATCCTTGGTAGTTACTTGCTACTGCATCGTCCTAACCAAGCAAGGCCCCTAGAGTATAGGCTTGAAGTGTCACGTGCCATCGAGTAACGACAGTTTGCAAATGGCGGCAAATGTTGTTGATACTGTTCGTTGCTGTTGATTTGTGTATTGTTTCACCCCAAACATATTACAACAGGCCTGTCTATCTGCTATTATTATGGTATTGAAACTGTCGTTTTCCAGACCCAAGAAGCTGCAGACGACCCCTGGAGTGGGCCCGCGCGATGACGACCCCTGCCTGGTGCCCGCTGGGTTGCTGCCCTCCCTGGACCCATCGCGCCCCAAGCCCGACAACCCCAAACCCCTGAATTACTCGCAACTTCTCAACGAGCTCGTCATTCAACTGTAGTATAAGATGGCGAATAGCGATGGTGGATTAATTGCCAGTGTTGCCATGTTGTGGAATATTTTTAAAATAGGAAAGCACTAAAAATATTATATATATACAATTCAGTACCTAACTGTACCACAAACCGTAAGACGTTATTTTTTTATTTAACAATGTAAATTATTATGTGATGTTATGTAGTTAAATTTTTTCGTTTTTCGCGTCTAGAGAACAGTGATGTGGGGGGTGTTGGGCTGCCGATGTAAGCTCAGTTTCTCCTGTCGAAATTCTTAATTTCATTGGCTTGTTTGGGGCGAAAGGTGTTACGTAAATTCTGGCACAAACGCCATGGCACAGTGTAAAGCTGTTAGTAAGCAAAACAGTTTTTAACCAAAGGCGAGATATTGCTATCGAGAATAAATCAATTTATTTATTATCTTTTTGGGCTCTTTTGTAGCAAAAAATTGAAAAGCAACATATTAGTAACAGTCCGTATAAGACAGTGGTGGATCAAGTACACAATACATGATTCACACAAAATAAAGAAATGATATTACTAAGCTACTGTGTTCTACATATGTTTAAAAATAAATTTGGCAACGAACCATACCATACGTTTTTGTTTTATACGAATATAAAACAAGTTGCCTTAAGAATTATAAAAAAAATTGCGACGAGGTCTTGGCTTTTGGGAAGAACTCATTTTTCTTACATTAGCTTTAAAGAGGAGGTTAATATGTTCTATGTTTAAAAATAAATTTGGCAACGAACCATACCATAGATTATTATTTTACACCAATATTAGATAATTTGGCATACGAATTATAAAAAAATGCTCTATGACGAAGTCTTAAATTGTGGGAAGTGACCTTTTTGACATTAGCTCCACAAAGGAGGCGTCGGGGAAAATAATTTCCTCAGGGCCTATGCCATTTTTGAGAATGCCGTGTGGGTTTTTTTAGGAAAGGAAGGAGGGGATGATCTGGGGAGGAAAAGGCTTGACGGGTGGGTAGGAATCTGGCGATCAGTGTGTCCAGGAGTGACGGCGGTATGAATCCATCCCTCCCACTGTTGAGCAAGGCGATGGGTAGCTGCTGGAGATGTAAACAGGTTTCCATCAACCAGTCTCTCCAACCAGACCCGTCACAAAGTAGATGGACAGACGCATTCGCCGCCAAGACCCTTGCAATCCTCACCCTATGAACCCGGGCACCCCTGCTAAGTCACCGTAAACGTAGTGAACCACTTGGGGTGAATTATGGCAGAGGCGTTATCCAATAAATGGTTCTCGGGGCGGCGGTAACCGTAATCGCCTCCCAAATTGAATCCACCCAAGTCTCCTATATAGTTAACAATGAGATGTTAGTTTGCTCTATCATGTGTTGTCTTTTAAACAAATACGATGGTCTTTTGTCTGTGTCCTTTGGATATATTTATAATTATTTCGTAACTATTTATAATATGATTGTGCTGTTATTTAATTATTATTTTAACGCCATTGTAGCAATATTGTTGTACTAAGCTCTTGCTGACAAAATCCTTTCAGTTGCTTAGCAGGTACAAATTCCAATTGTGTAAAATAATGTTAAACAATAAACAAATAAAATTTAAAAATGGTGGAAAGAAAATATAATTGTAATTAGTAATTACTACTAATAAAAAAATTTGCAGTTCAGTTACCTACCCTACCTATATGAAGATTTGTTTTGAATTTTTTCGTTGAACAACGTTAAAAAAAATAGTAGTATATATAGCTATTATATGTACTAATTTGGCGCTATTTTTTTTAAGTTTCTATCACACAATAGAGCACCGCTGTGATAATGTTTGAGTTGCCGGGTTTGGGACCTTCTGTTGATACGCCACTGGCATAATATTACATAATTAAATTTGTACCTACTTCTTGATTCTCACCTAAAGATATTAATGCCAAACACAATCGATTCGATGGGTAGGTAATAATAATTTAAATTTATTTTCTGTTTATATCGGAAAATAGGCTAATAAAAAATAATAGGCATATTTTTTCTAACACACTTTTTGACGGAAGATATTGAATGTTGTTTATTTTATGTACACAAAAAATAATGTTAAAAACTTTTAAAAGTAAGTTGTAGTCAAATATGTGTAGATATTATAATTTGTCCTCCTCCCAATGTGTCCAAAATTAAATTTCATAAATAAATAAAAATATATGTATATATATTGTTATGCAATTTGTACGTGTAAAAAATGATCATTGCTTCGTTATTTGACCAATATGCCTAAATTTATTTGTGTGTATCGTTGTTGTTTTATTTTAATTATAATTATGTAATCATTCTATTACCTATTTCAAGAAATTGTAAAAATGCATTTATTTATTTACACATGTATGAGATATTTACTAAATAAATGCATGGAAGTGTTTTTCGTTTACTCATAATTTATTATTACCCCTCGGAAATTTGTTGCTCAAACGTTTACAGCTTGGCGTTTAAAAGGCCTGATCAGATTGAGCATATGAATATAAAAGATCATACATAGCACGCCAAATAACGCTCTTCATACAATCCCTTCAGACCGTTCAAACCTAAGCGCTTTATGCGTAACAATGCACATCCTACGCCATAACCGCTCTTGAGGCGATATGCCAACAGTTAAGCGCCCCCCACTCCGACGAAAACAGGAGAGGGGGTCATTTTAATTACGAAGCTGCCTAGACCGGTGGATGACAGATGTCAAGTTGATAGATTCAGTACAGATAATGCACACTCCGTGGCCGCTCGCTAATTCATCTGACCCCCTCTCCTACCATAGGAAGACATATTTGATCTGCTTCGTGTGAACGGCACGAAACATAAGTGCTCGCGGTTCAACGCGGTTATATTCGATGTCTGAACGACACTTAACAAGCGATTTTTTTTAAATCCATAGATTATTGTATCCGAAATATCTACAATTAATTATTTAGGAAGGTACCATACATATGTAGATGCAACATAAAACACTTTTCTCAAGGCGAATCGCCTATTTAAAAAAAAAAGTAGTTAGGTACCTACTTATACTTAGGTAGGTACTTAAGTGTCGAATTTTGTGTCTGACGGTCTTTTTATAGGAGAAGATAACCTATGTCTGAAATTCTCTAGCCACCCCCACCCTCCCCCCCCCCCCCTCTAGGACGGACCAATTTTGTACACATTACATTTGACTAGGTTGTAATGTTTTTACATTTTATGAAGTCGAAATTGGGGGGGTGGCGTGGTGACACCACGTTATCCGCCCCGGGTGCCACCCATGCTAGCTACGCCACTGCATGGCTCTCCTCACAGGTGAGTTCATAAATAAATTGGTACGGCTTGCTCTACTCTACACTAAAGGAGTTTATGGTGACGTCCTCGTCGGTGAGAATCTTACTAATATTATAAACGCGAAAGATAGTATGGATGTATACGTGTTTGTTACTCTTTCACGCAAAAACTACTGAATGGATTTGAATGAAACTTTAATACATCTAGGAAGGTGACGCGGGAGGGGAACGGATGAACGGGAAAAGTGATTCAAGGAGAAACAATGTATTTCCTTGAATATGGCCGTGCAACGCATGCCGGGAAGCGTATTTACAAAACCATACCGGTTCAGTCGCGGTAGCGACAATTTACATTTTAAATACCCCTCTATATTGGTTATTTGTTATTTATCAGTATCACTTTTCAAGAACAAAAATTGTTCCAAAATCTAGATGAAATAATCTTTCCAAGGTGTACATTAGAAATTAATAATTTTATTTCTAAATATTATTTTTTTTTATATTATTCCTATGAATTGTAAATACACCTCTATAGAGGTTATTTTTTATCACCTTGCAAAAACAAAAATTGTTCTAAAATCTAGATAAAATAATTTCTCCAATGTGTGTATTAGAAATTAATAATTTTATTTCTAAATATTTAAATTTTGATAGTGAAAATGTAAATTGTCGCTATCGCGACTGAACCGGTATGGGGTTTGGATATATGCTGCCGGGGGGAACCAGCTAGTCTGGTATAAAGAAATTTATTTGAACCAGAATCTCTTTGTTAGTAATATATCCGTTTATTAAAAGATCAATACCTCCACGTGTCTCTAAAGAGTTGTAATTGGTCATGCCTAAGAAATTATAAATAATATATGGGTATAGCCCAGTCCTGGATTTGTCAATAGGCCGTACAGGCCGCGGCCTAGGGGCGGCATATTTCAGGGGGCGCGGGCGTCGCCAAACATACAAGTGAGTGATTAGTGATTATGATAATTGGCAACTTTTAAGAAGGAGGAAAGGGCGGCGCAAATGAAGTGGCCTATATCTACTCATGAAAATATGAATCCGCCACTGGTATAGGCGGAGGTAAAGTCCGTGAAGACGCAATAATAAAAATCTTACGAGTAGGTGGTAAATTCGTGGGGCTCAGATGATAGAATTTGACTCCAATACAGTAAGTGGTTATAGAATATCCTCAGTGTTTGTGCGTTTTTTTACATTAGCTCCGTACGACGACCTCCGTAGTCCAGTGGGTAAGACTCTTGACTCACAATCCGGAGGTCACGGGTTCGAACCCGGCATGCGCAAATAAATTTTATTTGATTAATTTGTGTTATTTCACAATTAATTCATTAAAAATAATATATACTATATTTGCGGCATGTTCCAGAGTGAAAGATACTATCAGTATCGCCCTGGTGTAGGACCACCATTCAGAATTGTTGCTTAAAAATGGCTTTAGCCGTGTTTGGTGACCAGATCTGAATAGCCAGGTACTTCCCAAACCTTCCTCTGCCCCACCTCCTTCCCCTCCCCACTACCTTCAGCCTCACAACATACCCCAATTGGGGATGCCATAGTCTCACTGACTCCAGACGGGAGCAGTTGAGATTCTTGTGCGGTATTCACTGTAAAAAAAAAAAAAATACAGGAGGCCCTGAGGAAAAAATGTCATCTTTGGGAATTTTGTGTCGAAGGTCTTTCAAGGAAAAGTAAGGAGAGGAAGTTCTGGGAAGAAAAAGGTATGAGGGATGGGTAGGAATCTGGAGGTCAATGTGTCTAGGAATGACAGACGTATGAATCATTCCCACTGCGGTGCAAGGCGATGGGTCGATAGAGTCCGGTTAGAGAGGTCTCCTTCAACCAGTCTCTTCCGATCTGTAGGTGCCAAACCTCCTCCCAAATTGCACATGAATTTATAATTACGAAGCCGAGGAATTTGAACGCTCTGCTTAGGTATGTACTAAATCGATGATGTGTTTGTAAAAAGTTAGTTAATTGTCGTAAATAACCCTTAGATTTTTGATTTGATTTAATTGTTGGAAATCAATTTAGATAATTTTATAATAAAATACTTACGGATTCTTCGGTATCGAATCCGAGACGGCGATGCGCTTAGGTGTAGGTACCGTTTGAAACACGGTGGATATCACGGAAGAAAAACGTAAGAATGTTTTGAGCCATCTGCAAAAAGTAAACGAATGAGTGATGACTGATGACTGAACTAATATCGTTAATGAAGAATAGGTATAAATAAAAGAGGTCCAAGAGGTCCAAACTCGAACCTCTATGAAAAATAACACGTGTGAAGCAGTGGCGGTCCGTGAGTTTTCAGTGAGCTGGAGTGCTAAGATTGAAAAATAAGACGTTATTGATGTTGTTGTAGCTGAAATGATTTTTTTTTCAAAATTTCAATATTTTGTATGAAGATTTTCAGGATTCTTTCAGTTTATTCGATACGATATAGATACGGAAAAACGTTACGGCGTGTTAATGGGGGGGAGGGGGGGTCAAAAATCTTCAAAAATTGCGTTACGTAATTCTTGAACGCCCCCAAGTTTAAACATTATTTTACATTTTATTCAACGAAGCACCGCACAAAGAGGACACCGATTATTCTATCTCACTCTCGCAGGCTAAATCCTATAGATGTACGTGTACGTGTTATTATTGTCTCTTTTTAGTGTTGCTCGTTTCCTCGAGTTTCATCGAGTTTCAAATCACAACGGTTCTAAAGAAGTTTTCACTTCAAAAACCACCTGATTACGATTTCAGATTTGAGGCAAATGACATGAAGCAAAACATGAAGCAAAAAACAGAGCTAATCTACCAATGAAGTAAATAATATAAAATACAATGTACGGCACGTACGTAGGTATAAATAAATTATTGTATTGCTGTTGAGGTTTCATCCTTTACCGCGCGTTTAAAAACAACAACCAAAAATGGTGAAAACTTTAATAAAACAAAAAGAATATATGATGCAAATGTGAATGGTAGAAGAAGTCGGGGACGCCCGAGGAAGACATGGCACGATCAAGTGAATCAGATACTTGAGACGGGCCATGTCAAAAGTCAGAATAATAGAAGAGTATGTATGAGACGATGTATGAATGTGAGTGAGGCAAAGAGTGTGTGCCAAGACCGAGTTGTTTGGCGGTCCGTCCTCTCTGCCTACCCCTGCGGGGAAACGGCGTGATGGTTAGTTAGTAAATTTAATTAATGAAACTCTGAAATAATAAGAAATTGATGAAAAACTACACCCCTTTTGTAATTTTAATAATAAGTAGGTATCATAGACATATGAATATTAGTAGACCAGAACATAAAGGTGAAGGGTGAAACCAACTACAGCGGGGCGCAGAGCGGGAAGATGACTTTGGAGATATGTGATTCGTCGATAACTCAATATATAGGCATCTCGCATTATAATATCACCATTTAGTTCTTAAAAGTAAACTTAGCTTTTGAATGAATAGACCTTTTTACATGGGAGCGCGAATTGCTCGCCGCGTATTGAACAAATTTGCGAAGTCTAAATACGGCGAAGTAAAGTTCGTTTATTTACAGTCTCCAATATTGTGTTGCTATTTTTAGTTAGGACACAAATGTTTCATAATTTACTTACCCCGTAAACATCGACGAGCACACGCCATGTATCTCGAGTGATAGTATATATTTACACGTTTTCAAAACACAAACCATGTTTTTTTGCGGTGTTATTTCGTAAAATGCACCGGTGAGCGCTCGATGCTGGCTCGCAGAAGAATGATGACGTCACATTTTTTACATTCACGCGAAGCCATACTCAATCCCAGCCGGTTCCAAGGAACCGGTATGGGGAGGGGGAAATAATACACTTTCATCAATTAGGGCAGGTCTACTAATATTCGTATATCTATGGTAGGTATCTAGGTACGTTACAAATAAAAAGGGAGAAATTTATTTTTCACGTCACATAGTTCCCCCAAAAGTTATATTTCAGAATATATTTAAAAGAATACAAATCAATCTTCCAAAAATAAAATGTTTTCTGCAAAAAATGTTCGTTCAATTAGACTATTTTTTTGCCTTTTTAATCTACAATATTGTGGATTGGTCAAACAATTTTTTTTACTTAATTTAATTGTAAAAAATGAAAATACCTATTATATTATATGAATGTAAACGAAAACATATATATATGTATTATGTACTTGAAATAATAGGTAATATCTGCACTTATTTATTGCACTACATTCATACATTTTCATAGGTAGTATGCTTTAATTTAATATAGTAGGTTATTTATATAATAAACCGTTCAATATACGTAATCGTAATAATATTTTTTAGTTATATGTAAAGCAGATGAATAGGCCACTTGCATGGATTTCATAACGACTTGGAAAAAATCATGTGGATAGATCTTTTTACTAAGATTAAGAAAATGTTAGTAAAATTGTTTAGAAATGTACAGTTGTTTTTATTTTTAAATAAATAAATCCATTATTTGGGCTCATGACGTCACTACATGAAAATGTCCCGTCGCCGAAAATGTTCCTATTAATTTTAAAAAATTTCACACTGATTTATTTTTTTTATATGGCATCACTTTGATTTCAGGCGAATTTTTGAATTCGTTCACTAGATTTATTGTTTGTTCTCTGCGAACTTATCATTTGATTTCACTTTTTGACAGATGTTCTGAAGAGAACCCCGTACATTTTAGATGTACGGGGTTCTCTTCAGAACGTGAAGAAGATGTTGGTACGTGTTTTAGAAGTATAATGATTATGGTGCTGATTTTAACGAAATAAAATTTTATAATATTCTTATTATTATTATAATTTACAAGCACAAGTATATTACATTGAATTTAGTAATATATACGCTGTACAATATAATGATTTATGATCAACAAGATGGATCAAGGAAAAAAATATTTATGAGATGTAATATTTTTGGTATGCCTCGTTATTCTCCTGTGCCATTCGCGTGGAAAACGTTCTTTTTTTTTAAATGATTTTCGGCTATGTAATTATCGTTTTTTCACACCTATAAATTTATGTCCCGTATTTCCGGTTTATAAAAAATGGTCTGATTTTTCGGATTGAAATTTTCAAAAAATCCCCAGGGTTTCAAAAATACGATTAAAAAAAAAAAAAAATACAGAATGTCTTAGAATATTTGCCTAAACCGGAAAAAAAATTTAAAAAATGTGATGCAAGTGGCCTATTAGTTGTACAGCAGGTAGGTACGCAAACGCAAACTGTGATAAGCGTTTTGAATTGATAATAAACGTTCGGCAGGCTTCTATATCTAGAATATTATATTATAAGTATCGCCTCAAATAAACACTTTTATTCATTTACAAAAACCGTTTCTTTATTAAAATAGTAAATGTATTTTTCTGAAAACACTATACTAAATATTTATTTATTATCAATTTGTTTTAAGCGCGAAAAATTCAAATATCGGTGTTGTAAATATTCGTTGATATGGCAACATTGAACCAGTTTCTAGCCGTTAAACTAGGAAAGAGTAACATTTAACGCGCGTCACAGGTAATATAAATTCTTTCGCATCTCTCATGTATTATTTTTGTAATAATGTTATTGGATAACATTTTTGTCAAAGTTTCAAAAACATTTCTTGAAAAGATTTTTTTCGGTTTTGATTAGTCGGGATTCTTCTGGTGATTTTTAAAAAGATATTTTATAATTCTCAGCGAATTTCATAGTTTTTCGGTATTTTCATCAAATACCTACAAATTACCAACAAGTACCCTCAATTTTTTATTTTACTTCTTTATATTATAATATAACTAAAATAAATCAACGTTTTCCTTAGAATAATACCTTAACAGGATAATATAGGCTGTCAATTAAAAATCAAATTGTCCGCATATAAAATTATTCATAACATCAACGACGCCGTAATAAGTTATTTTTATAAATGAATGTGTTTTTAGCTCAATACGTATAAATACGCGTTTGCAAAGTTGGCATTCCGACATTTTAGTCGCACAGGCGCGCATGACGCCACTCGCCTCTGTTGATTGGTGAAAAAACCGGTACGCGCGCTCAGTGGGGGGACGGTTAACTTTGAAACAAAATTGTTGTCGTTGCGTGTGCTTGTGTTTGTTCGTAAGGTATTTGGTGCTCCGTCTGTGTTTCGAAATATTATTAAAGATCAAAGCATTCACGTGATAAACTGTATCGATATTTCCTTTGAATTAAAAATATGGTCGTGTAACTTTCCGTCTGTGAGCCGTTTTAAAACTTAATGTGTGTTTTTTTACCTGAGCGATGACACGACCGGTGGTTGGTGGGCTCCCGTTTCTAATTTGTGTTATGTTTTCTGTTTTACCTGTCAAAGAAAGCGTTGTCTGTAACAGGTAACGAGGTTATCCGCGCTGTTGATATTAGTGCTTTACTGTCAAAGATACAAGTGTATTCGTTGCTTAACATGAAGTGCAAAAACTTAACTTATAATGTGGCCTTTTGGGTAATGTGATTCATAGTGCTCGGTTCATTGTTTCAAATAATGAAGGTTACTGTATGTTTCGGTGATGTTCGTGTGCTGGTTCCATGCGGCCAGGGGGATCTGCTGGTCAGAGACCTGGTCAGGGAAGCGACCCTCCGCTACAGGAAGGCTACGGGGAAGGTAAGTCAGCAGTCAGCTTGACCATTCATATTATATCCACCTACTTTCTTACGCAATGATACAACGAAAGTAGAATCGTTTGCGATCGAACAAACGACCAAAGCATTCATTTCTCGGGACACGTTCTCATTGCTATGCAAACATTAGTCGTGAGCTTTGGAGATTCGAAGCACGTAACTCGCCTTTGTCTTTAAAATTCCTTCTCGGGTTGGATGCGAAACACAACCATTTGGGAAGGAATAAGTAAACAGTTCACACGAGTAAAACTTGCCCTCATTATTGCGGATAGTAAATGAAACGAAATATCCAACGAAATCGAGAGTCGGTTGTTGAGTTCCATTACACAGTACGGCAGCGGAGGTAGTATTGGCGCACAGCGCACACCTGACATCGCTGTCACGTCACTACTCCTCTACACTCTTACTTACCTCCGCTTCTGTGCTCCTGGCTTGCCTGTACACTCAGAGCTCCCAGCCAGCGTCAACTATCCGTTGTCCATACACACTGTACAAGAATCCTTACAACAGACCTTCGGATTGTATATTCCATCCAATCCGAACTAATCCCTGTATTAAAAAATAAGCCCGCGAGTTTTAATTGCTTTAGAAACTCACCTTCGTGCAAATGTTCCCCCTCGCTGTTTTACAAAGGGTAAAAGTTTTAGTCTACTCCCCTGCCTTTATTTTATTGTGACCTCGCACACTCCAAAACCAGCTGCAGAGCGCATAATTTAAATGTCAATGGATGCAATTAATGTACTTATATTAAAATACCTTGACAGAATGGATAACAGCACTTGAAACATCAGGACTTCGTGTCAGCAGGTCAAAAACGGAGCACTTGGAATGTAATTTCAGCAGTACAGCGAGCAACACTACCGTTTACTATCCAGACAGAATGCCGGTGCCAAAAGTAGAATCCTTCAAATACCTTGGCTCAGTAATAACAAAAGATGCAAATGTAGAAGCCGATGTATCTCACAGAGTAAATGTTGCGTGGCAGAAGTGGCGATCACTCACTGGAGTACTGTGCGATTCAAGCATGCCCATTCGCACAAAAGGCAAAATATACAAAACTGCAGTGAGACCAGCAATGCTGTATGGGGCTGAGTGTTGGACAGTGAAGGAAAATCACGTCCAAAAACTGCACGTTGCAGAAATGAAAATGCTTAGATGGTCAGGTGGGGTTACGAAACTGGACAAAATACGAAACGAACATATAAGGGGTAGTTTCAAGGTAGCCCCCCTTCCTGAAAAACTAACAGAAAGTCGCTTACGGTGGTATGGTCATGTAATGAGAAGAGACAAAGAACACGTGTGCCATAAAGCGCTAGCTATACCTGAAATAAAAAGAGGAAGAGGACGCCCCCCTCTGACATGGTGGACCAGCATGGCAAAAATAGCTCAAAATTTCCCCAATCCAACAACCCAAGACCGGTCGTCTTGGCGCAGATTGATTAGGAGAGCCGACCCCACTTAAAGTGGGAAGTGGCAAAGAAAAAGAAGAAGGATGCAATTAATGTACCTAGGTACACGCCATTTCTGAAATACTCTTTATTATTACTGCGCAGACGAGTATCATAATAAAATACTTTTTTTTATGTTCTAAGGGTATTATTTACAAATCAGCCGTACCATCGTAAACCACAACAACCTCAGACTCGTGTTTTATTTTTATTTTACGTCGCTACTGCATTTTTTAGTATTCATATTTTAATTTTCTAACAATTAGGTACCTACCTACCTTATTCTGGTGTTTTTTGTCAGTAAAAATAAACACGAATTAACATAATAGTTTACACCTACAAGGGGATACGCACGTAATAATGATAAGCATAGATAAAAAGCATAAATACCCCGTAAATTTAATTCCCGCCTCCTTTGCTCGGAAGGTACCTAGGTAGGTGGGTAGGTACCTACCTACCCTTTCTAGTTAAATTTTTCCTGTATCAAAAGTTATTTAGGTACCTGTGTTAAAGTTTGATACTTGCCTACCTACTTGCATAAAAAACGTTAGATAACATGAGTTATCAAAAATATAAGATTAAAAAAAATATTCTACGAAGCGAATATAAATTATACTAATACTTCCCAACCTTCCTCTTCCCCACCTCCTTCCCCTCCCCGCTACCTTCAGCCTCACAACATACCCCAATTGGGGATGCCATAGTCTCACTGGCTCCAGACGGGAGCAGTTGAGATTCTTGTGCGGTATTCACTGTAAAAAAAAAAAAAAAAAAAAAAATATAGGTGGGTAGGTACCTACCTATATGAAGTTGTACACACGGTACACACTGTTTCGTGACTGACGCGCGACGTGTGAATAGATCGAAGAATTCCCTGATCCGCCTAGGTACTTACCTACCCGATGAAAAGAGAATTTAGATTTGGTCAAGCCTTCGTCAGCATGAGCTTGTTGGCATTTCATTCTGATGACAAATGCAAATTACTATAATATTATTCTCAGAAGAATTTTGCAAAGCCGGGATAACCCACGGACACTTTGAATTCGGATAGGTCGTATGCATATTATTAAAAATTAGGTTATAATTCAATTTCAACTTGGGAGTATTTGGAAGGTCACACGGTTTATGTGATTTGCGAGGTTTTATTTCTATATAGGAAGTATATTTGGGAGGCGGATGTGGATACCTCCGAGCCGGAACCATTGATTGGAAAACCAACACCTCTGCCATAGGTCACACCAAGTGCTTCTCTGCGTTTGGTGATTTAGCAGAGGTGTCCGGGTTCATGGAGTGAGGTTTGAGCAGTAGAGTAGCGTGCCTTGGAGGGGCCCTGTATCAAAATTAGTTGGGGGGCCCTAATGAAGGATAAAGCTTTCTCACAAAAGAAACAAAAGGCCTCTGTAGCCGGGGGCCCCGTATCATTGATACGGCGGTAGCTACGCTACTGGGTTTGAGAGAGATATTTTGACCTCTCCAGGAGGACTCTTTCGGAACATCACCTTGCACCGCAGTTGGAGGGATAAATCTTTTGTCCGTCACTCCTGGACATATTGACCCCCAGATTCCCATGTACCCCTTATATCTTTTCCTTCCCGGATTTTCTTGTCCTTCCTTTCCCAAAAATACCCTCCTCACAGCATCCCGAAAGATGACAAAGACCCTGAGGGGAATTATTTTCTCAGGGCCTCCTGTGGGGAGCTAATGTAAAAAAGTATGATAATAATAATATATCGATTTTATGTCAATGAAAACGTGTTATAATGTATGTAATGTGGCGAAGACATTTAGTAAAGCTTATATATGAAAATCAATATTTGATAAATAATCAATATTTGACCGCCCAAGAAACACATGGCACGACCAAGTGTATCAGATACTTGAGTCGGGCCATGTCAAGAGTCAGAATAATAGAAGAGAATGTATGAGACGGTGTATGAATGTAAACGAGGCAAGGAATGTGTGCCAAGACCGGGATGTTTGGCGGTCCGTCCTCTCTGCCTACCCATGCGGGGAAACGGCGTGATGGTTAGTTAGTTAATATTTGTTTTTTCGTATTTTACGCGCTACCATACCGTTCATCCGATTGCGATGAGTTAGTTAGTTAGTTAGTTAGTTAATATTTGTTTTTTCGTATTTTACGCGCTACCATACCGTTCATCCGATTGCGATGAAACTTTGGCGATTTGTTGTACGCACGCCCGCTGTAGGTATATAATGGTAAGCTCTGGCGTTATGAAATTTATATAAATGAAAATGTTTGCATTTCATATATTTTAGCGGCAGAGAGGAAAGGCAGGAGGGGGAGGTGGGGTTCGCGGGAGGGGAGACGAGGGAGGGGGAAGGCGGGGAAGGTGGAAGGGAGCGCGAGAGGGAAGGGACGCACGGGATAGGACATGCAGGGAGAATCAGTTTATTTCTTTGAATGGCATTGCAACACACGTCGGGTACCAGCTAGTTGGTAATAAATTATTGATTACCATTTTTGTGTTTCTGTTGCGAATAATGCGAATGAACGCTGGTTTTAAAGATTTGACTTGTATTTAAATATTATTACCTATCTTTAATCGTATTATCATGAAGACAATGTATGTTCGTATTCGTACCTATGAATAATATTTTTTTAAACATCTCATTCTATAATAAATATTAGAAATTCGACAAATGATCAAGGAAAAGTGGCTGAGAGGACCTCATTGAATTTGGTGAGTGCTGAAGAACTACGTAGGCGGGAAACTACGGCCTCAGCTGAGAGGAGGTGGTGGTATTAAAGACAGATACAACCTTTCAAGTTATACCGCCAACAGTCGCTCGGCTCCGTGCTAAAAGGACCAGTTTCACCTGTAACCTCAGACGTAATCTTTATCTCGGTTTGGTCAGTACCTGCGCGCGAGGTGCCAGGTGCGTTGCCTGTTCGGATCGGACCGTAAGGTTGGCTGCAGCTGGAGGTAGTCGAGGCAGCTCTAGGCTCAGGGGATCGGAATGCCGTCGAGTTATTCATTGCGGCGGTTGGACTTACCTACGCTGTAATAATCGTCATTATGACATTGTACCGCAGAGGTAGGCACGTATAAGACTGGGTATAGACGGTAGATGATAGAACATACCTCCGCTATCTAGGTACCTTTCGTAATGGAGGTAAAAATTCTTCTCCGCCGACCGGTCCCGCTCTAGAATTCGGTTTTTAATTTTTTTTTGTTATTTCCCCACTGACTCACAACGGGTCTAGCAGGTAAATTACCGAGATTTGGATCTGGGCGGGAGCCGTACTGAATACCTAATGTTCCGGCATGTCGAAGAAGACATCGCGTGCTTGGGTAAGGCACGGAAATGTCACCGGAGCTTTTGAGTTGTGGTCCGAGATAGCTCGCTCTATTACGACAGCGACCTAGTATGATAGTAGAAAATGAACCATGTTAATTTATAATTTCTAGAAGTTTGTTGAAATTTCTAACTGGGTTAAAACGAAGATCGATTTGATTTCAGTTTGGTTACATAATGTCTAATTCTGCAGTGCTTGTTGCATATTGCGGACATTTTATAACTGCATAAATCTACAGTCCGATCAGACGACTGTGCTATTGCATGCGATGCACCACGTCGTGTAACATTCAAAATCGGACTACCAACAATAACACCCCTTATGTAGGTAGATGGTGATAAGGTTAAAATTTCCATTTCACACTGCCGGTTTTGATTTATGCAAAAAAATATCGCCAAAAAGCGCGAAATTCAGGCACAAGTATTTCCGATCATCACTACAGAACTTAATTTGCAACATTATTCAATAAAACCAATAACCGAAAAGGGTTTCGTACAGCTTTTATATGCATTATGCATTATATTTTTCTGGGCTTATAAAAAGACTTATCAAAAATGCTCCATATTTCAAAGTTCAAGTTGTATTCTACTCGAAGTATTTAATAAAACACGTATAATGTTTTCTTAGCGATCAAATTTTCAAACCAAAAATGAATTATTTTTAATTACTTCGTAGTGCAACCCCCTGATATCTCTTCTTCTCCTATCCTGACGTAGTACTGCGCATTTCCACTATGTTTGTTGTTATGTTTTTGATTTTTGACCTTTCTTAATATTTTTTATGGAGCTTCTACATTAGAGATTAGATTGATTCGCTGGCGATTTATTATTGTCAGATTTATAATAAACTACCAGACCCGGCCACACGTTGCTTTGGCTAACGAAACACAACGTCACGCCATTACCCAACCTTTATAACCAACGCCATCTAAATCATATCCATACCGCCCGTTTGCCAGCCCGCTGTCCGCTGCCGCTTGGCCTGATGTATTATACACTAGCTGGTACCCGGCATGCGTTGATATGCCATTGAAAGAAATAAATTGATTCTCCCTGCATGTCCTTTCCCGTGTATCCGCGTTTCCTTCCACCTTCCCCATCTTCCCCCTCCCTCGTGTCTTCTCTCTCCGCAAACCCCACCGCCTCCTGCCTTTCCTCCCTGCCGTTAAAATATATGAAATACACACAATTTCATTTATACAAATTTCATAACGCCAGAGCTTACCATTATACACAGCCTTACCATGTTACTCGCTGATAATGTAGCTTTCTATTGGTGAAAGAATTTTTCAAATCGGTTCAGTAGTTTCGGAGCCTATATAATGCAAACAAACAATCAAATCTTTCCTCTGTATAGTATTAGTAGATTTCAATCAATTTACACAAAACCTTGACAAAGTATGTACCTAAAAACCGTCCTCATGAATCAGTCGATCTATTGGTGAAAACCGCATGAAAATCCGTAGTTTAAAACCTGTGACTTGCCACGCCATTCCACCAAAATTCACGAAAAAACACTAAAAAACCACCGCCTTGAATTTTGAATTGAATGTTTTGTTGATAAATTTTGAGCTATTGTATATTTTATTGACTGAAACACGTTCACAACACAATAAACTATCTACCAAAACAACATTACTTGCATTTATTACGTAAATTAATAGGTTTTATGATGTTTTATTCGCGATACACGCATTTATTGCGACGGTTAAATTCGCGGCAATTTATGACAGCGCTTTGTCATGGATGAAATCGTTTTAAAAATATTCCAGGGTGACTAGGTGAATGAAACTTTTAGCATCACCTAGAGTAATGATGGCGCAAGCGATTCTGACAATGTTCTTTCTACAAATTTTGTACATAGAAGGGTCAAAATCGCAGACAAAAAGTTTTTCGTCGACAATATTATTCAAATATTTGAATTATTTTCTCGCGCATGCGCATACGACGCACGCCATGGAGCGTCTCCGGCCAGTCACCGGTTAAAAGATCTAAGCGGACAGACAGCGGGAGCGACTTCATTTTATACAATGTAAAGATAATTTAAAAAAAAATCAAATGTTTCAAATTTCTGGATCTTATTTGGGTTTAACCGAGCACGTACGTTGTTACTAATGTAATCTTGAATTCATCTTAATGGTCACTGAGATTAGCCTTGTACCTAAAAAATAGGTCTAACGAAACATTCCTTATCCTTATCAACATATCTCTATCTGCTGAGTGAATTACGTAATTATTATAAAACTAACTGACCTAATGCAGTAAATGGTTAAAACATGGTATCACAATAAATAAATATGTCTATCTAAGTCCAAGGTTTCTCCCCACAGAGGTTGCAACTTACAATGTTAACATTTTAAACATAATATCGCTGTTCGGGAAGAACAACGACACAACTGCAATAATTAAAATTTTACAAAAAAAACAAAAAACGATTTGTAGTTTAATGAAATATTTATTAAAGAGTGTGTATACGACGAAGAATAATGGCAAACAAATGTACGTAGAATACGTGCTTTTCTTTCAATCACCAGAAGTTAGAATTTTATCACCCTAATTTTGACCCCAATTTCAACTGATAAGAGCAATTACGTCATTGTTCCCCCATAAATTGTTCGCTCTTCCAGAAGACGTAACTCTTTGATTGCAGTCACTTACGTCACTATTCCACACAATATAACACCCCTCTATTAGTCACTCATCAACACAATTGAAGCTTGCGGCGTTGTTGCCCTGAAGGAAGATAACAAACAGCTGATATTTCAACAACGACGTAACTACCCTCTGGCGGTCCGAATTACAGTTATGTCTTTGTTTCCCAGTGTGCCCAATGGTTTTCTGAGACCATTTTTTTTACGTGAGCTTCACACAGGAGGCCCTGAGGAAAATAATTTCCCTAAGGACCTATGTCATCTTTGGGGATGCTGTGTGGAGGGTTTTTTTAAAGAAAGGAAGGAGACGAGAGTTATGGATAGGAAAAGGGTTTAAGGGGTGGGTAGGAATCTGGGGTTCAGGATATGTTCTGGTCATTCGCCTCCGACCTAGACAAACCTCACCCCATGAACCCGGGCACCCCTGCTAAATCACCAAACGTAGCGAACCACTTGGGGTGATATATGGCAGAGGTGTTGGTTATCCAATAAAGGTTCCTGGGGCGGCGGTACCCATTCCCGCCTCCCAAATTGAGACTAACCATATTTTACCAATTTTTGCTGTTGCGTCGTTGTTCTTCCGCAACGACGATATTATCTTTGAGTAAAATTATTATTATATAAACATTTATCCAGTTTCGTAAGGAAACGTTATTTGTTTATAATACAGCATGCATTGGTTTGGTTGTTTAAGGTAAGCTGTAGTTAATGTGACCATGACACAATGAAATGCATAATATTATTAAGTTCGTAAAATAATATTTATGCAAAAATCTTGAATCACATGACTAACACCACCATAGTTGGAATTGAAGGAAAGGAAAGCACTTTGTTTGCTTTCTGACTAATTTGAATATTTTTTTTATGGCAAGACGCGTTGCATATTAGCGTATTCTTAGAATCTAGAATCCCGCACATATTTCCTTTCTGTGTTCCGGATACCTTACTAAAAACAAATTATGAAGAAACATCGTGAAAATGAACTAATTTGCTTATCTGAAGAGCGATTCTGTATCTTTTGTGGATACGGAAACGAATCCATAAGTAATCGACTGTCAAATTTGTGTGATTTTCTATGGCTGTCAATTGCTTTTTCTATGAGTATCATTCAAGGGCGGATCCAGCTTTGGCGCCAGGGGGGGGTCACATAGTCGTGGTCAAGTCACTAGAAGTTATAATTTAATTTTAATAATAATAGATACAAGTAAAAAGTAGGTCCACCTAGGCCCTGGACCCAAAGGCGGATCCAGGGGGGGGGTCATGGGGGTCATGACCCCCCCCCCCTGGATCCGCCCTTGGTATCATTGGCAGATGCCAGCCAGCTTCATTACTTTGCAGTGGTACCTGCATATTACCACTGTACACAACTTAAAACTTACATTAAATTAATACATAATCATGTATACTTACCTGTTCGGGGGGGGGGGTCTTCAAAATACTACGCTTGGTACAATTGAGCGGCGGCGTCCTTAGGTTTTTGGTCACGGGGGGGGGGGGGGGGTTAAAAATTGCAAAAAGTTGGTCACGTAGTATGGATACGTTCCCTAAACTAAAATATGAGGCCGCTGAAATCCCTGAAATCTGATATCGGCTAACATCACCCACTGAAAAAGCAAATAACAGCCATAGAAAATCACACAGATTTGACAGTCGATTACGTGTGGAATGGATTCCGTATCCACAAAAGATATAAAATCGCATGGCGGATTTCTTCTCTGTGTTCCGGATATCTTACTAAAAACAAATTATGAAGAAACTTTGTGAAAATGGACCAATTTGCTTATCCGATTCATTTTATACTGAGCTCGACTATGACTAATGAAATATTTTCTCTGGATGGAATGTAACAAGCGACTATTTACTGTTATCTTATGAACAACAAATAAGTGTAATGATTTGATTGTACGTTCCGTTACGTTTAAAAACTATCTCCACACCCATCTACCAGATTTAAGTGTACGTCCTCGAGTCTATTATTCAACTGCATTTCCTCTGACGGCTTTCTTTTCTTTGTGTGTGTTTCTATGGCACTACTAGTTACTACTGACATTTTATTTAGAATATGTGAAACTTATCTTACTATTGCCATTATATGTATATCATTGTGTGAATTCTACATTCATGATATAATTATGTAGGTGTGTCATCAATTTCATATTTAAATTTATTTCCTGCTTTGTCTACGTTTTCATCAATTTAAAAGGCCGTGTTACGAGTAACTACGCGTATTAAGGGTAATTCACGCGGAATTTGTCGGATTATTATTACTCGACGATATGTGTTATTGTCATACCATGTTGATTGTTAGTTTTCAAGCCTTTGAATTTGAATTAAAGGGGGTGTAATTATTCAAATAATTGCTTCATGTACTTACCTATCCACTGAATTATCGGTGTTTCGTGTTTTGCGTGCAATTTATTTTGTTCGTAGGCAGTTATCCATGTACTTAGATACGTATTTTAGATGTTAAAAGCGTGCCTCACGTCCGTACATAGACTCCGTTGAAACATGAACATGGTACATTCATAATTGTCACGAATTACGCAGGCGTTTTACAATGTCGACTTCCGCAGTGTTCGCTATTCGTCGCACCGAAAGGGCATAGTAGCTCACACTGCTCGCAGCGGAGTCGATTGTCCTTGAAGCGTGTTTCATGTGTCATGTCACGGCCAAGTAGAGCTGAAAACACGCGTGTTTTGATGTACTCCGTCTAAACCTGGCTCTTCTAGCGACAAACAATGGATCGTTATTGCTCGCTTGACATCTTCCGCGCCGGTTTCACACCATTGCTATCGTCATCGGTGTCACCCTCGACTGGGTGTGGATGATGCCTATTGCCTGCCTGAGTGCCGCCTGCATGTGAACAATGACAGCCTGGTGGATTTCATGACCAATTCTCAGATCAACTTAAATTAACGCAAACCCTGACCGTTGCGCATTTGCTCGAACTTGACTACCAAAGGAATACCGCTGATAAATCCTTTGTAACCTCTCCCCGTTTCTCATAAACGACGCATGTAACGGAAAAATATGTTAATGGCATGATCATATTGCTCAAATTTGGTATTTGTCATGGTAAAAATATATGAGGGTTTAATAATAATTATTATTGGGTTGTCCAAGAATTAAATTATTTGTTCATTTTCGGCGACCCGGACGTTATTTCTCAAAATAATATTATGTGATCCGGCTCGGTAGCTGCTTCAGTGCGATCTTTGCGTCCGTATGAGATAGACGCTCAGCAGTCGAATCCCGCCCCCAGTGAGATGCGTTCAATTATATTATTCGCTTTCTCAACCAGAAGGGAGGTCTGTTGAAGTCCATCAGTTCGTAAATTTGATCCCAGGCGTCAGTACACACGATTTTGAGGAAAAATTGGCGTGTACAAAGTGTGTGCTCGTTGGGTGCCCAAAATCCTGACGGAAGCTCACGAGTAAAATTTTTAAGTTTTTTTCAATCGAGGCGAGGCTTTTTTGGGTTAAAACATGGGTTCACATCCTAACTCCCGAATCAAAAAGGCAATCGATGGCATGATTTCCATCTTTTTTTAAATTTATACATTTGACCGGAAAATGTATAGATGCCCTTGAGAGATGAGAACATTTTTGGCGGCTGAGTTGTAAGACAAGGGAATCAAGGATCTAGTGCCAAGTGCTCCGATGGTAATGGGGACTAAATGGAAAAATAGTTGAGATATGTATGATATGTATCAAAATATGTGCATTTTTTTTTAATTTTATTTTTCCGATTTTTTAAATAATAAGGGCCTTTAATTTTTGCTCAACCCTGGTACAGAAGAAATTAACGACCTGGGCATAATTTTTGACTCTAAATTAAACTTTATAACCCATATAAACACAATCGGTAATAAAGGAATGAAAATGCTTGGCTTCATTCTTCGAAATTCCAGAGGTTTTAGGAATATTTCAACACTAAAAATTTTGTATACATCCTTAGTACGTAGTCAAGTCGAATATAACTCCTCGATCTGGTCCCCCCATTTTAAAATACATTTAGATTCAATCGAAAAAATTCAACATAAATTTCTAAGACATATTAATTTTAAACTCGGTATTCCCATTGAAAACATAAACTACAATTACTTGATGAAAGAACTAAATTTATTAAAACTCGCAGATCGAAGAATTATATCCGACTTAATATTTATGTTCAAAATTGTAAATGGTAGCATAGACAGTCCTAATTTAACTAAGCTCATTGAATTTCATATTCCCACGAGAACCACTCGATCTAAAATCCTGTTTAAATGTAACAATAATAAGACTGAGTATACTAAACACTCCCTTTTACCTAGGTTACATGATGTTACTAATAGATATGCAGATGTTGCAGATCTATTTAACTGCACGGAAGGTAGGTACAAGAGGGCTATGCTATCAAACCTTTTCAGTCAATATTAATTCTATATTTTGTACTATAGATTTTTGTATGTAATTGTCTATCTGGTGTCATTTCTAATTCAAATGCCACAATCATCTGTTAAACATTTTTTTTTAATTATTTCTGTATTATTATTTTTCATTTTGTGACATGTAATCAGTTCTTATGGTATATGTATACCGTTGAAATTAAATAAATAAATAATAATTATTATAGCCAATTGACATGCATATTGCACACATGCTACAGGTTTTAAATAGTTATGATTTACAATAATAATAATAATTTTTCGCAAAAACGGTCTTATAAAAATATTGTAAACCAAAATTACATTTCTTAAAACATCGATGATTTTTCACTTTTAGTTCAAAAGATGTGAAATGTGCTCCTGTGCATTATGTAAATTACATTTCTTAAAACATCGATGATTTTTCATTTTTAGTTTAAAAGATGTGAAATGTGCTCCTGTCATTATGGTCTGCTTATGGTACTGTATGTATTGCAATAGGAATAATGACTCAAAGAACCATTATAATATTTATATAATAACTAATAACCGTCATAATGTAAGTGCTTCATCTTTCAAAGATCGTGTTATGTTTATCCGGAGCTGACACAAAGGAGATCTGTAATGAAATGACAATGACTAATAAATAATAAGAACTGAATGAAATGGTTTTTTAAAGTGCCATTTTAATGAGTACAGGTAACTTATGACATAATACTATTCAGAAATGGGTGTATTAGCAAACTTTTCGTAGAAACAATTTGAGTTTATGGATGGGTTTATTAGCGATTTTCAATTTTTTATCTATTGAATTTAAAATTTTAACTAATAGCTCTTTCATATATGTAAGGAAACGTACCGTAACGTGACCCACTTTTTTGCAATTTTTAACCCTCCTCCCCCCTCGGTGACCACGTGTAGTATATTCCAAGAACCCCCCCCCCCCCCTCCCCCAACAGTTTTCACATAGTAATTCATAAATATTGTTTTAAATAATTTCTTGCTAACAAAAAGTTTTTAAAAAAATATTTGGCTTATATTTGTCTTTATTACTATGGCGCTTCCTGCGTGACGGCAAGAGTGCATGCATATCTATAATTACAAGTGGAAAAAATATTATCAAGATAAAGCTTATGTCTAAATATATTGTCACACACAACTTAATTTAGATTTCTAGATTGACTAAGTGATAAAAACCTAAGCCCCCCGCCCCTCATTGTGACCAAGCGTGGTATTTTGAAGATCCGACGACCCACTCCCCCCCTCTCAACGGGTGTGTTGTCTAATGTACTAAATAACTAAATTAAATACAGACTGTTTTCGAAATCGATGCCTCTCGAGATTTCCTGCTCGAACGCAAAAAAAATAGGTATACAGTAACACAATCCACATCTTATATTTTAATGGGGGTCCTAAAACTAGACTAAACTAGCTAGACAAAATTTGGTTTAGATCGGTTATTTTTTAAATTAGTTTCATAGAGGAGGCCCTAAGAAAAACAATTTCTATGCCGTCTTAGGATGCTGTGTGCAGGGTTTTTTTAGGGAAAGGAAGGAGAGGAAGTTCCAGGATGGTAAAGGTAGGAATCAGGAAGGAAAATCTCACCCCTTGAACCCGGGCGTTTTGCAATCCCTACATTCCCTACCGCGTTTCAGTCGTTTTAAATTTTCAATATCAAAATTTAAATATTTAAAAATAAAATTATTAATTTCTGATATATAGAGGTATATTTAAAATAATGTAAATTGTCATTACCGCGACTGAATCGGTATAGGTTTTGTAAATACGAACCCGGGCACCCCTGCCAAATCACCAAACGAACCGAACCACTTGGGGTGACCTATGGCAGGGGTATTGGTTATCCAATAAATGTAAAATAAATAAATAAATGGGGCGGCGATTCTCATAACCGCCTCTCAAATTGATTGTTGATTGAGTGGAAAGCGATGTTTCTCTTTCCAAGACTTTTTCTTCACTATTTTTTTTTCATTATTCATCCATTCATCGATAGATTTTTACAATTTTATACATTTTGTTTAGTTTTCAGTTATCATTGATTCTGTTGAAAAAAGGTCACTTGCTCAGCTGCACATTCAGGATTTCTCCTAGAATGCAGGTTGTCAGCAGTGCCTCTGATAAATACACAAAATAAATAATTAAATTAAAATACAATATGTTCTCTTTCATATTTTCGTTTAGATTATTATTGTTATCTTCTACTTCAATAATAAAATAAAAAATACAATGAAATAAAATTACATAAAAAAATAATTAAATCAAATCTCAATTGTACATATAAATTATATAAAATGTAACTGAAGGTAAAAGGAGAGAGAGCAGGCAGATATGTTGAGAAGTAATAATATATCGGTGGGAAAGGTAGGATGGCCAGGAGGTAAGATTTTTGTGTCTATATTGAGTTAGGGATGTCGAAAGTGAAAAAAATATCGATGTATCGATATTTATTAAAATATCAATATCGACGTCGATATATCGAGGAAAAAATATCGATATATCGGTCAAATTTCCAAGAGATTTTGCATTTTTAAAATAATAGTGTAATCAGCTCAACATTATAGACTGGGAGGCGAGATAGGTAAACCCTACGTCATCGAGTACACGGATGAAACTACTTTGAAGTGATAATGGACATCTAGAAAACCTTAAAAAAGCTGGTCTGCCGGTGCGCCTCTTGGCAGGAGCCGCGCAGTCATGGAAATAGTCAGCGATTTTTTTCGAAAAAATTACGTCATCGAGTACACGAACGGGAATGGTCTCATATGATAAAGGTCGATTAGAAAATGAGAAAAAAGCAGGTCAGGTTTTCGTTAGTTTCGATCTTGTATTCGATGTAATCGATGCAGCAGGGCAAGCGAAACCGATATGAAACGGATGGGTTCGGAAATTTCCTTCGTTTTTCGGACGAACGCAGCTCTTACGGCGACGGTGGGTTGGTTGTTCGAACTTCCAACTACTATGGACTATTACGCAATCTTAAAAGGACTATTATTATTATAAATTTGTACAAAAATATTAACACGCGACAACGGTGAGGGGCACCGCGGTAGGTTTCGTAAGTGGTTTGGCGTCGAAAGGCTCGCCTGACGAATGGGTACACTCGGAACTCTCAAAATATTTTATTTTTATTTTTCTTCGCTTATTTTTTAAAAATGTGGCATTCAAAGTTTTTAGAAATATAGTGAAATAAAAATAATAATAAAGATAAACGAAAAATTAGGAAAAATAAAAAAAAACTTTAAAACATCGTACACAAAAAGCTGCCAGGCTGCTGGTCGGCAGACCAAGAAATTCTTAAATGGAATGATTTGGACTATAGGATTTCGTTGGTTTCATTCGTGTACTCGATGACGTAAAATTTACTATTTTTTACCCCACTTTGACGCCGGCTGCCTGCGAACGTGCCAGGCTGCCGGTTGGCAGACCTGCTTTTTTCTCATTTTCTAATCGACCTTTATCATATGAGACCATTCCCGTTCGTGTACTCGATGACGTAATTTTTTCGAAAAAAATCGCTGACTATTTCCATGACTGCGCGGCTCCTGCCAAGAGGCGCACCGGCAGACCAGCTTTTTTAAGGTTTTCTAGATGTCCATTATCACTTCAAAGTAGTTTCATCCGTGTACTCGATGACGTAGGGTTTACCTATCTCGCCTCCCAGTCTATTATCAATAGTAATTTTTACACACAATTTGCTTTTTTTTAATGTACAAAAATCTCAATAAAAATGAAGGTATTTTTATCAGTATTCATTTTTATTAGTTAATAATTACAAAAATATCAAAAACTAAAAAGCTGTCTTCTAACTTATATGTAAACTGAGACACATACAAAGTTTGTATGCGTCTCAGTAACATTCTATTGGCGTATTAATCTGTCAAAAAGGACTTCGTGTTTGGAACAAGGTATAGTCAATAATCATAGACAATTGGGAACCAACACATAGTAGTGGCTTAGAAAAAAATGGCGAAAAAGATGAGATAGTATTAGTGATCACAAATACTAATGCAATGAGAGTATATTTGTAAGCTATTAATAGTTAAAATTTCAACCGCCAGATGTCATGACCCAATACAGTTACTTTTTCCGTTCGTTCCTATACGGTTTTGGATTCTAGTTACTTTAAATACATAAATTTAAAAAAGTATCGTTTTTGATACAATTTTCGATATTGGATATTTTGTATCGATATATTGATTTATCGGATCAAAATATATCGCCTAAAAATATTGATATATTGAATTAAGAATATTGATATATCGATACTTTTTCAACAAGCCTATATAGAGTACTGAAAGACATTACTTTTTATTTATCTGGTTAAGTATACATTGCCACAAATCTACATCAAATAATTTAAGCGTATCGGAAGTATTGTCATATTGTAATAACCGCGTCGGTGTTCTTCGGGCCTTATGGGCACGTTAAAAACCCACTAATCTATTGTTCCTACTAATCCATGGAATTCAATTTCAATAATTCCGCCGACCTTTGATTCCACTTCTAAAGTTGGCATACACTCATTGCAAACGGCACGTTAATTGTGATTTAATACAGTTCCTTATGATGATGATCTTATAATTGTTATGTTAATGTGCAGAATTCCTTGCCTACGTGGATTATGTGTCAAAACATTCTCGATGACAATCATTATTGTGAATTTTCTTGTCATATTTATTTATTTTAGTTATAATTCTTACAACAATATTTTAAAGGTAGTTAAAAATAGTTTTACCTACGATTTTTAGTGATTTTATTCGTTAAGCTCTCTTGAAATGAAAATCATTGTTATCGTCTGGTCGTCTTTTTTGAAGTGAAAATTATTTCTTTAAGACTGTTGTAATTTTGCAACTCGATGAAACGAAAAATATCTATAAAAGAGACAACACATATTTCTTTGGGATTTTGCTATAATCGGTCTCCTCTTTGTGCGTTGCTTTGTAGCCTATCGGTGAGTGGCGGTCCATAGGTTTTCAGTGAGCTGCAGTGCTAAGATTGAAAAATACGACGTTATTGATGTTGTAGCTGAAAATGATTTTTTTTTTCAAAATTTAAATATTTTGTATAAAGATTTTTCAGGATTCTTTCACTTTGGGGATGCGCCGCATCCACATTCTGAAAGATCTTCATACAAAAAGTTGAAATTATGACAAAAAAAAATTTTTTTTTCAGCTACAACAACATCAATAACGTCGTATTTTTCAATCTTAGCACTCTAGCTCACTAAAAACTCAAGGACCGCCACTGCTATCGGTCTCCTCTTTGTGCGGTGTTTCGTAGCCTTCCCACGCTTGTCTACTTTAGTTTTCTGAAGGTTTCAATTCTACCGCTTGTGAATAGCACACTCTGATTTTTCTTATTGAATGAAGGTTGGAAACAAACAATCTGGCGTTTGGTCTTGTTTTTTGTCAATTCAAAGGATGTTTTAAATTTTAAATCTTCTCATAGCTAATGACGAAAATAATGTTAAGAGCTTGTAAGTTGTTAGGTTAATTAAAAATTCCTAATATAACAATCTGTGCAAATTTCATAACGTCAGATCTCACTAGGTATCCCTTCAATTATAGGTATTCTGATTATATTACTATGCAAAATGGGCGTTTCTATTATCAACAATACTTGTGGTGATATAATGTGAGCTACACTATTATTATTATCGAGTGATATCTCATGCAAATAGTGTATGTTTTCCCCTCGTTTTGGCATTCTCAGCTCGAGTAAGTACTCCGATACACGCTGTTATCACCTTATCTTTCCTGTTAGTCTATCGCAATAAATGAGATGGTCGCTGCTTTATCTGCTGCTGGTTGTCAACTAAATATAGGTGCACCATCACTAGTCACGACCGTGACTTGAAATCCTTTAACAATAATCATCTTATTTTGATGTTTCGTGTAAAAAATACCGTCAGGATTCTTAACAATTTTGGATAGATTTAATTATTGTTGCATAAATTCTCGCATGGTAAAAATAAATAGCTTAGTCATTTAATTCAGTAATTTAACCATGTTGGCGGTCCGTTTGATAGATTCTCCTCAATTTTCTCAACAAACGGGATTGCAATCTTTAGAGCACGGGCGACATTGACTCCTCCGGCACCGGTGCACAGTCGGGAAACACGCGAAACGCGCGCCCAACATTTGTACACGTTTGTCACCTGAGAACGAGTCGCTTTTTCGACTCGTTCTTGAGTTCAACAGCTCGATTGTGGGACAATTTGTCGGCCTCTGTTCTTCCTCCCTGCTACAACATAAGTTTCTTCAAGATCCAGGTTAACTTCTTTTCACAAAAAGATCCTCCACACAGTATCCCCAGCGGTGACACAAGCCCTGAGGGAAGTTATTTTGCTCAGGGCCTCCTGTATAGATTGATGTAAAAAAATATGTTATAATATCACAGCCTTGTGAAGTTTCCTTGTGGTGATATTTCATAATAATGGCGCTGTAAACACTGTAATCAGACAGTTTATTCCACAAATCTGAATCATTTTACTGCCAATATCTACAAAACATACCAAATTTCGTACTTTTCTAATACTACACACCATTCATTCCATTGTTTTATGACTAATAATATTTGATGATTTATATAGCGCCGTTTTTTGTGAAAAATCACCGCAAGGGCGCTGAAATCACTTCAAGGGCGCTGTCACTAAGGGGGCCGTCACACCTAGCTATAAAAGATCATTTGGTTTGGCCTATTTCAGCATATAGCTCGCCATATATTCCCATTGGGAATGTATGGTGAGCGATATTCCGAAATACGTCAAGACTAAAAATGATCTTTTAAGTCTATGCCTGTTGGCCCCATAAAGGTAGCCTGTGTGTAGTTTTTCAACTTCGGATAAGATTATAATTGTGCATTGAATATTTTAACATATTCCTTATATTATAATAATCTTCCGCTGATTGTCCAACTAAATAAAATGATCATACGAGTTTCTAATCTATTACAATAATATAGATTTTTTTTAAACATTTGATTTTCATATTTTCAGCTTTTATGGACTGCACACGACTGCTACCGACTTATTGTTCAACATTGATAATAATGATAATATTTGAATTATTTTGTATAGCGCCGTTTTGTGGAAAATAACCTCAATGGCGATCATGAATGCAATTTCGTTAATGAATGTCTGAAATAGCCAGCAAGTCGACGTTTTCTTTAATACATACATACTTATTATAAACACGTAAGATACTACATTAAACTCCTGCGGTGATCTTTCTTTTTATTATTACCATCTGGATTTTATTTACTTTACCGGTTTTATTTTATATTAAGTGCTCTAAGGGAAAATATCTTAGTAGGATGAAAAAATGAAGCAAGGAAAGGGAAATAAATACAATTGGTTATCAACCACTTTCTCATGTTATTATTTATACACTAACTTAAGACATATTTATATACAAATTGTTTTTATTCATTTGCTGCATCCTTTTCGAGTCACATTCTTTTTGAGTTTCTTTACCCGCTCGTAAAGTTGAGGGATACGTCACTCACGTTAATTATAATTATTTTTTGTAATCATGTTTAAACATCCACGTTAATTATAATATGGATTTTGTCATCACGCTTGAAGATTGTCTCGATTCTCAATTTTTGCAAGCGATTCACATGTCCAAACATTTATCTATTGTTAAACAAGCATTCGATACTAAATCTGTACTTTAAGACATTGTTTTTTTTTCTTCGCTTATTCTTTTTTTTATGAGTTCAAAATTGTAGTTATTAACTAAAGCTTCTACGAGGAATTCAATCGTAACACTTGTTTCATTCAATAAATAATATGTTTATATAATTAATCAATGTAATATGAAATTATGATATGAACTAAATTTTTCAATTTGACTGGCCTAAAACAGGATCCATTCCTAGTTGGCTAGTCAAAGTTTCCACATATGTTTCATTGTAGCGAAATAAATATTATTATTATTATTAATGATCATTAGGGATAATATAATGGTCAATGGCATTAGCCATTTTAAATTTGAGTCTATAATGGTAGGAAAAGATTTGATACATTTAGTTCAATGATACGTCACAGACATCTTTGATACTCTGACGTCTCTAAATTTGACAAAATAATACAGATGATGGATTCTGCGCTTGCTCATGCATGGGCGTTGTGTATGTATATGACAATAAAGTGTATGTTGTGTATATGTGTGTTGTGCATAACTTTATTAGCCGGAAGATTATCATAAAGTAAACTAACGAAGTAAGACGTTTGTAAATAAGGCTGAGTATGTAGTAGGTGTGAATGTCCATAAAAGGCCAAAAATAGATGGGTGGGGTGAGTGAGGTTCTCCATTTTTGAGTTTGAATTTCTTAGAAGCATTGATAATGACATGAAAAGTAAAATACTAATTTATCTGGAACCACTTAATCAAGATATACCTCAATAAATTTGATAATATAGCCGCGTAGTTAATATGGGTGAGATTTGTCTAGGTCTTGGCAGCGAAAGCGTTTGCCTTCCTACTGCATGGCGGGCCAGATCGGAAGAGACTGGTTGAGAAGACTCCAGCCGAACTGGGAGCCGCAGTGGGAGGGATGGATTCATATATCACTCCTGGAAACATTGGTCCCCGGATTCCTACCTACTCCTCATACCTTTTTCGTTCCCAGAACTTCCTCTACTTCACTTCTCTAAAAGACCCTCCATACTCCACACATCTTCCCCAAAGATGATATAGGCCCTGAAGAAAGTATTTTTCCTCAGGGCCTCCTGTGTGAAGTAAAAAAAAAATGTTGCACCACACAGTTGTTTGTTTTCAATGTATATACAATATATAAATATATTATACATATACCTATTATATATATATATCTTCGATTTAAAAAAATGTGTCTAATTTTGGACACGCTAATGTATAAATTATGCAACGGGTTATGTAGATTAATTTGATAATCGTTTTTATATAATTTTGTATGACATTTTTCCATTTGCCTAGATTTATTTTTTTCTATTTCAAGGGACGGTTTGCTTCACAAAATTTGATCAATTCATTAAATTTCAAAGTTAAAAGTTCTAAGTTCAGTGAAAGTTATATTCAAGTTCTGTTATCATTTCATCTTGGACATGTTGTTTCACACTACTTGGATATTAACAGAACGTGAATAAGACTTTCACATGACGAATATTAACTTTGAAATTTGATGAAATGAATTTGAAGATGAGAAGTACATACTCTGACACGTAATGAGTTAAAACAAGTATCTAAAATCTAAAGCATTCTCTATTTTTTATCTCTTCTGATTTATGTCAATCACCCCTCGAACAATAAACTAAGTTGAGATGAAGCCCACCCGAACCGGTGATCTTATTCGGTCTTGGAGTGTAAAATAGAACAGTATCACATTTTAAACTCCTTCAATTATGATTATATTTAAAACATTTGGTAAGCTTCACCGTAGTTTCATCAGTTTAGAGATAATTTTATATCACTAGGCGTCACCACGGTTACTAGAAAAGCAGGATTGTTACATACCGAGAAAACATGAAAAAACGTGAAATTTATAATGCGGTAGGTACAGGTCCAGTGTTTTAAATATAATGTCCTCCGCGTGCATAGTCGTATATTCTCCAAGCATGAACTTTGTAATTAAATAATAATAATAATAATAATTGGATAATTTATAAAGCGCCGTTTTTGTGAAAAATCACCTCAAGGGCGCTGTACAATTTATTAGGAATATTTCAAGGGGTGTGTTATCGGGAGTGATCTGCCAGGTAAGTATGTTTTCGGTATCTATTTGTAAATAATAATATTAGATAGAGCCTTTGCGCATCCTTAATAAATTATACAACTCCCTTGAGGTGATTTCTCACAAAAAGGGCGCTCTACAAGTCATCCAATATTGTCTTATTATCTGGCTTACATGTACATGTGTTCTGTAAGCTTGCAAATTTCAGAAATTCTTCAAATATGTTTTATGTGGCAACCCTTTACAGGCATATCTTGCCATAGCGAACCTACGTCAAGAACCCTCCCAATAAATTACTGTGATAACAAGTGGTTTCGGTGTTACGTTTGCTTAGCAAATCAGTGACCCAACTAGAGATACCTGACACTATGTAAACTAGTCGGCGATAAAAAGTCACAAAGATAACTCGCCTCGCCCTCAGTTCAAACAACTATCCACCTGTTACTGAAAACTTGCCTATACTAGTTCTAATTGCGACTATTGGTTGTCTCGTGGTACCTATTCAAATTAATGAAAGACCGGAGTAAACTAACTGCTTTAGATTAAGAAATGTTCTGCTTATAATATCTCGAGAATATTACGGACGAGTCGTATTCTCAACGTATTCGTACATACAGAATTCCAAGAAATCAAAGACTGATTTATTCTTGAAATTAAAATCTTGGCCTACCTTTTTGTGACTTTTATTTCTGTTTTTATTACACCCATGTTAAACCCCCTTTCGTTTACTACTTAAATGTCAATTTCCTACGTTGAAATTGGTGAGGTATCTCGTAATTGGATACGCGTGGTCGCCTCCAAATAGTAAAACGAAGCGCAGCGAAGGGCTCTTAATCTAACCTACCAATGTAGAGGTAATTTCATCGGAATCCTGCGTGCACCTCTGAAAAAGCAAATGAACAAACCATGCCGATGTTAAAACTAAAACACCCGCGTTTATAAAAGGCTACAATGAAATGTTATGGTCATTGAAGTTACCTTGAATGTGGCTTTGTAATGCGACGGCTTGAGAGAAGCTTCGGTTTCCTTGGGCTATTCCGTGCTCCGTATTCTGGTCACGTCCTCTTGGTGTATTCTGGTTGATCAAGGAAAAGCGACCGGCTCCCGCTCCTTGCTACGCTTCGAGCTTGAAATCTAAAAGTGAAATGAAGGGATAATAATATACCGGGTAGCTTCTCTACCTACTGCCTAGGCCGGGGAAGGCTGGTCAACTTTTTAAGGCGGTCAATTACTTTTCCCTGTTCAAATGTGAACATTGTACGAACGAGACCGCTTTTATGCGCAAGATGTGTCGGATGTACCTGTACTTATAACCAGTTACAGTTTCATACACACTTGCATAAATGCTCAGATGTAGATAAGATATAATATACCTATGTATAATGTTCTTGTCAGCATAGTGAAATAATGAAATATCCACTTGTGGTTTTAACCAGTTTTCGATTGCTGCTATTCAATACGATTTGGGGCCAGAACACCGCATGCAACGTGTTTTATAAACTGAGAAGGAACATTTAACGTTGTCTTACTTATCTATTAAAATGCAGGAAGCTGCACTAGGAACATAAATAAATAAGCACGTACTACTTAGAGTTTCCTGGAACCATATCTTTCGCCCCTTCTACGAAGTTGTGTTTACAAGTTTTAACTTAACTATTTATAAATTAATTATCTAATTTCCGAAACTTTGTCTGTTTTAGACACGTAGAAGACCGGTATCGGTATATTATTAACATTTTCGGAGCACTAATTCTAGTGATAAATTAACAGACTCCGTTGAAATATCCGCACTATTACACGGCAGACACTCTAAGGTCAATAATTTAAACTTTCACAAACATTTATCACTTTTGTTTTCATTCCTAATTGATAAATAAACCTTTAGAGAGCGAAACCCCAGATACGTTTAGATAAAAAAATATCTTTGTCTTGAGTCGGTTCCTCGTTGCTGAGGATCGTGGACCCCTACTCCAATTTTCATGGTGGATATGGCTTCTCCACTCCTCGCGGTTCTGCGCTGCGTGGAGATCTGCGGACACCAGTGATACTTAGTGACTCCAGCGCATTGGTGTCCTTCCTCTGCTTCTTCTGTCTTCCAATTTGCCAGTGACTATAAGTTTTTCCAAGTTGGAGTCCTCATTTTGGCGAGCAACGTGTTCAAAGTATCTTAAAATACTACTTTGTAGTTATAATCCTATTATGGATACCTTGCTTTCCAGAATAGACAAATTTGTGCGTGTGTGTCCATGGAATCCTAAGCATTTTTCTCCAAGCACAAAAAAACAAAACATAGACTAAATTAGGTATAAAAATACTGCAGATGTAATACAATAATTATTATTGTTGTTGTTTCACAATAAGTTTGATATTTTTACGTCTTCTCCAATAACCTGCCTTCGTCAAAGAAGTGAAACTTTTCACCAAGTTTTTTTAATCCATTTTTTGGGGTTATCTGTTGGGGAAACTTTCGTGTGGTTCGTGTGGTCAAGAGCGGTAATTGGTCTATGCACGATCTATAATGACATGTAGTATTTGTATAATTTATTTGGTAAGAATGGATTATGGTAAGCCAAAGAATCCTGTTGTTTTTTTCGTATTTCGTTCAATCCTGCCCTATGGAACTTTATTTTTGTCTTGTAAAAAAATAATGGTTGTTTTTGTTTTTAAAAGTTATCGAAATATCCGGGAAAGTGACAGTGTCGTTGCGAAGGGTCACATTAGTGCCTATTTTATGTTCACACTTTGGAATGGTCCTTATTTATGGAGATAGACGGAGAGTTAATTTCGGCGCCAGGTCTCTGCTGTTATTCTTCGTAATCCATGAAGCTTTCAATGTTAAATAATTTGTTCCATTAACGTTTCATTTTGAGTGTCTTTAAGTATTTAGTATTCTTGTTTCAACTTAATTTTGTTCGAGTGATGTCCTTTACTTTGATTTAGGTACTGTAGTGTTTTGTTTAAATGACTGAATCCGAAACTTGAGTAATTTTAAATGTGTCCTTATTGGATTCTCGTGATTGATACACGTACCTACATAAATTGAAAATTATAATAATATATCTACACTCCTTTTTGCGAACTGATACAACTTTACCTGAAAAAATATAAATGTGAAATTAAATGAAATGAAGCAATGCATAACGTTAACGCACTTGCTCTTACATAACAGAATTATTGAATGGCTACATTATTTTTTGTTTTATTTATTCTATAGTTTTAACAGTAGAAATAGATAAGTCATAATAGATAGATATAAGTTGATTTTTACAAATTTTTATAGTGGTTACATAGTACCTAACTGTAAGAAACAGAAACAACCAAAAAAGCAGTAGGTAAAATATCTCTTTTGGTTGAATTAAAACAAATCACTTTGTAGAACAGCGCTTATTAATAAGATGTTTTTTACGTTTACAAAGTGATTTGTTTTAATTCCATTAAAATGACGCCTCAAAGTGATTTCGCAAAGATCGGAGAAGTGTCTCTATTTTTCCTTTATTTTTCTCGTAGTTTTTACAAAAGAAATAGGATATAAAAGAAAGTTGTTTTCACATACATTGGTGGTCTGATATGAGCGCTATATTCTCATGGCTTGGCCTATTTCAGCATATCATTCGCCATAATATTTCCCATTGGGATGTATGGCAAACCTATGTGTGAGACCAGCATTATAATAGTTTCCATAGTAAATGTAAGAAATGCCAGTCTTTGGGTAATTTGTAATATTTGATCAATAAAAATGCAATTTTATTCTCCTGAATATTATATTCTTAATGCACCGTATCGCTTACAAAAATAATCACAAAGAACGACTGAGGTGTTTGGAATTAGAATTCCAACCTTTTACCTAATGCATTTTAAATGACTCTCCCATTGAATCGGGCGTCCTTTGTCTGAATGCAACTATTCCAGTGAGATGTTTTCTTTTGTGGGGTATTTCAGTTCTAAATGCCTCTGTGCGGCGGTCGTCAACATCATCCCACTCCCAATAATGCTACAGACCAGACCCGGTCACAAAGGAGCACCATGGGATAGAAAACGTTGAATGTAATTCAAAGGAAACTGAAAAAACTATAACTACTTTAAAGTTGAACCTTTTGCCGGTAACAGGTGTAGGGGTAGGCGGGTCCAGTCCTCTGAAATTGGCCGGCGTTTATTTTATTTGATTTTTTCTATTTTTTTTTACTATAATTATGTAATCGTCTTGACTGTATAACCCAAAACCTGGACAGGGCTATTCGTGATAGAAGAACACACCACACCTTATGGCTTCGAATCTTAGTGACTGAGCGAACGATTGTTGTTTCGCTGTGTTTTTTCAGCCTTGATTGGAGGGCATCAGAAGAAGAAGACTCAATGATATTATAAAATAAACCGATTGGCGGAATTTACATACTGCAGTATGGTCTAATTATAATAATGATATTTGGTTGATTTGTAAAGCGCCGTTTTTGTGAAAAATCACCTCAAGGGCATCAAACATTGTCTTTGAAGGTTTCATGTTCATATTGGACAGGAACTTAAAAATGCATTATTGTTTCATATTTATACAAGCAGTTATCTATTTTTGGGTTACGTATATTATTGCATGTGCTGTAATAATAATAATATCTGGATAATTGCAGAGCGCCGTTTCTGTGAAAAATCGCCTCAAGGGCGCTGTAGAGACTTAATATTTTTTTTCCAATCTTACTTCTAACTTCAAACTAGACAAACCATTATAAAACAACTTGTGGCTAAAAATTACATATTATACTGGTTCTTCGATCATGATGGTCACTTGAGATTAACACTGTTCACTTTTTATTTAAAGAAATTTAGGTACACTTCGTACGCAGATGACATAAATGGGATCACATGATATTTAATCCTACTATTAACACTATACAAATGTTAAAATGAAAGAGTGGACAAGATAACAAGATGTATATTATATATACACACGTGTAAGGGGGCATACATTAATTACGAAAGGGGGGGGGGGGGTACAGCAAAATCTCACGTTACTTGAAAAGAATATACTAAGTTGCCCAAATTTATCTCACCAAGAGTGGGGGGTCTAGATTGGAAGAAAAACTGTTCACGTATTTAATGTATGCCCCCAATGATAAATGATTTTGCATATTATTTTCTTTTCCGTGTATTACGGATGAGTTCATTCTATTTGGCCACTAATCTTCTGATAATGTAATATCACAATTATTGAGAGGAAGCAAATGTAAAATCATGCAATGTCCAGTGTTTTAAATATCGTGTCCTCCGCGTGCAACGTCCTATCTTTTCCAAGCATAAATTCTCTAATAAAAGTGTGTTTTTCGGTAGTGATCTGCCAGGTAAGTATGTTTTCTGTATCCGTTTGTGAAAATAAATTTAGATGGAACCTAAGAAATCACAATAAATTGTACAGTGCCCTTGCGGTATTTTTTCACAAAAACGGCGCTCTATAATTATCCAATTATTATTACAACACATGCAACAATAATATTATACGTAACCCAAAAATAGGTAATTACTCGTATGTGAAACAAAAATGCATTTTGCAGTTCCTGCCTAATGTGACCCCTGAAACCTTCAAGGTCAATGTTGAAGGCGTCGCATCCGCCCTCAAAAACAAGAAGATGGAGAGATATGTAATTACGAATGTTAGAGGAGAATATTAATATTTAAAGCGATAAAATCGATGTGAAAATTGTGAAAATGTTTAATAAAACACGACTCGTTTGAAATGGAGCAAGAATCTCGTGGAAGGCATCTTAAGTATCATTAAAAGAAACATTGTGATTTTTTTCACAACTATAACTTGTAAAATAACTGAAACAAACGTGATAATAATAATTTTCGGAGCATACTTGGCGATTTTTTTCTTTCCAGGGAATTTTATGTAATTTGCGTTTCGGCGTGGAACGTGTCTAGATATTATCTTAAAAAATAACATATATTTTTTTAAGAACTTAAAAACTTCAAATGTTTAATGGGAGATATGTAAGAAATCAGTAGAAATGCGGGTAGCGGCGCCAGACCGATCTCTGCAGCCCACTTCGCTACCAACAATTTTTATTCAGGAGAGGTGGGATCTCGGTCAATGAAACGGTTAATTATTTTGAACGCTGTTAGTTTATTATAAAATATACGTATCTTACAGGAATAGGGATTTATGAAATAATCTTTTATACGCCAATAAGCTACGATAACTATATCTGATACGGCTAGGTCGGCTAGATGTTAGTAATCCAAAATACGATATTGATTAATTAATGGCCTACCTAACCTAAATAATAAAAAAAATAACTTATTGAATATATTCACTCTAAGTATTGCGGTTATTTTTTTCAACTTCTGGAATAACCTTCACATTATATTAGCATACCTATTGTATTAATGGTGCGTGTTAATCTTCCCCTTGCTTTGGGGTAGAAATGTTTTTGTCCCTTACTTACCGCGTAAAAATGGGACGTGAAGCAACCTGCTTCAAGATGCTTCTGCAGAACCCTAAACAACACTTGTCGAGTTGAGTTTTTTTTTTAGATAATCCCTTTCTATTTAGGTCGCATCACACCCCAAGTTAAAGTGGCTATGATTTATTTAGGTTTAAACCATTCCTAACAGTGTTTTACATAAGACGTGTTCGTAAAAAGAATGTTACTTGTGATGTGGTTTTCTATAATTACATTTAAATAAACAAATACTTTGTCGAAACTACTTTAGTAGGTATATGTAGGTATATTTAATTTTGTTCAATGATTGTATTGCTACATTTTCGAAGTCGATCATTCAATTACGTAACTTAATTTTTTGTGGTGTTCCCAAATTCTACTGCTATCAACCTTTACATATCCACTTAACCTACATAGATTAGAGATGTGTTAATAGTACACTATCATAATATAATATTATACATATAATCTTTGAAACAATGCGAAGGTAATGAAATGTGTTTTTATTTATTTACGTTACAAGTACCTTTAAATCTTACTTCTTACCAGTCCTTGGTCGGTCGTAAATAACCCGCTCATTGCAACCCGCTCACGGACCACCAAAGAGCGAGCGGGTCATTTTGTCGTCAGCACCCGGGTCTCGCGATCCACTTCTCGCAATCGCTCTACTACTGAAACCTAAGTTTAGGGTGCGGATGTGGCGGGGCGAGCGACGATAGATAGATGTATGAGAGAGCGAACGGGTTGTCAACACCCGGGTTTCGCCACTCGCTCTCTCGACTCAGGTAGTACGACCTCCGTAGTCCAGTGGCTAAGACTCTTGACTCACATTCCGGAGGTCGCGGGTTCGAACCCGGCATGCGCAAATAAATTTTATTTGATTAATTTGTGTTAATTAATTCATTTAAAATAATATATAGTATATTTGCGGCATGTTCCAGAGTGGAAGATACTATCAGTATCGCCCTGGTGTAAGACCACCATTCAGAATTGAAACGTTGCTTGAAAATGGCTTTAGCCGTGTTTAGTGACCAGATCTGAATAGCCAGGTACTTCCCAACCTTCCTCTTCCCCACCTCCTTCCCCTCCCCGCTACCTTCAGCCTCACAACATACCCCAATTGGGGATGCCATAGTCTCACTGGCTCCAGACGGGAGCAGTTGAGATTCTTGTGCGGTATTTCTGTAAAAAAAAAAAAAAAGGTAGTAGAAAGTAGCTGGGTGAAGGGTAATCGAGTTTCATATTTTGTGTCGCGAAAAGAGCGGGTCTTCGCGACTCGCTCGTGACGCCAGTGTGTCGTGAGCGACCCGGGTCGTGTAAAACGATCGATCGACCCAGGACTACTTCTTACTAATATTATAAACGCGAAAGTTTGTATCGATGTACGTGTGTTTGTTACTCTTGTGTATTTATTTTTCGTTGAACGCACCAAAAATAACCAGTCACTAGTCGAAAACAACCAGCAACCTCAATGTCTGTCTGGACATTTTTATCACTATGCTTAATTTTTCAAAATTTAATCAGATTATACTTGTATTTAAAGATAATATTCTGAAAATTTCAATATACTTTGTACTAAAAAAATACATGTGATTTTAAGTATGGGGGGGGGGGGGGGTGGTCTAAAACCTCACCACATATCACCAGGAGAGGGGGAGGGGGTTAAAAGCTAAAAACATCACGTGATTAATGGACGACCCCATATAGGCTGTAATTTATAAAGCTAGCTAGGAAGGAGACGCGGGAGGGGAACGGGGACGCACGGGAAAGGTGATTCAGGGAGAAACAACGTATTTATTTGAATTTTGCATTGCTACGCATGCCGGGAACCAGCTAGTACAGAATAAAACTTTTTTTTTACATAATTTTTTACAGAACAATTTATACAGTGTAAACTTTACACTGTATTAGAGGTGGGTAAGTTCTGCATTTTTCCGGAAGCCTCCGAGACTTGCTTCCTTTTAAAAGTACACGAGTTCTAGGAGCAGGTCCCGGGTCCGAGTTCTTAGGTGCGGACTGGGCACTGGGTATTGGGTATTGTTGCGGCGCACCGAAACGGGACGCACGGGTTCAAAGAACTCGGAACCAGGACCTACTCGTAGAACCCACACGAGAACTCAGAACCCCGGAGTCGGACAAGACCCGTGTAGGTACATTCAATGTATCTACACTGCACGGTCTTTTATTGAGAATTTAAATAAGTAAATTAATAAGCTGTAATGCTTTACTATAAACTATTATTTTATAATGCACGTCACCCGTTGATTAACGATACCAGATAAGACGCTCGAAGCGGTCACGCACGTGTGTGTCGATCAACGAACAGCGATCGAATGACCGCCCAGCGCCCAGCTCGTGAACTCGTGACTCAAGGGGAAGTGTCATAGTTGGCCGGCCGCGGGTAGCGGGGAGTGTCGGGAACTCACCGAGACCCGCGACTCATGAGTGGAATGGTGAGTGACGCCGGACCGTGGATCGCGGAGCAAGCCGGCGGCCACGGGGTGAGTCAGGTATCGTAGTTCGCGGCGTTCGCGCGAGTCCGGGAGTGGGCGGAATGAATGGATTGTGTCGCGATTCACGTAGCTTGGAACAAGGCGCTTGGGTTTAAAGGAACCTGGGACTTGTATTCGAGTGCGGTTTTCGCGCTTCGGCGTTGAGTTGCTCGGACCGCCGGATTACCGCCGGATTTATTTGGATGCGGAGAGTACTGGGACTGGGCCGGGTTCTCTGGGAGTAGTCGATTTGAAAAAGGAATGGGAGTAGGACCCGCTTCCCGCAAAGGAGCGGATCACATGAGCCCATTCCAGCTGAACTGACACATCGCTAGTGTAAACATATTGCAATTTTGGAAACAAAATGTAAACCAATAATTATTTTCAAAAATTTGTGAAATGCTTTTTTGTATTTTCTTTCTGTATTATTGAAAATATCTGCTACTTCTGCATATTGGTTACCTAGGCTGTAGTGCCCCTGAGGTGATTTTTCGCAAAAACGGCGCTATATAAATCATCCAAATATTATTATTATATGCGTGGTATAAGGGAGTACTACATAAACGAATTGATATTGACATGATTGCTGCAGTGAAAGATATTTTAGTTCGTGTGACTCTATTAGTAACATGCATTGAAATCAATTGCAATAATGTAGGGCTGTCAATATGAGAGTAAATGATTTTAAAAAGAAAAATGACTTCAGGTACCATCTTCTGTCAGACAGCTTTATTAATTTTAGATTTTTCATTAGGCAGTTTGTATTTTCAATAGAAATATTAAGTTCATAATTCACATGTCTTAAAATTTTGTGCTGCATTTTTTTTAATAGAATCTGAATGAACCTTATAAATAGTGATGTTCCGGTTATCCGTATCCGTATCCACGGATATAAGAGGGTGAAGAAAGATCCGTATCCGTTACTTTGCTCGCGGATCTTTTACCTAATTAATTTTCAATTGATAGGATGAAATGCTATCAATTGAAAATCTTGACACCAAGTATCGGCATTCGGATCTGCATCCGCGGATATACATTTTTAACGATCCGGCACCTGCATCTCGAATGCTTCAGGATTACCTTCTAAATTCTTAAAACCCGTCTTGTTATATGAATCAATACCTATCTATAAATAACAATAATTATTGCCCGCTCCGGGCTAGTAGACTGACGGGCAGACTGTCACATTTTTTCACTTCACATTTTCAGTCGCTTTACTCAATATATAACTTCTTATATTTATGTATAAAATGTGTTCGCTATTTATATTATAAGAAAAAGGGTTTCCAATTGCCACACGACCCGTATATGTATATGACATGGTGCCCGTATTTACTCTGTCTTTGTATGCCTATTTATTTCCTTCCGCTTTTGTTAATTTCTCGGCTGAAATTTTTGTAATTATTTTTACTAGGGGGAATAATAATATTGAAATGATATCAACCTTTCATGAACATTTTTATTTTTTGGTATCTATATATTAGTATGATAAGACTTTGGTAAAAAAAGATCTTAAAGACATAAATGTCACTGACTCTCCTTACTCATTTTAAATAAATCATCTTTAGTAGATACCTACTAGTAAGAAGTATTATAAAAAAAAAGAGTGTTCTTTAGACCACACGACTGAAGTAAATCTTCTTTAGCTCCATCTATACGATAGGAAGAGAGAAAGAAAATGTGCGCGCGCACTGCTCTCTCTTGCTCCTATAGTGTGATACAGACAATAGGCCTGCACTGTGTCTTATATATACGAAACGTAACTGGCTGTGAGAGAAAGAAAAGTGTGCTCGCCCATCTCTCTCATGCCCCTGCAGTAATATACGAAACGTAACTCTCTCTCTTTCTATCTTCACTAACTTATATCTCCCTCTCAACTACCGTTCGCTTTTCGCAACGCTCTCGTCATGCATTCATCAGCTTACTCCCCAAGTCAAGCGTACGTAAAGAAGTTTTACTTCAAAAACGTCACGTAGTAAGTATTTTAAGAAGGCTTTGAAAAGCAATAAGGTCGTAAAAACATAGATTATGATGAGTCCTGTCACCCATTCGTGAACCGACGTTTGTGTACAAAAGCCCAACAGCGGAAAATGCTCTCTCTGCTTCCACACTATTTTTTGGGACTGTCATCAAGAAAGTGTGTGCCAACTAATGGTATCTCCCTCTGATATCCCCGTTCTCAAAAAGAGACATCCCTTTCTTCAAGATCGATTCCAGGTTTGGAGTTTTACGCATCGATTCAGCAAGTTTTTGGTATAAATTTAGTATTTTTTTAATTCCCGCTAATCTCGGATGCGGGATTGCAAACCCCATTCTTCCTTTGCATTCATCCCTCCAATTAAACATAAAACTAATCCTCAATTCATAAATTCTTAACCCGTAGCCTCGCTCAACCATATTTGTGGCAACCCTAGCTATATTCCAACGAAGTGACTGCGTTTTTCCTCATATATACTCGTAGGCATTGAATTATTATTGCACTCGTGTGAATGAAAATTGTGTATTCCCATGTTAACTCAGTAGATCTACATTCCCTTCATTGTTAGGGTTACCCTAAAAAATATATCGAGAAAATGAGCACTTAACTTGAAGGAGAGTCCATACTTTTCAGTAAATATTCGATTAAAGGGAAACTAGACAGTGAAAAAACTAATTCATGTAATTTGTGGTAATCCATTATAGATAAATGAAACAATGTTACTTTGTTTGAACCACTTGTATATTTGTTTAAAGCCGACCGGTTTCGGAACGACCGTTCCTTCTTCAGGGCAAACTTCAATCAGTTTACGTTTGTCCTGAAGAAGGAACGGTCGTTCCGAAACCGGTCGGCTTTAAACAAATATACAAGTGGTTCAAACAAAGTAACATTGTTTGTTTCATTTACTAATTCATGTTTTCAGTGCCTGTTTTTTTTTTTTTTTTAAATAGGTATAGTAATGTATTATTTGAACATTTTTCATGAATTATGTCGGAATATCACGTGAACATTTTATTGCGTCTATGGCAACCCTGTGCAATTCTCATTATAAACAATTACATTTTGTGTCGCATTACAGAAAACCTTGCCACAGTATGATTGTTGCTAGACAAACAATGATAAAAGCAATGTGAAATTTCAACGCATTTAAAAAATACACGTTTCTATCTGGAATCTCGACCAGAATGTGCATTTAATAATGTGTACAACTATTTTTATGGTCATTTTTTACAAAAGTTTACTTCCTTTTGTAATTACTGCGAACCACACTAACCTTTTATTACGACGTAATTAATTTAATCCAAATTCCATATATTCCATTCCTTGAAGTATTTTTTTGTCATTAGATACATATAATTATTATTGTCATGCTGTTAACACGATAATATAAGTAAATTAATAAATTCGTGCTATTTTATAAAGGCCAATTTCATTTCTTATTTTAGAAAATCGTTACACGACATATTCATATCTACTCTACTTTTAAATATTGATTATTCCTTATTGTAATTCAATACTGTAAACATCTTTTTATTTTGAGTGTACCTATATTGAGAGTTATTCAACCTTAAATGACTTCTCTTTCCCGCATCGCTTCGTCCTTTGGTAATAAGGGGCGAGGGATGATATTTATTAGATTTTGCACCCCGCCGCTCAGCCATACAGATGAAAATAAGGTCATGTGGTAACTCGAGAAAGTTAAGTTGCCTCCCCGTTCTACCCGCGCAACTTCAAGGAAAAATCTCTGGCGGGTCTGACTTACGTTGAGCTAACCCAGAGTTTATACTCGTAACCCTTCTCTTAAAAAGTTTAACGAGCCGTTGAGGGAACAATTAAATATACTTGCGGTTAAAGTACCCAAGTTAGTGTTATAGTTTTGTACTGTATTATTATTGAACTGCGTCATACTTGCAAATTGATTGTACCTACGCCAAATAAAGACTAATTGGGTTTACCGTAAAATAATTGTGCAATTTGTTTAATTATCCCGCTACAGTACCTATTATTTTTAATGCAAAATCCACCAATCACAAGATTAATATTGCTAAAACCTGAGAATTACTAAACATGCATCGTTGTTTGAAAACCAGTTTATCCGTTTTGTGAAAAATCACCTCAAGTCCTCAAGGACGCTTATTATAATGAATCAAACGACTTAGATAAATTTTAACTAAAAATTAAATCCAAACTTAATTTGTCTTATAACATGACCTACCGACAACCAACTACTTATAATTGAGAACGTGAAACTAGTGACTTGCAACTAAAGACACGAGCTATGTAACTATTAGCATAATGGACAAAGCTATCAATTATTATACTTTTGAAATCTCGTTAATTAATAGTTTTGACATTGTATACAACATGACATATTCTAAAATTATACATATTTTTAACCTGTGGACATGCGAAGAAGAAAATAGCAAGTCATTTTAAAATTGACTGTTCATTTTGATAAGGTTAATGATAATTTGTTTTGATCACTTTGTAAACTGAAGATAAACTACTTCACTTGCAAATATATAGGTACTGATATGATATTTTAAATATACCAAGAAGTCTTCTTTTGGCAGAGGAGCATCCATCCCCATCCCATAGTACTTATTCATCAGACTATTCAAACGCCGATTGCGATACATAGGCCCGGTTTATCAGTTGCTTTCAAGTTCGGCTTTGTTGCAATGTTGAGCTTAGCCTGGCTTAGCTCATAATCCGTATATAGGTCGTAAAGCATAGATGTCAATAATTTTAAACGTTTTGTCTTCAAATTTAATAGAGGAATGTGGTTCTTTTGTCTTCGCAAAGCCGGACTATTGTCATCGCAATCTTTCAAAATGTCAACGAGCGTAGTTTATTTTTACACGGGTTTAATTTACGAATTGATCTTTGTAATCACTCAAACCCACTTAAATCAGCTTGGTGCTTATGTGAGGATACTAATGATTATTGTAAGTGGTATTTGTTTTCTTACATTCACGAAACTATGATCAAACAAAAAACTCAAACTAGAAAGTTGTATTCCCGTCCTTTGCCTCTTTATCCTAATCCTATATTCCTCCTCCCCCCTCCCCTTTCATATATTGTAACTAAAAAATAAATTAATTAATAATTCAGAAAACACCCTCACAATGTGACACTTTATCATTTATTATCATCAGTGGAAAGTTCATAATTGGCATAATTAACTATCTTATATATATATATATATATATATATATATTAATGCTTGGTTTTGGGGTAGGTCGGGAAAAGCTCACTTTTTCGTCGACGCAAAAACGACCAGTACGCCCTTTGCGTTTCACCCACCTAAAGGTTCACTTTCGGTTGAAGCAAATTCCGAATGGAAACTGGGGGTAATTTTTTTCCGACAAAATGAAATATATACAGGGATTTATTCTCCGATACGAATCGGCGGCGAAAACTAGAAGCTCTACTCGAATCACTCGATTATATTTCCCGCCGACAGACGGCGTTTGAAAAAAAAAATTTAGGAAAAAACCCGCTAATTTCACAAAGGAAAATGCTATATAGGACTATTGACATAGGTCAGGATCTCAGATGTCAAATTTTTAGCCTAACAAAACGGAACTCTCGGCGGTTTCGGTCGTTGTTTTTCGGAAAACGACATTACCGCCGAAAAACCGATTCCGGGCTAGATGTTTTTTGAAAATACGATAGCCGGATAGATTCCGCAACTTTTAACACCAATAAAACATATGATTCTCATATAAAATACGTCAGGAGATGCTGACAAAACTCGAAATTTTCCGAAAAAAAATCATCAAAAAACGCGTTCACAGATTCCATCGGAAGTTTAAATATTTGCTGGCCAGTCAAGCCACGTTTTTCATTCGGGGTAGGTACCTACTTATTTCGGTAGTATTGCAAATATGATGAAAAAAGCTAAGATTGCCGGAATCTAAGGAAATGCGCAGGTACCTACCTGAATGGGTACCTACACAACGAATTAGGTTTTAATGCAATAAATACTAAGGTAAGGTTGTTTCGATGATACAGAATAATTGAACTTTTTTAAAGTTAATTTTCACGTTCTGTGATGGTTCTACTCAAATTCTATTGTTTTATCATTACAGACCAGTTACATCACAAAACTGAAATAATTACAAAACTCGAACGGAACTTTATAGAACTGAAAATTTACTAGAAAAATTTAAAGAATTGTCAATTTTTTTTATTAATTATTTTTTTTTATTTTTAAGTGTGTTCTATTTGAACATTGTATATATATATACATTACGCGTGTTCTAGGTAGGTACTTACTTGCGGGGACTTTTTTCATTTAAAAATCAAAACATGATATTGAATGAATTTATTTGTAGTGAAAATTATTTTATGCTCAACAGCATAATGGCGTCGTTTTGGTGAAATATTACAACAAAGTACCTACTTAGTACTTACACTTGCAAAATGAAATACAATACAACTACAATAGTGAGCTCCGGCATAATGAAATTTTGCACTGCTAAACTGCGGTACCCGGCATGCGTTGCGAGGCCACTTTAACTTCGGGGTCAACTAAACCGTAATGGTTCCCTACCAAGTCCCGGGAAACAACATTATAAAATTATGCACTTTATAAAATTATATACAACGGGTACCCGGCATGCGTTGCTAGGCCGCTTTAACCTCGGGGTCAATAAAACTGTAATGTTTCCATCCGAAGTCCCCGGAAACTACATTATAATGCAAGCGCCTGCACTATATAACATTATATACAACGGGTACCCGGCATGCGTTGTAAGGTCACTGTAACCTAGGGGTCAACTTTACTGTAATGGTTTCATCCCAATTCCCGGGAAATAAAATTTTAATGCAAGCGCCTGCAATTTATAACATAATATACAACGGGTACACGGCATGCGTTGCAAGGTCACTGTAACCTCGGGGTCAACTTAACTGTAATGGTTCCATCCCAATTCCCGGGAAATAACATTTTAAAGCAAGCGCCTGCACTATATAACATTATATACAACGGGTACCCGGTATGCGTTGCAAGGTCACTGTAACCTAGGGGTCAACTTTACTGTAATGGTTTCATCCCGATTCCCGGGAAATAAAATTTTAATGCAAGCGCCTGCAAATTATAACATAATATACAACGGTTACTCGGCATGCGTTGCAAGGTCACTGTAACCTCGGGGTCAACTTAACTGTAATGGTTCCATTCCAATTCCTGGGAAATTACATTTTAATGCAAGCGCTGCACTACATAACATTATATACAACGGGTACCCGGCATGCGTTGCAAGGTCACTGTAACCTCAGGTTTCTTCATATATTTAATTTAACACACACTCTTCCTCGCTTCATCCACGTTCACACGTCAAATCGCATAGTGTTTAAACCCGTCAGTTGCTTCTGCAACGGGCAAAACCTAGTATATATAGTATTGTTTGGTTTTGGGAGAGGTCTTTTTCCGCGCACTTTTTGGTTGACGCAAAAACGACCAGTACGCCCTTTGCGTTTCACCCACCTCAAGGTTCACTTTCGGTCGAAGCAAATTGGGACTGAAAACTGTAAGCAAATTTTTTTCGACAAAATGAAATATATACAGGGATTTATTCTCCGATACGAATCGGCGGCGAAAACTAGAAGCTCTACTCGAATCACTCGATTCGGCTCGGTTGTATTTCCCGCCGACAGATAGCGTTTCAAAAAAAAAATGACAAAAAAAGACTTAGCATTTTCCTCAAAGGAAAATGCTAGGTCTATGGTCAAAATCTTAGATGTCAAATTTTTAGCCTAACAAAACGGAACTCTCGGCGGTTTCGGTCGTTGTTTTTCGGAAAACGACATTACCGCCGAAAAACCGATTCCGGGCTAGATGTTTTTTGAAAATACGATAGCCGGATAGATTCCGCAACTTTTAACACCAATAAAACATATGATTCTCATATAAAATACGTCAGGAGATGCTGACGAAACACGAAATTTTCCGAAAAAAAATCATCAAAACACGTGCTCACAGATTCCATCGGAAGTTTAATTATTGCTGGCCAGTTCAAATTAACACGTTTTTCATTCGGGGTAGGTACCTATTTACTTCGGTAGTATTGCAAATATGATGAAAAAAGCAAGGATTGCCGGAATCTAAGGAAATGCGCAGGTACCTACCTGAACGGGTACCTACACAACGAATTAGGTTTTAATGCAATAAATACTAAGGTAAGGTTGTTTCGATGATACTGAATAATTCAACTTTTTTTAAGTTAATTTTCACGTTCTGAGTTGCTTCTACTGAAATTCTGTTTTTTCTCAATATAGGCCAGTTACATCACAAAACTGAAATAATTACAGAACTCGAACGGAACTTTCTAGAACTGAAAATTTACTAGAAAAGTTTTAAGAATTGAGAATTTTTTTTTATTAATTATATTTTTTTTTTATAAGTGTGTTCTATTTGGACATTGTTAAATAAAAAAAATAATTACGCGTGTTCTAGGTAGGTACTTACTTCTAGGGACTTTTTTCATTTAAAAATCAAAACATGATATTGAATGAATTTATTTATAGTGAAAATTATTTTATGCTCAACAGCATAATGGCGTCGTTTTGGTGAAATATTACAACAAAGTACCTACTTAGTACTTACACTTGCAAAATGAAATACAATACAACTACAATAGTGAGCTCCGGCATAATGAAATTTTGCACTGCTAAACCGTGCAACCGATTGTTATTGTTAATGGACTATTTGTGCGTAAATAAATTAATTATATACAGCGGGTACCCGGCATGCGTTGCGAGGCCACTTTAACTTCGGGGTCAACTAAACCGTAATGGTTCCCTACCAAGTCCCGGGAAACAACATTATAAAATTATGCACTTTATAAAATTATATACAACGGGTACCCGGCATGCGTTGCAAGGCCGCTTTAACCTCGGGGTCAATAAAACTGTAATGTTTCCATCCGAAGTCCTGGGAAACTACATTATAATGCAAGCGCCTGCACTATATAACAGTATATACAACGGGTACCCGGCATGCGTTGCAAGGTCACTGTAACCTCGGGGTCAACTTAATTATAATGGTTCCATCCCAAGTACCGGGAAACTACATTATAATGCAAGCACCTGCACTATATAAAATTATATACAACGGGTACCCGGTATGCGTTGCAAGGTGACTTTAACCTAGGGGTCAACTTTACTGTAATGGTTTCATCCCGATTCCCGGGAAATAAAATTTTAATTCAAGCGCCTGCAATTTATAACATAATATACAACGGGTACACGGCATGCGTTGCAAGGTCACTGTAACCTCGGGGTCAACTTAACTGTAATGGTTCCATCCCAATTCCCGGGAAATAATATTTTAAAGCAAGTGCCTGCAATATATAACATGATATACAACGGTTACTCGGCATGCGTTGCAAGGTCACTGTAACCTCGGGATCAACTTAACTGTAATGGTTCCATTCCAATTCCTGGGAAATTACATTTTAATGCAAGCGCTGCACTACATAACATTATATATACCCGGCATGCGTTGCAAGGCCACTGTGAACTCAGGTTTCTTCATATATTTAATTTAACACACACTCCTCCTCGCTTCATCCACGTTCACACGTCAAATCGCATAGTGTCTTAACCCGTCAGTTGCTTCTGCAACGGGCAAAACCTAGTATATATAGTATTGTTTGGTTTTGGGAGAGGTCTTTTTCCGCGCACTTTTTGGTTGACGCAAAAACGACCAGTACGCCCTTTGCGTTTCACCCACCTCAAGGTTCACTTTCGGTTGAAGCAAATTGGGACTGAAAACTGTAAGCAAATTTTTTTCGACAAAATGAAATATATACAGGGATTTATTCTCCGATACGAATCGGCGGCGAAAACTAGAAGCTCTACTCGAATCACTCGATTCGGCTCGGTTGTATTTCCCGCCGACAGATAGCGTTTCAAAAAAAAAATGACAAAAAAAGACTTAGCATTTTCCTCAAAGGAAAATGCTAGGTCTATGGTCAAAATCTTAGATGTCAAATTTTTAGCCTAACAAAACGGAACTCTCGGCGGTTTCGGTCGTTGTTTTTCGGAAAACGACATTACCGCCGAAAAACCGATTCCGGGCTAGATGTTTTTTGAAAATACGATAGCCGGATAGATTCCGCAACTTTTAACACCAATAAAACATATGATTCTCATATAAAATATGTCAGGAGATGCAGACAAAACTCGAAATTTTCCGAAAAAAAATCATCAAAACACGCGCTCACAGATTCCATCGGAAGTTTAAATATTCCTGGCCAGTTCAAATTAACACGTTTTTCATTCGGGGTAGGTACCTACTTATTTCGGTAGTATTGCAAATATGATGAAAAAAGCTAAGATTGCCGGAATCTAAGGAAATGCGCAGGTACCTACCTGAATAGGTACCTACACAACGAATTAGGTTTTAATGCAATAAATACTAAGGTAAGGTTGTTTCGATGATACAGAATAATTGAACTTTTTTAAAGTTAATTTTCACGTTCTGTGATGGTTCTACTCAAATTCTATTGTTTTATCATTACAGACCAGTTACATCACAAAACTGAAATAATTACAGAACTCGAACGGAACTTTATAGAACTGAAAATTTACTAGAAAAATTTAAAGAATTGTCAATTTTTTTTATTAATTATTTTTTTTTATTTTTAAGTGTGTTCTATTTGAACATTGTTAAATAAAAAAAAAATATATATATATATACATTACGCGTGTTCTAGGTACGTACTTACTTGCGGGGACTTTTTTCATTTAAAAATCAAAACATGATATTGAATGAATTTATTTGTAGTGAAAATTATTTTATGCTCAACAGCATAATGGCGTCGTTTTGGTGAAATATTACAACAAAGTACCTACTTAGTACTTACACTTGCAAAATGAAATACAATACAACTACAATAGTGAGCTCCGGCATAATGAAATTTTGCACTGCTAAACCGTGCAACCGATTGTTATTGTTAATGGACTATTTGTGCGTAAATAAATTAATTATATACAGCGGGTACCCGGCATGCGTTGCGAGGCCACTTTAACTTCGGGGTCAACTAAACCGTAATGGTTCCCTACCAAGTCCCGGGAAACAACATTATAAAATTATGCACTTTATAAAATTATATACAACGGGTACCCGGCATGCGTTGCAAGGCCGCTTTAACCTCGGGGTCAATAAAACTGTAATGTTTCCATCCGAAGTCCTGGGAAACTACATTATAATGCAAGCGCCTGCACTATATAACAGTATATACAACGGGTACCCGGCATGCGTTGCAAGGTCACTGTAACCTCGGGGTCAACTTAATTATAATGGTTCCATCCCAAGTACCGGGAAACTACATTATAATGCAAGCACCTGCACTATATAAAATTATATACAACGGGTACCCGGTATGCGTTGCAAGGCGACTTTAACCTAGGGGTCAACTTAACTGTAATGGTTTCATCCCGATTCCCGGGAAATAAAATTTTAATGCAAGCGCCTGCAATTTATAACATAATATACAACGGGTACACGGCATGCGTTGCAAGGTCACTGTAACCTCGGGGTCAACTTAACTGTAATGGTTCCATCCCAATTCCCGGGAAATAATATTTTAAAGCAAGTGCCTGCAATATATAACATGATATACAACGGTTACTCGGCATGCGTTGCAAGGTCACTGTAACCTCGGGATCAACTTAACTGTAATGGTTCCATTCCAATTCCTGGGAAATTACATTGTAATGCAAGCGCTGCACTACATAACATTATATACAACGGGTACCCGGCATGCGTTGCAAGGCCACTGTGAACTCAGGTTTCTTCATATATTTAATTTAACACACACTCCTCCTCGCTTCATCCACGTTCACACGTCAAATCGCATAGTGTCTTAACCCGTCAGTTGCTTCTGCAACGGGCAAAACCTAGTATAATATTAATGCTTGGTTTTGGGAGAGGTCTTTTTCCGCGCACTTTTTGGTTGACGCAAAAACGACCAGTACGCCCTTTGCGTTTCACCCACCTCAAGGTTCACTTTCGGTTGAAGCAAATTGGGACTGAAAACTGTAAGCAAATTTTTTTCGACAAAATGAAATATATACAGGGATTTATTCTCCGATACGAATCGGCGGCGAAAACTAGAAGCTCTACTCGAATCACTCGATTCGGCTCGGTTGTATTTCCCGCCGACAGATAGCGTTTCAAAAAAAAAATGACAAAAAAAGACTTAGCATTTTCCTCAAAGGAAAATGCTAGGTCTATGGTCAAAATCTTAGATGTCAAATTTTTAGCCTAACAAAACGGAACTCTCGGCGGTTTCGGTCGTTGTTTTTCGGAAAACGACATTACCGCCGAAAAACCGATTCCGGGCTAGATGTTTTTTGAAAATACGATAGCCGGATAGATTCCGCAACTTTTAACACCAATAAAACATATGATTCTCATATAAAATACGTCAGGAGATGCTGACGAAACACGAAATTTTCCGAAAAAAAATCATCAAAACACGTGCTCACAGATTCCATCGGAAGTTTAATTATTGCTGGCCAGTTCAAATTAACACGTTTTTCATTCGGGGTAGGTACCTATTTACTTCGGTAGTATTGCAAATATGATGAAAAAAGCAAGGATTGCCGGAATCTAAGGAAATGCGCAGGTACCTACCTGAACGGGTACCTACACAACGAATTAGGTTTTAATGCAATAAATACTAAGGTAAGGTTGTTTCGATGATACTAAATAATTCAAATTTTTTTTTTAAAGTTAATTTTCACGTTCTGTGTTGGTTCTACTCAAGTTCTGTTTTTTCTCAATAAAGGCCAGTTACATCACAAAACTGAAATAATTACGGAACTTTCTAGAACTGAAAATTGACAAGAAAAATTTGTAAAATTGTCAATTATTTTTTTTAAACAACCCAGCCTTATTATTTTTATGTTATGTTATTTTTAAATGTGCAGATTATTTATGAATAAAGCGCGGTTCTATTTGGATATTGTGAAATAACAAAAATATATATATTACGCTGTTCTAGGTAGGTACTTTCTTGCAGGGACTTTTATCCTTTAAAAATAAAACATGATATTGAATAAAATTATTTGTGCTGAAAAGAAGTTTTTATAAAATTATTTTATGCTCAACAACATAATGGCGTCGTTTTGGTGAAATATTACAACAAAGTACCTACTTAGTACTTACAATACAACTACAAATAGTGAGCTCTGGTATCATGAAATTATGCATTGCTAAACCGTTCATCCGATTGCGACGAAATTTTGGGGGAGCGGTCGACTACCTGTTCCCTTTGTAGGCGCTCATTCCTCGCTTCATCCGCATTCAGACATCGTTTTTTTCGAAGGAGAGAAGAGTTCTGGGAAGGAAAAGGGTTTAAGGGGTGGGTAGGAATCTGGGCTTCAGTGTGTCCTGATCATCAGACCTAGACACACCTCATCCCATGAACCCGGGCACCCCTGCTAAATCACTAAGCGTAGCGAATCACCTAGGGTGACCTATGGCAGAGGTGTTGGTTAAAAAAGAGGGGGGATGAAAACCAGGGAGGGGGGAGGGTAACCTGGGAAGGGGGAGGGGAACCCGGGAGGGGGTTTTGCGGGATGAAGGAAGGGGGGGGGGGGAGTAGAGTACGCTATGAAAGAATATTTTTTCTGTTCTTTTTTTAATCGAATAAAACGAAATTTTAAAAGGATAAATGCCAGGAGTGCAGAACTAAGAAAGGGAAAATATATAAAGAACATGTTTTTTTTCAATTATTTCTGGCTTTTTGGGAAAGGTGAATTTATATGCATTTAATTTTTTTTTTACATGAGCTCCGCACAGGGGGCCGTGGGGAAAATAATTTCCCTCAGGTCCTATGTCATCTTTGGGGATGCTGTGTGGATGATTTTTTTTAGGAAAGGAAGGAGATGAGAGTTTTGGAAAGGAAAAGGGTTTAAGGGGTGGGTAGGAATCTGGGGTTCAGTGTGTCCTGGGCATCCGCCTCCAAGACCTAGGCAGACCTCACCCCATAAACCCGGGCACCCCTACTAAATCACCAAACGTAGCGAACCACTTGAGGTGACCTATGGCAGAGGTGTTGGTTATCCAATAAAGGTCAACTTTGGGGATTTGTATTTCTACATGACACTATATACAACGGGTACCCGGCATGCGTTGCAACAACATTGTAACCTCGGGGTCAACTTAAATGTAATGGTTCCATTCCAAGTTCCGGGAAACTACATTATAATTCAAGCGACTTGCAAACGCATGCAATGTATTATAACATTATATACAACGGGTACCCGGCATGCGTTGCAACATCACTGTAATCTCGGGGTCAACTTAACTGTAATGGTTCCATTCCAAGTTCCGGGAAACTACATTATAATGCAAGCGCCTTGCAAACGCCTGCTTTATATTATAACATTATATACAAAGGGTACCCGGCATGCGTTGCAAGATCGCTGTAACCTCGGGGTCAACTTAACTGTAATGGTTCCATTCTAAGTTCCGAGAAACTACATTATAATACAAGCGACTTGCAAACGCCTGTTTCATATTATAACATTATATACAAAGGGTTCCCGGCATGCGTTGCAACATCACTGTAACCTCGGGATCAACTTAACTGTATTCCATTCCAAGTTCAGGGAAACTACATTATTATGCAAGCGCCTTGCAAATACCTGCACTATATTATAACATTATATACAACGGGTACCCGGCATGCGTTGCAAAGTCACTGTAACCTCAGGTTTCTTCATATAACTAATTTAACACACACTCCTCCTCGCTTCATCCACATTCACACGCAAATCGCAAAGTGTTTTAACCCGTCAGTTGCTTCTGCAACGGGCAAAACCTAGTATATATATTAATGTTTGGTTTGGGAGAGCTCTTTTTCCGCGCACTTTTTCGTTGACGCAAAAACGACCAGTACGCCCTTTGCGTTTCACCCACCTCAAGGTTCACTTTCGGTTAAAGCAAATTCAGTGCACCCTCAGTACTTTGATTTTGCGAGGTCAGTTTTTTTCGACAAAATTAGCGCCTTATTCACAGAAAAACTGACGCGAATCAACGGCGAAAACTAGAACCAATAGTAAAATTACACTCAATTCGGCCAGGTTACATTTCCCGCCGACAGGTTCGCGTTTCCTAAAAAATGATGTCATTTTGGCCATCAGTTTCGATGCAAATGAAAATGCTAGGAATATTGAGTCAGGTCAGGGATCTCAGACGTCAAATTTTTAGCCTAACAAAGCAGACTTTTCACGGTTTTCGGTAGTGGTTTTACGGTACGCGGCATTGCGGCCCCAAAACCGATCCCGGCTCGAATGTTTTTCAAAAATCTAACGCAGTAGAGAATTACGCAACTTTAAATACCAAAATTACACGCCCATCCCATATAAAATAGTTCAGGAGATGCTGACAAAGTTCGACATTTTCCGAAAAAAAATCACCAAAACACGTGCTTACAGATTCCATTGGAAGTTTAATTTTTGCTGGCCAGTTCAAATTAACACGCTATTCATTCGGGGTAGGTACCTACTTATTTCGGTAGTATTGCAAATATGATGAAAAAAGCAAAGATTGCAGGAATTGAAGGAAATGCGCAGGTACCTACCTGAATGGGTACCTACACAACGAATTAGGTTTTAATGCAATAAATACTACGGTAAGGTTGTTTCGATGATACAGAATAATTGAACTTTTTTTAAGTTAATTTTCACGTTCTGTGATGGTTCTACTCAAATTCTATTGTTTTATCATTACAGACCAGTTACATCACAAAACTGAAATAATTACAGAACTCGAACGGAACTTTATAGAACTGAAAATTTACTAGAAAAATTTAAAGAATTGTCAACTTTTTTTTATTAATTATTTTTTTTATTTTTAAGTGTGTTCTATTTGGACATTGTTAAATAAAAAAAATAATTACGCGTGTTTTAGGTAGGTACTTACTTCCAGGGACTTTTTTCATTTAAAAATCAAAACATGATATTGAATGAATTTATTTATAGTGAAAATTATTTTATGCTCAACAGCATAATGGCGTCGTTTTGGTGAAATATTACAACAAAGTACCTACTTAGTACTTACACTTGCAAAATGAAATACAATACAACTACAATAGTGAGCTCCGGCATAATGAAATTTTGCACTGCTAAACCGTGCAACCGATTGTTATTGTTAATGGACTATTTGTGCGTAAATAAATTAATTATATACAGCGGGTACCCGGCATGCGTTGCGAGGCCACTTTAACTTCGGGGTCAACTAAACCGTAATGGTTCCCTACCAAGTCCCGGGAAACAACATTATAAAATTATGCACTTTATAAAATTATATACAACGGGTACCCGGCATGCGTTGCAAGGCCGCTTTAACCTCGGGGTCAATAAAACTGTAATGTTTCCATCCGAAGTCCTGGGAAACTACATTATAATGCAAGCGCCTGCACTATATAACAGTATATACAACGGGTACCCGGCATGCGTTGCAAGGTCACTGTAACCTCGGGGTCAACTAAACTCTAATGGTTCCATCCCAAGTCCCCGGAAACTACATTATAATGCAAGCGCCTGCACTATATAACATTATATACAACGGGTACCCGGCATGCGTTGCAAGGTCACTGTAACCTAGGGGTCAACTTTACTGTAATGGTTTCATCCCGATTCCCGGGAAATAAAATTTTAATGCAAGCGCCTGCAATTTATAACATAATATACAACGGGTACACGGCATGCGTTGCAAGGTCACTGTAACCTCGGGGTCAACTTAACTGTAATGGTTCCATCCCAATTCCCGGGAAATAACATTTTAAAGCAAGCGCCTGCACTATATAACATTATATACAACGGGTACCCGGTATGCGTTGCAAGGTCACTGTAACCTAGGGGTCAACTTTACTGTAATGGTTTCATCCCGATTCCCGGGAAATAAAATTTTAATGCAAGCGCCTGCAATTTATAACATAATATACAACGGTTACTCGGCATGCGTTGCAAGGTCACTGTAACCTCGGGGTCAACTTAACTGTAATGGTTCCATTCCAATTCCTGGGAAATTACATTTTAATGCAAGCGCTGCACTACATAACATTATATACAACGGGTACCCGGCATGCGTTGCAAGGTCACTGTAACCTCAGGTTTCTTCATATATTTAATTTAACACACACTCTTCCTCGCTTCATCCACGTTCACACGTCAAATCGCATAGTGTTTAAACCCGTCAGTTGCTTCTGCAACGGGCAAAACCTAGTATATATAGTATTGTTCACTTTGGGAAAGCTCTTTTTCCGCGCACTTTTTTGTTGACGCAAAAACGACCAGTACGCCCTTTGCGTTTCACCCATCTCAAGGTTCACTTTCGGTCGAAGCAAATTCAGACATGGAAGCTGGGAGTTTTTTTTTTTCGACAAAAAAAATATATACAGGGATTTATTCTCCGATACGAATCGGCGTCGAAAACTAGAAGCTCTACACGAATCACTCGATTATATTTCCCGCCGACAGACGGCGTTTGAAAAAAAAAAATGACGAAAAAACCCGCTAATTTCACAAAGGAAAATGCTATATAGGACTATTGACATAGGTCAGGATCTCAGATGTCAAATTTTTAGCCTAACAAAACGGAACTCTCGGCGGTTTCGGTCGTTGTTTTTCGGAAAACGACATTACCGCCGAAAAACCGAGTCCGGGCTAGATGTTTTTTGAAAATACGATAGCCGGATAGATTCCGCAACTTTTAACACCAATAAAACATATGATTCTCATATAAAATACGTAAGGAGATGCTGACAAAACTCGAAATTTTCCGAAAAAAAATCATCAAAATACGCGCTCACAGATTCCATCGGAAGTTTAAATATTTGCTGGCCAGTTCAAATTAACACGTTTTTCATTCGGGGTAGGTACCTACTTATTTCGGTAGTATTGCAAATATGATGAAAAAAGCTAAGATTGCCGGAATCTAAGGAAATGCGCAGGTACCTACCTGAATGGGTACCTACACAACGAATTAGGTTTTAATGCAATAAATACTAAGGTAAGGTTGTTTCGATGATACAGAATAATTGAACTTTTTTAAGTTAATTTTCACGTTCTGTGATGGTTCTACTCAAATTCTATTGTTTTATCATTACAGACCAGTTACATCACAAAACTGAAATAATTACAGAACTCGAACGGAACTTTATACAACTGAAAATTTACTAGAAAAATTTAAAGAATTGTCAATTTTTTTTATTTATTATTTTTTTTATTTTTAAGTGTGTTCTATTTGAACATTGTATATATATATACATTACGCGTGTTCTAGGTAGGTACTTACTTGCGGGGACTTTTTTCATTTAAAAATCAAAACATGATATTGAATGAATTTATTTGTAGTGAAAATTATTTTATGCTCAACAGCATAATGGCGTCGTTTTGGTGAAATATTACAACAAAGTACCTACTTAGTACTTACACTTGCAAAATGAAATACAATACAACTACAATAGTGAGCTCCGGCATAATGAAATTTTGCACTGCTAAACTGCGATACCCGGCATGCGTTGCGAGGCCACTTTAACTTCGGGGTCAACTAAACCGTAATGGTTCCCTACCAAGTCCCGGAAAACAACATTATAAAATTATGCACTTTATAAAATTGTATACAACGGGTACCCGGCATGCGTTGCAAGGCCGCTTTAACCTCGGGGTCAATAAAACTGTAATGTTTCCATCCGAAGTCCTGGGAAACTACATTATAATGCAAGCGCCTGCACTATGTAACATTATATACTACGGGTACCCGGCATGCGTTGCAAGGCCACTTTAACCTCAGGGTCAACTAAACTGTAATGGTTCCATCCCAAGTCCCCGGAAACTACATTATAATGCAAGCGCCTGCACTATATAACATTATATACAACGGGTACCCGGCATGCGTTGCAAGGTCACTGTAACCTCGGGGTCAACTTAACTGTAATGGTTCCATCCCAATTCCCGGGAAATAACATTTTAAAGCAAGTGCCTGCAATATATACCATGATATACAACGGTTACTCGGCATGCGTTGCAAGGTCACTGTAACCTCGGGGTCAACTTTACTGTAATGGTTCCATTCCAATTCCTGGGAAATTACATTTTAATGCAAGCGCTGCACTACATAACATTATATACAACGGGTACCCGGCATGCGTTGCAAGGTCACTGTAACCTCAGGTTTCTTCATATATTTTATTTAACATACACTCCTCCTCGCTTCATCCACGTTCACACGTCAAATCGCATAGTGTTTTAACCCGTCAGTTGCTTCTGCAACGGGCAAAACCTAGTATATAGTATTGTTTGGTTTTTTTTGCTCACTTTTTTGCTCACTTTTTTTGCTCACTTTTTTTGCTCACTTTTATTTTGACGCAAAAACCACCAGTATGCCCTTTACGTTTCACCCACCTTAAGGTTCACTTTCGGTTGAAGGAAATTCAGACAAGGAAGCTGGTAGTATTTTTTTTTCGACAAAATAAAATATATATGCAGGGATTTATTCTCCGATACGAATCAGCGGCGAAAACTAGAAGCTCTACTCGAATCACTCGATTCGGCTCGGTTATACTTCCCGTCGACAGGTGCGCATAAAAAACGATAGATGTCTTTTCGACCATCAGTTTCAGTAAATAAAATGTTAGGAGGTATCTATCTCTATTCAAATGGCTGCGAAAGTTGAGAAAGATATATTGTCAATTTCCCATATAAAACTGATTTTTGCTAGGATTTTTTTTTTTGCTAGAAATTTTTTCTAATAAATTAAACGGCATTCTTGAAAAGAGCTTGGAAAAATTGACATTTTAATGGCCCTTTGCGGGGTGGTGGATTACAGCATGAAAAAACATTTTGCAAGAGATATTTTCAAATAATCATAAAATATACAAGTTTTAGAAACTTTTAATATAAAAACATGTATAGCTTTCCATTTAAAATATTTCACAATGTCGCGTCAAACTTTGCAATTTTATTTGACATTTGCGAAAAATTCAATGACATCGATAATGCACATGGTTTTCAGCCTGTTAAATCGGTAAATATTTTAAATGTTTATTTAATTTTCCTCAACCTTGCAATACTGAACATGGAACACTATCCAAAACCACCGCAAGTTTTCAGCGAGGACCTGACAGCATTAGCTGACGTAATTTGTATGTAAAATGTTCTAAAACGGGCGCAGGTGTTCGATTTTCAGGCTGTGCTTGAGGTGGTTACGACAAAGTTTAATGGTAGTCTTGCCATATAGATAAAATGTTATTTTAGAATATTTTGATGAACTAGGTAGGTACCCTGAAAATTACATAAACGGATAAATTATCCACGGGTATCATCAATAAATTGTAGCTCACGAACGACTGGACCAAATTGCAAAATTCTTTTTGAGTTGGTTTCGTCATTGTTCGGACAAGCTTTGTATAAAACTACTGATGAGGTCTGGAATTAGAAAATTTGTTTAAAATGAATCGCCGAAATCTATATATGCATGCGCATAGCTTCCGAGCGAATGCACCAAATTGAATAATTCTTTCTTTGTTGTAATTTTTATTATTAGGGCAAGATCTGAATAAAATTACTGGTGAGCTCTGGCATAACGAAATTTGTTTAAAAATGATTCGCCGAAATGTAAGTACGCTCATAACTTCAGAACGACTGCACGTAATTGAATAATTCTTTTTTTGTTGCGTTCCTTATTGTTAGGACAAAGTTTGTATAAATCTACTGGTGAGCTCTGGCATCATGAAATTTGCATACAAATGAATCGCGGAAATGAATGTACTTCGCATAACTTCCGAAAGACTGCACCAAATTGAATAATTCTTTTTTTGTTGTCTTCGACACTGTTAAGACAAAATTTTGTATAAAACTGCTGGTGAGCTCTGGCATTATCAAATTTTCATAAAAATGAATCGTCGAAATGTATGTACGCGTATAACTTCCGAAAGACTGCACCAAATTGAATAATTCTTTTTTTGTAATGTTTGTTTATTGGCTGGTGAGCTTTGGCATTACGAAAGTTGCGTAAAAAAATTTCAATAGGCGGCACGTGAGCTGTTTGAAAACTAAATGTAACGGCAATGAAATAATGAAGCTTAGAAGAGGGGGAAGAAAACCAGGGAGGGGGGAGGGTTAGCTGGTAAGGGGGAGGGGATCTCGGGAGGGGGGTTTGCGGGATGGGAGAAGGGGGGGGGGGGATGGGAGTAGAGTACGCTATGAAAGAATATTTTATGTTTTTGTTTTACTCGAATAAAACTAAATTTTAGTTTATAAAAAAATTCTGAATAATACATTTTTGTAGCGCCGTTTTGGGAAAAATTACTACATGTCTATTTAGTACCAATAATACCAGTAATAAACCTTAGTTGTTGATTCTAAAAAAATGTGACGAATACATTTTTATAGCGTTTCTGTAAATCCTTTACTCAGATAAAACACAGTTTCACTTTCTAAAAAATGCTGAATAGCACATTTTTGTTTATTGGATGGTGAGCTCTGGTATTATGAAATTTGCATAAAAATATTTTAATACGTGGGACGCGAGCTGTTTGAAAACTAAATGTACCAAGAATGAATTAATGAAGTGCGGGAGGGGGGGGAGGAAAACCAGGGAGGGGGAGGTTAACCTGGGAAGGGGGAAGGGAACTCGGGAGGGGGTTTTGCGGGATGGAGGAAGGGGGGGGGGGGGGTAGAGTACGCTATGAAAGAATATTTTTTTGGTTCTTTTTTTACTCGAATAAAACAAAATTTTAAAAGGATACATACCAGGAGTGCAGAACTAAGCAAGGGAAAATATATTAAGAAAATGTTTTTTTTTTTTCAATTATTTCTGGCTTTTTGGGAAAGGTGAATTTATTTGCATTTAATTTTTTTTTATTTAACATGAGCTCCACACAGGAGACCCTGAGGAAAATAATTTCCCTCAGGGTCATGTCATCTTTGGAGATGCTGGGTGGAGGGTTTTTTAAGGCAAAGAAGGAGATGAGAGTTCTGGGAAGGAAAAGGATTTAAGGAGTGGGTATGGGTCTGCGGTTCAGTGTGTCCTGGTCATCCGCATCCAAGACCTGGACAAACCTCACCCCATGAACCCGGGCACCCCTACTAAATCACCAAACGTAGCGAACCACTTGGAGTGACCTACGGCATAGGTGTTGGTTATCCAATAAAGGTCAATTTTGGGGATTTGTATTTCTAAATAACATTTTATACAACGGGTACCCGGCATGCGTTGCAAAATCACTGTAACCTCGGTGTCAACTTAACTGTAATGGTTTCATTCCAAGTTCCGGGAAACTACATTATAATACAAGCGCCTTGCAATCGCATGCCCTGTATTATAACATAATATACAAAGGGTACCCGGCATGCGTTGCAAGGTCACTGCAACCTCAGGTAGAACTCAGGATGAAATTATGCATTGCTTAAATAATTTCTTTTATATTAGCTCCGCACAGGAGGCACTGATGAAAACAATTTCCCTAGGGGCCTATGTCATCTTTGAGGATGCTGTGTGGAGGGTTTTTTAAGGGAAAGGACGGAGAAAAAGATATGAATTTAATTTTTTTTTTTACATGAGCTCCACACAGAAGGCCGTGGGGAAAATAATTTCCCTCAGGTCCTATGTCATCTTTGGGGATGCTGTGTGGAGGATTTTTTTTAGAAAAGGAAAAGGCTTTTTGGGAAAGGTGAATTTATTTGCATTTAATTATTTTTTTATATGAGCTCCACACAGGAGACCCTGAGGAAAATAATTTCTCTCAGGGTCATGTCATCTTTGGAGATGCTGGGTGGAGGGTTTTTTAAGGCAAAGAAGGAGATGAGAGTTCTGGGAAGGAAAAGGGTTTAAGGGGTGGATAGGGGTCTGGGGTTCAGTGTCCTGGTCATCCGCATCCAAGACCTGGACAAACCTCACCCCATGAACCCGGGCACCCCTACTAAATCACCAAACGTAGCGAACCACTTGGAGTGACCTACGGCATAGGTGTTGGTTATCCAATAAAGGTCAATTTTGGGGATTTGTATTTCTAAATAACATTTTATACAACGGGTACCCGGCATGCGTTGCAAAATCACTGTAACCTCGGTGTCAACTTAACTGTAATGGTGTCATTCCAAGTTCCGGGAAACTACATTATAATACAAGCGCCTTGCAAACGCATGCCCTGTATTATAACATAATATACAAAGGGTACCCGGCATGCGTTGCAAGGTCACTGCAACCTCAGGTAGAACTCAGGATGAAATTATGCATTGCTAAAATATTTTTTTTACATTAGCTCCACACAGGAGGCACTGATGAAAACAATTTCCCTAGGGGCCTATGTCATCTTTGAGGATGCTGTGTGGAGGGTTTTTTAAGGGAAAGGACGGAGAAAAAGATATGAATTTAATTTTTTTTTTTACATGAGCTCCACACAGAAGGCCGTGGGGAAAATAATTTCCCTCAGGTCCTATGTCATCTTTGGGGATGCTGTGTGGAGGATTTTTTTTAGAAAAGGAAAAGGCTTTTTGGGAAAGGTGAATTTATTTGCATTTAATTATTTTTTTATATGAGCTCCACACAGGAGACCCTGAGGAAAATAATTTCTCTCAGGGTCATGTCATCTTTGGAGATGCTGGGTGGAGGGTTTTTTAAGGCAAAGAAGGAGATGAGAGTTCTGGGAAGGAAAAGGGTTTAAGGGGTGGATAGGGGTCTGGGGTTCAGTGTCCTGGTCATCCGCATCCAAGACCTGGACAAACCTCACCCCATGAACCCGGGCACCCCTACTAAATCACCAAACGTAGCGAACCACTTGGAGTGACCTACGGCATAGGTGTTGGTTATCCAATAAAGGTCAATTTTGGGGATTTGTATTTCTAAATAACATTTTATACAACGGGTACCCGGCATGCGTTGCAAAATCACTGTAACCTCGGTGTCAACTTAACTGTAATGGTGTCATTCCAAGTTCCGGGAAACTACATTATAATACAAGCGCCTTGCAAACGCATGCCCTGTATTATAACATAATATACAAAGGGTACCCGGCATGCGTTGCAAGGTCACTGCAACCTCAGGTAGAACTCAGGATGAAATTATGCATTGCTAAAATATTTTTTTTACATTAGCTCCACACAGGAGGCACTGATGAAAACAATTTCCCTAGGGGCCTATGTCATCTTTGAGGATGCTGTGTGGAGGGTTTTTTAAGGGAAAGGACGGAGAAAAAGATATGCATTTAATTATTTTTTTTACATGAGCTCCACACAGGAGGCCGTGGGGAAAATAATTTCCCTCAGGTCCTATGTCATCTTTGGGGATGCTGTGTGGAGGATTTTTTTTAGAAAAGGAAGGAGATGAGAGTTCTGGGAAGGAAAAGGGTTTAAGGGGTGGGTAGGAATCTGGGGTTCAGTGTGTCCTGGGCATCCGCCTCCAAGAATTAGGCAGACCTCACCGCATGAACCCGGGCACCCCTACTAAATCACCAAACGTAGCGAACCACTTGAGGTGACCTATGGCAGAGGTGTTGGTTATCCAATAGTAGACAACTTTGGGGAGTTGTATTTCTACATTACATTATATACAACGGGTACCCGGCATGCGTTGCAAGGTCACTGTTACCTCAGGTTTCTTCATATATTTAATTTAACACACACTCCTCCTCGCTTCATCCACGTTCACACGTCAAATCACATAGTGTTTTAACCCGTTAGTTGCTTCTGCAACGGGCCCCGCTAGTATATATATTAATGTTTGGTTTGGGAAAGCTCTTTTTCCGCGCACTTTTTCGTTGACGCAAAAACGACCAGTACGCCCTTTACGTTTCACCCACCTCAAGGTTCACTTTCGGTTAAAGCAAATTCAGTGCACCCTCAGTACTTTGATTTTGCGAGGTCAGTTTTTTTCGACAAAATTAGCGCCTTATTTACAGAAAAACTGACGCGAATCAACGGCGAAAACTAGAACTAATAGTAAAATTACACTCAATTCGGCCAGGTTACATTTCCCGCCGACAGGTTCGCGTTTCCAAAAAAAAGATGTCATTTTGGCCATCAGTTTCAATGCAAATGAAAATGCCAGGAATGTTGAGTCAGGTCAGGGTTCTCAGACGTCAAATTTTTAGCCTAATAAAACAGACTTTTCACAGTTTTCGGTAGTGGTTTTACGGTACGCGGCATTGTGGCCCCAAAACCGATCCCGGCTTGGATGTTTTTCAAAAATCTAACGCAGTAGAGAATTCCGCAACTTTAAATGCCAAAATTACATGCCCATCCCATATAAAATAGTTCAGGAGATGCTGACAAAATTCGACATTTTCCGAAAGAAAATCACCAAAACACGTGCTTACAGATTCGATCGGAAGTTTAATTTTTGCTGGCCAGTTCAAATTAACACGCTATTCATTCGGGGTAGGTACCTACTTATTTCGGTAGTATTGCAAATATGATGAAAAAAGCTAAGATTGCCGGAATCTAGGGAAATGCGCAGGTACCTACCTGAATGGGTACCTACACAACGAATTAGGTTTTAATGCAATAAATACTACGGTAAGGTTGTTTCGATGATACAGAATAATTGAACTTTTTTTAAGTTAATTTTCACGTTCTGTGATGGTTCTACTCAAATTCTATTGTTTTATCATTACAGACCAGTTACATCACAAAACTGAAATAATTACAGAACTCGAACGGAACTTTATAGAACTGAAAATTTAAAGAATTGTCAACTTTTTTTATTAATTATTTTTTTTTTTTTAAGTGTGTTCTATTTGGACATTGTTAAATAAAAAAAATAATTACGCGTGTTCTAGGTAGGTACTTACTTGCAGGGACTTTTTTCATTTAAAAATCAAAACATGATATTGAATGAATTTATTTATAGTGAAAATTATTTTATGCTCAACAGCATAATGGCGTCGTTTTGGTGAAATATTACAACAAAGTACCTACATAGTACTTACACTTGCAAAATGAAATACAATACAACTACAATAGTGAGCTCCGGCATAATGAAATTTTGCACTGCTAAACCGTGCAACCGATTGTTATTGTTAATGGACTATTTGTGCGTAAATAAATTAATTATATACAGCGGGTACCCGGCATGCGTTGCGAGGCCACTTTAACTTCGGGGTCAACTAAACCGTAATGGTTCCCTACCAAGTCCCGGGAAACAACATAATAAAATTATGCACTTTATAAAATTATATACAACGGGTACCCGGCATGCGTTGCGAGGCCACTTTAACTTCGGGGTCAACTAAACCGTAATGGTTCCCTACCAAGTCCCGGGAAACAACATTATAAAATTATGCACTTTATAAAATTATATACAACGGGTACCCGGCATGCGTTGCAAGGCCGCTTTAACCTCGGGGTCAATAAAACTGTAATGTTTCCATCCGAAGTCCTGGGAAACTACATTATAATGCAAGCGCCTGTACTATGTAACATTATATACTACGGGTACCCGGCATGCGTTGCAACTGCACTTTAACCTCAGGGTCAACTAAACTGTAATGGTTCCATCCCAAGTCCCCGGAAACTACATTATAATGCAAGCGCCTGCACTATATAACATTATATACAACGGGTACCCGGCATGCGTTGCAAGGTCACTGTAACCTCGGGGTCAACTTAATTATAATGGTTCCATCCCAAGTCCCGGGAAACTACATTATAATGCAAGCGCCTGCACTATATAAAATTATATACAACGGGTACCCGGCGTGCGTTGCAAGGGCACTTTAACCTTGGGGTCAATAAAACTGTAATGTTTCCGTCCCAAGTCCCGGGAAACTGCATTATAATGCAAGCGCCTGCACTATTTAACATTATATATAACGGGTATCTGGCATAAGTAAGTGAAGTTTTACTTCAGTCGTGTGGTCTAAAGCACACTTTTTTTAATTTATTTTCACGTTCTGTGTTATTTTGTCTTCGATCGCGATGAAACTTTGGGGATTTCATGTGCGCATCGCCTCAATTCTTTCTGTATAAAATAGTGAGCTCTGGCATCATGAAATTATGCATTGTTAAACCGTTCATCCGATTGCGATGAAACTTTGGGGATTTGATTGCTGCATCCCTTCGATTCTTTCTGTATAAAATAGTGAGCTTGGGCATCATAAGATTATGCATTGCTAAACCGTTCATCCGATTGCGTTTGGGGATTTGATGTGCGCAGGCCGGCAATGGTTTTTGTGTACAACAGTGAGCTCTGGTATCATGAAATTACGCATTGCTAAACCAATTAACCGATTGCAATGAAAATTTGATATTTAACCGATTTATATTTAATTTAACACACACTCCTCCTCGCTTCATCCACGTTCACACGTCAAATCGCATAGTGTTTAAACCCGTTTATTGCTTTTGCAATGGGCCCAGCTAGTATATATATTAATGTTTGGTTTGGGAAAGCTCTTTTTCCGCGCACTTTTTCGTTGACGCAAAAACGACCAGTACGCCCTTTACGTTTCACCCACCTCAAGGTTCACTTTCGGTTCAAGCAAATTCAGTGCACCCTCAGTACTTTGATTTTGCGGAGTTTATTTTTGTCGACAAAATTAGCGCCTTATTCACAGAAAAACTAACGCGAATCAACGGCGAAAACTAGAACCAATAGTAAAATCACACTCAATTCGGCCAGGTTACATTTCCCGCCGACAGGTTCGCGTTTCCAAAAAAAAAGATGTCATTTTGGCCATCAGTTTCAATGCAAATGAAAATGCTAGGAATGTTGAGTCAGGTCAGGGTTCTCAGACGTCAAATTTTTAGCCTAACAAAACAGACTTTTCACGGTTTTCGGTAGTGGTTTTACGGTACGCGGCATTGCGGCCCCAAAATCGATCCCGGCCTGGATGTTTTTCAAAAATCTAATACAGTAGAGAATTCCGCAACTTTTAAAACCAAAATTGTATGCCCATCCCATATAAAATAGTTCAGGAGATGCTGACAAAATTCGACATTTTCCGAAAAAAAATCATCAAAACACGCGCTTACAGATTCCATCGGAAGTTAAAATTTTGCTAGCCAGTTCAAATTAACACGTTATTCATTCGGGGTAGGTACCTACTTATTTCGGTAGTATTGCAAATATGATGAAAAAAGCAAAGAGAAGAAAATGCGCAGGTACCTACCCGAATACGTAGATACACAATTAATTAGGTTTTAATGCAATGGTAAGGTTGTTTCGATGATACTGAATAATTCAACTTTTTTTAAAGTTAATTTTCACGTTCTTTATTGGTTCTACTCAAGTTCTGTTATTTTATCATTAAAGGTCAGTTACATTGCAAAACTAAAATAATTACAGAACTCGAACGGAACTATCTAGAACTGAAAATTTACTAGAAAAATTTAAAGAATTGTCAATATTTTTTATTAATTATTATTATTTTATTTTTAAGTGTGTTCTATTTAAACATTGTTAAATAAAAAAAAATAATAAAATATATATATATATATACATTACGCGTGTTCTAGGTAGGTACTTACTTGCGGGGACTTTTTTCATTTAAAAATCAAAACATGATATTGAATGAATTTATTTGTAGTGAAAATTATTTTATGCTCAACAGCATAATGGCGTCGTTTTGGTGAAATATTACAACAAAGTACCTACTTAGTACTTACACTTGCAAAATGAAATACAATACAACTACAATAGTGAGCTCCGGCATAATGAAATTTTGCACTGCTAAACCGTGCAACCGATTGTTATTGTTAATGGACTATTTGTGCGTAAATAAATTAATTATATACAGCGGGTACCCGGCATGCGTTGCGAGGCCACTTTATCTTCGGGGTCAACTAAACCGTAATGGCTCCCTACTAAGTCCCGGGAAACAACATTATAAAATTATGCACTTTATAAAATTATATACAACGGGTACCCGGCATGCGTTGCAAGGCCGCTTTAACCTCGGGGTCAATAAAACTGTAATGTTTCCATCCGAAGTCCTGGGAAACTACATTATAATGCAAGCGCCTGCACTTTATAACAGTATATACAACGGGTACCCGGCATGCGTTGCAAGGTCACTGTAACCTCGGGGTCAACTTAATTATAATGGTTCCATCCCAAGTACCGGGAAACTACATTATAATGCAAGCACCTGCACTATATAAAATTATATACAACGGGTACCCGGTATGCGTTGCAAGGCGACTTTAACCTAGGGGTCAACTTTACTGTAATGGTTTCATCCCGATTCCCGGGAAATAAAATTTTAATGCAAGCGCCTGCAATTTATAACATAATATACAACGGGTACACGGCATGCGTTGCAAGGTCACTGTAACCTCGGGGTCAACTTAACTGTAATGGTTCCATCCCAATTCCCGGGAAATAATATTTTAAAGCAAGTGCCTGCAATATATAACATGATATACAACGGTTACTCGGCATGCGTTGCAAGGTCACTGTAACCTCGGGATCAACTTAACTATAATGGTTCCATTCCAATTCCTGGGAAATTACATTTTAATGCAAGCGCTGCACTACATAACATTATATACAACGGGTACCCGGCATGCGTTGCAAGGCCACTGTGAACTCAGGTTTCTTCATATATTTAATTTAACACACACTCCTCCTCGCTTCATCCACGTTCACACGTCAAATCGCATAGTGTCTTAACCCGTCAGTTGCTTCTGCAACGGGCAAAACCTAGTATATATATTAATGTTCACTTTGGGAAAGCTCTTTTTCCGCGCACTTTTTTGTTGACGCAAAAACGACCAGTACGCCCTTTACGTTTCACCCACCTCAAGGTTCACTTTCGGTTCAAGCAAATTCAGTGCACCCTCAGTACTTTGATTTTGCGGAGTTTATTTTTGTCGACAAAATTAGCGCCTTATTCACAGAAAAACTAACGCGAATCAACGGCGAAAACTAGAACCAATAGTAAAATCACACTCAATTCGGCCAGGTTACATTTCCCGCCGACAGGTTCGCGTTTCCAAAAAAAAAGATGTCATTTTGGCCATCAGTTTCAATGCAAATGAAAATGCTAGGAATATTGAGTCAGGTCAGGGATCTCAGACGTCAAATTTTTAGCCTAACAAAACAGACTTTTCACAGTTTTCGGTAGTGGTTTTACGGTACGCGGCATTGTGGCCCCAAAACCGATCCCGGCTTGGATGTTTTTCAAAAATCTAACGCAGTAGAGAATTCCGCAACTTTTAACACCGATATAACATGCCCATACCATGTAAAAAACTTCAGGAAAAGCTACCAAAATCCGAACTTTTCCAAAAAAAAATCACCAAAACACGTGCTTAGAGATTCCATCGGAAGTTTAAATATTCCTGGCCAGTTCAAATTAACACGTTATTTATTCCGGGTAGGTACCTACTTATTTCGGTAGTATTGCAAATATGAAACGCGCAGGTACCTACCCGAATACGTAGATACACAATTGATTAGGTTTTAATGCAATACTAAGTAAGGTAAGGTTGTTTCGATGATACTAAATAATTCAATTTTTTTTAAAGTTAATTTTCACGTTCGGTGTTGGTTCTATTCAAGTTCTATTTTGTATCATTATAGGCCAGTCGCATCACACAACTGAAATAATTACAGAACTTTCTAGAACTGAAAATTGACAAGAAAAATTTGTAAAATTGTCAATTCTTTTTTTTAAACAACCCAGCCTTATTATTTTTATGTTATTTATTTTTAAATGTGTAGATTATTTATGAATTGTGAAATAACAAAAAATATATATATTACGCTGTTCTAGGTAGGTACTTTCTTGCAGGGACTTTTTTCCTTTAAAAATAAAACATGATATCGAATCAAATTATTTGTGATGAAAAGAAGTTTTTATAAAATTATTTTATGCTCAACAACATAATGGCGTCGTTTTGGTGAAATATTACAACAAAGTACCTACTCAGTACTTACAATACAACTACAAATAGTGAGCTCTGGTATCATGAAATTATGCACTGCTAAACCGTTCATCCGATTGCGACGAAACTTTGGGTGAGCGATCGACTACCTGTTCCCTTTGTAGGCGCTCATTCCTCGCTTCATCCGCATTCAGACATCGTTTTTTCTTCATATATTTAATTTAACACACACTCCTGCTCGCTTCGTCTTTTAGGGAAACGAAGGAGAGAAGAGTTCTGGGAAGGAAAAGGGTTTAAGGGGTGGGTAGGAATCTGGGGTTCAGTGTGTCCTGATCATCAGACCTAGACACACCTCATCCCATGAACCCGGGCACCCCTGCTAAATCACTAAGCGTAGCGAATCACATAGGGTGACCTAGGGCAGAGGTGTTGGTTAAAAAAGAGGGGGGAGGAAAACCAGGGAGGGGGGAGGGTAACCTGGGAAGGGGGAGGGGAACCCGGGAGGGGGTTTTGCGGGATGGAGGAAGGGGGGGGAGTAGAGTACGCCATGAAAGAATATTTTTTCTGTTCTTTTTTTTTACTCGAATAAAACAAAATTTTAAAAGGATGAATACCAGGAGTGCAGAACTAAGCAAGGGAAAATATATTAAGAACATGTTTTTTTCAATTATTTCTGGCTTTTTGGGAAAGGTGAATTTATATGCATTTAATTATTTTTTTTTTACATGAGCTCCACACAGGAGGCCGTGGGGAAAATAATTTCCCTCAGGGCCTATGTCTTCTTTGGGGATGCTGTGTGGAGGATTTTTTTAGGAAAGAAGGAGATGAGAGTTCTGGGAAGGAAAAGGGTTTAAGGGGTGGGTAGGAATCTGGGGTTCAGTGTGTCCTGGGCATCCGCCTCCAAGACCTAGACAGACCTCACCCCATGAACCCGGGCACCCCTACTAAATCACCAAACGTAGCGAACCACTTGGGGTGACCTATTGCAGAGGTGTTGGTTAACCAATAAAGGTCAACTTTGGGGATTTGTATTTCTACATAACATTATATACAACGGGTACCCGGCATGCGTTGCAACATCACTGTAACCTCGGGGTCAACTTAACTGTAATGGTTCCATTCCAAGTTCCGGGAAACTGCATTATAATTCAAGCGCCTTGCAAACGCATGCACTGTATTATAAAATTATGTACAACGGGTACCCGGCATGCGTTGCAACATCACTGTAATATCAGGGTCAACTTAACTGTAATGGTTCCATTCCAAGTTCCGGGAAACTACATTATAATGCAAGCGCCTTGCAAACGCCTGCAATATATTATAACATTATATACAACGGGTACCCGGCATGCGTTGCAAGATCACTGTAACCTCGGGGTCAACTTAACTGTAATGGTTCCATTCCAAGTTCCTGGAAACTACATTATAATACAAGCGCCTTGCAAACGCCTGCTTTATATTATAACATTATATACAAAGGGTACCCGGCATGCGTTGCAACATCACTGTAACTTCGGGTTCAACTTAACTGTAATGGTTCCATTCCAAGTTCAGGGAAACTACATTATTATGCAAGCGCCTTGCAAATGCCTGCACTATATTATAACATTATATACATCGGGTACCCGGCATGCGTTTCAAGGTCACTGTAACGTCAGGTTTCTTCATATATTTAATTTAACACACACTCTTCCTCGCTTCATCCACGTTCACACGTCAAATCGCATAGTGTCTTAACCCGTCAGTTGCTTCTGCAACGGGCAAAACCTAGTATATATTAATGTTTAGTTTTGGAAAGCTCTTTTTCCGCGCACTTTTTCGTTGACGCAAAAACGACCAGTACGCCCTTTACGTTTCACCCACCTCAAGGTTCACTTTCGGTTCAAGCAAATTCAGTGCACCCTCAGTACTTTGATTTTGCGAGGTCAGTTTTTTTCGACAAAATTAGCGCCTTATTCACAGAAAAACTGACGCGAATCAACGGCGAAAACTAGAACCAATAGTAAAATTACACTCAATTCGGCCAGGTTACATTTCCCGCCGACAGGTTCGCGTTTCCAAAAAAATGATGTCATTTTGGCCATCAGTTTCGATGCAAATGAAAATGCTAGGAATATTGAGTCAGGTCAGGGATCTCAGACGTCAAATTTTTAGCCTAACAAAGCAGACTTTTCACGGTTTTCGGTAGTGGTTTTACGGTACGCGGCATTGCGGCCCCAAAACCGATCCCGGCTCGGATGTTTTTCAAAAATCTAATACAATAGAGAATTCCGCAACTTTTAAAACCAAAATTGTATGCCCATCCCATATAAAATAGTTCAGGTGATGCTGACAAAATTCGACATTTTCCGAAAAAAAATCATCAAAACACGCGCTTACAGATTCCATCGGAAGTTAAAATTTTGCTAGCCAGTTCAAATTAACACGTTATTCATTCGGGGTAGGTACCTACTTATTTCGGTAGTATTGCAAATATGATGAAAAAAGCAAAGAGAAGAAAATGCGCAGGTACCTACCCGAATACGTAGATACACAATTAATTAGGTTTTAATGCAATGGTAAGGTTGTTTCGATGATACTGAATAATTCAACTTTTTTTAAAGTTAATTTTCACGTTCTTTATTGGTTCTACTCAAGTTCTGTTATTTTATCATTAAAGGTCAGTTACATTGCAAAACTAAAATAATTACAGAACTCGAACGGAACTATCTAGAACTGAAAATTTACTAGAAAAATTTAAAGAATTGTCAATTTTTTTTAATTAATTATTATTTTTTTATTTTTAAGTGTGTTCTATTTAAACATTGTTAAATAAAAAAAAATAATAAAATATATATATATATATATATATATATACATTACGCGTGTTCTAGGTAGGTACTTACTTGCGGGGACTTTTTTCATTTAAAAATCAAAACATGATATTGAATGAATTTATTTGTAGTGAAAATTATTTTATGCTCAACAGCATAATGGCGTCGTTTTGGTGAAATATTACAACAAAGTACCTACTTAGTACTTACACTTGCAAAATGAAATACAATACAACTACAATAGTGAGCTCCGGCATAATGAAATTTTGCACTGCTAAACCGTGCAACCGATTGTTATTGTTAATGGACTATTTGTGCGTAAATAAATTAATTATATACAGCGGGTACCCGGCATGCGTTGCGAGGCCACTTTAACTTCGGGGTCAACTAAACCGTAATGGTTCCCTACTAAGTCCCGGGAAACAACATTATAAAATTATGCACTTTATAAAATTATATACAACGGGTACCCGGCATGCGTTGCAAGGCCGCTTTAACCTCGGGGTCAATAAAACTGTAATGTTTCCATCCGAAGTCCTGGGAAACTACATTATAATGCAAGCGCCTGCACTTTATAACAGTATATACAACGGGTACCCGGCATGCGTTGCAAAGTCACTGTAACCTCGGGGTCAACTTAATTATAATGGTTCCATCCCAAGTACCGGGAAACTACATTATAATGCAAGCACCTGCACTATATAAAATTATATACAACGGGTACCCGGTATGCGTTGCAAGGCGACTTTAACCTAGGGGTCAACTTTGCTGTAATGGTTTCATCCCGATTCCCGGGAAATAAAATTTTAATGCAAGCGCCTGCAATTTATAACATAATATACAACGGGTACACGGCATGCGTTGCAAGGTCACTGTAACCTCGGGGTCAACTTAACTGTAATGGTTCCATCCCAATTCCCGGGAAATAATATTTTAAAGCAAGTGCCTGCAATATATAACATGATATACAACGGTTACTCGGCATGCGTTGCAAGGTCACTGTAACCTCGGGATCAAATTAACTGTAATGGTTCCATTCCAATTCCTGGGAAATTACATTTTAATGCAAGCGCTGCACTACATAACATTATATACAACGGGTACCCGGCATGCGTTGCAAGGCCACTGTGAACTCAGGTTTCTTCATATATTTAATTTAACACACACTCCTCCTCGCTTCATCCATGTTCACACGTCAAATCGCATAGTGTCTTAACCCGTCAGTTGCTTCTGCAACGGGCAAAACCTAGTATATAGTATTGTTCACTTTGGGAGAGCTCTTTTTCCGCGCACTTTTTCGTTGACGCAAAAACGACCAGTACGCCCTTTACGTTTCACCCACCTCAAGGTTCACTTTCGGTTCAAGCAAATTCAGTGCACCCTCAGTACTTTGATTTTGCGGAGTTTATTTTTGTCGACAAAATTAGCGCCTTATTTACAGAAAAACTGACGCGAATCAACGGCGAAAACTAGAACCAATAGTAAAATCACACTCAATTCGGCTAGGTTACATTTCCCGCCGACAGGTTCGCGTTTCCAAAAAAAAAGATGTCATTTTGGCCATCAGTTTCAATGCAAATGAAAATGCTAGGAATGTTGAGTCAGGTCAGGGTTCTCAGACGTCAAATTTTTAGCCTAACAAAACAGACTTTTCACGGTTTTCGGTAGCGGTTTTACGGTACGCGGCATTGCGGCCCCAAAATCGATCCCGGCCTGGATGTTTTTCAAAAATCTAATACAGTAGAGAATTCCGCAACTTTTAAAACCAAAATTGTATGCCCATCCCATATAAAATAGTTCAGGAGATGATGACAAAATTCGACATTTTCCGAAAGAAAATCACCAAAACACGCGCTTAAAGATTCCATCGGAAGTATAATATTTTGCTGGCCAGTTGAAATTAAAAACACATTCATACAGGGTAGGTACCTACTTATTTCGGTAGTATTGCAAATATGATGAAAAAAGCAAAGAGAAGAAAATGCGCAGGTACCTACCCGAATACGTAGATACACAATTAATTAGGTTTTAATGCAATGGTAAGGTTGTTTCGATGATACTGAATAATTCAACTTTTTTTAAAGTTAATTTTCACGTTCTTTATTGGTTCTACTCAAGTTCTGTTATTTTATCATTAAAGGTCAGTTACATTGCAAAACTAAAATAATTACAGAACTCGAACGGAACTATCTAGAACTGAAAATTTACTAGAAAAATTTAAAGAATTGTCAATATTTTTTATTAATTATTATTATTTTATTTTTAAGTGTGTTCTATTTAAACATTGTTAAATAAAAAAAAATAATAAAATATATATATATATATACATTACGCGTGTTCTAGGTAGGTACTTACTTGCGGGGACTTTTTTCATTTAAAAATCAAAACATGATATTGAATGAATTTATTTGTAGTGAAAATTATTTTATGCTCAACAGCATAATGGCGTCGTTTTGGTGAAATATTACAACAAAGTACCTACTTAGTACTTACACTTGCAAAATGAAATACAATACAACTACAATAGTGAGCTCCGGCATAATGAAATTTTGCACTGCTAAACCGTGCAACCGATTGTTATTGTTAATGGACTATTTGTGCGTAAATAAATTAATTATATACAGCGGGTACCCGGCATGCGTTGCGAGGCCAGTTTATCTTCGGGGTCAACTAAACCGTAATGGTTCCCTACTAAGTCCCGGGAAACAACATTATAAAATTATGCACTTTATAAAATAATATACAACGGGTACCCGGCATGCGTTGCAAGACCGCTTTAACCTCGGGGTCAATAAAACTGTAATGTTTCCATCCGAAGTCCTGGGAAACTACATTATAATGCAAGCGCCTGCACTTTATAACAGTATATACAACGGGTACCCGGCATGCGTTGCAAGGTCACTGTAACCTCGGGGTCAACTTAATTATAATGGTTCCATCCCAAGTACCGGGAAACTACATTATAATGCAAGCACCTGCACTATATAAAATTATATACAACGGGTACCCGGTATGCGTTGCAAGGCGACTTTAACCTAGGGGTCAACTTTACTGTAATGGTTTCATCCCGATTCCCGGGAAATAAAATTTTAATGCAAGCGCCTGCAATTTATAACATAATATACAACGGGTACACGGCATGCGTTGCAAGGTCACTGTAACCTCGGGGTCAACTTAACTGTAATGGTTCCATCCCAATTCCCGGGAAATAATATTTTAAAGCAAGTGCCTGCAATAAATAACATGATATACAACGGTTACTCGGCATGCGTTGCAAGGTCACTGTAACCTCGGGATCAACTTAACTGTAATGGTTCCATTCCAATTCCTGGGAAATTACATTTTAATGCAAGCGCTGCACTACATAACATTATATACAACGGGTACCCGGCATGCGTTGCAAGGCCACTGTGAACTCAGGTTTCTTCATATATTTAATTTAACACACACTCCTCCTCGCTTCATCCACGTTCACACGTCAAATCGCATAGTGTCTTAACCCGTCAGTTGCTTCTGCAACGGGCAAAACCTAGTATATATTAATACACAGTTTGGAGACGCCTCACTTTTTTTGCCGCGCTAAAAACGACCACTCTGCCCTTTACGTTTCAACCACCTTAAGGGTCACTTTCGCTCGAAGCGGATTCAGACAGGGTCGTGTCCCGATTGAGGACCAGATTTCATACAAAAAAGATGATGCAGGATTAACAGCGCACCCAACGGCGAAAACTACAATTAGATCTCTCACCGACGAAGAAATTCGGCCTCAGTTATATTTTCTGCCGACAGGTTCACCCGTTAAAAAATGTCGAATATTTCAGTGCGTCAGAAAAGTTCACCTCCCATACAAAACTGTATTTGCTAGGGATTTATTAATTTTACGGCTTTATTCAAAATAACGTAGAAAAATGGTCATTTTAAAGGCTCTTTGCGGGAACGCAGATTACAGCGTAAAAAAATATTTTGACCGAGATGTTTTTCAATAAATTGTAAAAATACAAGTTTTAGAAACTTTTAAAGTTGCGACATGTACCGCATTCCATTCAAAATATTACACTATATTGCATTAAAGATTGAAATTTTTCTGACATTTGCCGAAATCGATCTATCATCGACAATGCATAATTTTCCAGCCAGTTAATATGAACTCGAGGTAGGTACCTACTGGCGTTTAAAATATGAAGGATTTACACGTAGAAAATAAACAGTAGTTAATGAAGCATTCATATTATCCGAGGTTTTGAGAAACCAAATCAGGTACTTACGTAGGTACTTAATTCCATTGAAAATCAAATAAGTAGGTAATGCAGCATTGATATTACATTTATAACACGGTAGGTACCTACCGTTCTATCGAATTATTGCAAATTCGCCAAGTATTTATTGAGAAAACACGTAGGTACCTACACAAATATTATTTTTCTCGGTATGTACTAGGTAGGTACCGGCTTATGTGAGGATATTCTTTCCTTTAAATTTTAAATCGAAAATTCATGATATGAAATGAAAAAATCACCCTAGATGGTCACTTTTTGAAATATGTGGGTACACGGAGGTTGCTTCTTGACAACCACTGTTGGTAGGAACGTTATTTTTAAATTAGTCAAGTTTATTTTCACGCAATGGGCGAGTTTTATTTATTCAAAACATCAAAACTTATTATATTTATTATTATTTATTTATACTCATTATTTCAAAACAGAAATAATTACGGAACTTCAATAGAATTTGAACAGAACTTTCACAGAACCCAGCCTAAATATATTTCATATGTTTTTTTACATACGTGCAGGTAACCTGCACATAACAACTCTGTATCATCTGATGATATTGCTTATGTATTTTTTTGTAAATGTATAAAATAATTACAGAACTTGAATAGAATTTGAACAGAACTTTCACAGAACGTTTAAATTAACTTGAAAAATTGGAGATTTTTAAATATTGTTTTGAACAACCCAGCCTAAATATATTTAATATTTTTTTTACGTACGTGCAGGTACCTCTAAACATTAGTACCATATATTTTTTATCAAAAATGATAAATTTATATAGCGCTTTTTTGTATATTTCATTTTTATGATAATCATTCAATGTGGGATTGGTACCGCCGCCCCGGGAACAATTCATTGGTTTCTATATAAAATAATGAGCTCTGACATCACGAAATTATGCATTGCTAAACTGTTCATCCGATTGCGAGGAAACTTTGGGGACACTGTGTGCGCATCCCTTCGATTCTTTCTGTATAAAATGGTGAGCTCTGGATCTGGCTTCTCTGACTTTGGGGATTTGATTTTTTTTTACATGAATACCGCACAAGAGTCCCAACTGTTCCCGTCTGGAGCCAGTGGGACTATGGCGTCCCCAATTGGGGTATGTTGTGAGGCTGAAGGCAGTGGGGAGGGGAAGGAGATAGGAAAGAGGAAGGTGGAGAAGTACCTGGCTATTCAGATCTGGTTACTAAACACGGCAGAAGCCATTTCAAGTAACGTTTCAATTCTGAATGGTGGTCTTACACCAGGGCGATACTGAGAGTACCTTCCACTATGATGTGCGCATTCCCTCGATTATTTTTTTTAATATAAAATAGTGAGCTCTGGCGTCATGAAATTATGCATTGCTAAACCGTTCATCCGATTGCGATGAAACATTGGGGATTTGATGTGTGCATGCCCGCAACGGTTTTTGTATGCAATAGTGAGCTCTGACGTAATGAAATTACGCATTGCTAAACCGTTCATCCGATTACGATAAAACTTTGGGGATTTGATGTATGCATGCCCGCAATGGTTTTTGTATACAATAGTGAGCTCTGGCATCAAGAAATTATGCATTGCTAAACCTTTCATCCGATTGCGATGAAACTTTTGGGATTTGATGTGCGCATCCAGTCGATTCATTCTATATAAAATAATGAGCTCTGGCATCATGAAATTATGCATTGCTAAACCGTTCGTCGACTACCTGTTCCCTTTGTAGGCGCTCACTCCTCGCTTCATCCGTATTCAGACATCGTTTTTCTTCATATATTTAATTTAACACACACTCCTCCTCGCTTCATCCACGTTCACACGTCAAATCGCATAGTATTTTAACCCGTTAGTTGCATCTGCAACGGGCAAAAGCTAGTTCTTGTATTATTGTGTAATCTCTGATTTGCTAACAACTTTCCCTAAAATAAATAAAATAAAATGATGAACCAACCGCTGAAAACAAACTGTTGGAACTTTTTAAATCCCTCTTATAAATTACCAAATTGTTTAGATTATCATCCTTTATATTGATAAAGGATAATAGTATCAATATTCCTCATCGCTCGAAGAATCATCGAAGTCAATACTGATAAAAGTAGGTAATTTTCGTAAATTTCGGTGAGATGAGAGTATGCGATTATTTGAGTAAATGTCAAAATTTACATGCGTCACTGCTAACGCTCGGTGTCTAAAAAAGGAACTACTTTGCGGTTCGTCAAGGATTAAGCAATCGATTTAGTCCGCTTAAATTTGAGCCATGAATCTCGTACTTAGCGAAGATAAAGAGCAACTGATATACCGGGCCATTTTTTATAATATTGCAACATTTCCTCTGGTAATGTACTTTCAACTGACTCCCAGGTATTTAGCCAGTTTTATTTTATAGCATCTCGAATCTTTTACATAAGGTTGGAGATGGTTAATTATTCATTAAATGATTGCCCACAACAACTATGGAAATTCCGATAACATAATATTTTCTCCGATCGCAATAGTTCACTGACCGAATTAATACGAGGTGTAAATCTGTAACATTTTGTCGCACAATCGTGTTTACGTTTTACGCAACGATGAGAGAAATTCGGTCGACTCGCCTTCCGCGCTACATGGTTACACATTGTTCATGGTAATGCCCGGAATAGCGCGCCGTATGACCCGATAGCCTATTGTTTTACTCCCGATCTAGCAATACTCTCCCGCAGGTGTGGAAATCTTGCCAGGGTCGGATAAGAGATAAGATCTCAATGCAAATATTGTCAAATTTTAGATATTGAAATTAGAAAATATACTATACATAAAACTTGATTTTTAAGGTAGGTTTATCAGATATTGAGGGAAAAGCGTCCAAACATGATTATTAAACCCAAATCTGACGGAAAAGTATTCAAACATGATTATTCACACCTCAGACGGGTGAAAACAAGGAACGGGTTGGAGAAAATGGAATTTGATATGATTTTAGATTTTCACGGCCAAAAGTATTTTTGTTATTTATTTTTGGAGTGTTGCCCTAATGATGGACACCAACGCTGTCCGAAACGTTGGCTAAAGGAGGAGGTAGCGCAACACGGCATAACACCTCAAAAATAAATGACAAACAAAATAAAAAATAAATGGAATTTGTTTTAAATCTAAACATCTTCGAAAATAATCTGTATATTAGATATTTGAATGATTTTTTTTCTATGGTGGGTACTCACCACACGCCACTATCCACGTATTGTCCAAAATTACAGCCAACTTTGTAATAGGACTCCATAAACAGAAGTTAAATTTGGTGGGCTGTTAAGTTTAGTTTTATGTGTAAAAAAATTTCCGTATTTTATTACTTTACAAAAAATAATTTTCACTAGGTACAAATCATTACAAAAAAAATTACAATTTGCGCAGAGCCAAAGTATTAATTTCCCTTTGATAAATTATTTTTCTAGAATTCTAGACAAAAGACAAGGATATAAGAATATTGCAAATAATTATATTATTCGTATATTTATATGTTTTTATGTGTCCGACCGAAACAGGACTTTCTACCGACACCGAATCTTCGGTATCTGTCTTAGTTTCGGCCGAAACCGAAATCAAAACCGAAACTTTTTTAGACATGTTAAAAATCTATTGTTTACTGAAATTTGGCTTATTTTTTACACTTATACAGACAGTTAACATGCCTTAAATGAAATTAAAAAAAAAACAATAATTGAAGTAAGTATGTGAACAATTTTTTTTTATATTACTGCTATAAAACAAACAATAATTATAAAAAATAACAAAACATGTTAACTACTTCTTGGAACAAAAATTTATCAATAATCAACACTTACATATCACAGCGCCCTTGAGGTGATTTTTCACATAAATGGCGCTATATAAATCATCCAAGTATTATTATTATTATTACATTATAAAAAAAGAATGTCATTAACGAAGTATATAAATTTTAATTGCGTTTACAATCACACCATTCTTTTTACACATGTTAAATAAAATAAAAAAAACAATAATTGAAGTATGTGAAAATACATTTTTTTTTTTGGTGTTACTAAAAATTAACAAACATGTTAACTACTTGTTGGAACAAAAATTTGTCAATAATCAACACTTATGTACATTATAAAGGAAGGGCCTCATTAATTTTTATTTTTAATGAGTATTATTATTGTGTTTACAATCACAACATTCTTAAGACTAAATTTAATATTTTGCAGATTTTCGGTGCGGCCGAAGGTTCGGCACATTTTCTGCCGAAACCGAAACTGATGCCGAAACTAGATTTTTTTTGCCGAAACTTGCCGAAACCGAAACCGAACCTTCGGTCGGTCACTAGTTTTTATTCTACATATACTGCAATTTGGGACAAGTATTTGATATCGGGGGACATTGGACGAATATTGTTTGATATATACTAGTATTTCATCATCGAATAAAGTAGGTATATTCAAATGATTTCCTAATTGCAATTTAGAAATGCTTCAAATCCACGTGAAATAATTACAAGAAATACCAGCAAATACTAATATTTACAAAAGTTAATTAAAGGTAGTCTCAAAATAATGTTGATTAGATAACAATAAAAAACAGATTTTTGTTTTGTTTCTGAAGGAGTAGTAACTCTCGAACCTAGAGCTCTCCTGAGTACCTACGTGAATTCTGCATATCGTGTATAGCAGTGTTTTTCAACCTGTGGGTCGCGACCCCCTAGGGGGTCGCGAAGCCTCTACAAGGGGGTCCAAAGTAAAATATTAGTAAATCCGAATTTTAAATAGTTGTCGTCATACAGGCGTTTTTTTTTTGGTTTCGTTTCAGTACTCTCACTACAACTAGAAGCTGACGGTTGTGTTGATCTTTTTATAAATTTATCCATTTTTTATTATCACTACAAGTAACTTAAATAAATTCAAATGTGTGAGTTCAACACAAAACAAATGCGCGCATATGACACCGAATCGCCGATTGACAGGGTCACCTTATTCCCGCCGTCCGACGTCCGTCATAGCCCGCGTCGCCCTGTACCCCTGTACCCTTCGACAACCTCGCAACGCTCATTGTGTCTCGCTCTTTAACTCAACCACATTCGTCGGCACGGCGCGGCCTCGCTCGCCTCAATCTTGAGTCGGCAATGTCGGCATCGGCCCGGCCTGTACGTTGTAGGAATGGGCGATAGCTCTACCTACTATTCCTTGGAGACGTTTGGCGAATTAGTTTGACAGCAATTTCCCTGACATGTCCGAAAATTTAGCGGTCTGTCAGAGAAATTGGAAATTGTCAGGAATTTTGAAAAATATTAGAAAAAAATTTATAGAATTTTCTGGGCAACGGAATTCACAGGATTACGGATTTCCTGGCAGAATCAAATAGAATGCCAAAACATGAAACAGGCGAAATTGCCCTGAAAAATTCACAACCTGAAATTCTCTAGCCACCCGAATGCCAAAACATGAAACAGGCGAAATTGCCCTGAAAAATTCACAACCTGAAATTCTCTAGCCACCCTCCTGTTGGTGTACACTGGGTGTCAATCTTTTTTCATTGCATTCAATTTGTGATTCCTGAATTTCTCTAGCCACCCCCCCCCCCCACCAGGAACCATTGTCGTCAAAGGTAAATTGCAGGCGAAGGGTAGGGGGTCGCGAAATATTTTTTTACATAATATGGGGGTCGTGCCATGAAAAAGGTTGAAAAACGCTGGTGTAGGTATAGCTTTGTACCAGGTCAGTTGTTAGTGCGTGTCCAGCTATCTGCGTCACACATGAAGTGAAGTTGGTTGGGCCACCCGACCCCTGCTTCCTGTCCCTATATCACACTCGGTTGCCTCCCTTGATGGCATGCTGATTGTTGAATCTACCTACTGTGGGAAACTTTCAAGCAATTTTATATTTATTTATTGACCTTCCTTCAAAATACTTTCTTTCTTTAGAATGACAAAGCACCCTTTGTTCGTCATGGTCAAACCTTACTATTGAGAATTAATTTATGTATTCTTTCCGCTATTTACGTCACCCAGGGTTAACTAGCAGTTTTCTTATCGATGCGATGGTACCCCTAGAATGGAAGAACATTGCTAATATGAGAGACTTCCGTGGCAGAGTCGAAAGCTCCTTGGTTATGGACTTTGTTCTGGCTTCTTAACCCGGTAAATATAAAACATCTTTCACATATTATTGAATTGATTTACACATTTGAAATATTTTTTAAATACTTTAATTGCAAAGCGGAAGGCTAGGGCGTAGATACAGCATTTACGTGGTGGGGAGGTTCGTCCCTAAGGGGGGAGTAGGGGTTCGATTGCACAGTTGCACGCCTATTCTTATTAACTAGAACTCAATAACCAGGCACCTACTGCAGTTCCACTGGCTCCGGGCAGTAATCATCATCATTATCATTATCATTATCATTATATAGTATAAAATGAAGTCGCTCAAAATGTATGTGCGCATAGATCTTTTAAACTACGTAATGGATTTTCATGCGGTTCTCACCAGTAGATAGAGTGATTCAAGGGGAAGGTTTATATGTATAATACATGCTTATTATAGTAGAGAAAAGTTTTTATCAATGTGAAGGATGATTTTTTCCATATTTTAGTCGTCGAATTCCAGTGCACATTTTCCTACGCATTTGGTCACCTCATTAGTATTTGTGTTTTCTTGTTGGAGTGTGTTTTATGTATTCTTTGCCTGTTCATTTTAGAATGGTTTGAAGATTGAATGTTGATTTTACAAAAAAAAATATTTTTTAGTATTTAATATTTTATTTTTTAATATTTTTTAAATATTTTTTAGTCAGCTGAATGTCTGACCGCTAATATTCGTCCTGCGCTTCATACCACTAGTTCAAAGAAGACTTGCGTTGGGCCGTTGATTTATCGTATTATTTTTTTTTTTAATTTTTTTTTTTTTTTAATTGTAGAACAGATTTTTTATCCAATTACTGTACAATTTTCTCATTTTGACAGTCTTAACACCTAGGAAGATGATTATTGAACAAACAAATCGTAAGGCTATCTAAAGAACTTTTTCTGAATTTGTTCTAGCATATTAATATATTTAGCTTGGTGCGGAGTCCACACACCACTAGCATACTCCAGCTTACTTCTTATGACTCCATCGAACATGGCTATCATTGCATCTGGGTCATCAAATTGCTTACATATTCTGATGATGGAACCCAGGAGTTTGTAGCACGCTGGAGTGAGCCGTGATATATGATCCGAGAATGTCAGTTTGGGATCAAAGACGATACCGAGATCTTTAAAGCTATTGACTCGGCGTAATGTTTTCCCATTAATGTTGTATTCAAAAACTATGGGCTTCTGGGAGCGGGTATATGTCATATATTGGAACCGAGTACCTACCTGTAAAATAAATAAATATTTTATTGCTATTTAATTCTCTCGCAGGCTAATTCCTATATATGTACGTGTTTGTTTATTTTTAGTGTCACTAGCTTCCGTTTTATCGATTTCCTAATCACAACGGTGCTAAAGAAGTTTTCACTTGAAAAGTTCCTTTCGTACTGAGCTCTGAGGCCGGCTCTGAATCTTTCTGAGGGCAAACTTTCTGCGCAACATATTGCTCATATCTCGAGTAGCTCGACAAGCCTACTCGGTGAGAAAATATCTGAAAGTTCGTGGGAATACTCCACGCTCCAAGTTGGATCAAGCTACCGCCCCGCCTGGTCCACGACCTGCGTTACTACGTAGTCTACTCTACTCTGCACATTACACAGTCTACTGACTCAATTTCAATTGTTAATCAGTGAATCAGTAATCACGCCGCCAGTATTTCATCAGTTAATCAGGCTGCCTTTCTGCGTTCAATGTCTCTTCTCATTGTTTAATCTGCAGAGAGTTTTACGCCAATCTGTGTTATTAAACGGTTGGGAAAATACACATGTACCGCGGGAACAGAGCATTCAAAATTTGTTACGAATTAATATTGAGGACGGTTCTTGTTTTGTAAGGATTATAATTCGTCAAACGTCTTATCGAATAACAAAATCGTTTATTTTTATTTTTAACTTAATGAGTACATACATACATTACATAAAGATAGCAGCCAAATACGCGTTAAGAAAATGAAGATAATGTTGGTAGTTCTTAGTCGAAGTATGATACAATTTAATATGTATCGGATAGGGACACATTAGCTCAGTTGGTAGAGTTGCGCCCCGGCAAGACTCGGTTCGACTCCTAGATGTGACCGTTTCTTTTTCTGATTTTTCTGTTTTTAGATTTTTGATCGAGTTTCGCTAATATTGGGAAATATTAATTCATTTTTTGTTTATATACATTTTTGATTAGATACAATTAATAATGTTATCAAAAAGATGGATGCAGCAGAATCATTAATAATTGACCACCCTTGTTTTTTATATTGATAGATATCAAACGCAATTTGGGAGGCGGGAATGGGTACCGCCGCCCCGGGAACTTTTATTGGATAACCAACACCTCTGCCATAGGTCACCCCAAGTGGTTCGCTACGTTCGGTGATTTAGCAGGAGTGCCCGGGTTCATGGGGTGAGGTTTGTCTAGGTCCAGGAGGCGGATGACCAGGACTTACTGAACCCCAGATTCCTACCCACCCCTTAAACCCTTTTCCTTCCCAGAACTCTCCTCTCCTTCCTTTCCTTAAAAAAAACCCTTCAGCAGCATTCCCAAAGATGACATAGGCCCTGAGGGAAATTATTTTCCTCATAGCCTCCTGTGTGGAGCTCATGTAAAAAAAAAACTGCTAATACAAAAAAAAAAACAGTCAAAAATGTGATTTTTACATAGACATCCAAATGGATAGACAAGAAGTTACAGATGAGGGGTAAAACCAAACTATGGAGGGCGAAGAGGGGAAAGATGACTGTGATTCGTTTAACAATCAATCTGACAGTATGTAGGCATCTCGCATTACAATATCACCATTTAGTTCTTAAAAGCAAAATCTGCTTTGAATGAATAGACCTTTTTACATGGGAGCGCGAATTGCTTGCCACGTTAATAACATATTTGCTAAGGCCAAATGCTCGCCCCAAAAAGACTCGCCCCAATACACATAGCAATATTTTGTTGCCCGTTTAGTTAAAACACTTTGACAAATGTTTCATAATTTACTTGAGAACCGCCCACATTCGCTATGTGCACATTGATATGTAGATATATTGTATAGCACAAGGTATCGTTTTGGCGTGTTATTTCGTTAAATGTATGGATGTTAGCTTCTCGCTGTTCACGGCAAGAATGATGACGTCACACATTTTAGATTCAAGCGAGGCTCTATCCCCTCCCCAAGGAGCGAGCCGGTTCCAAGGAGGAGCTCCAGCCGGCGCCATGTGGAGGGGGAAATAATACGTTTTTATCACTTAGGGCAGGTCCAGATATATTCATATGTCCGTGGATTTTTATAATTTATTTTTATATTTATTAATTACTTTTTTTTCACTTTAAATACCGTCGCTAAAACACAATTTATATTGTTACTAGCAGACCCGGCCACACGTTGCTGTGGCTAACGAAACACAACGCCATTACCCAACCTTTATAGAATCCACACCACCCGCTTGCCAGCTGCCCGCTGCCTGAATTGAATTTCTCGAAACTAATTAACTCGCCACTAATTATACAATGCTTGCAATGCAACACTGGATATTTGAAAAGGGAAAATCAAATACCTACTTACTCTAAGATATCTATTTTCCAATTTCTTCCGTAGAACGAATTTCAAATGTGATTATAGTACGGCCCGCCAGCCGTTTTAAATCGCACAAAAATATGTTTTCTTTGAATTTCTCGGCTTTTCTCTAATATAATTTACATGTATTATACATATGAACATTCCTCTTTAATCACTCTATCTATTGGTGAAAACCGTATGAAAATCCGTCGCGTAGTTTAAAAGATTAACGCGCACATACATTTTGAGCGACTTCATTTTATACTATGTAAGGATTTGGTTATTGTTAAATGTTATTTATTGATATGTATTTTTAATTTTTTGTACGACACTACAGAATGCACGGTTGCGTCCGAAACTATTTTTTGTACGACACTACAGAATGCACGGTTGCGTCCGAAACTATTTTTTGTACGACACTACAGAATGCACGGTTGCGTCCGAAACTATTTTTTGTACGACACTACAGAATGCACGGTTGCGTCCGAAACTATTTTTTGTACGACACTACAGAATGCACGGTTGCGTCCGAAACTATTTTGGTGTTCCTATAAAGACATTTTTTTAAAATTAATAGATAAAAACAATTTTCTAATCTGATGACTCCATTTATCTCATAATATGATAAAAAATACATTTGACTACATATATAAACAATTAACATATTATATTGTAAGAAAAGCTACGCCGATTGGAATCGACTCTACTATAACAGCGACATAATATTTCATATTCATAATAATATAATTAAATTGCTCAACATTTAAAAATACACCGTAAAGAGCTTTTTACCCACTCGAAAAAACAGACTTCTAATCAACGCCTACCTGTGCAATTCATTCACTGTCTTCAACTCAATATAGATAAAACATGTTTTAAATCAGTGAAAATAATCATGTTTGCACAAATTTATTACACATGATTGTAGTTCTAACGCATAAATACTTGAAAAAAAAATTAAGTATGTTATTACATACACAAATTATATCTGATTTTGTAAATTTTAATACCTATAGTTTCTCTTATAAGTGTAGTAGGAATGTATTATAAGTTCACACTTCAAACACATAACCTAACATAACTTCATATCATTATAATATTGTTTATAATAGCATTAACTCTTTAGGGAACGTACCCATACTACGTGACCTCTTCGGGGGGGGGGGGTCTTCAAAATGTCACGCTTGGTGCAAATGAGCGGCGGTTTGCTTAGGATTTTGGTCACCGGGGGGGGGAGGGGGGTTAAAAATTGCAAAAAATTGGTCACGTAGTATGGGTACGTTCCCTTATGTTTATGTTGTAAATCTTTATGTAATACCTCCAACTGTTATCAGGTACCTGGTTTATACTTTTCAATATTTACTACTAACTTACCTGCTTATCTCATTCACTGTAAATCCGAATATATTATACGTTACCAGGTTAATTCGGTAAATCCGAGTAAAATAGTATATGCTACCAGGTCACTTTTTCTATTTTTTTGTTTGTTATGTAATTATGTACATTTCTTGGAATAATATGAACTAAACGTGTCAATTTGTCTGTCCTGGAACGGGAAACTTCCTAGTTGGACAGGCAAAGCTTCCTAATATGTTATTTGTACTTTCTTTTGTATCTATAATAAATAAATAAATAAAAATAAACTATTATAATATACCTGACAATTAATTGACTTGCGACGTAAACGTGGGTTTGATTGAAATTGACATTCGACAGGGGGATTTTGTGAGATTTTTGATGTGTCAAATTTTATTTTCAAAAAGATTTGTATAATAATATAATAATTATGTCATTTTGAGGTAGGCCATTTAAGGGTGGGTTAAAAGCTGAACACCGGAAGGCTGGTGAATAGCTTGTTCGACTGCTGAATACAAATCGCTCGATGGAAAGTTCACCTCAGCAATGTCTACCGCCTACCTGTGTATTATTTACTCGTACCTGTTTTGCAGATGTGTTGAACGCAGTTCACGCCATTGTCGGTAGATGGTGCTGAATGTAATATTGATTAGCTTCGGAAGAGGGCACTGCAGGTATTGAAAATGGAAAATCAGCGTTTTAGCATTATTTGCCTTTGAATTTATGTTTTTTTTTGTTCATATAGAATTGAATGCCACCATTAGTAAACTTTTTTTAATGACAATGAGGTATATAATATTATGTAGAAGTACAGAAATTCTAGATTTATTTTGGGTAAACAATACCAATGTTTCGATACATCTTGTGAGTGTGGGTTCAGACTTTTTTAGATAATTTTAACTTTGGTTAAAATTATCCATTTTTAAATTTACATTATGTAAATATTTTTAAGGTAATTTTTGCTGTAGAGTGTTGTTTTTACTAGACTCTTTAAAAATCCTTGAGGTGACATACTTATCACAAAAATAGCGCTGTAAAAAATACAGAAACAATAATCAAATGTATAATATGTACATTATTACTATTGTATGAATGCTGATGCGTAAGCTCATACCGTGAATATTTTTTATGTGAAAAGCGCATAAGAGTGCCAACTGCTCTCAACCATCTAAAGCCAGTGAGACTAAATGGGGAATATTGTGAGACTGAAGATAGCGGGGAGGGTAAGGGGATGGGGAAGAGGAAGGAGATGATGAAGAGGGAGGTGGGGGATACCTGGTTATTCAGATCTGTTCACAAAACACGGCTAAAGTCATTTTAAGCAACTTTTCAATTCTGATTGCTGGTCTTACACCAGGCGCTACTGAGAGTATTTCCCCCTCTGGAACGTACCACAAATAATTGTGAAATAACACAAATCATCAAATAAAATGTACTTGCGCACGCCGGGATTTGAATCCGCGACCTTTGGTTCGCTAGTCGAGATACTTACTCCCTCATCCCACCCATTAAGTTTGATTTTAATTAAAAAAAAAACTTATACCGAATATTGCAATTCATTGCATTGTTTAACGAGTAAAATCAATCAATCATTTAAAAAAATACACAAACATTAAATCATTTCCTCTTATCTGAGATGCCCTTCCCGTTCCAAGAATTTTATTATCGATCGTGAGTCATTCGATGTATTTAGTATTATGGAAAACATAATCTTTATACCTATGTGCAATAGTAACAACGTAAATAACGCTATTATTTTTTAATATATTTGAATGATGCAATTGTTATATTATAACTTGTTGGATTTTACGTCAATGCATCATGCTTCTTTTTACATTCTATGCTTTAGTTTTGTCCTGATCAGGACTTAAAAAACGTAGTGTAAAAAAACATCTAAATGTTTCCAAGCGTATTGATTAGTTCTTTGATCTCTAATACTTTTCCATTCCCGCCTTCCTGCATGGCTTCTTCTCTTGGTCATTAGACCGAGGGATGCTACTGGTTAATTTTCACAACGCCGCCGTTCAAATTTGATCCCTGGAAGGAATGTCACAGCTGGGGTGACCGATATAATATTATGCATTAACTCTAGAAAGTTAAGTTGCTTCTCGGTCTTACCGCGCATCTTCAGGTAAATCTCAGGCAGGGCTGATGTGATTTCAGCTAACCTAGAGTGAATATACTCGTTGTAACCCTTTTGGCAAAAGGTAAAACTAGCGGTCGAGGGAACAATTAAGTTTCCTTTGGGGGTGAACCCATAAACCTATTGTTAAAGTTTATCATACTGTCTAATTATTGTTGCACTGCTCTAAATATGTATAATACTTGCAATTTGATTTCCAAATCAAAGACTGGTTGTGTTCATCGTTGAAATTGTGCATTTTATTTAATTATCCCAGAATCCAGACAGGCACAAAGAGAGGACGTTGCTCATGACTTCATGGAATTAACCAAGTAATGGCGGAACTTTAATTCGTAATACCTCATATTTATTTATTAGTTTCTCAATTTGGTTTACCATTTATATTCTTGCTTTACTACTCGTTCATTTAAGAGCGTTTAACCAGCCAGCGGCCGAAAATCTACATTTCGTCGAAAGTTGTTCTTACGATCGTGTAGGGCGGTTACAATGAGAAAGATAAATTATTATCCGTACCAGCTTTTTATCGACTCAATATCGGTTTTATTTCATTCCAAATTTGCTTTAATTTATACCTACATCCAAAATGCTGAAAGGCGTGATGATAAAATTATTAAAATAATGTACTTTTTGTAATTAGTTTTTGATTATAAGTATTTATCATTTTTCATTAATGTCTAAGTTAAATAAGAATGTAAAAAAAATCTGAAATATATTAGTTTGTAAGTGCGCAAATAAATACACAAACGAACCAATTTTCGTCAAGAAACACATGTACATATATATTTTTTAATGATTTTATTTAAACTAAAGTTAAAATTCTAAAACATGCGATACCTAGATAATGCATTGATTTATTTTACTTCATGATTATATGATTTGAAATGGATGTGGTATAATACAAAATCTTTTTTGAAAATTTAACAAATCTGTCAACAACCTATGGTATAACCTTATTATACTAAAAAAAACATTTTTTCTCAAAATTTAAAACATGCGAATGCTAGATAAAAGAACAATCTTTCGAAATCCGTTTATAGTTTTTTGTGGAAAAGAGTCAATACGTCTAAAATCTGATTTAAAGATGACATATTTCTGCTTTTCTCTGGTAATACCCTCTTACGTTTAAACGATCTGGCGCCCTTAAAAATATTAGTACCTACTAACTTATCCACATTAGAATTTTTGTTTTACATGTGACATTAAAGTTTTACTGTTGGAAGATTTCTTCCTATCCGCCCTGAGATATCATTACATAGTATAAAATGAAGTCGCTCAAAATGTATGTGCACATAGATCTTTTAAACTACGAAACGGATTTTCATACGGTTTTCACCAATAGATAGAGTGATTTAAGAGGAAGGTTTATATGTATAATACATGCTCATTATAGTAGATGAAAGCCGAGAAATTCAAATATTCAATTCAGGCAGCGGGCAGCTGGCAGCTGGCAAGCGGGTGGTGTGGATTTTATAAAGGTTGGGTAATGGCGTTGTGTTTCGTTATCCACAGCAACGTGTGTCCGGGTCTGCTAGTTTATTAATAAAATAAAGTCATAGTCACTCAATTTTTTTTATTCAAACTTTGTACAACTTTAGAATCAATAAAACCTTTAAATTATTTAACATTCTATAATAGTTTGACATTTTTATTTCATGCTCCTTTTGTTTCATTATCACATTGTACATTGTATTACACACTTATTTTTAATGGTTAGCACTAATAAATGCTACATTGGCCGTTACAGTAGGAATTTATTTAAAGTTTTATAATGTTCTTAACTCAATAAAAGCGTCTACGCGCAATGAATCTAGGAATCGAACGCAGATATTTTTTTATTATCCCATTACGGTCCATTCCGACACGATAAAAAATACCAGTGATTTTTTTTCTAGTCAATGACGGCCTATAAAAAGTGTCGCTAATTATTATTGACGTTTTTAATGCTTGTCGTCATCAGTTAAAAAAGATGTCAGGTGTTTTTTTTTCAACTTCTATTACAAATGGCTTGTTGCATTCAACCTTTGTATCGCATTTGTGCAATTCTGAAAATATCATACACTGCTTATATCCCTCAGAGCTATCTCCAAGAAGTAATCCAACATCGATATTGACTACAATACTTATCGATCTTGTTTGAGTACCTACACTATAATTAAGTAATGTAACAACATATCGGTGTCCTGATTGAGGTATGGTTAAGAACCACTGTTTCAGGGTATTGAGTCGTCTTATAGGATTCCATTTTGCATGATTTTAGAGACAACTTTGGCATTTTTTCTTCGAGGTTCAGTTTTAAATCTGTAACTACAAATTAACAAAATATGAATCACGTGTTTATTTTGTCTTCAATAGAAAAACTGGGCTAACTCGTGGATACGAGTACAATGATACCCTTTTAATAATGAAAGGATGTAGTATGCAGTTTAATTTGTACCATTCCTGTATCAAGTCCTGCTATATTAACATGGGTATCAACATCAACCACAGCACCACTTGATTGTAATGTGTGTGTTTTTCGTCAAGGGTTGTTTCCGGACATCCGGTGCGTGCTGGGCTAGTGGTTGCGCCTTTGTGTTTCCAGGCGATGGTCTCGGGTTTCCCCCTGGCCGACATGGCACAGGGAAACCGATTACATTATTACACTCATTATCTGCATATCCACTCACCATTTTATTATTCTGTTTGCTTTGCTTCCGTTTGGATTGCTTATTTTAATGGTAGTACATTTTTTGGAATAATATTATGACTCAAGCTCCAACTTGAATATTTATTAATTTTTTAAGCATATTTTTATGCGAGCGATAATCAAATTGTGTGGACATTTTTATATTTTTAGTTTTTATACGATATTGTGTTGAGAAAAAAAAATTAAAGGAAAAGAAGAAAGATTCTTTTGTATTTGAAAATACAAAGTGCTCTAACTTCGCGAGATGATTTTACATTATGGTAGAAGTAAAATAGATAAATAACTATATATAACAACGAATCATAACGATAAATTAAAATAAAATAGAAAAATTGATGATAGCAGTGCATCAAGGGAAATGTTGTGCGTTCGGAAATTTGAGAAGTACCTGGTTAATGGTTAACCAGATCTTAGTTATACTAATCAAATCCAATGCGTCATCAAACAAGGCCTAGATTTTTGAATTGTAATTATTACATCTGTGTAACAAATCATCTAATTGTTATACAGATTTCCGAGCGTATATTAATTAGTTATTCGATATCGAATACTTTCTCATTCCTGCATTGCTTCGTCTCTTACTAATTAGGGCGAGGGTTGCTATTGGTTAGTTTTTCACCCCGCCGCTCAGCCTTACACACTTGATCCCTAGAAGGATGTCACAGATTTGATGACCGGTATAAAGTCATGTGTTAACTCTAGAGCGCAAGTTGCTTTCCGGTTCTTACCGCGCATCTTCAGGTAAAACTCTGGCAGGACTGAACCAAGAGACGCGTTGTTAAACGTCAGATTCAGAGTTCAGCTAACCCAGAGTGAAGATACTCGTTGAAACCTTTTTGATAAAACAAACAGTTAAAGGAACAATTGGTTTCCTTTGGGAGCGAATTCATAAAGTTATTGTTAATATTATACTGTGTTGTTATTATTGCTCTGCTGTAAAAACGTATTTATATATACTCATACTTGCGAATTGATTGTACCCAAAATAGAGATTAATTGTATTTACTGTTAAAATTGTACATTTTTTTAAATTATCCCATCATCTGGGCGATTTTGATAGTATCTTCCTGGTCTGCATTGTTGAGCAAATAGTATTTAAAAGCTCTTTGAAAAACTCAAATATTTTTTTTATTATTTGTCCTTCGCTGGGTTTATTAGGCAAGGAGCTTACGGTAATATGCGTTTTCATACCGCGACAAAATATCCTACGGACAAAACATTCTCCAACAACATATCTGTGGTTCGCTACGTTTGGTGATTTAGCAGGGGTGCCCGGGTTCATGGGGTGAGGTTTGTCTAGGTCTTGGAGGCGGATGACCAGGACATACTGAACCCAAGATTCCTACCCACCCCTTAAACCCTTTTCCTTTCCAGAACTCTCCTCTCCTTCCTTTCCTTAAAAAAACCCTCCACACAGCATCATAGGTGAGCGTAAAGATGACATAGGCCCTGAGGGAAATTATGTTCCTCAGGGCCTCCTGTGTGGAGCTCATGTAAAAAAAATCTACTAAAAACTAACCTCACCTAACGTAACAAAAAATGGGACAAAAATAATACAGATAACAATAATTTATTGTCGTATTGTAGGATACCTTTATTATTTTTGTCCCATTTGTTAGGTTATGTTAGGTTTTGGTAGATATTTTGTTGGGGGATGTTTTGTCCATAGGATATTTTGTCGGAGGATATTTTGTCGGGGACATTTTGTCGCGGGATGAAAAGTCTCGGAACCGGATCTTACAGCTCTTCCCCGGAGGTCGTCTATAATTATCTTTTCTAATAGTTGCTTGAATAAACATCTAAAGCTTATCTTTAATCCGCCCTCGAAAATTCCTAATTAAACACAGTCGGTTATGATGTTATGACCTACAAACTACAACTGGCCTTTACAGCTCTGCACGCTCTGCTTATTTTGTAATTATTTTTGTCAACTTGCTAACGGTATCGGGGTAATATAATACCTATAACACGTTGTGTCTGCTTTCACGTCCGTATTACCTCCATTCCACATTAAATAATTACAAGATTACCTGTAATGCGAACCACATCTCCAGTTATTATGCAGATTATATTCGTGCAAAATAAACGCAATTTTTTTTTCTCACAATTTTAACATTGGTGTTTAATAGAATCATTATTGTTTTATTATTTAATTGAATTAAGACAATATCTGGAGACAGAAAAATCTGAAAAAGATATTGGCTCCACTGGGACTCGAACCCAGGATCCTTTGCTTACATGGCAAGTGCTCTACCAACTGATTTACGGAACCTATATCCAATTCGGTCACTTTTAACAGTATCATACTTCGACTAAGAACTACCAACATTATCTTCATTTTCTTAACGCACATATTATTGGCTGCTATCTTTATGTATGATTGCAAGATTCAACTCGAACTAAATGCTATCTAGATAGTGTCTGGATGAATTTTTTTATCCATTTTATATTTAATACGCCACATCTATTGACTTTTCTGCAAGTAGGATGAATATTTATTTTTAACTTTTTTAGGAAAATCTCAAATTATAATTTTTTAATTAAATGAAGACAATATTAGCGAAACTCAATCGAAAATCTGGAGACAGAAAAATTAGAAAAAGATATTGGCTCCACTGGGACTCGAACCCAGGACCCTTTGCTTACATGGCAAGAGCTCTACCAACTGAGCTACGGAACCTATATCCAATTCGGTCACTTTTAACAGTATCGTACTTCGACTAAGAACTACGAACATTGTCTTCATTTTCTTAACGCACATATTATTGGCTGCTACCTTTATGTATGATTGCAAGATTCAACTCGAACTAAATGCTATCTAAATTGTGTCTGGATAATTTTTTTATCCATCTTATTGTTTTGTTGCTTAATTTGCGTATCTCGTAAATCAGTGGTTCACGTTGTTACGAACTTATTCCAAATCTCATAATATCAATCGTTCTCTTATTGCTAAGAAGAATAGGCTTTTTTTAACCAAATCTGATTTAAGGTAGTACGTGTTTGATGTGTTATGAAATTTGACACCTAAAGCTGGGTCCACACATGTTCTTTTGTCCGTTCCGTTCCTCCGTTCCGTATCAAAAACTCTGGACGCAAGTAAAAATAGCCCGTACCTCCGTAACGTCGCTGCGATCATCGGCATCCGCGTGTTCATTCCAGCGACAGAGAGAACGACCTGCGCATGCCGCGATCGCGTCCAGACTGGCGCATCCGCGCATACCCGTATCGTATCGCCTTTGAACGGGTCGAATAAACCGACTCCCGATGGATCGGGGCGTACCTCTACCCGTAACGTACCTCCGTAACACCGTACCGTTCCGAACGGGCGTCCAAACTAGCGTTCTTGATCGCGACGCTGATACGGAACGAAGGAACGGAACGGACAAAAGAACATGTGTGGACCCAGCTTAAGATGCTTCTTCCATATTTTAAAATGATTTAACCCTTAAAGTCTATTTGTTCAGTTTCGACTCCAAAAATAACAATCGTACCTACATATTGATGAGTAGAAAAAGTAAGTCGATTATAAAGTTGTAGAAGAATACGAAATTATTTTTTTACTTTTTAGTGCATTTTTTGAAGTCGTTTTTTGTTTTGTTAAAATTTTTGTTTATTTTTTGATTTTTAGTGAATCCGAAGTACACTAATTTGTCGGAATATGGGTATATCTACTAAACGTGCTGCTCATATGAGACAGACATAATTTGACCATAACGACATTAGGGTCAAATTAATTCTTGACAGGCCAAGATGCCAAACAGGACGTCCGTAACCGTGGGGGTCGGCTGATGACCCCATTTTTTTTTTTAACTTTTAAACCAAAGAAAACACTTTTTCTTTTTTTGATTTTTTTTTTTTTTTTTTTTTTTTAATGTTTTTGCAGGGAATATTACCTACCTATATTTGATAAAATATTTTTTCCTGCGATCAACGATTTTTTCACATTTTTTTTTAAATGGCATATTATGTATTAATCCTTTGCGCAGGAATACCTAAAATACTAAAAATATATTTCATGTATTTAAGTAGATATAAGAAGGATAGTTATTTTGGGGTCTACCTTGGGCCCCAGTTGGCTGCGGAAGGGTTAAGAGATTCGGCCGAGTTTCGTTAATTTGCTCCTAAGAATTGAAGAGTTCCGTTACTTTGTCATGAATCCGATAATCAGAACCTAACCAGACTCTCATCAATTTATCCTTGAAGTACATCCTTTCCAATAAAAAAAGAATCATTGAAATCGGTTGGCGTGATATTGAGTTATTCGTCCATTTGTCGCGCACATACTTAATGCAAATTTTAGACTTATATGGTTTTCTCATGGATGCCATTAGCAGAACTGGACCAAATTAAAATGGGACCACACGGGAAGCATCAGCTTTCAAATAAAAAAAGAATCATCAATATCGGTTCACCCAGTCGAAAGTTCTGAGGTAACAAACATTAAAAACAAAAAAAATACAGTCGAATTGAGAACCTCCTCCTTTTTGAAGTCGTTTAAAAAAGGAATGTGAGCCATTTTTAAAACTTCATTATGTTTGCGTGCAAAATTTTTATAGTTCTATTTAAAAAATTTGAAAGCATATTTTCGCAACTTTCAAAAACAGTTTTTTTAGTTTTCGAATACGTTCAGAAATATTCCATTTATTTGGATTTTATTGCAAAGCGGAAATATTTTGATCCTCTGACATAAAACGGTCGACGCCTGAGCCTTTTTTTAAACAAAAAGTTTCTTGAAACTGCTTTATGAGTATAATATGGTTTATTGTAAGATAATAAATATTACGGAAAGAAAAACAACCAAGTTGTTATAATAATTATTTCATAAAATCTATATCTCCTATCTTCTTCTTCTTCTTCTTCTTCTTCTTCTTCTTCTTCTTCTTCTTCTTCTATCTTCTATCTTCTTCTTCTATATAAATAAAAATGAATCCTGGAAATGTATGTATGCGCATAACTTCCAAACGACTGCACCAAATTGGATAATTCTTTTATTGTTGTGTTCGTTATTGTCAGGACAAGGTTTGTATAAAACTATTGGTGAGCTCTGGCATTATGAAATTTGTATAAAAAAATTGCAATAATGGCGGCACGCGAGCTGTTTTAAAACTAAATGTATCGGGACTGAATGTATGGAATGCCGGAGCGGGAAGGGGGTGGGGAGAGGGGGAACTCGGGAGGGGGGTTCGCGGGACGGGTGAAAGAGGGAGTGGAGTGGGGAAAGGGAAGGTTGAGGAGGCGGTGTAGGAACGCGAGAGGAGAAGGGGACGCGGGAGAGGAAGGGGAGGCGGAAGGGGAATGGGACAAATGGAAAAGGACACGCAGGAAGAAAAAAATCTTTATTAAATGGCATAGCAACGCATGCCGGGAAACAGCTAGTAATATAAATATAAACTCTTGATTTGCGCCTTTGTTCACACATTTGTTTCAATATGTTTTGCTGATAAAAAATATTTTCAGACAAGTCCCGATTCTTTTAAGAATTACATAAAATTTTCGCGTATTTTTTGCGATGTTTTTCTTCTTATTGGTTAATTCGGTAAATTGTGTCTATCTAAATTTCGCAGATAAAATACCAGTTAAAATTATTTCCAACCAGTTCACAATGTCTTAATCATCTCTTACGTAAATTTAATAACCGAATTAATTTAATTGTATACGTGCAGTATGTATTATTTGTTATCGAAGTGCCCGGTTAATTCTCGTTTGGTGACGCCACCACTCTTGCAATTTTAATCTTGAATTAAAAGTTCAACAAACTGCGAAGGAACCCAGTCACCTTTCGCCAGCATGGCCGCCGTCGAACCGCTCCGGGTCGCCGTTGAAGCTGATACAACTCATAACATTTTATGTCTGTATTATTTAATTTTACTAAGAACATAAAATATGTCGTTATTAAGTAAAGTCAGAATCTATAAACTAAACTCACGAGGGTGGGGTCCGCTTCTACAAAGGAAAAGGAATTGACCTTAAAATCAATGACTTTTTCGTTAACTGTGGTTCTAGTTAAGTATAAGATGAAAATGAATGACTTTTTCGTTAACCAGGGGGAATTCCGGTCTTGTTAAGGATAAGCAATTGTCTTTAACCTTAAAATTAATAAATTAGATTCCAATTCTGGTTAAAGATAAGAAATTGGTATTAACCTTAAAATGAACGACTTTTTCGTTATGTGCTATTCCAGTCCTCTTTGATGACAACGAACAAGTCTTTAATTTTAAGGTTAATGACGATTCCTTATCCCTGTAGAAACGTAAACACCTTTCAGGACACATAAGAAAATTCGAAAATTATTCAAAAATGTAGCTTTGCCTTTTATTTACATTGAAATATATGGCGCCCGATCGGTTTTTACTGTTCAATTAAATTTATAATATAAATTAAAAATATAAATTTTTATCTAGATATAGATATAAATGACTTAGCCAGCTGAAAACAGTTGAACTATAAATTCCAGACAGAAAAAGCTTCGGCGCCCGAATTCACGATTCCAGAGTTTTATTGACTTATGAACTGGTTTCTGCTGTATAGCAAACCTTTTTAACAGATAATTGATATATTATATTACATAATATATAATGGAAAATTAATATATAATAGATTTGAAGGATACGCTTTTTTGTAGTGATTTTTTCATTTTAAGAGTGATAGAATTTATTAAAGTTTTATAAAAATTGAAGAAATTAATCAGGTTATGATTTCCACCTGCAGTAATTCGAATAATTTCGTATATGTATTTATATTCAGGGCATTTTTTCGATTTCTTTTCATTATGATTTCGATATCACTGGAATTTTCCCAACACGCTACACCCCCCACCCACCAGCCTTATTGTTAGCGATTATAGCAACTCTGCGAAACCATGAGACCTCGTTCGTCAACGGGTGTAGCCTGCTCCAGTTGCTGTTTTTATTACTAGGTTTTTCGAGAACGTAAATGTGGTCATAATTCATAATCACTCACGTCAAAAGTATAAATTCGTATTTTTTCTTACTCGAGGTATTCAAACATTCGATACAGATCGATAAAGAAATGAATCATCAATGAAAAATTACTATATTTTCTGCAATACCGTAGCATTACTTATCAAGTTGTACTAAGGTGGTGTTAGTTGCAAGTCGCACACAGAATGATAACGGCTATCTTTATTATTAAATTCCGCTTCAGAATTTAGCATATCTCGTGACGTTTGTCGCAATTATTTTTAGTAATGAAATGTTTATCAATTACCCAAAAACCTCGTCCGAATTCCGACTAAAAAGTGGGTCTTTGCAGTAAAACGCCGGCCGCTCAGCACGACATCTCGTTACTTTGGTCCGGGGCAATTGCCGTTAGTGCGCGTACTTATTTACCTGCTTTCTGCATTTTTATTATTAATATAAGTACTAACGTCAGTCGGGGCTCCTAACTATAGTGGCAACAGGTGATTGCTCCGTGCTCCCCTGGGCTGGTTGTGCGGGAGAGGGGCGGGGGCGGGAGGGGCCCCGTGGCACTCCCCCACTTCCCCTCACTACCGGCGCTAACTTTTATTGTTCAATCCGACTTCTCTACCAGTCCGCAGTGTGTACCTTTCTATTTCTCAATTCGGCGATATTTCATTCACTTTTCAACACAAAAATCAGCGAAAAGACGTCTGCGTAGAGCCGAACAGTGTCTCTTTGCGCTTTACGGGTGTTTTGTTAAATTATAAAAGCAGTTTCCCGTTAGAGCGTAAAGAATAAATATTTTCGTGTTTTATCCAAGTCGGATTCCACAATTCCCAGTGCCGTGTTTGCTAAACAAACAACATCGGCTGATGTGTGTTTAATGACTCTTGTTTCTGAAGTGTCAGGTATTTCTCCCACCTGAGATACCAGCTTACTATTGTTGTTCCGAGTGAAAAAGTGTGAAGCCTCCGAGTTTGTTTTACTAACATTTCATTAAAAACTGTTCTATGTAGTTTAGTTGCAAGTTGGCTGTGGAATGGTGTGAAAGTTTTTGATTTTCATATTTAAAATGTTACTTTTACCGAAATTAATGCCAGTGAAATAATTGTCGAACCTTACGCTTTGCTAGAAGAGCCTTCAAAATACGATTTTTCACATTGTGTTTTTGCTTAATTTTGTTTTTGTTTCATAGTTTGTGAATGTACTTATAAGAAAAGTGAATTGTACTAGTATGAACGACACACCTGTGACAAGTTTGACTGCATTGTTATCCTAACATTCCTCGTGATAATTCATGACTTATCACAGCGCGTTATCTTCCTAACGGCCATTAGTGCTGGTTTACTAGTTAGCACTTCGTTGTTATGCACCTTCTTGTGGACCTGTAGACCTGTCGAGCTGTAGAGGCTCGTCTTTTGATTGTACCAAACAACCATTCAGCGGTTAACCGCAGAGTCTGATTGCGGATAACTGCAATCTGCGATGTCCGACTGACAGAATGTAAGGTTACCGCGTTTGACAGAGTCGTGTCACTTTGCAATCTTTGCATACGGCGAGGCTCAGCGACTACTGCAACAGACGCAGTCTGTGTGCACTGTGCGCGCAACTAATATTTCAATCTCTGTTTCACTTATTCAGATATTTTTTCTTGCTTAGCCAGTTTCTCTCAATAAAGCTATAAGTTATTATAACATTCAATGTTACCATTGCACGCGAGCGTGGGTCAGTAGAACTAACGAAGGCTGCGAGAAGTGTTGTTTGTTTGGTGCAGTGCGGTAAACTAGTGATGCGAGAAAATGAGGGACTCGGGACCTCGCTGTGATCACGTGACTGGGAAGATAGTCAGACTGTTCGGATGGCGTCACAGCTATCCCGTGGAGAAACTCCAGCGGGACCTTCAGCCACGGAGAGAATCGGTAAGCCACGAATAAGATGACTTTGTTATAGGTACGTTCTTACTTTAAAATCATTTTCAAAAGGGGTTGATTTTCGTTATAATTCCGAAAAATATACGAATACGTGCCGAGTAATGTTTTTGAATACCTACAACTTTATACACAAGTAATACCTTTGTTTTTCGCTTTTAGGAATGTTTTTATCGTTACGCCTAAAACTAGATTGTATTATGAATAGAATCACAATGCGTTTCGGAATGTTAATACCTACCATAGATTTCATGTTCATTGTATGTAACCATACGACGCCCCCATACAACATACCACACACATGTATGCATGTACCCAATAATAAAATTGTGCAAGTAATGTGTCGATCAATAATGTATGTAGGTTGTAACTCTGTACATTTGAAGGCAGTAATGATAATTATTTTTTTATTTATTTTCCTCACTGGCATTTTCCGATAAGTCATTTTTCAAAACAAAACAGAACACTATTTCCAGTAAAATGAGTTCCTAATGCCTGTTGGCTATCGTGATGCATAAAATCACGCTTTCGTTGTTATCTATTTTTTGTCTCTTTCAGACAGATTAACTGAAACCAAATGCATATAGTGCAGATTAAATATTGTAAAGGTAGAATAATTTTTGGTCATATTATTAGGCATTCTTAAAACACTAACAATTTCATTCACAATTTGGGAGGCGGGTTTGGGTAGCACCGACCCGGGATCCATTTATTGGATAACCAACACCCCTGCCGTAGGTGACCCCAAGTGGTTCGCTGGCTCTGCAACCGGGCCCGAAAAGAACAAGATGGAGAGATACGAAATTACGAATGTTAGAGGAGAAGGCTAACATTTACAGCGACAAAATCATTGACAAATGTTTAATAAAACACGACTCGTTTAAAATAGAGCAAAAATCTCGCGGGCATTATCTTAAACAGCATTTAAAGAAACACTGTGAAATTTTTCATACATATATCTTTTAAAATAACTGAAATAAACGTGTTAATAATAATTTTTGGAGCATACTTTGCGATTTTTTCTATCTAGATATAAAGTCTAGATATTATCTTCAAGAATAACATAAATTTTTTTAAGAGCTTTAAAACTTACCGTGTTTAAGGGAAATATGTAATAAATCGGTACAAATCCGGGTTGCGGGCCCTTAACACGGGTGCCCGAATTTGTTTGTCTAGGTCTTCGCAGCGGATGCGTTTGCTCCCCTACTGCGTGGAGGGCCGGATCGAGAGCGACTGGTTGAGGGAGACCTTTTGAATTCTCCAACCGGACTCTCTCCATCGCCTTGCACCACAGTGGGACGGAAAGATTCATTCGCCCGTCACTCCTGGACATATTGACTCCCAGATTTCTACCCACCCCTCATACTTTTATCGTTCGATCTTTCTCTCCTACCTTTCCCTAAAAATACCCTCCACACAGCATAGCCAAAGATCTGAGGGATTTTTTTTCTTCATATTTTCCATCGGCCACGGAAAACACAAACTTAGCGTCTGCAAACAAAATTGTGCAAGGCCACGCCCCTATTTTGAATGTTTGAACCAATGTTTATGGTAATGTTTAATGTGTGTATTTATTTATTGAAAAATAAAGTAATACATAATCTGCACATCTCACTAGGGCATTCCTGTAGATGTGCATTTTTAGAATAATGGAATTAAAAAAGAAAACATACATATAAACTTAATGAAAATATAATAATAATCCTACAAAAGAAGCACTAAATACAGTCTTTCAAACATTAATTACAGCTGGGCAGTATGCTTATAGTTGGTTTGTGTTTTCGGGCGGAGGTAGGGTTCCCATATCAAAAAATCAAAATCCCGGAAAAAATTCCTGACATTTTATAAAAATTCCGGACTTTCGAAAATTACGGAATTAACAAAGATATGCTCTTATATATTTGCGTTGCCGGCACAAAATGCCTATGTTGAAAGGGCATTTTCCTTAATGGAAACCCAATGGTCAAAAGAAAGGAACAGGCTTTCTGTAGAGTCTGTCAAGTCGATTCTCTTAACACAGTATAATTTTAAAAATATGACTTGCGAAATGTTCTACAAAACTATTATTAAAGATTCGGAAGTGTTGAACAATATTTCTGGGAGCATTAAATATCAGAAGTGATGTTTTTACTTTGATTTGTATTAAAATAATTTGGATTATTTCATTTTTTATATCAATCTCCACTTAATTGTAGAAATTGCGGACTGTTTAGGATTCCCCCCGCATTCCGGACAAAGACCTATATTTCCGGACTTATCCGGAAAATTCCGGACGTACGGCAATCCTAGGCGGAGGAGACCCCGCTTTACCAACACAGATTTTCTGCTGCTTAGTTAATCTGATGTTTTGTTTTGAGAATAATCATTATAATTACCCACCTCTCATTATCAAGATGTATATCTACAAAAATAGATTCACTTCATCTTTTAATTTTGTTTAATAGGATAGAATTATTTTACAAGTTGTAGGTTTCAGTTCCGTCAGATTTCGTGATATTATTTGAATGGCTGGGAACGCTTAATTTGGCCATAAAATCTAATAGATGTGTGTGTACAATCAGCATGGGAGATAATTCTCCCATTGTTTGCAAATGAGCTCTCACACCTGGGCACGGACTTAATACGTGCTTTAATTACACTCTTATTATAAAATGCACACTAGCTGGTTTTTAGTTGCTTCAGACCGTGTTCCGTGGGGTGTTTTCTTACGTTTATGCGCAAGTTTACTCAGGCGGAAGCTTATAATACATGTACCTGACAGTACCTGTGGAAACATCTTTTATTCAAACTCTACGGAATATTTTCTCATCTTTGCATACTACGCTGTTCCATCGTTACATGGAATAGTGATTTCTCCATTTCAGGTTTTTCTCAAAGCGAATAAATATCGCTGTAGTTCCCGCAAACCGTTTTTTATATGCTTTTAGCATTTGGCAGATTCATTTTTGAATAGGTAATTTGATCGGTGATTTTATGACCCCCTATTGGTAGTGTTCTTCACTGGAACATTCTGTTTTTGATGACCAGTGTTTTACTTTTTTTTTTTAATACAAACGTATCTATCTACTATTTTACGACCACCAAACTAGAAAGGTTTTTGTTTTTATATTTTTTATATAATATATTATGTAAGTAGGTATATTGAAGTGAAAACTTTTTTAGCACCGTTGTGATTTGAAACTCGACGAAACGAAAAAAGCGACACTAAAAAGAAACAAACATAAAATTCCTTAGGATTTAGCCTGCGAGAGAACGAGATAGAATAATCGGTCTCCTCTTTGTGCGGTGCTTCGTAGCCTCCCCACTATTGTCTACCTTAGTTTTCTGAAGGTTTCACTTCTACCGCGTATGAACTGCACATGTTTATGAAGTGAAAACTTCTTTAGCACCGCTGTGGTTTAAAACTCGATAAAACGAAAAAGCGACACTAAAAAGAGACAAGCACGTTAATCTATAGGGTTTAGCCTGCGAGAGAATGAGATAGAATAATCGGTCTCCTCTTTGTGCGGTGCTTCGTAGTCTCCCCACTATTGTCTACTTTAATTTTCTGAAGGTTTCACTGTTACTGAACTGCACCTTTTTTTAATATTAAGTGAACACGAAGGACTGAAGAAAACCTTCGGGTCTTTACTATCTTTGGTTCTTTGAGTATGGCGCTTGGAATGTCTTTTCATGGGAAGGAATAAGAGATCTGCTTGAAGAGATGTTATAGGAGAAAGCACGTACGTAATATAGCAGTTGAAATTTTTATACTGTGCGTATTGTCGTACCACGTTTACATCAAAATGTGAGGTTGCATTTGATCTCCGAGCGACAGGATTATACAAAATAATAAATATCAGTTATGCAAGAAAAAATCGCGTGTTGTCATATTTCATCTTTCTTCTCTTAATCTCCTTTAAGTAACAATAACGAGGCGTATTTAATGTTTACCGTCGTTATTACCAAGAGAGAAAGTATGTCCGGCAAATTAGCCAATATTTTATAATATCGGGTTACTGACCGTGTAGTTATGTAAAAAACTAAAGCAACACGGCGAAAATGCGTCAATTTCACGACAACGCTAGTTGGTAACTGTCAACTTTATTTCCACAACAATTAAGATTGAATTAGGGTTGAATCGGCTCGAGAATTCCCGGGAAATCGTTGGGCTTTGTTCCCGGGAAATCAAGCTCGAGAAAAGTCGAGAACTCGAGAAATCATGTACCTATGTAGAAATTAAATCGCCGTTTTTATTCTAATTAACATTCCGTAAATGGCGCTGTGATTGTAATTTAATTCTAATTTACATTTATTTTCTACCTAAATTTAAGATATTAACGTTTTCTTTCATGTTATTTTTTTTGTTTTATAGAAGCTATTTTTGTTAACAAGTTTTAAGTTGATTTTTTTTTCTAAATAACCAGCAAAAAATGGTGCTGTGATTGTAATTTAATTATAAGTTAACGTTTTAACGTTTTCTTTCATGTTGATTTTTTGTTTACTTTAATAGAAGCTACTTTTGTTTATAAGTTCTAAATAACCAGCCAAAAATGGTGCTGTCATTATAATTATGAGTCTGAAAAATATTTTTTCTGTATTTTTTTTTAAAGTTAATTAGCTTATTCATAAGATTAATGTATTTGAATATAATCAATAAAAGTTTTATGATTAATTTGATACTTTTAATTGAGAGGAAAACCAATGAATTTGTTGACGTTATTGGAACCAAAAAGGAACCAAATAATATGAGAAAACGTACGTAAATGTAAATTTCTCGGCGACCCGAGAAGCCTCGAGAATTTAGCCACGAGAATTCTCGAGACCCGAGAAATTGAAAAGCTCGAGAAATCATGAACCCTAGATTGAATCGAGTCGGTTTAAGTTTACTATTCAGAGAAAATTCCATTTGGTTATTAAGTATTCGATCACATCAAAGTTATCGATGTTAAAAAAATATATAAACCTTTGTAATTGATGACCGATTCAGGCAACTAGCGTTCTATTTCTTGATTCATGAAAACAATACTGATATTTTTGCATGCTTAAACCAAGTGCTTGCTGCGTATAAGCAGGAGAAAAACCGCGAGCCGAGACGCCGCTTGCTCTTACTTCGTTCCTTTCCCATAATTCGTGGTTTGGCTCACGGTTTTTTCTCCTGTTTACACGCAGCATAAGATCTTGCGCAGAAAAGTTCCACAACGTACTGCCCTGCAGACCGAACTCTACCTTTGGCGAACTTTACTTTTCTTCGCAGATTCTTACAGCACTCAGTTTATGTCGTTTCCTTACAGGCCCATGAGGAAGCCGCCTAAATATAAACTCGAAGAAATATTTTAGGATCCCGTTCAACCCTAGTTAATCCTTAGTCTTTGGCCCCCCATAGGGGCCAACTCATATGCCTAGGTCTCATAGAAATGGTTGTATCTCATATAACCATTGTATCATGTAACATTTTAACCATGAGAGTATCACAGTGAGAAATATGATATAAACGGTGTTAGAAAGAGAAAAGACCACGCATTATATTCAACTACAAAAACTAACCACACAGGATATAAAATGTACACCTTTATGAAACCAAAGTTTCGACTCGCATTTTGATATTAATTTGGGAAATGAAACTTTTGAATCGCAATTTGAAAAAAATTATGGAACTTTTGGATTTTTTTATGAATTTTATTTTCACATGGAACGATAAAAAAGTGAGGTGAAAATAACGTTTGTAATACATTTGGCTAATAAAATATTTATTCGTATGTATTTTTTTTCGTTATCAGCAATTTTAGTCAGAAAAAACGTAAGGTGAGCCATTTTTTAAATTTTTTTGTGTTTGCGTGCAAAATTTTTATATTTAAAAAATTACATGTTTATTTCGATTTATAAAATTTGAAAGCGTATTTTATCACCTTTCTAAAACAGTTTTTAATTTTCGGATACCTTCAGAAAATTTCCATTTGTTGTGTTTTATTGAAAAGCGGGAATGGGTACCGCCGCCCCGGGAACCTTTATTGGATAACCAACACCTCTGCCACAGGTCACCCCAAGTGGTTGGCTACGTTTGGTGATTTAGCAGGGGTGCCCGGGTCCATGAGGTGAGGTTTGTCTAGGTCTTGGAGGCGGATGACCTGGACACACTAAACCCCATATTCCTACCCACCCCTTAAACCCTTTTCCTTCCTAGAACTCTCCTCTCCTTCCTTTCCTTTAAAAAAACCCTCCACACAGCATCCCCAAAGATGACATAGGCCCTGAGGGAAATTATTTTCCTCATAGCCTCCTGTGTGGAGCTCATGTAAAAAAAAAAAAAAAAGCGGAATTATTTTGACCTTCTGAAATAATACGTTAAGACTCATTAAGGGTTAACTCGCAATTAATCCGATTAAAAAATGTCGATGCCCATCAATATTACGACGCCACGACTTGTTTTTGCATTCTTCACGGTTTTGTGCGAACGTGATGAAAGTTAAAGAAAGGTTTCCCACTTTTCATCGCTACCACTTCGTCGCCATTCTTCAGCCTTCATCGCTCATCAGTACCTCGTCAGATGGCCATTACTTGAGGCCTGTTACTGTTAATGTCAGTGCACTTACGCTCACCTGACTTTTAATAATCCATCGTTGCGTGGAAAGGTCATCGAATTCAATGCAGCACAATAAACTGATGCACAAAAGTGAAATCTGACGATATTTTATGAATATGTTAATTCGTCTTATTGATGTTCATGTGTACAGAATGTATCATATTAAGGTGGGATTAGACCAAACGATCATAGAGGTAGAGCTGGAACAAGAGCGTTCTTTCTTGTTGATCTTTAGTGTAAACGGTAATTCATTTTCACCATTTACACCAAAAGAATACCAACGCACAATAATGAGAACATGAACCAGAATTGTTGCAAATGCTCTAGAGCAGGGTTTCTCATTTGCCGGGTCGCGACCCGGTACCGGGCCATCAAAATAAAATACCGGGTCGCAACATCCCCGCCTTATTTTAAGACAAGGTGGAAGCTGCAAGAAAAAAGCTTAATGGGTGGGCACAACGCGCGGAAACAGTGAACTTCAATGCATTTAGTAATGCTGCAAGAAAAAAGCTTAATGGGTGGGCACAACGCGCGGAAACAATGAACTTCAATGCATTTAGTAATTTAAGTGAAAAATAAAAAGAGTACAACATGATTGCATTGCCACAAGACATCTTAACTCAAATTAAAGAACATTTATTAGGACTGGAGAGGAATCTTCAAGAATATTTTCCTCCAATCGACAGCAACAAAGCTTGGATAAGAAACCCATTTACATTCAAGTTAGATTCCTAAACTAATTTGCCACGAATTGCCAGATTCAGATGTCGACTTGTTAATTGAACTGTCAACTGACACATCACCCAAGGATATATTTGACAAGACTAAGACCATTGATAGATTTTTGGTTATCTTGTGGTCAAGAATACACAAAATTAGCAATAACTTTTTTAATGCCTTTTGTCACAACTTATAAATGTGAAGCTGGGTTTTCAACACTAGTTTACCCTAAAAATAAATATAGAAACCGACTTAAAGTGGAACCAGACCTTAGGATAAAACTTTCGTCATTTTCCGCGAACTTGGATTATTTAGTAACAATTAAGCAGCAGCTCCATTCTTCGCACTAAAATTTAGTGACTAAATAGGCGATACCAAAATGTGTAGTATTAATAAAACATTTTTACTATTAATAAATGTGTATTATTTTACCTAATGGAACCAGCTTGGGTTTAAAAGTATTAAGTGTGTCACGAAGGGGCATTGTGAAAATTACCGGGCCACGGCAGAACAATGTTTGGGAAACACTGCTCTAGGGATGTTTAGATCAGGCGAGAGAATGCTCATTGCTCATTCTTCAACAATCAATGATAGTTTTCACCACACCATGTCCGACAGCGAGTGCGATATTATGATTTTGAGTGCCGCATTTTTCGTTATGACTCTATAATTCAAAAAGAAAAGAAGTTAGAGACTTATTTTTATACTTAATTTATTTTTATTTCATTTTTCGTAAGTTATTATTATTAATTATTTAATTTATTACCACTATAAAGCAATGTAATTCTATGAATAAGGTTAAATATATGGTGAAAAATTGGCCATCGGAAAAAAAATATTTATATTGATATGTATAAAAAATGTTGAATCCGTAGATATAAGATGTAAATTTTAAATGTAAAAAATCTATATGTAACTAAAATATAAGCACCTGTTGACAAGCCAATTCAATTGGCTTAGCAGGACTTGTTTGCTGATAAAAAAAGTATTTATTTTTATTTTCCATAAGTTGGATACCAAGACATCTGAAATTTTGGTACGCTTCTATCATTTGTAGTCATTTTTCATTACTCCAATCCATAATTGGTACAAACAAGTCGATGGGAGTTACAAGAACACTTTGAAAAGACCGCCACTGGGAGCGATCGCCTCCGAACACGAAGGAATGCTCTAGGGCAGCGGTTTTCAACCTGCGGAAAAAATTGGGGGGTACGCAATATCGTGGCATGAATGTAGGTTTTAAAACTCAACGGTTTCGAGGATTTTTTTTAAGGCTTAAAAAGATTCGCCCCCTCAACACACTTTGGGAGTGTTTGGTGGAACATAATTTTTTTTCGTTGAAATGAAAAGAAGTGGAACGAAATTTGTTCAATTTCGGATGAAGAATCACAGGTTAAAAATACCCGGAGGTCGTATTACACTCTGTACAAAATTGTATTTGTGTGAATTGATTGTTAAATTCATCTAATAATGAGAGTATAAAAAATTACAATTGAAACAAATTACATGTGCACACAAGGTAGATAGAGGGTATGGGGTACAAGAATTTTGCAGTAAGGGTCAAGGGGTAGCAGGCTCAAAAAGCTGCAGGCAACAACCGCTGCTCTGTTTGGGCGCACTTGTGGCGTTTATGTCTAATAACTTAATAACGAAAGAATGCTCTATAACTGTTTACACCAAAATAATTTGGAAGAGCAGACTATGAGCATTTGCTCGTTGTGCCTAAACCCACCTTTATTTGATGATACAGATCTTGAAGACCACCTGTTCAGGAGTGTTGATTATGTTTTTTGCTTCCACTTTCGTCTAACATAAGGTGTTAAGTAATCAAAAGTATTGTGAGCGTAATGCTAATTAAAAATAGCACACCTTACCTCGTAATACCTCTTGTATTATATAAACAATAAATACACCACATTCTATCAAATTATGAACAGCTCTCAATTAAAATAATTATCGTTTTGGTTTTTTCCGCATTCGCGGTAAGAAAGTTTATTCAGAATCGAAACAAATTCTTGAAATGTTTGTGTGGTCAATGTTCGATTGCAATATTTAGAACATGAGGTGCGAATGCTATGTTTGTTCTACAAATATTTCAATAACACCTGATCACTCCTTCCCCTCGTCAAAAAGATTACCCTCATCACGAATAATTCAAGTAAAAATAACAAAGGCCCTGCATTTTAGTATTACTATCATTTGACTGTCTAATAAAATATCTAAGGCAAGTAATATTTGTGTACGTACTAACTAATTATACTAACGCAGAAAATCGTTCGAATTCTTGACAAATCAGTTCCATTTTTTAAAACGGTAATTAAAATAATTTTATTTTCAAATATTATATTAGGGAACGTACCCATACTACGTGACACGTTTAGGGGGGGGGTCTTCAAATTGTCACGCTCCATACAAAATGAGCGGCGGGTTGCTTAGGATTTTGGTCAACGGGGGGGGGGGGGGGGGGGGGGTTAAAAATTGCAAAAAGTTGGTCACGTAGTATGGGTACGTTCCCTTATACGTAGGTACCTTTGAGTTCATTGGACCAGATTTCACGCAGTAGTTTTTAGTTAATTAGTTTTTTTTTACATTAGCTCCATACAGGAGGCCCTAAGGAAAAAAAATCGCCTCAGGGCCTATGTGTCATCTTTAGAGATGCTGTGTGGAAGATCTTTTTGGGAAAGGAATTTCTGGCAAGGAAAAAGGTGCGAGGGGTGGGTAGAAATCTGGGGGTCAATATGTCCAGGAGGGACGGACGTGTTAATCCATCCCCCCAACTGCGGTAAGGCGATGTTCCGAGAGAGTCCTGCTGGAGAGATTAAAATGTCTCGGTCAACCAGTCTCTCCCGATCCGGCCTACCACGCAGGCGATGGGCAGATGCATCCGCCACCAAGATCGGGCAAACCTCACCTCATGAACCCGGGCACCTCTGCTAAGTCACCAATGGCAGAGGTGTTGGTCATCCAATAAATGGTTCCCGGGCGGCGGTACCCATTCCCGCCCCCCAAATTGAAAATTCTCCCAAAATAATATTTTTGATCAGCATTTTATGGACTAGAAATCTATCATTTATTCTGTGGGAATTTTACTTTCTTTATCTCATCGATGTGTCCGCCCCTCGGGCTCTCATGATAAACTAATAATAATTGTCTTTTCTTCCTGCTTTCTTCTCGAACTCTCCGTGACTGATCAGACATGCAGACCCACAAAGTAGAGTGCATAGGCTCTATTTTATAGAGATAGAGTATTGAGTACGGAGGTAAACGGTAAACACACGGATGCAGATAACGAGAAGAATCCCATGTATTCACAGACTCGGGAACGTGGGTCATAGGTGAACGCATAAAGATGCAAGCACTATGGCATTCAATGCTTGCAGCATGCAGCATCCAACGATCTCCTCGTGTGATAAAAATGCGTCGGCTTATACTCATTCCATGAGTTCGCCTAAATACTTTATAGTACATGATATTATAATGTACTGCGCACCTAGCAGGATTCTTTTTGATGGGCTTTGTCCTTAGACATCCCATATATTCATATGTCCATGGCTTTGCCCAATTTTAAGTTCTCTGATAGTAGAGTGTTGCCCCGTTCCTCATGCTAATTGTTAATGTAAGTGGCGCCATCTTTTGGCATTATTAGGTAGCTTGCTTTAATTCGGTTTTATTATGATAGTAGCTTAAGTGACAAACTTCACGTTCATGGATGGTTTCATATGGCGCGGCGTCAGTGTTATACTCAGTGTCGGATTCTTAAATTTCAACCCTACAGTCGCTATACTACTTACCACATGGGTAGGTACCTATTCATTTGTCTATCCAAATAAAAGCCATTTGTTATTGCCACGTATGTATGTCGTATAACTTCGTTCGTTTGAATTTCACTGAATACATGAAAACTAATTTTTGCTAAGTAATAAACTCCCATTTACAGATATTTAGTGCCATTAAGAACTCGATAAATTAAATAACGCCGCCGAAATTGTGTATTTTGACATAAAATTAGACTTTCTCCCCCTAACTTCCCCTATAACAATATTTTTCTAACTTCCCCTATAACAAACCAAGACGGTTCGAGAGATTTTAAGTCTAATTTTGAGTTTGAGCAAATAAAACGAGAAAAAAATATGTGTTCAAAAAGTGGTATGTAATGAGTTGCACTATACTCAATGTTAAAACATTTTTTTCAATTTAAAGTTATTTAAACGTCAGTGGGATAATGGCATCTCCGACGTGGTGCGTGTTGATGCAGAAGAAAGTGGAGGCGGGGAAAGGACATTAGAAGTAGGAGGTTGGAAACTACTCGGATTTTCAGATTGTCACTAAACATATATATTTTATATATTTATTGCATCTTATTATTTCTTCATGCCATCGTTTCGCATGACCAGACCAACAAAGCGATCAGAAATTCATACCATGATATACGTATAATATTGATACATCCGTCATGCTATAAACTTTCTACGTGTCACTCGTTACAATAAATGAATAAATTGGACCTAATAATACCGCCGAGTACTTTTGTTAGGCTGATCGTTCCGAAGAGTAGGCATTCAAAGAACTCAATAATTTTATACGAGAAAGTTCAATTTAAATAATTCACAGCCTAATTAATTGATTTACTTTTCCTGTTTGGCGGCGGGTGTTACGGAGGGAAAAGTAACCTCACTATTTATTTACTGATTTTTATTTAGACAATGCATAATAAAGAAAATTATCTAATTTAATTATGTACCTACCACATTATGAGTAGCGGTAGTAAATTCAAGATTTCCCAAAATCAACGGATTTCGTAGGTAGTGTCCGACCGAAACGGCACTTTCTACCGAAACCGAATCTTCGGTATCTGTCTCAGTTTCGGCTGAAACCGAAACCGAAACATTTTAGACATGTTAAAAATCTATTGTTCACTGAAATTTGGTTTATTTTTAAACTTATACAGACAGTTAAATGGTGTTACATGAAATAAAAAACAATAATTGAAGTATGTGAATTTTTTTTTATATTTCTGCTGTAAAAAAAACGTTACTAAGGAAGAACCTCATTAATTGAGTACTTTAATTTTAATTGCGTTTACAATCACAACACTCGCTTATTATACAAGTTAAATGAAATAAATAAAAACAATAATTGAAGTTGATACTCGTATGTGAAAAATAATTTTTTTTTTGGATATTACTTCTATAAAACAAACAAAAACTATAAAAATTAATACATAAACTCACAACACAGTCACGCCAGACCGGCCGGCGAACTCAGCTGATGATGGCGGGTGACACATGAGCCACGAACTCACCCGAAGTCAGCCGAACGACGCGCGATAATTCACAAACGCAGAGTTTCGGTGTGGCCGAAGGAGATAGAGGGATCTCAGCACTTAAGAGGAAACCAGTCGGCGTTTTGTGTATACAAACGTATTTCTCAATTTCTTCTCTGGATTTTGACATCAGAACAAATATTTTTAATATGATATAGCCTCCATTAGCGTGTCGGTAAGTTATTTTTATAGAAGTTAGTACCCCCCGAAAATCGTTAAAATTGCTTAGTTTGAACGCCATCAACAGGCGTTCAGTATATAAACTAAACAATGTATTTAAAAAAAGGAAACATCCAGAAGTATAATATTTTCGGTAAATTTTTGAGATCGCTGGCAATGGTTAATACGCACTTTTTTTTGAAAAAATCTTTTGATTCACCTTAATTACATTAAAAGACGACTATTTGCATTGGGGGAAGTGGAAAATATTTAATTTTAAATTTCGATTACGTTAAATTAAAATAAGCTTTCATTCTGTGAAACGAGACCGTCCATTTTCAAACATTATTTTCAAATGTCATTCTGTTATGTTGGTCTTCTTGTTACTGTACGAAAAGATGCTAGAGTAAAGCATAGCAGACTTAAAGGGAATTCTAGGTTTGTGTAACATGGTTTGTGATACAAAAGAAAGTGCCCCTTTATAACGCCTACTCGCGTCAAGGCAAGAAAAACATCCCAGTTTTCAAGTAGTTGAGCGGCTACGCTAGATTTGTGTAACATGGTTTGTGATTCAAAAGAAAGTGCCCCGTACCTTCAAAATCTTCTAGCCGTTCGTTATACATTCAAGTGTATCAGGAATACCAACATACCAAAGTGACAGCGAATGAGCTAATAGCTAATGGCGTACAATCTCACAAGACGAAAGCTAATTTTAATTTTACGTAATCGAAATTTAGAATGAAATATTTTCCACTTCCCCCAATGCAAATAGTTGTTGCCTTTTAATGTAATTAAGGTGAATCAAAAGGTTTTTTTAAAAAAAGTGCATATTAACCGTTGCCAGCGATCTCCAAAAATTAATATATTTGCTTCCAATGCAGTTAGTAAAAAAATCGGTCCAGTTTTAGAAGAAATAAATGGGGAATACAAAACCTGTATTTTGACGATTGTATTTAGGTATTATCATCCTGAGGTGCAGTTGTCCGTTTCTAAATGTTGCATATTCTCTTTAAAAATAATTTTTATTATTTTTTGTTTCGTGATTTTAATTTAGTTTCATTATATAATTTTCAAGTAAACACAGGTTTGTTTGTAACCTGGATCGTATTCATAGCTTGAACGGATATGGAAAATGTCGATTTCCTTTGAGATACGAATTAAACTGATATGTAATCTTTTTGTTCTGATAACCTTCTGTGACGGGCTAGCCCATTCATTATCTGCTTAATTTTTCTTGGAATGTTTTCTTCTCTGTAAATATTTTGTAGTTCTTAAAAATGATTCTATGCTATGTAACTGTGCCAAATACGCCAATACAAATAGCTATGTAAGGTGCCAGTATTACATAGAAATACATATCCGTCAACTTTTTAATTGGGGCTCCTAGTATCGAACTTTCCGAAGAGTTTATTACGTGTTGTCACGAATTATGTAATTATTGGAATTGTATAATTGTGCATTGTATGCGATGTCAATAGAGATTGTCAACCACAAGATTACTGGGAAAGACTGCAAGTCTTTCAATAATTACTGGAAATTTTGTTTTGATATATTCATGAATTTGGGACGTAAAACTTAAGAACCGTCATTGTTAATCATTTCCTCAAAAGTATAATATTATCTTTTTAATGATAATTGGCTAAGCTCATTTAACGTTTATCTACTGTTGGTCAGAATAAATTTAATGGGAATAGAAGAAAAGAGAGATATATACAACTACAATTTATTTCATGCTAAAAAAGTAATTATTAAAAAAATGCGTTTAATTAACTTAATGTCAATTTACACCACAATTTACAAAACGACAGAGCCTAGCGGAGTCATGCTTTAACTCGACCTTATGGCATTTCATCTGACTGTAAATTTAGTTGTTACGTTCCGGTCTCGGTTCAAGATGGTGGACGTATTGGATGCTACCTTTTTTATCCCGCCAGAGTTCGAATGATCGTGGCCCTACTACGAGCTGTCAAATCAGAATAATCAATACTATGGTACCTATCGGCCCGAAGAAAGTTTGAAAAAGAATTGTCATTGGGATAGGATTTGAGTGATCCTTTGGTCAAACAAAAAAAATGTTACGTAAAATATTTATGGTTTATTATTTAATAGACGATGTATGATGTAAATGAGGCAAAGAGTGTTTGCCAGCACCGAGTTATTTGGCGGTCCTTCCTCTCTGCCTACCCCTGAGGGGAAATGACTTGATGGTTAGTTAGATATTTAAGTATCTACGTACTTACAAATGTTGATGATTTCAGAGGAAATCTTTGTTTTGATTTATTAAATAAGTGAAAATTAGAAACTTTGTTTTTTGGAAGCTAGGTCTGTTGTTCACAGAACTACTACGATGAATTCAACGACCTCTATCTAACCTGTGCATGCTTATAGAGGGGGAATGTCACTTCCACATTTTCCACCTGGCGCGCTTCTGAAAGTCATTTTGTTCGCACTGTACAAGCATGTGTGCATTACTTTTCATCCTACCATCGTACTTTAACTACAATCGTAGATATTATTACACAACTATTTTTCAGACTAGTCTTTTTGATTTTTTTTTAAATTTAAGTGTTTCAATTGGGATATCATTTTAATGTGATTTTTGCGTGCTTGAGAGGTTTTTGCGAATTAACTATGAACTAAAGTTAAAATTAAAGATAAATCAACTAGTGTTTGAATGGTACATACTCGGTATAGATCGCTGATTAACCATTGCCCCCACGTGCAATAGCTCTGATAGCGTCATGGGCGTATTTACTGTGTTCTAATTAGATTAATGATATAAAAGTGCATTTCCAAAGCTAAATACAGAATAAATCTAACATCATAAGAACAATAATATCATTATGTAATTATGAACGATATTATTGTGCCCACTTTAAAAGGATGACCCATTTTATTAATTTATTTTACATTAACTCGAAACATCTTAGGGGATATTGGGTGTTTTTTTAAGGAGATGAAAGAGGGGAATTTCTGAGAAAGAAAATGTTATGTTAGGTAAGTGCACTGGCATACGCTTCCTCTGCCAAGATCCGGACAAACCTCACCCCATGAACCCGGGCACCCCATGTTAACTCTTAAGATGAATATATACGTGAAATCCTATTTAGATACTATTTTGATTAATCTTTACGACGAATCGGCTTACAGTATGAACATCAAAAAATATGCTACGGATAAATTGAAGCTTTAACTACTTTATCTATGTATTGGAATTACAATAAAATTATTATTTACGTAACAAAAAATATAAGCGTAAACCACTAAAAAAAATGTTTTCTCATGACTTAACTATGAAGTAATGTAAGTAACAATTTTTAAAAAATACTCCTTTACGGCTAAGACTATTTTTGACTTTATCTATGTTCTAACTTTTTTTCGTTCTTATAAAATTATGCACGAAATAAATAAAAACCACTTTTTCGCTTACTAGCCTCGTGCAAAAAGACGCTCGATTTTAAAATTTTGCAGGCATGAGATTCGACATATTTCTAGCGTTTATATTCCTCTTAATTTACCCGGTAGGTCTCTGGGACTCCATTGAAAACTTTCAGCGCTCATAAAACCATTCGTTTTTGGAATTATAAATTGTGCGTTCCAGTACCTTCACGCACACGCAGTGACGCGCCAAACGCGAGGGAGAGAGCGGACGTCGATGTGCGCGGCTCCGATTGGTAAGTAATCATGTTGATGGAGTCCGTGAGACACCACTGGCGTGATTACTGTTTTTTGTTCGAACCATGTTCTTTTTTTACTTTTTATAAGAATTGATTATGTTTTTGTTATATTTCTTTAAGAATTACTTTGAAAAATTGTGTAGTTTTGAAATGTTGAGACTAGAATTAGGTTTGTAATTTTGCTTCAAAAGTGCCATATTCTAGAAGTTCCTTTAAAAGACTGTGATTCAATAATTTTAAGTAAAAACCTATGCCATTGTAAAACCTAATATGTAATTAATAAATATAACTAGCATTTCATTTAAAAAAGTGTTTATTGCATATATAATTTACGATTTTATTTCCGGGAGCCCTGGGGACTCCACCAGGTAAATTGTGTATGTATGAAGTCACCGGGTAAATCAAGGGTTAAGTCACCAAACATAGCGAATCACTTGGGGTGATCTTTGGCAGAGGTGTTGGTTATCCAATAAATGGTTCCCAGGCGGCGGTACCCGTACCGCCCCCCAAATCTGTATTATTTTGAAATTTTTTGTCTTATTCTGGTTCCTTGAATATCCTAACTTTTCCTCTAATTTATCCATACAGAGACTTCAGTTCCATGCCAACTCAGAATCAACTCAACTCAACACCTCTTTTAAGTTAACAAAAGCTATGAAAAAAAATTTGAAAAATAGCCCATAGCCTAACCTATTTAACCAATTTTTTATATATATTTTTCATCACTTTTAATGACTTTTCAAAGGGACGTATCGAGGTGATTTCATTCGAATTGTCCAGCACCAGAGACTTCATATTCATAGTCGTGCTAATAAATATTGCTTTGTGAATATTTCATATAAAATTAGGATTACCGAAATTCAAAGTTGCAATTGATGAACTCTAACTATAAACCTCGTCTATTATTTTACACTATTACATGAGTATTTCTATTGTGTTTTTGTTTATTTTCATTGTACTCTCATTTTTTTACATTAACTCCAGACAGGAGGCCCTGAGGAAATTAATTTCCCTCAGCACCAGTGACATCTTTGAATATGCAGTGTGGAGGGTCATTGTACCTACTTATAATATCACTTTTATCACGTCAGCTATATTATTTTTTGTATTTTCATCCACTTATTTTGTTCTATTCTACTTTAGATTAAATTTACGTTAGTTATTATTATTTCCTATATAATATAGATTTCATTACTTTCATGTAAAGGCAAATAAATTAATTTGACTTCTTGAATATTCATTCATAACTGCGTGTGCGAATTTTTTCCTCTTATTTGCTACTGGTCGTTTGTTCATTAGGCGGCAAATTAAATGCGCATCTGTACGCGATGTGTCAATGAGAGGATTTCATATCAGCTTAGTGAATAGATAAGTGTATTTAATGATAAGTATGGAATTTTATTTCAAAGGTTAATAAACCGTAGCTTAGGTCCCTACAGTTCCCACTATTATTTATTTATTAATTTACGAACAACAGTCCATTAAAAACATAATAATAACACGAATAAAAAAAACAGAGATGACAGTGAAGGGAGAGCACATAAAAATGAATAGCAATGACAATATAAAATATAAAAAGTACATATAGAGACACTACAAGTCAAAGCATGAAGAAGCATTTAAATATTGCGTATCGACTGCCGAAAGTTATTTAGTTTTATACCAAAAAAATCAATGCTTTGACTTGCGTTGACAAGTCTCGACATTCTGGATAAGGGAGAATGGTAACCGTAATTAGTAGAACGTTGATTGAGGAACAGCAATTCATTATTTCGAAGCCTACGGGAAGGGATGTTAAACTGGATGAGTTGTAACAATGCAGGTGTATCAGTAATACTGTTGATAATCTTAAATATGCAAATTAGATCAGAGTCCTTTCTACGTTTTTCTAAAGAAGACATGTTTAAAATGTGTTCAATTTCATCATATGAGTACTTGCCTCTTTCAAGACCCAGCCTCCAAGCAATTCCTCTTAGGAAACGATGTTGTACGGATTCGATGTGACAAATGTGGACAGCATAGAAAGGAGACCAAATGACACTAGCATATTCAAGGTGAGGGCGAACCAGCGAACAGTAAAGAGTTTTAAGTGTACTTATATGTTTGAAGTCAGAGGTAATTCTATGAATGAAGCCGAGTAGTTTAAGTGATTTATTTACGATATTATTAATGTGATCACGGAAAGAAAGCTTGCAGTCTAGAGTGACCCCAAGGTCCTTGATAGATGTGACAGTAGATAGACAAACACTAATTAGTTTATAAGCAAACTGAATAGGTTTTTTGGTTCTATAAAAGGACAAAATTTGAATGAATGAATTTTAATTTTATTTCTTTACTAAATTCTTCCGCACCAATTGACACCTGCTCATGAATAATGCAGCAAAGTTAGACTTTCTGTATCACAAAATCACAAGCCTAAGTAACCTTTTCCTCTGAATTAGAATTTTCATTGCAAGCGACTTTAAAAATAACGAATTCGATGAAACTGTTGATACGAGTTCGAGACCCAACATTATTTGTTCAAAAGTTGTTTTGTTAACGCTGGTCACAAAAAAAATTACTTCATTATTATGCTAAGTTGACCTTACAATAAGTAAAAAAAGTATCTGCATTAATAATGTAATCTTTCTATGTCTTCTCCAGAGACACTCGTTATTTATTAGTACTGGGAGTAGGGTTGCCATCTTCTAAAATAAAAAAGCCTGACTCTGCGCTCTGTAAGGCCGGACATTTTGCCCTAAAAGCCGGACGTACGTACATAATTTTGGACATAACTTTTATACATAATAATAAAAAACCTGTTACAAGTTACAGTTGTTTATTAATCACGCATTAACCAATTTAATAACAACAATCATTAATCTGTCTTATCCTTGTCATCAGTTGACATTTGTATAGAATATAATGTCAATAACAAAATAAAAAATATTGAGTCTTCTGTCTGTATACATACTAAACTTATAAAACAAACAAACAAAACATAACTTTTTTTCTGGTTAAACATTTGACTAAATTTTTTCGTTAAATAGATATAAAATGAAACATATTTATCTTTGTGGACAAAAAACGAAAACCATAAATTAAAATGAAATCTCGACTTCTCCAAATTATTCAAAAATTACAAAAATCTACCATTTTGTATATTTGGCGTTTTCACCTACTTTATCCAAAACGTCGTTTTCTTTGGAAATCATTTAATAAAATCCTTGACATGTCATTTTTAAATTATACAATGTGTACACCATCTTAGCAATTGTTTGCAATTTATTGCGTTCCTTGGTACACTGGGTGTTCATTAAAGAGAAAACTCTTTGAAAGTAATATTCCGCCAATTTCAGAAGTTCGGAAGACAAAACCCGTGCGAACCAAAAAAGCTTAACAAAAGCCGGACATATAAATATTTAGCCGGACACGACCTAAAAGAGCCAAACATGTCCGGCTAAAGCCGGACAGATGGCAACCCTAACTGGGAGCAGTATTATCCAGTACTATTATAAAGACTTAGATTCTTGAGATCTCAGCGACTCTTTTATATATAAATATAGTTTAGGAGGACTAGCGTCCTTACTAACTGGAAGCTAGGTTCTGTCTGCGGAGCTCTGGCCTTATAATGACTCGGCACACCTGCCTTCGGCCACCTTCGGTACATCTCGTAAACTAGACCATGTGACCCAAAGAGCCCATAAACAACTAAAGCAATGTGAGAACTAATCATAGATTAATAATTATGAAAATTACAAATAATTATTAGATCCTAACCACTGGAGCGATTTCGGTCGAAAAATGGACCACTTTTATTTTTCTGCGATTGATTTCGGTCCAAAAACGGACCACATTTTCCTACCATTCGTAAAACATTTATTGTAATTATTTAAAACATTTCCTAGGCCCGCCGTTTATTTTAACACGAAGCTATTGAAATGCTTTATCTATTATATTAAGATATCTGACCTACATATTTTATAGACTTAAAGAAGTACTAAACATTGAAAAATTGAAAATGATCTACTTTTCCCTAGTGCAATCATCAATCACTTATGGCATTATAGGATGGGGTGGTGCACTTGATACATTTATTAAGCCTCTACAAATAATTCAAAAACACATAATTAAAGTCATATATAACAAAAATAAAACATTCTCGACTAACTTATTATACAAAGAAACTAAAATATTTAATATACGTAAATTATTTATATTACAAACTTTGAAATATGTATTTAAAAACAAAAATAATTTCGAAATAAATGAAAACAGAATGAGCAAAAGAATAAATAATATATTTTACACCCCACAAACCAATACTAAATTATTGCAGACACATAGCAGTTTCATTGGTCCTCGTTCATTTAACCTTCTACCACTACAAACTCAAATGATAAATAAAATGATAAAATATGTAAAAGAGGTAAAATTATGGTTGAATAATATAGATATTGAAACGCTATTTCTATAAATTTATCCTTCCTTTTATAACACACTTTCTGTAACTTTCTAAACTGTAGTACAATATGTTTTCTGTTTATTTTTTTATAAAAACTAAAAAAAAAAAAAAAAAAAAAAAAAAACAGTATGTTTTTTCCATATTTTATAATAGCTGAAAAAAAAACCTTTTTCACTTGTTCTACCTATGAAATACTAATTTTATATTTTATATGTTTTTTAAGTCTATTTTATACTTTGGGTACTTAGAATTATAATATTTTGTTTTAATATTACCCACACTCAGGCAGTGCCTTAGTGGGTTTTCATTTCTTGTTCATACTATTTGTTATTATATATTATGTTATTATATGTATACTATTTGCTATTATACATTATATGTACAAAGAAATGAGAATAAATAAAGTTTAAAAAAAAAAAAAAAAAAAAAAAAAAATTATGACCATAGATGTTGCAAATCCGAACTTCGTAGACTGTTTTAGAACAATGTTAAAAATAAATTTTTAAAATATTTTTTTCCCGCCGAATTTTTGAACAGCTGTTTACGGATAAAATTAAGTCATTTTTCCATAGATATGCACCTTTAATTATCAAGTATATACAGACAACATACAGAAACTGAAAATATTCTATGTTGACCCGAATAAGTATACCTCACGGCAGTTTCATGTAAAAAACACACAGGATTCACGCGATTATAAATTTTAAGATTTTTTTATATTTTTTTCATAAATCCTACAAATATGGGATAAACGGTAAAATACAGGTTATTTCATTGGCTATATAGCACTATAATAAGTTTTTATGTCTCCATGTCAAAATTCGAAGGGATGATTTTTTTAATGTTGACGAAAAATTTAAAAAATGACCATCCTGGAAATCTCAAGCAATCGAAGCAAATTTATTTATTTCGCGTGATCGCTCCAGTGGTTGTCTTGTTATTGTAGAGACGAAAACGTTGAGTCGGTGACAGTGATAATTTTTTGAGATCGTTAAAACCTGCGTATGCACTTTGAATGCACAATGATTGTTTTATTTATCTCGCGTCGTTCTTTCAATTTATTTTATTTTACTACCTCTTTGTAATAGGACGCATCGTGCAACTTTTATTTCTTTGCATCTGTAATCACCAACATTAAAATGCAATTAAGGAGGTACATGTCGATTCAGATTCTTTCAATGTACTTGTTACTTGATTCTGTCATGCGATATTTTTCTTAACATTCGATCTCGTCTTACAGTTCTGTTATAAATTGAATGCGATATTATTTTTCTTGGTGAAAGGTCACGTATACAGAAATACCACAATTGCCCGTACACGGTGACGATTCGTGAGTGTTTTTTTCGATTTTCCACTGTTTGCTATTTTTTACAAAGGTGAAGGTTAAACATGGCTATTTTTATACATACAAAGTAATAGGCTATTTCGTGTCACATTGTCGTTTCATTTTTTTACAGTTTAAAAATACATACATTTATTAAGTTGCTAAGTATTTTTAGTAATTTGTCTATGGTTCAAAGCTATCGTTAAGCCCTGTAGGTACAGTATACAGTACCCTTGGATTGATATTTCACTAAATATGCAAAGTATTATAGGTAATAAATAAAATCAAAAACTTTCTTATTTTAAAAAAACCCACCCGTGGTCCATTGATTCCCGATTTATTGTATTTTATGCATTCTCTATAAACATTATTTGCAAATGTATTAAAAACTTTATCGTCAACTAACTTATTTATCGTTTCGTGTAAAAATAATAATAAAAATTTCTCAAAAGTTTCATTTTTTTTAAATTTCGGCAGGAAACTTTGGATTCATAATGGTGTACATTGGAATTATTTTGTGATTAACTTTTATATTTGAGTATAAAGCGTGGTGTTTTCTCTCCTTCTAACACACCGTTTGGAGCATATTTCTAACCATGATACTAAGGGAGACACAATTTCTATAAGACCTAAATGAGTTGTTCCGAAAACCGAACAAATTACATAGCTTGAGGGGTTAAATGCTTTTGGTTTATTATTATGAATTTTTTATTTAATTTGGCATTTGGAAAATCACAAAATTAAATAAAAAATGTAATATGAAAGATTTATCACAGTAAACTGGATGAAATTCGACGCCATTATTTTCCGAGAAAATGTCATCTCGTTGTGATGTTCAAATTTCAACCTAAATTGTTTGTATATCATGGGTTCGATAAACTTTACAATACGAAGTTGAAGGAATTGGGTGTCCTGCAATTTTATTGGCTTATTTAAAATTCAAGGAAATAGACTATTATAATACATTTTGCAGTTTGCACCGGTTCGGCAATACAACTAAAAACCAATTTTTAAACGAAAATCTTCTTTGAGGGGAATAAAAATTAAGTTCACGTTATCCTTTAGGGTGTTACGGATGTACGAAGTAACCCATTTTCAAATCATCATGGTTATTTTACGCACCAGATTTAAATGTCCGGGTTAAATTTTCCCCAAAAAAAAAAAAAAAAAGGAAAAAAAGAAGGAAAAACTAAACCCTTTCACACACTTCCCCAAATGATCATCTAGTCAACCCACGCTATGCAATTGCACTATATAAGTATTATAAATACAAAACAATACAAGAACAACATGTCAACCTACTAGAGACCAAATGGGAATATAATTCACCGACTCCAGATATTTTCATATCAGAGGGTTCGGCTCTGTGGCATTTCTAATTGAACCTATAAATCCTACTGAGCCCTCAATATAAATATTTAAAAAATCCTTTGTATTTAAAATGACTGATTTTTGCATTTTTATATACAAATTCTTTGACAAATCTAATATGCTTAAATTTTGAATCAGATTCCTAGGTATTATGCCAGTGGCCGAAATAACAAATGGCAATATTTTTATAGTCCGAGAATGCCAAATTCTTTTAATCTCATTTCCTAAATCTGTGTATTTTCTTATTTTTTCAGAAATAGTTTTTTGAATATTACAGGAATTTGGAATAGCTACATCAATGATATAAGTTTTTTTTTTAATTTTGTCATGTAAAACTATATCAGGTCTATTATGACTAATTGTTCTGTCTGTTAGTATAGTTTTATCATAATATATTTTATAAAATTCATTTTCTAAAAATGAATTTGGTTCATATTCATAATATGGTACTATATTACGGCAGTCAATCAAGTTATGTTTAATTACCAAACTTTGGTGAATTATTTTTAAAACCTGATTGTGCCTAAATGTATACTCGGAAGGCGCTAATATAGAACATCCCGATATAATATGTTCTATAGTTTCGGGAAAAGCCAAACATTTTCTACATAAATTACAATTTGATTTATATCTTTGATTATATGCTTTCTATAATTTTTAGTATTAATGACTCTATCTTGAATGGCAAGCATAAATCCTTCTATTTCTGCGCTCAACTCTCCAATACTCAACCATTTGTTTGACGAAAGTTTGTCAACATACGTTTGGTTGAGATAATTGAAGTGTTTTGCGTGAATAATTTTATTTGACCAGGAATCTAATAATTCCTGGTTAGTATTTATAAGAATGTTGGCATTCTCGTCATATAAATTTAAAGGTGTAATATTTCTATCTGCCTTGCAAATTATTTTGTGCATTTCTGAGCTATTAGCTTTCCTATGGAAAAAATTTCTAAGCATTTCTACCTGATTGTGTTTCAAAGATGTTATTTTGACTACACCTCTACCTCCTAAATTTCTAGGTAAATTAATTCGTTCGTTATTTTTATTATTATTTGTTTATGATAAATAATGTGTAACCCCTGAATTACTTCCCGCAAATAATTATTACGTTTTGTTTTGAAGAGTTTTACTTTCCATGTACATTTGTTACTTAAATTTTAATTTTTTTAATACCGATTTCATCACATCCGTGTCATTCACTAGCAAACTTAAAACTAACTTAAATATTCTTTACAAGTACAAAAATGAGTAGATTTAATAAGGTGGGGGTAGTGGGAGGGTTGATTTTGAAGGAGGGGAAGAACGGTGGGAGGAGTCAACATTACGTGAACACATTGTTAAGCCACCGCTACCCGAATTTCTATCGATTTCTTACATATCTCCCTTAAACAATGTTTTAAATCTCTTAAAAAATATATGTTATTCTTGAAGATAATTTTCTAGACATTCCCCGCGCCGAAACGCAAATTATATAAAATTCCCTCGATAGAAAAAAGTCGCAAAGTATGCTCCAAAAATTATTATAAACACGTTTGTTTCAACGATTTCCAACGATTCTATAGAGTTCAGTTTCTGTCGCCGTGCAGATCGCACGCCCAGAAATTACGATAAACACAGTAACCGATAAATACAGTGCTAAGCAGTTAAATATATTGTTGTTGTAAATTTAGCAGGCTGACTGACGTTTTTATTCGCCAGACAGCCCGCATAAAAGTAATAACACATTATGGACCGGAACGTACAAGGACTAATTGACTCTATTAAAAACGAAATTAAAAAATGCTCAAGTATCAAAGAGGCGAAGCAGAGAATTATCATAGAGCAAGATATATGCCAGTTAGAAGAAATATGGTGCAAGGAAAAACTTCAATTACAGGAGAAAATAATTGAGCTACAAAATAAACTGATATTAAATGAAGAAAAACATTCAGAAAAAATTGAAAATTATTTAAAAGAAAAAAAAGAATCAATTAATACAACATATAATAAGTCAACCTTTTCAATACCTTTACCAGAGGCCAAGTACTCACTAATAATTGCAAGTGAAAATACTAATTCAACATCTGATGATATTCGAGATATGATAGTTAAAAAAATTAAAACATCGCAATTGGGTATTGCAGTTAATGGGGTGCAAAAAGCATCAAACAATAAACTAATTATCTCTTGCCCTAATAAAGATCATTCAAAAAAACTTACAGACGAAATAAATACGGTTTTCAAAAACAACCTAACCGCAAAAGAATTAGAAAAAAAGAATCCGAAATTATTCATAAGAAACCTACCAGTCAACTTATCAGAAGAAGACATAATGGAATCATTTAAAACCCAAAACGATGGAATAAAAATCATAATGGATGAAAATCCAAATAAAAATACCGTTAAATTAGTAAAAATGCTTAAACCAAAAGCACAAAATAATCTTACGAACTACATAATAGAAACCAGTGGTAAATTAAGGAAATATCTTATATCTAAAGAGAAAATAAATATTGGATACTACAGAGTGCGGGTGGAGGACGCAAACCCAATTATGCAATGCTATCATTGCTTGAAATTTGGTCACTCAGCTGTCAACTGCCTAAATAAGGACAAGAATGCCACGTGCCTACACTGCGCCATGGATCATCCTTGGAAAGACTGCCCTAATAAAAACAAAGAAGAAAAATGCAAAAATTGTGATCTCCAAAACAACACATTCAAGTCTACAAACAGTACAAATCATAAAGCAAACAGCAAAAACTGTCCGTATTTAAAAAAAATGATGACTATTGCACAAGGGCGTATAAATTATGAATAGGTATGCACCTACTTTTATTTTCTTAACAATGTTAGCCCTCATGGTTGCTCAAATATTAAAAACTCAAAATCAATATTTATATGTTTGTATAAAAAACGCTTATTTTCTGAAACTCTCTACAATTTTAGTTATAATTTTCTGTAAAACTTTAAACCAAAAAAAAATCATAAAAATATTATTAACCTACCATCAAAGTGTTAAAGATTCATCAGAAATATTGAAAAACTATTTAATTATATTTTACTGTAAAATTTTAAAACAAAAACAAAGCACTGAAATTTTAGCCTACTCTCAAAGTGTTAACGATTGTGGAATATTATATACTCAAAACAACATTATAACACTACATACTATATATCTTATTTATAACATTATCACTAGAAATATATTGCCAGGTTATTCTTCAATATTGTTACCAAAACCATTTCAAGTCAACCTTGATATTATTATTTATGAAACATTATTGGAAGTGAATCATGATTGTTCATTATTATTATTGCTGCGAACTTATTTATCATTTCATTTAAAATCAAATTCAAATTTAACAAATAGTTGTAATAAATGCATGTATCAACATGAGATGCCAATGCCAGGGAAAAAAATGTATACGAATATTTTAATTATTAAGTACTTTATTCACAAACATTATGTCTTTTAGTTATATTGATGATGACAGTGATATAAATTTTTGTAAGGTTAATGACCTGTGTGAATGGTTCAGAAAACAAAATACAATGAAATGTGAAAATAATAAACTTAATTTTGTGGAACTAAACTTAAGATCAATTTGTAAGTACTGGGACCTATTCCATGTTTATTTTAAAGACTGTTTAAATCACATTGACGTACTCATGCTTTGCGAAACTGCAATTCGTAGTGAACTTGTGAATCTTTATGATATCCCCGGATTCAATTCGTATCACTATTGCAGAAACCATAAAACTGGTGGAGGCATTTTGTTATTTGTAAAAAATAACCTTTCCTTTTCGCAAATATTTCTGGACACTAAATATTTTGAGAATGTTTTTGGAATATTGACACTTCCAAATAACAACACTTTAAATGTCTTAGCAATATACCGACCCCCAAATCTAAATAAGCAAGCATTTTTGTCAGAAATATCCATGGTGTTTGAAAACAATATTAAATCAAATGAAAGTGTAATATTTTTCGGCGATGTAAATTTAAATTTATTAGATAAAAATGATGCTATCATTATAAATTATGAAAATATCCTCACAAATAACTATTTAAAAAAATGTATAAATAGTGTTACAAGGGAGGTAATAGTTCAAGAGAAAATTATCAGCTCATGTATAGATCACTTTTTTGTCCGATTAAGCGGAAAGTTACCCAATGGAGTAAGCAGTACAATCTCAGCATGCGTGTGTGATTATAACATTGCCGACCACCACACAACAGCTATTAGTATACACTATAACACGGTAGATAATTTCGACTCTAAAGATACTTATAACATTCAAATTCTTTCACAAAAAATGATCGATAAACATATTTGTAATTATGATTGGAAATCGCTTCTACAGGAAACCGATTGTTCTGTTATTTATTTAAAAATTAAAAGTTATTTTGATGACTTGTATAAAAACAGCACAATTAAAATAAGCAAAAAATGTAAAACCCGGCCTTATGCTATAAATGATTGGATATCTAATGATACACTATATAAAATTAAAAAACGAGATTATTTATATAAACGTTGGAAAAATACTCCAACAAACAAATACTATGAAAAAGAATATAAAAGTTTTAGAAATGTTTTAAATAAATTGTTAATAAAATTAAAAACCTCATACTATAATGATAAATTCAAAAATCTATTTCAAGACTCAAAAAAGACTTGGGATGAGTGTAATCAAATTTTAGGAAAGAAATGTAAAAATGATTGTGACCAAATTGCCTCCAAATATCTGATGAAAGATCGGACCAAAGAAAATGTAACCAATGATTTTGTTAATTATTTCTCCGACAGCGTCTGCAATATGTTACACAAATGTGATTACAAGACAACTGTTTTTGAACCAGAGGAGATGCCTCAAAGCATGTACCTACCAAGGGCCAAAACTGCTGATATAGAAAGCATTGTGAGGCAACTTAAAAACTCTTCTCCTGGAATTGATAATATCAGAATGTGCGATATTAAAAAACACATAATAATATTAGCTCCAATTATAGCTCATTTTGTAAATAGAATCTTACTTGAAGCCAAAATTCCAGATGACTTAAAATGCAGTATTATCAGACCTATTTATAAAGGAGGTGATCACACTCTACTGGGTAATTATAGGCCGATTAGTATTTTGCCATCACTTGAAAAAATTTTAGAAAAATACATTCAGCTGAAATTAATCAAATATTTAGAAGATTTTTCGATTATTGATACCAATCAATATGGCTTCCAAAAAAAAGGCACTGAAATGCTACTTCAAAAATTTGCCAGTTTAATAAATAATGAATTGAATAGTAAAAATCATGTATTAGTTTTATTCATAGATTATTCCAAGGCATTTGACACTATTAATCATAGAAAATTATTGCAAATACTAGAAATCATAGGAATAAGAGGAAGACTTCTAAAACTCTTTGAAAATTACTTGAACAACCGATGCATGAAAATAAAGCTATTGAACACCTTAAGTAAAAAAAGAAGAATTTTAGCAGGCGTTCCTCAAGGTTCCATATTAGGTCCAATTTTATATATCATTTATGTATCTTTTATTAAGTACATTTTTAAACATGTAAAACACTTTGTGTACGCGGATGATACTGCATTGGTAATTTCATGCAGTGATCTGCAATTATGTATTAAACTCTTACAAGAAGATTACATTGAACTTTTGAAATGGTCTCATGACTCTGGTTTAATTATAAATGCAAAAAAAACTAAATTGATACACATTAGATCACCCAATGCTAAGGCAAATATTATTACACCTGAAATTAAAACACACACTTCAGATTGCTTACATGTCGGTATCTCTACATTGTGCACATGTGAAAATATTGAACTGGTTAAAGAATATGTTTATTTAGGAGTTATTATTGACTGTTTTTTCAAATGGGATTCACAAATAAATAAAGTCTGTGAACGACTCAGATCTATTGTTAGCAGATTATATAAATTAAAATTCTATGTTCCAATATGCACACTTCGAATAATTTATTTATCATTAGCTGAATCTATTATAAGGTATGGAATTACAGCCTGGGGACTTTCCTGTAACACAAATGTAAATCATGTTCAATCGGTTCAAAAATCATTAGTTAAATTATTAGCGCATAAAAGTTTATACGAACAAAGACATAATGTTCCGTACTTTTACCAGAATCTCAAAATTCTCTCAGTAAGAGCAATTCTGTGGTATAAAATTATATCTCAGCATATGAATAGCCCTATATACATACATAAATTGGATCACATTTACAATACCCGTTTTACGCTAAATGAAGGACTAATTGTACCTAAGCACTTGAACAAATATGGACAAAGAACGCTGGACTACATGATACCAAATTTATTGAATATGTTACCTGCTGAAATAAAAAAATGTACAAATGGTAAAACAAATATTATGTTGAAGAATTGGCTCGCCGAAAGAAAAAATTTGTATTAGACAGTAGCACAAAAATTGTAACTGCAAAATAAAGTAAAATAAGTTTATTTAAATCCTCAAAGTAAAAGCACCCATTGACAAACTACTAAAAAGTAGTTTATTGGGACTTTTCTTTTTCTGTAAAAATACTTTTATTTTTCCTGTCATATTGTATTTACCTTGTCTTTATTATTACAAATAAAAAAAAAAAAAAAAATAAAAAAATAAAGTTATTTTACAAATTATATGTATGAAAAAATTCACAGTGTTTCTTTAAATAATGCTGTTTAAGACAACCCCCGCGAGATTTTTGCTCTATTTTAAACGAGTCATGTTTTATTAAACATTTTGACAATTTTCGTATCGATTTTGTCGCTTTAAATACAAGCGTGCTATATCTCTCCATCTTCTTCTTTTAGAGCCCGGTTTCCAGTGTTCTGTTATTTTACGAAATATTTTTTTTTTTTTTTTTTTTTTCTAGGTTGTTTTCTTCTTTCTTAGTTTAAATTGGAATGTTTAAACTTGTTTTTTTTTTGTTATTATTTCGTTAACAAAGTTCATGTTCCCTGATTCTAGTTTTAAAATTTCTAATTCTTTCTCAAAAAGTTAATTATTGTAATGATTAATAATTTTTTCAATAATTACCTTTCATCTGGCGTTCTATCTCTTTCTTGTGTTATCTCTCAGTTTTATATTCTGGAAATTAACTAGTCTTTACATCTATTTTGTTGGTTGATAACTTACATCCCTAATGATTCTTGGTACGTACAATACTTTCCCTTTTTGCTGGTAGTTTGTAAAAGTATAGACTCGTAAAAAGCAAAGTTTTTTTAAAAATTATAATACTAATAAAATTCATATTTTCAAACTTATTTACAAACAGTAATCGGAATCAACCGCGTTTACGAACTCTGTTTTTTAATGACGTTTAAAATTATTTATTTTTTTTGTTTTTTTGAGATTGAACCATCCTACCCAATTATACCAATTATATTTTCAAATATCTTTTAAATCTAAAAATAAAATGTTTTGATTGAGGTTAACCCTTCCTACCCAGTGATCGAAATCCGCATTTGTTAAGGCCGATATTAATTTCTGAAAAAAAATGTCCGCGTGTGTGTGCGTGTTAGGTAACATGTTTATAGAATGCTTTGCCATTTCCAACGATTCTATAGAGTTTCAGCTCTGTCGGGTGTCGGGATGTGGGTTAATTTCCACTTCCAAGATTCCACTTCATTCATACATTCATTCAACCAAGAACAACAAAGTGAATTCAGTCAATTTATACTTATTCCATTTCATTAACATTCATTCAGAAAAGTATCGAATTGTGTGTAGTTTTTTCAAATTAATTGTGGTATTTCATTGATGATGTTGCATACCTTATATACATACATACATGCATACGTCTGTGTAATATTTTACGACCTATTTTAGAAATCGATTGATGGCGTAGATTAAGTTAATAAAATCGACGATTTGGCATTTTATTTCATTGCGTTTCTCGCCCACTGCTCTTCGACTTATTATTTCAGAAATTAATCTTTTATTGGCCGTGAATCAGCGCTGTTCGACTTATTAATGATAGGCTTTTGGATTGTACGATTCTCGTTTTAAAGTTTAGTATTCAGACGCGCCACTTCCGATAGAGGAAGGTGTGTGCGCTATGGTGTGACGCGTGTAGGAAGCTGCCTTATAAAGGAGACCCGGCAAATTATAAAACACAACGTGTTACTCACACTTGCCATCTTTTATCGATGAACCGTCACGTGAATAAGATGATTACAATCAATGTTAGACCTTACATCTTAATTTTAAAATTTTATATTATAGGAATGTACTTTTCCGCTTGTATTAATTCTCCAACCATTACGAATTTGAAAATTAAACTTAAATTCGTAGCAAAAGTTTTAAAGTTCATTGAACCGGAGTTACAGAGTCGCAGTCAAAATTAGCTTTCAGACATAAAACCTGGTAAAGACGCGGAAAGCAGACCGTACTTTTTGTCTAGTGTAAAATATTTATTTAGCTTAGGGAACGTACCCATAATACGTGACCTCTTCGGGGGGGGGGGGGGGTCCATAAAATGTCACGCTTGGTACAAATGAGCGGCGGTTTGCTTAGGATTTTGGTCACCGGGGGGGGGGTTAAAAATTGCAAAAAATTGGTCACGTAGTATGGGTACGTTACCTTTATTTAGGTATATATTATGTCAACTTCTTACATTACAAAATACCCTCCACACATCCCCAAAGACGGCATGGCGTGTGTGGAGCTAATGTAAAAAAAAAAGAAAATGACTGACGTCACTATTCAAATCGTTTTATTTTATTTTATTTTTTATTATGGAAAATCAACAGATATTTTACATTTATAATAATAACATTAACAATACACATAATATCTAACCTTTGAAATATTAAACGCCGTATTAATTTTTCAGTATCTGCATACTGCTCATTCTAGAAATATCCACTTGTATGCAAATTTCAGTTATACGTATAGTAAATGTTCATATTTTTATGCATACATAATGTACTATGTTCACATTTTTAATTACACTGATATACTGTATGTCCCAATTCACATTCATTAATAAATAATTATTGAATTTTAAAAACTGAAACTACACCCGACACAGTGAGTCAAACATTCAAATTGGTTTTTCTCAAAATTTGCTATTCTGACAGGATACTCGTATTTACCCCCTCAGTAAGTTTTTCTCCTTACATTAGCTCCACACATGAGGCCCTGAGAAAAATAATTTTCCTCAAGGCCTACGTTATCTTGGGGGAAGCTGTAAGAGGAAGGAAAAAGGTGTGAGGGGTGCATAGGAATCTGGGGGTCGAAGTGTCCAGTAGTGAAGGATGTATGAAACCACCCCTCAGACTGTGGTGCAAAGGGGATGGGTCGAGAGGCTCCGGCCTCTCTCGATCCGACCCGCCACGCAGAAGGTGGGCATGCCATCTGCCCCCAAGACTTAGACAAACCTCACCCCATGAACCGTGTTAAGTAAACGTGTTTTAAATTTTACCCAACTGATAAACAACTAGGTATATGTTAATGGTCGTCTATCTGTTGTGTAAAATTTAAATCACGTTTATTAATAACTGAGACGAAGTCTGGCTGGGTGTAAGTTAAAAAAAATCGAGTTGTCTGTCGGTAGGAAGATTAAATTTGTTTTTTCTCCAACTTCGAGTTCTGCTCCAAACCCTAGTTCAGGTTTTCATCTTGTCACTCTTTTCTACCATCACATGATTCATTGTTAACTTGAGAAGACTTTTAAAGTAAATTTTGTACAGAAACCTCTTATTCAGTGTAAATCTGTAGTTGTGATATTAGGTCAACCATGTCGTTGAATAATCGGAACTAATTCGGAACATGGTTCACCGATGTTCAGTGAATCGAGGCGAAAAACTGTGTTCAGGGTTAAACGATTAACCGACTACATCCTGTTCAAAAACTACTGTTGTTTATCCTTTATTTAAAGTGTAACAATAAGTAATAATTTCAGTCCTGCCAGAGGCTTTAACATGAAGATGCGCGGGTAGAACTGGAAGGCAACTTAACTTTCTCAAGTTACCACATGACCTTATATTTTTCATCCCAGCTGTGACATCTGAGCGGCGGAATGAAATTCTAACCAATAGTATTCCCTCGCCCCTAATTAGTAACGGATGAAGCGATGATGGGAATGGAAAGGTATTGTATTTGAGGTTGAATAACTCTCAATATACGCTCTAAATAATGAGATGATTTTGTTACAAATGGGTTTATTTAATTTTTTAAGGCTTACCGCACTTAGATCACTTGTAATCTTACTCTTTCTCAATAAAGGACGCATGTAACGTACTAGGCAGAGAGGATGAACCGCCAAACAACTCGGTCTTGCCACACGCTTCTTGTCTCATTCATACATATTCTTCTGTTATTCTGACTCTAAACATGGGCCGACTGAAGTGTCTGATTCACTCGATCGTGCCGTGTCTTCCTCGGGCGTCCCCGACTTCTTCCACCATTCACATTTGCATAATATATTCTCCTTACACTCCTTTCTTCGTTCATTCGCTTTACGTGCCCAAACCATCTGAGCGTCCTTTTCTTGATCTTACTCATGTAAAATCTTAACATTAAAATCTTAAAATCTTAGCCTCTGCCTCACCACCATCTTTTACTAAATGCAATAGCGGAAACTTTTCTGCCTTCAAACCTACATCCCTTCAAGAAGTTAGGAAGTTAATACTCAATTCACCGAACAAGCAGTGCTCACTTGACCCTATTCCAACGTGGTTATTAAAGAAGTGCTGCAATGAGATTTCTCCCTTTCTGGTTTGTCTTTTCAATAAGTCACTTAGCACGGGTGATTTCCCAAAACCCCTTAAATCAGCCGTCGTAACTCCATTAATAAAAAAACCGCAATTGGACGCTGAAGATCTTTCAAATTACCGACCGGTTTCAAATCTTCCATTAATATCCAAAATTCTAGAAAAAATCACTGCTTCACAGATAATATGTCACTTAAACTCAAATGAACTGCTGACTAAATATCAATCCGCATATAGAAGGTTTCACTCGACGGAAACTGGATTACTACGTGTTTTGTCGGATATAACGCTTGCTATCGAGTCGGGTAAACTGGCACTCCTTTCAGTCTTAGACATGAGTTCCGCTTTTGACACGATTGACCATGATTTTCTTATTAAACGATTAGAAGAATCCTTTGGTTTAAACTGCGGTGTAAAGGACTGGCTGATATCTTACTTGGTCAACCGCGTACAAGCCGTCAAAGTGGGGAAAAAACAATCAAAATATGCAACCCTTTCATCTGGAGTTCCCCAGGGGTCTGTTCTGGGCCCACTTCTCTTCATCCTCTTCACAAATGATGTCGCTAAAATTATCGAATCATTTGGTCTTCTATCTCACTGCTACGCTGATGACCAGCAAGTTTACTTCTACTGCTTACCAGAAGAAATAGACAGTCTTAAAACTCGCATAACCGAGTGTCTAGAAGCAATCACTCGCTGGATGACCTCAAATAGATTGAAACTGAATCCTGCAAAGACTGAGTTTCTCTGGACAGCCACAAGTAGACGTCAGCGTAACATTGATAACTCCCCAATAACCACATTTCAGGAAGTGACATCACTCCAAAGACATGCATAAAACTACTAGGCGTCAATCTGGACGCTGATTTTTCCCTTAAAACTCAAGTGAACAGAACTGTAAGCACGGGGTTCTTTCAATTAAGGCAAATTAAAGCAGTACGGAGAAACTTGACCACAGAGGCAACTAAATTACTAGTCAACTCGTATGTTGTTTCACGTCTAGATTATTGCAACGGAATATATGCTAGTCTCCCAAAATATCAAATCAACAAATTACAATCTGTTTTCAACGCTGCGGCAAGGCTCATCACCGGCGTATCTAAATATTCCCATATTTCTGAGCATCTCAAAAATCTTCACTGGCTCAAGTGCCCCGAGAGAATCCAGTTTAAGCTCTGCTGGATGGTATTCAAGTCTCTTAACGGAATGGCTCCGACTTACTTATCGGAAATGTGTATTCCAGAAAATTCCAATTCTCGACAATCAACCCTCAGGTCAGCAGCAACATCAGCGATTGGAAGGTTGAAGGAACCAAAGCGCACACCAGATACTAAATTCGGTGAGCGTGCTTTCGGAGTGTCGGGACCTAAAGCCTGGAATGGACTGCCACACGAGTTAAGAATGATCACAGATTCAGCGCAATTTAGAGCTAAACTTAAAACTCATCTTTTCAGACAGTCGTATCAATAAGTTAAAAAAAACTTTCACCTTCGCCTTCACGGCTCGCAACATTGTAAATAACTAAGTGTGTAAAAGCAAATTCTTAAAATTCTCCAGACTTTAAAAATAAATATTAACTCAACTTTGGCATTAATCTTCTGTTAAATATAAATATAAATGTAAAACTCATGCAATGTCCAGTGTTTTGAATATAATGTCCTCCACGTGCAAAGTCGTATCTTCCCCATAGCATAAGCATAAACTTTCTAATAAAGTGTGTTTTGTCGGAAGTGTCCTGCAGGTAAGTATGATTCTGTATCTATTTGAAAATAATAAAATTAGATAGAGCCTAGGATTTATAATAGATTGTAAAGCGCCCTTGAGGTGATTTTTCACAAAAACGGCGCTATACAAATTATCCAATTATTATTATTATTATTAAAATGGATTACAATGTAGCTCTCGGTAGCAGTGCCATTTTTTTTATAAGAGTGTTGATTCTGTCAGAGAAGGTAATTCAGAATACAGACTGCTTGAACTGCATTCAGCCATGTTTAGTATAAAGTGTTTATAGATACTTCTCAACCTTTCACTTTCGCTTCTCCTTACTCCATTTTGCCTCACAACATACCACGACCCAAGATGCCATAGTCCTATTGACTCAAAGCAATAATTGTACCGTTAGCGTCTTTGACGTCATATTTCACATGAAATGACGCTAAGTGCCTCTGTTCACGGAGATACTTACAAGCTACTCGATCCTCGCGCGCGTATCATACGCGCCGATCGTAAGTACCCCCCGTACGATTTAGCTGGTGCCCGTTCACGGCGCTACGCGGTGGCCGTCGGTTTCCAATCAGTATCACGACACCGACAGTGCTGATCGCACGCGACGGTCGCATCATTTTTGTCTGATACTTATTCGTTTAACGTTTGACAGAAATGGCGTCGGAACATGAAAGTAATGTTAGATTTGTTCTGGAAGTGGAAAAAATGCATGTTTACATAACTATACTTTACCAGAATACCTAAGAAATGATTTAGTGGAGAAGGCATGGATTGATGTTGGAAAAAAAGTCATATAACATCGCGTGACAGCGTGTTCACTCCACGGCTGCACGTGAAAAATGATCAAGTTCAGTATATTTCGGATAGCGCCGTGTACGGAGACTAGCATTAAAAAGTGGTATATCAGCAGGGTACTTGTGGTTTCGTCACAATTACGTAGATTGTAAGTATCTCCATGAACGGAGGGCCTAAGTTAGCTGAACGTAAAAAACACCTTTTTTCGTGTCTCGTGAGCATGTCTGCTGCTAAATTCCAAATCGCTTTAATAGTAAATTGGATTACAATGGACCCGTGCGAAAATATAATGTTTCGAGCGACCTATCATAATAATAACAACATGTTTTACATTAGCATTTTCACACTCACATACACTAATACGAAGGTTGTTTTGGATGAAAATCAACATGTATGGTCGGCCGGCTGAGCGACTCTGGTCGCATTTGCCGCGCAATTAGATTAGATATTGACACCGCGCGGAACACCCGGTGGCCGGACATACGTAAGTAGGGGGAGGTATTATAGTTGGTCCTACACACGCAAATACAAAAATAATAGTATATGTATACGAAATTTACGTATTTATGAATTTTTGGATATTATTTTTTTCGTGGTTGACTAAAATTAAATACTTACAAGTGAAATATATATATTTTACGGAGTTGATAGATTGAGTTTGTTTCACAAAATGAGAGCACTGAAAACCTTTTTGATTTACAGATAGTAGAGCACCGACAGAATGCGGAAGGAATGGACACAAGGAATGGGTTTACGGTGCAATTTGCGATTCGTGCCCGTAAATGTGATTGGAAAGTCATGCTGCGAGAATGATTGATTGCACGAAAGCGTCAAAAAGACATTGTTACAATTGTAGGAAAGCAATCGTTTGTTTAAGTTTTATAAGAAACGTCAGCGTTAAGCAAACATGTAATCAAACAAATCGCATAGGATCATAAGTTTCATCGTTCGGATTTAGATTTTTTTTAAGGCTCGACATAGTTTTTCTTCCAGGTTCGAACGTAGATTTTCTTCCAGGTTCGGACATAGATTTTCTTCCAGGTTCGGACGTAGATTTTCTTCCAGGCTCGACATAATTTATATTGTGTTTCCCTTGGCTTCATGTATATAATGAATGTAGTAGATACGTAGCACGTCCAGCTATCTTCGAAGTCATAACTCAATCAATAAATTGTGGCTCGTTATGTTGTATGAGTGATGCAAATTTTCTAGGTATCAGCATCTTTTTTTCAGTTATTTATATACGTTATTTATACGTTAGTTATACGTTATTTCCATTGCTTTGTGCTTAATATCACAGGACGCCATATCGTTTTTTTCTTCATATTTTTCACCCCGCTTTAAAACGTTATAAAAGCGTTGCGTAATTTTATTCCCGTTGTAACTCACTGTAAGAAGACGTTCCCGCCAAGTAATTATGCTTACCTTAACGCAATAACATGATAAATATTTGTTTAGTAAATTAAATGCATTATGAACCGTTGTCCGGGGCTGTATTTAGGCTGTCCGCTATGCGCTATGATACCTAGTCCTCCGTGTGTGTCTACCTTTACCCCGGCGGAATGTCCCGCGCAGCGCTCGCCAGTCAGAGTGTTCGCGCCGTCGCCGACCGCTGCATTGCGCGATACATCCGTACTTTTCCTTCCGCCGCGCGCATTTCGGAAAACTCCTCGAGATTCGAATCTATTTGTGTGTGTTTTTATTTTAAAATTACCATGATAACTGGCGCTGGCGTTATTCAGGGCATGGTCGAATCGCTTTTCCTTCGACGTTTCGGTTATCGGTGTTGTGTGCGTTTTGGAAAAGTGAAAATTTGATGTTGATAAATAGATCATGGTCGTTGTTTTTCGATACCTCCAAATTCTAACGGATTTTATATAATTTTTCTGCCTTCATTTGAACATTTTCTTCTACGACGCAAAATGCATACGGTTTTCAATTAATTCATTGAATGTCCAATGATAGTAATCAATCAGCCACTCCTAAATCGTTTCATGTTGTAAAGTTAACTTCTAATCCGATTCCACAAAGGTTTTGTACATTTTGACGGTCAACACGCAAATTCATGAACACTTTTATGCCAATATTGCATGTTTTTACTGATGACGCAAATGTATACAACTTTATTATTATTTATCAATATCATTACCACCTGCTAGATCTGTGTAAAGTTTTGATTAATTAGCGAGGCTTTTCTATAAATTATAATGTTAATTAACATGTTATTATTATGCCAAGTGTTTAAATATTCATTAAACTTGTTTAATTCGGAGGCGGCTTATGTTCTGCATCAACTAACAAGTGCACCGCAGCAATTGCAAATTAATTCAACGAATCGATGAAAATGCAGTCCTCTTTGTGCATCGCTTATGCTAATAGGTCCACCGATACTAATACGTGATGCAATCAGATGCATTGTGCTGTTTAGATGTCAAACCTTTGGAGTTCCCTTTCCTGTGAACCTAATGATTAATGGTGTAGCGCAAATGTCGCTTACCGTAGATACAAGATATCAATAATGCGCTATAATATGATAATAATACTGCAATATGGCTGAAACCGATGTGAATTGATTACAATACTTGATTTAGTTTTAATTTTCGATTCGTTTTCTTGGGCACAATTTAGATGTACTTAAGAATTTAGTAGGATTTTATGACCTTTTAAAGTGCGTCAATGCCACCATATTTAGTAATAATTTTGAAATCCCCGTTCCAATGTTAATGTAGGACTTAAAGTTCGTTGAAGCGTGACATTTAACAGTTAACATAACGGAAGTCCTAATATGAAATTGAAAATTAATTTCATTCGTGCACACGCTGAATCAACCTCGATGCCGGAATGTACGTATTTCCAATACAAAGACTGGTGTGTAGCTTGTAGAATTTATTTGCAGAAATGTAATGCTACTAATGCATACTAAACTAATGATTTAACGTGGTAGGTACATCAAAACTGTCAATAAACATGATATTATTGATCAAACCCGTCGTAAACTCTTGTCGTAGACGTCTTTCTTGTTGGATTTTGAAAGTTGTCTGGAAAATCGTCAATGTTTAGTCCTTCTATTTTAACAGCCTTAGGTTAACAATGGCACATAAAACCGCTGGCTGTTAAACTAAGCGTCGGCTTCAAATACTTCGGTATCAGCGCTGAGAAACACATTATGTGCAAAACTATAACTCAAATTACGTCAACCATGCCAAACATTAAGTATTTACGTTTGTTTATAGTGTTTTTCGTACTTGGCCCATTGTTGCAATTTAGAACGAGCAGTGCGCAAATGATATTCTTAGCCTTTATTATGTTGAAAATAACTAGTATTTTTTTTTCTTTGTGCCGCATTTAATATTAAATTTAAAGTGGTGAGGAAATGCAATGATGATAAGTGTCCATTGTTTCTCGGTGTACCGGATAATAGTTTTCCGAGGTGTGTTGGTTTGTTTGTTAGGAGGGCTTCATATAGGTCACCCCGTGTACACATTTGACGTTTGTCACCTTTGTTTACGATTTCTCTTTATGTACCTTCTGACAGTAGAATGTTCATATTGTGTTAATTTAGAAAATCGTCAATAATTCATATAAATGATCGATTTTAACACGTTTCTTAGATGTTAATTTATCGGCGTGTTTTGTTTGTCATCTGGTACGTAATTTATTGAAAATAGAATGTCAATTCGTATTTGTGGAAGATTCTGAATTTCTAGGAATAGTCTGTCACCTCTAACTTTTGTCTAATGTCAATTATTATTGAAGTGTTACGAATTGTGGGCACATGTCATTAGTACGTCTATATTGGTAGACAGTGGACATAACGTATTAGTACAGATAAACGGACATTATCAACTTCTATTAAAGCCAGAGATATTATATAGGTAGAAAGGATAGTAGTGTTAGTGTGCCTTTTAAATACACACTTGCATTAGATGTTTTCATAATTTTGCTAGTCTTATAATTTTTCTCCTTTCCATTCTTTTGTTGAACAGTAATGATAACTTAGCTTTACGTTTTATCGATCCCCGCAGGCATTGCAGCGGACAAGTAACTGCGTACACGCAGTTCTGAAATTCTAACAGTTTCACCGTCGACATGTAATCCTCATTTGGTTACCGCAGCTAATATACCTGCAAGTAACCGACTAACTGGACAAGGCTCTGGCCTGGGAACATCGTGTAGCATCCAATCGAGGAGTAACCACAGATGTGTAACATTAGTAGATCTGTTTCGTGATAATTTTCTGATTAAAATACCGTACCACAGACCGAGTATTATAAATTGAGTTACATAAAACATACGTTGAGAAGGTGTTGCCCTTTTAGGGATTAATATTTCTATAATCTAAGACTTACAGCCCCGAGAACAGCATAAATCAGGATGCGTCTAAAGTGCAAGCAAATAAATTATTGATGTAACGGCAGTGCAGTGGCGAGTTCTTGCCTAAGCTGCACTATTAGTAAAGGCAGTGTACTACCTACTACTGGAGACCGTTGCGGTCGGTACACGTGAGGGCTAATACCTAATAATTGAAACCTTTATCGCACCTGTCGCTACCGCCTCCTCGTTATTATACAACCGCAATGTGGAGTATCGTGTCGCGTTATAGCATTAGATTTATTAGTCTGGAGCGATGTGCTGAACCAAACCTAACCAAAAGTATGAGTTGGGTGCTTGAATAATTAAGTAGGTACCACTCATGCTCTGATCGCAATATGATTATTTTAGTGCGATGCAATTATCAGGTACTTCTTGACTAGAATCTGAAATCTGACCTGAGTCTCTCGGGACATGAATTGGTTGGAAAAAAGAAGCCTGAATCTTTTTGACTCCCAATATGAACAGGGTTTTAGAAAAAAATCCCATTCAAAAGATGTAAAGTGACAGAGGCATAACGAAAACCACCAAGATGAGACTCGTCCGGGAGTTGATTTTAACCATATTTCTGTACGGTGAAAACATGGACACTTATAGCAAGCGAAAGAAAGCGGGTAGACGCCCTCGAAATGTGGTGCTGGAGAAAAATGCTCAGGATTGCATGGACAACCAGATGCATAAATGTGTCCATTCCGGAAGAGCTAGGGATCCACAATAGGCTTTCAACTATCTGCCCACAAAGTATTTTAAGATACTTTGGACATGTTGATCGCCAAGCAGAGGACTCCAACTTGGAGAAACTCATGTCACTGGTAGAAGAAGCAGAGGAAGGTCACTAATGCGCTGGAGTGACCAAGTATCACTGGCGTGTCCGCGAACCGCGAGGAGTGGAGTAGCCTTGTCCACCACGGACATTGTAGTAGAGATCACGATCCTCAGCAGTGAGGAACCGACTTAAGAAGGAGTTGAAAAAAAAAAGAAAATTGGCACGTTGTACTTAACGAAATATATAATGAAATATATATGACATTCCATCAGTGTATTATGGATATTCTATCAGTAGGTGCGAAACGATTCCATTTACCACGCGCGATTCAGAGATACATTTTTTTGGTAAATCTTATTTTAACGTGTTAATAGCCTTTTGAGTCAAAATTACTATATCCATGCATTTTGTATTCGCTGAACTAACTGATATTCTGTAATTAATTTAAGATTACGTAATGTATGTATGTACTTTAAAATATCAACACTATTTTAATTAATCAAACCAGAAGCATTTAAAAATATTTTTTTTATTTTTATTTTTTTTATTTTTATTTTTTTTATTTTTTTTTATTTCTTTTATATGTTCAATAATATTATTATTTAACCTATAAATATAATAACAGTTTATTATAAACAAGTTCTGCTATGTAATTATTAGTACGCATGATAGCTGTTTCGCCCTTTGAAGGCATTATCAACCCGACAGTTTTGTTTATAATAAATGTTTTTATAGATTAAATAATAATATCATCGAATATATAAAATAAATAAAAATAAATCTTTTCATAATGTGTGTATAGATCGTCCAGTTGATTAGTCAGACTTCTCCAAATACTAAGTTTTGAGATAATGAGGAAGCAATATTCGAATGCTCACCATAAATCAAATATTATTTACACGTATCTGTGTTTTACGTATTAAATATACTATAAAGCATCGGGAGGCATAACGGTCCGGTTTAGTGTGACATTTTGAAATATCCAACTGGTGACTCAGAAAACATCAACATTTTGTTTAATTCACTACATTTTTTTCGGCGTTATTATTTATTTGATGGTGTTTATTAGTAATCTATATTGTAGCAGATAGAGGGTACGCTTTTTACATGTAACTACAAAATTTAAATTTCGGGTTTTCGGAGATGTCTGACGTGGCGGCTCGTGACTTTTGGGTGTGCTAGAGTGCTGATATTACAAAAAGGGCATTATTGATGTTGTTGTAGCCGAAATTATTTTTTTTTTTTTTTATAAATTTTTTTTTTTTATGAAAAATTTCAAAAAGTTTCAGTTTGGCCGTGCGCCGCACGGATTTCCTGAAAAATCTTCATACAAAAACCGATTTTTGAAAAAAAAAAAAAAATTTTTTTTTCATATACGACAACATCTGTAACGCCATTTTTTAGTAATAACACCCTAGCACCAGTGGCGGCTCGTGACTTTTGGTTGTGCTAGGGTGCTAATATTTAAAAAATGGCATCATGGATTTTTTTTTTTTTTTTTTTTTTCAACACCCCAAAAATAAAATAAAAAAATTATTTTTCGCATACGACAACTCGTATGCGAAAAATATTTTTTTTTTTTTTTTTCAAAAATCGGTGTTTTGTATGAAGATTTTTCAGGAAATCGGTGCGGCGCACCACCAAACTGAAACTAACCTGAAATTTTTCATACAAAAAACTGATTTTCAAAAAAAAAAAAAAAAAATTTTTTTCCGCTACAACAACATCAATAATGCCAATTTTTTTAACATCAGCACTCTAGCACACCAACAAGTCACGAGCCGCCACTGCCTAGCACACCCAAAAGTCACGAGCCGCCACTGAGTCTGACTAATTAACTGGACGATCGATATTTCAATGCCATACATATTACAATATATTTTACAAGCTCTAAATACCATATGCCACTTTTAAGGAATTAGAAAAAACCTAAACCCGGTATGAAATCGTATATTCTAGTATTACCTACTCGTTGCAGGCAACTAATTAGTAAAAGTCAAAGGTAAAAGTACTAAGCGATTTGATGTTTGACTGTGGATGATGCAAGGAGTGTGCGCCTACTTAAAGGGGCCGGGGAGTTCATCGCTTAATTTTGTACACCTAGTGGGCTAGAGAGAGATAAAGAACAGATACGCGTAGTTTGATACCCATATCGCTTTATTTTTATGTTCCAAAGAAGATTCCTACCGCTGTGCCACTTTGGTCGCCGACACTCCTGAAAACAGCCCAGGGAACTTACCGCTCATTTCAGTACGCCAACTGAGCCACTTCGGTCGCCCGGTTCAAGGCGTTCAATATTTTATTTTCAAAACCAACTCTATCTCGCAGAAAAGGGGCCTGGTCATATTTATTTTTGCCTTGCCTCTCTTTGACAAATTATTATATTAAGCAGAAGTTCCATGACTTTGATCCTGAATTCGCAAAGAGCGGAAATCCTTTGGTAAACAGCGCCATACTCAGTACTCCTCCTAAGAACAACGCCCCATCATGTTATTCCTTATATAGAGTTTGCCATAAACGCTGTCATTGTGACCGGATGAGCATTATCATGGTGGATGGTATGGGTGTACTGTACGGCGTACGCCAGACCAATCCTTTTAGGCAGTTCGTGACTAACTTCTGCCAAATATTTAAATAATAGCTACATAAACATTTAATGACTACAATACACCAGAGCAGAGTAGATGTTATACGCCTTTGTTTACAAAAATTACTTTGAACGTTTAGTTTCAGTCTATATCTGTAATGTTTCGCTCACCTCCATTTTTTGTAGAACATGTCTCGTGTTCACGTTCGAGTCGAATTTTTCTAACACGTTAATGTATTTAGTTTTTTGGTAATTTCAATTAATTTCAATTATATTTGGTAATTAATTATTTATTAATATTCAAATCTGAAAGTTAACCGCAAAATAATTAAAATGTACACCTTTATTAAGAGGGCATTACCAGAGAAAACCGGAAATACGTCATTTTCAAAAAAGTTTTTAGACGTATTGACTCTATTCCACAAAAAATTATAAATGGATTTCGAAAAATTGTTCCTTTATCTAGTGAATTTTTTGTAATATTTTTAGATTTTTTTTTAATTTTTAGTATAATAAGGTTATTCCATAGGTCGTTGGCAGATTTGTTAAATTTTCAAAAAAGTTTTTGTATTATACCACACCCATTTTAAATAATGTAATCATGCAGTAAAATAAATCAATACATTATTAATCTAGCAGAGTTATGTATTAGAATTTTAATTTTAGTTTCAATAAAATCATTAAAAAATATGTACGTACATGTGTTTCTTGACGAAAATTGGTCCATTTGTGTATTTATTTGCGCACTTACAAACTAATATATTTCAGATTTTTTTAACATTCTTATTAAATTTAGACATTATTGAAAAATGATAAATACTTATAATAAAAAAATAACTACAAAAAGTACACTATTTTAATAGTTTTATCATCACGCCTTTCAGCATTTTTGGATGAAGGTATAAATTAAAGCTAATTTGGATTGAAATAAATTCGATATTGAGTTATAATTTAAAAAAGCTGATACGGAGAATAATTAATCTTTCTCATTGTAACCGCCCTGCACGATCGGAAGAACAACTTTCGACGAAATGTGGATTTTCGTCCGCTGGCTGGTTAAACGCTCTTAAACCAAAGTTATCTACGGACCGCAATTTGAAAAAAGTTAAAGTTTGGAAATTTTTATTAATTATTTTTACATGAAACGACAAAAAAGTGAGTTGACGATAACGTTAATGATACATTTGCCTAATAAAATACGTGTGTTTTTTTTTAAATTTTATCAGTAATTTTAATTAAAAAAGGTGTTTTTTTTCTTGCATAAAAAGTTTTTATATTAAAAAAATTAAAAATTATTTTTTTATGCTGTCCGAAACGTTGGCTACAGAAAGCGGTAGCGCAACACGGCATGACACCCCAAAAATAAATAATGTAAAAAATTAAATGTGTATTTGGAATTATAAAATTTGAAAACTTATTTGGTTACCTTTCAAAATAAGTTTTTACTTTTCGGATGCGTTCAGAAATATTCCATTTATTTGGATTTTATTGCAAGCGGAAATATTTTGAACTTCCGATCAAATAGGCCCTAGGCCTGAGAAGTGACCTTAAAGGTCAGCCAGCCAGCGGACGAATATTTGCATTGCTTGAGGTCTGTAGTCACCGAAGAATGCAATAAGTACGTCACTTCAAGGCTAGAAACTGCTTCAACTAGACCAGTGGTGGGCAAACTTTCTTCATGGGGGGCAGAAAGTTTTAAGAAATTTCAGAGGAGGGCCAGGAGTATAGCCAAAATGCATTTTGTTTTAAAATCTGTATTTTAATTATAAAACTTTACACACAAACGCTAATATAAGTTACAGATTACAATTATTTAACTTTTATTCGAAGGCCCTGCTATGGGGTAGGTGTTTGAGACATGTGAAATTGTTTTTGATTGGCCATAATGTCTTCAAATGCACGTTTGAGCTGCGACGAAGTAACCTTTAGCAGCGAGAAAAGGTGCTCATCAGTTAATCGATTTCTGACAGAGTTTTTCCGCAATTTCATGGTCGATCCACACATCGCCATTATTTTCTGGGCGTGATTAATTATCTTTGGATATTCAGTTTTCGGCAGTGTTCTATAAAAATCTAATTTTTAGGAATTTAAGAACAATTGTTTTTAGTGGGGGCTGCACTGCATTTCAACAATTTCTAACTGCAATTCTGTGAAAAAACATCAAGCGATGACTGAATATTCTTAAAATCTTAAAACCTAGTTTCAAATTCTGTGTGAAGTTTCTTCTAAGCACGGAAAGATCTTATCAGGATTTATTGTAAAAAAAGTGCTTCATTTTTAAAGTGGGTTTGATGGTGATGGCGTGACGCACGGTGATGGTGATTGGGGGGTCATGTGATGTACCCGAGCGGAGGAAGCCGCCCATCCCACCCCCAAGGTGGAAGAGGCTGGCCAGGATCAAGGCTGCCGATGTAAAGGTGATTTGAACTCTGTAAAAACATACCCTTAACGGTCAGCAAACAAAAATACATATTTGTTCATATGAAGCGGATACTTTGTGATGTGACATTATTAATTTAAAATAAACAATAACTTTGTAAACAACACTTTAATTTTTATACTTTATGCCGATTTTTATGTGGAGGTGGAGGGGAGGAGGAGGAAGGAGGCATCCTCCTTGACGAGTCAAGCCCATTTTTGGTAAATATATATATAGTATTGTTCACTTTGGAGACCCTTCACTTTTTTTGCCGCGCTAAAAACGACCACTCTGCCCTTAACGTTTCAACCACCTTAAGGGTCACTTTCGCTCGAAACGGATTCAGACAGGGTCGTGTCCCGATTGAGGACCAGATTTCATACAAAAAAGATGATGCAGGATTAACAGCGCACCCGACGGCGAAAACTACAATTAGATCTCTCACCGACGAAGAAATTCGGCCTCAGTTATATTTTCTGCCGACAGGTTCACCCGTTAAAAAATGTCGAATATTTCAGTGCGTCAGAAAAGTTCACCTCCCATACAAAACTGTATTTGCTAGGGATTTATTAATTTTACGGCTTTATTCAAAATAACGTAGAAAAATGGACATTTTAAAGGCTCTTTGCGGGAACGCAGATTACAGCGTAAAAAAATATTTTGACTGAGATGTTTTTCAATAAATTGTAAAAATACAAGTTTTAGAAACTTTTAAAGTTGCGACATGTACCGCATTCCATTCAAAATATTACACTATATTGCATTAAAGATTGAAATTTTTCTGACATTTGCCGAAATCGATCTATCATCGACAATGCATAATTTTCCAGCCAGTTAATATGAACTCGAGGTAGGTACCTACTGGCGTTTAAAATATGAAGGATTTACACGTAGAAAATAAACAGTAGTTAATGCAGCATTCATATTTTCCGAGGTTTTGTGAAACCAAATCAGAGTACTTACGTAGGTACTTAATTCCATTGAAAATCAAATAAGTAGGTAATGCAGCGTTGATATTATATTTATAACGCGGTAGGTACCTACCGTTCTATCGAATTATTGCAAATTCGCCAAGTATTTATTGAGAAAACACGTAGGTACCTACACAAATATTATTTTTCTCGGTATGTACTAAGTAGGTACCGGCTTATGTGAGGATATTCTTTCCTTTAAATTTTAAATCGAAAATTCATGATATGAAATGAAAAAAATCACCTAGATGGTCACTTTTTGAAATATGTGGGTACACGGAGGTTGCTTCTTGACAACCACTTTTGGTAGGAACGTTATTTTTAAATTAGTCAAGTTTATTTTCCCGCAATGTGCGAGTTTTATTTATTCAAAACATCAAAACTTATTATATTTATTATTATTTATTTATACTTTTTATTTCAAAACAGAAATAATTACGGAACTTGAATAGAATTTGAACAGAACTTTCACAGAACGTTTAAATTAACTTGAAAAATTGGAGATTTTTAAATATTGTTTTGAACAACCCAGCCTAAATATATTTCTTCTTTTTTTACGTATGTGCAGGTAACTCTAAACATTAGTACCATATAATTTTTTTCAAAAATGTTAGATTTATATAGCGCTTTTTTGTATATTGCTTTTTTATGATAATCATTCAATATGGGATTGGTACCGCCGCCCCGGGAACAATTCATTGGTTTCCATATAAAATAATGAGCTTTGACATCACGAAATTATGCATTGCTAAACTGTTCATCCGATTGCGAGGAAACTTTGGGGACACTATGTGCGCATCCCTTCGATTCTTTCTGTATAAAATGGTGAGCTCTGGCTCTGGCTTCTCTGACTTTGGGGATTTGATTTTTTTGTTACATGAATACCGCACAAGAGTCCCAACTGCTCCCGTCTGGAGCCAGTGGGACTATGGCGTCCCCAATTGGGGTATGTTGTGAGGCTGAAGGCAGTGGGGAGGGGAAGGAGATAGGAAAGAGGAAGGTGAGGAAGTACCTGGCTATTCAGATCTGGTCACCAAACACGGCAGAAGCCATTTCAAGTAACGATTCAATTCTGAATGGTGGTCTTACACCAGGGCGATACTGAGAGTATCTTCCACTATGATGTGTGCATTCCCTCGATTATTTTTTTTAATATAAAATAGTTAGCTCTGGCGTCATGAAATTATGCATTGCTAAACCGTTCATCCGATTGCGATGAAACATTAGGGATTTGATGTGTGCATGCCCGCAATGATTTTTGTATGCAATAGTGAGCTCTGGCATAATGAAATAACGCATTGCTAAACCGTTCATCCGATTGCGATGAAACATTGGGGATTTGATGTGTGCATGCCCGCAATGGTTTTTGTATGCAATAGTGAGCTCTGGCATAATGAAATTACGCATTGCTAAACCGTTCATCCGATTGCGATGAAACTTTGGGGATTTGATATATGCATGCCCGCAATGGTTTTTGTATACATAGTGAGCTCTGGCATCAAGAAATTATGCATTGCTAAACCTTTCATCCGACTGCGATGAAACTTTTGGGATTTGATGTGCAGTCGAGTTTGAATCCAGACAGTTTGAATCCAGTCGATTCATTCTATATAAAATAATGAGCTCTGGCATCATGAAATTATGCATTGCTAAACTGTTCGTCAACTACCTGTTCCCTTTGTAGGCACTCACTCCTCGCTTCATCCGCATTCAAACATCGTTTTTTCTTCATATATTTAATTTAACACACACTCCTCGCTTCATCCACGTTCACACGTCAAATCGCATGTGTTTTAACCCGTTAGTTGCATCTGCAACGGGCAAAAGCTAGTATATATTAATGCACAGTTTTATCGACGACTCGCGTTCCGAAAATCGACCTCCTTGCCCTTGCGTTTCAACCACCTTAAGGTTCGCTTTCGCTTGAGGACAAAAATTCAGCCACGAAAATTAAGACACGAAATGGGGAGGTTTTTTTTTTCGACAAAATAAAATATATATAGAGATTTATTCTCTGATACGAATCAGCGGCGAACACTAGAACTTCTAATTAAATCACTCAATTCGGCTAGGTTCTATTTCCCGCCGACAGATAGCGTTTCAAAAAAAAAAAGTGTCAAAAAAGGCGTTTGTTTCAATACCATTTTTCCTTTATACGGGAATATTGAGTCAGGTCAGGATCTTAGATGTCAAATATTTAGCCTAACAAAACGGAACTCTCAGCGGTTTCGGTCGTCGTTTTGCCGAAAACGTCATTGCCGCTGAAAAACCGATTCCGGGTTAGATGTTTTAAAAAAAATTGATAGCCGGAAAGATTCCGCAACTTTTAACACCAATTATACATGCCCATCCCATGTAAAAATGTTTAGGAGAAGATGCCAAAACTCGAAGTTTTCCAAAAAAAATCACCAAAACACGTGCTTAGACATTTCTTCAGAAGTGTAAATTTTACTGGCCAGGTAAATTCAAATGTAATTCATTGCTGAGTAGGTACTTATTTCGGTAGTATTGCAAATATGATGAAAAAGAGAAAAGATTGCAGGAATTTTTAAGGAAATGCGCAGGTAGGTACCTACGCGAATAGGTAGCTACACAATGTATTAGGTTTAAATGCAATACTAAGGTAAGGTTGTTTCGATGATATTGAACAATTCAACTTTTTTTTAAAGTTAATTTTCAGGTTCTGTGTTGGTTCTATTCAAGTTCTGTTTTTTTATCATTATAGGCCAGTTACATCACAAATCTGAAATAATTACAAAACTTTCCAAAACAGAAAATTTACTAGAAAAATTTGAAGAATTTTTTTTTTAAATAACCCAGGCTTATTATTTTATTTATTTTGAAATGTGTTGATTATTTATGAATGAAGCATGGTTCTATTTGGACATTGTTAAATAATAATAAAAAATATATAACGTGTGTTCTAGGTAGGTACTTACTAGCAGGGGCTTTTTTCATTTAAAAATCAAAACATGATATTGAATAAATTTATTTGTAGTAGGTATTGCAAATTTTATGAAAAAAGCAAAAAGATTGACGGAAATTTTTAAGTATGTAGCTACACAATTAATTCGGTCATAATGCAATACAACGCGTACCTGGCATGCGTTGCAAGTCCACTGTAACCTCGGGGTCAACTTAACTGTAATAGTTCCATCGCAAGTCCTGGGAAACTACATTATAATGCAAGCGCCTGCTCTATATAACATTATATACAACGGGTACCCGGCATGCGTTGCAAGGCCACTCTAACCTCGGGGTCAATTAAACTGTTATGGTTCCATCCCAAGTCCCGGGAAACTACATTATATTGCAAGCGCCTGCACTATATAACATTATATACAACGGGTACCCGGAATGCGTTGCAAGGCCACTCTAACCTCGGGGTCAATTAAACTGTTATGGTTCCATCCCAAGCCCCGGAAAACTACATTATAATGCAAGCGCCTGAAACTATATAACTTTATATACAATGGGTACCCGGCATGCGTTGCAAAGTCACTGTAACCTCGGGGTCATCTTAACTGTAATGGTTCCATTCCAAGTCCAGGGAAACTACATTATAATGCAATCGCCTGCACTATATAACATTATATACAACGGGTAACCGGCATGCGTTGCAAGGTCACTTTAACCTCGGGGTCAATTAAACTGTAATGGTTCCATCCTAAGTTCCGGGAAACCACATTATAATGCAAGTGCCTGCACTATATAACATAATATACAACGAGTACCCGGCATGCGTTGCAAGCCCACTTTAACCTCGGCTCAACTAAACTGTAATGGTTCCATCCCAAGTCCCGGGAAACTACATTATAATGCAAGTGCACTATATCACATTGCATACAACGGGTACCCGGCATGCGTTGCAATATCAATGTAACCTCGGGTTCAACTTAAATGTAATGGTTACATCCAAGTCCCGGGAAACAACATTATAATGCAAGCGCCTGCACTATACAACATTATATATAACGGGTACCCGGCATTAGTTAGATGAAGTTTTACTTCAGTCGTGTGGTCTAAAGCACACTTTTTTTTAAGTTAATTTTCACGTTCTGTGTTAGTTCTTCTTCGATTTCTATGAAACTTTGGGGACTAGGTGTGCGCATCCCTTCGACTCTTTCTGTATAAAATGGTGAGCTCTGGTTTCATGAAATTATGCATTGCTAAACCGTTTATCCGATTGCGATGAAACTTTGGGGATTTGATGTGCGCATGCCGGCGATGGTTTCTCTGTATAAAAGTGAGCTCTGGCATCATGAAATTATGCATTGCTACTGCTACACCATTTAACCGATTGCGATGAAAATTTGATATTTAACCGATCGATATTTAATTTAACACACACTCCTCCTCGCTTTATCCACGTTCACACGTCAAATCGCATAGTGTTTTAACCCGTTAGTTGCCTCTGCAACGGGCAAAAGCTAGTATATATATTAATGCACAGTTTTATCGACGACTCGCGTTCTCCTTGATGATGCGAAAATCGACCTCCTTGCCCTTGCGTTTCAACCACCTTAAGGTTCGCTTTCGCTTGAGGACAAAAATTCAGCCACGAAAATTAAGACACGAAATGGGGAGGTTTTTTTTTTCGACAAAATAAAATATATATAGAGATTTATTCTCTGATACGAATCAGCGGCGAACACTAGAACTTCTAATTAAATCACTCAATTCGGCTAGGTTCTATTTCCCGCCGACAGATAGCGTTTCAAAAAAAAAAAGTGTCAAAAAAGGCGTTTGTTTCAATACCATTTTTCCTTTATACGGGAATATTGAGTCAGGTCAGGATCTTAGATGTCAAATATTTAGCCTAACAAAACAGAACTCTCAGCGGTTTCGGTCGTCGTTTTGCCGAAAACGTCATTGCCGCTGAAAAACCGATTCCGGGTTAGATGTTTTTAAAAAAATTGATAGCCGGAAAGATTCCGCAACTTTTAACACCAATTATACATGCCCATCCCATGTAAAAATGTTCAGGAGAAGATGCCAAAACTCGGAAGTTTTCCAAAAAAAATCACCAAAACACGTGCTTAGACATTTCTTCAGAAGTGTAAATTTTACTGGCCAGGTAAATTCAAATGTAATTCATTGCTGAGTAGGTACTTATTTCGGTAGTATTGCAAATATGATGAAAAAGCAAAAAGATTGCAGGAATTTTTAAGGAAATGCGCAGGTAGGTACCTACGCGAATAGGTAGCTACACAATGTATTAGGTTTAAATGCAATACTAAGGTAAGGTTGTTTCGATGATATTGCACAATTCAACTTTTTTTTAAAGTTAATTTTCATTTATTCAATTTAGTGTTGGTTCTATTCAAGTTCTGTTTTTTTATCATTATAGGCCAGTTATATCACAAATCTGAAATAATTACAAAACTTTCCAAAACAGAAAATTTACTAGAAAAATTTGAAGAATTGTAATTATTTTTTTAAATAACCCAGGCTTATTATTTTATTTATTTTGAAAAGTGTTGATTTTTTATGAATGAAGCATGGTTCTATTTGGACATTGTTAAATAATAATAAAAAAATATATAACGTGTGTTCTAGGTAGGTACTTACTAGCAGGGGCTTTTTTCCTTTAAAAATCAAAACATGATATTGAATAAATTTATTTGTAGTAGGTATTGCAAATTTTATGAAAAAAGCAAAAAGATTGACGGAAATTTTTAAGTATGTAGCTACACAATTAATTCGGTTATAATGCAATACAACGCGTACCTGGCATGCGTTGCAAGTCCACTGTAACCTCGGGGTCAACTTAACTGTAATAGTTCCATCGCAAGTCCCGGGAAACTACATTATAATGCAAGCGCCTGCTCTATATAACATTATATACAACGGGTACCCGGCATGCGTTGCAAGGCCACTCTAACCTCGGGGTCAATTAAACTGTTATGGTTCCATCCCAAGTCCCGGGAAACTACATTATAATGCAAGCGCCTGCACTATATAACATTATATACAACGGGTACCCGGCATGCGTTGCAAGGCCACTCTAACCTCGGGGTCAATTAAACTGTTATGGTTCCATCCCAAGCCCCGGAAAACTACATTATAATGCAAGCGCCTGAAACTATATAACTTTATATACAACGGGTACCCGGCATGCGTTGCAAAGTCACTGTAACCTCGGGGTCATCTTAACTGTAATGGTTCCATTCCAAGTCCAGGGAAACTACATTATAATGCAATCGCCTGCACTATATAACATTATATACAACGGGTACCCGGCACGCGTTGCAAGGTCACTTTAACCTCAGGGTCAATTAAACTGAAATGGTTCCATCCTAAGTTCCGGGAAACCACATTATAATGCAAGCGCCTGCACTATATAACATAATATACAACGAGTACCCGGCATGCGTTGCAAGCCCACTTTAACCTCGGCTCAACTAAACTGTAATGGTTCCATCCCAAGTCCCGGGAAACTACATTATAATGCAAGCGCCTGCACTATATTACATTACATACAACGGGTACCTGGCATGCGTTGCAATATCAATGTAACCTCGGGTTCAACTTAAATGTAATGGTTACATCCAAGTCCCGGGAAACAACATTATAATGCAAGCGCCTGCGCTATACAACATTATATATAACGGGTACCCGGCATTAGTTAGATGAAGTTTTACTTCAGTCGTGTGGTCTAAACCACACTTTTTTTAAAGTTAATTTTCACGTTCTGTGTTAGTTCTTCTTCGATTGCGATGAAACTTTGGGGACTTGGTGTGCGCATCCCTTCGACTCTTTCTGTATAAAATGGTGAGCTCTGGCTTCATGAAATTATGCATTGCTAAACCGTTTATCCGATTGCGATGAAACTTTGGGGATTTGATGTGCGCATGCCGGCGATGGTTTCTCTGTATAAAAGTGAGCTCTGGCATCATGAAATTATGCATTGCTTCTGCTACACCATTTAACCGATTGCGATGAAAATATGATATTTAACCGATCGATATTTAATTTAACACACGCTCCTCCTCGCTTCATCCACGTTCACACGTCAAATTGCATAGTGTTTTAACCCGTTAGTTGCCTCTGCAACGGGCAAAAGCTAGTTTATATATTAATGCACAGTTTTATCGACGACTCGCGTTCCGAAAATCGACCTCCTTGCCCTTGCGTTTCAACCACCTTAAGGTTCGCTTTCGCTTGAGGACAAAAATTCAGCCACGAAAATTAAGACACGAAATGGGGATGTTTTTTTTTTCGACAAAATAAAATATATATAGAGATTTATTCTCTGATACGAATCAGCGGCGAACACTAGAACTTCTAATTAAATCACTCAATTCGGCTAGGTTCTATTTCCCGCCGACAGATAGCGTTTCAAAAAAAAAAAGTGTCAAAAAAGGCGTTTGTTTCAATACCATTTTTCCTTTATACGGGAAAATTGAGTCAGGTCAGGATCTTAGATGTCAAATATTTAGCCTAACAAAACGGAACTCTCAGCGGTTTCGGTCGTCGTTTTGCCGAAAACGTCATTGCCGCTGAAAAACCGATTCCGGGTTAGATGTTTTTAAAAAAATTGATAGCCGGAAAGATTCCGCAACTTTTAACACCAATTATACATGCCCATCCCATGTAAAAATGTTCAGAAGAAGATGCCAAAACTCGAAGTTTTCCAAAAAAAATCACCAAAACACGTGCTTAGACGTTTCTTCAGAAGTGTAAATTTTACTGGCCAGGTAAATTCAAATGTAATTCATTGCTGAGTAGGTACTTATTTCGGTAGTATTGCAAATATGATGAAAAATCAAAAAGATTGCAGGAATTTTTAAGGAAATGCGCAGGTACCTACGCGAATAGGTAGCTTCACAATGTATTAGGTTTAAATGCAATACTAAGGTAGGGTTGTTTCGATGATATTGAACAATTCAACTTTTTTTTTAAAGTTAATTTTCAGGTTCTGTGTTGGTTCTATTCAAGTTCTGTTTTTTATCATTATAGTCCAGTTACATCACAAATCTGAAATAATTACAAAACTTTCCAAAACAGAAAATTTACTAGAAAAATTTGAAGATTTTTTTTTTTAAATAACCCAGACTTATTATTTTATTTATTTTGAAATGTGTTGATTATTTATGAATGAAGCATGGTTCTATTTGGACATTGTTAAATAATAATAAAAAATATATAACGTGTGTTCTAGGTAGGTACTTACTAGCAGGGGCTTTTTTCCTTTAAAAATCAAAACATGATATTGAATAAATTTATTTGTCGTAGGTATTGCAAATTTTATGAAAAAAGCAAAAAGATTGACGGAAATTTTTAAGTATGTAGCTACACAATTAATTCGGTTATAATGCAATACAACGCGTACCTGGCATGCGTTGCAAGTCCACTGTAACCTCGGGGTCAACTTAACTGTAATAGTTCCATCGCAAGTCCCGGGAAACTACATTATAATGCAAGCGCCTGCTCTATATAACATTATATACAACGGGTACCCGGCATGCGTTGCAAGGCCACTCTAACCTCGGGGTCAATTAAACTGTTATGGTTCCATCCCAAGCCCCGGAAAACTACATTATAATGCAAGCGCCTGAAACTATATAACTTTATATTCAACGGGTACCCGGCATGCGTTGCAAAGTCACTGTAACCTCGGGGTCATCTTAACTGTAATGGTTCCATTCCAAGTCCAGGGAAACTACATTATAATGCAATCGCCTGCACTATATAACATTATATACAACGGGTACCCGGCATGCGTTGCAAGGTCACTTTAACCTCGGGGTCAATTAAACTGTAATGGTTCCATCCTAAGTTCCGGGAAACCACATTATAATGCAAGCGCCTGCACTATATAACATAATATACAACGAGTACCCGGCATGCGTTGCAAGCCCACTTTAACCTCGGCTCAACTAAACTGTAATGGTTCCATCCCAAGTCCCGGGAAACTACATTATAATGCAAGCGCCTGCACTATATTACATTACATACAACGGGTACCCGGCATGCGTTGCAATATCAATGTAACCTCGGGTTCAACTTAAATATAATGGTTACATCCAAGTCCCGGGAAACAACATTATAATGCAAGCGCCTTCACTATACAACATTATATATAACGGGTACCCGGCATTAGTTAGATGAAGTTTTACTTCAATCGTGTGGTCTAAAGCACACTTTTTTAAAGTTAATTTTCACGTTCTGTGTTAGTTCTTCTTCGATTGCGATGAAACTTTGGGGACTTGGTGTGCTCATCCCTTCGACTCTTTCTGTATAAAATGGTGAGCTCTGGATTCATGAAATTATGCATTGCTAAACCATTTATCCGATTGCGATGAAACTTTGGGGATTTGATGTGCGCATGCCGGCGATGGTTTCTATGTATAAAAGTGAGCTCTGGCATCATGAAATTATGCATTGCTACTGCTACACCATTTAACCGATTGCGATGAAAATTTGATATTTAACCGATCGATATTTAATTTGACACACACTCCTCCTCACTTCATCCACGTTCACACGTCAAATCGCATAGTATTTTAACCCGTTAGTTGCCTCTGCAACGGGCAAAAGCTAGTTATATATTATAACACACATGTAAGGGAACGTACCCATACTACGTGACCAACTTTTTGCAATTTTTAACCCCCCCCCCCCCGATGACCAAAAACCTAAGCAAACCGCCGCTCATTTGTATGGAGCGTGACATTTTGAAGACCCCCCCCCCCTAAACGTGTCACGTAGTATGGGTACGTTCCCTAACCTAATGTTAGTAGAGTATTATACTGCCCTGATGAAGCTACGGTTGTAGTCAAACCCGGTCGGCATAAAGTATAAAAATAAAAGTGTTGTTTACAAAGTTATTGTTTTATTTTAAATTAAAAATACATGTTGTAGGTTTGTTAACGTTAGTAACGGATGATTTAACTGTAAATTGTAAACGGGATGGAGTTAGGAAAATGTACAAAACAAAAGATTTCGTCAAAAAAGTTCTTAGTCTGTAGGCTTTAAGTTCTATATGAAACACGTATTGAAATTCGTTCGAAATTTCTTTTAATTTTTCAAATTTTCTTTTTAAAATTGCCTCGTACCACCTTACGTTTTAAAAGCAGTATACGTTTTTCATAGAATTCAAAAGAGAATAATTTGAGAAAAGGATGATTTTTTTTTAATTTGGAAACCTTGTATGTTTTCCTAACTTTTTTTTATTTATTTTAGCGACTAGCGAATTTAAGTATAGATATTGAATTTCTTAGTACCTACTCTTCACTAGGGGGATGAGGTGGACTAAAGTTATTTAATTATAGTTTCATTGTATTTTATGTCGTTTTTAGTGTCTTCGGGTTTTTTCATTGACCCATATTATAAAACAAAGTCCTCCGCCGCGTCTAACTGTCTGTATGTTCGCGAAAAACTCAAAAACTACTGAACGGATTTTCATGCGGTTTTCACCAATAGATAGTGTGATTCATGAGGAAAGTTTAGGTATATAATTTGTCAAGGTTTTGTGTAAATTGGTTGAAATATATAAAATATATGGTGGACGAGCGGAGTGGCAAGCGTGCGGTGTGGATTTGATTTGTATGCAAATCTACAGTTTTATGCCGAGGTGAAATTTTGCACATGTTACCTTCAAAAGAAGAGGAAGGTCACTGTCTACATTTGATTTCGAAAACTCTGTGTAAAGCCCGGGCATCGCCGGGGACTTTATAAAATAGGTGTTTATTTTTAACTGTTCAGCGTTGACCATGACAATGAATGACTCGCGCAGTAATTATATCCTGTTTTATAACATGCAACAAGTTTAACTCGAATCAGCTGGATATTAATATAGGTATAGTATATAGTTAATATAGGTACACGCCAAACTTTAATGCCGACCTGAATTTGATACGATCCATTCTAGCGTTACTGACTTTACAATAAACGTAAGCGAAAGAGAAAGATGCCAAAAAACATAAGTGCGATAGTGAAAGACGAAAGTCCCTAAACTCATCTTTTGCGACGATTTCGTTATCAACGTCAGGCCGGTATTAAAGTTTGTCGTGTACTACTGCATATATTTATATTTTACTATTTAAATTATATCTGTAGTCATTAATTATCTATTCTCAACACGTAAGAAGATGCGCATGAAACGATTTGCATTGATGCATAAAAGTGCGCGTTACGCTTTGCTCAACCACAAATACCTATACAATAGTTCATCTGATCTGTTATTTATGAGCGTCCTTATTTGTATCAATATTATTTCTACATTTCACAATTTTAGCTCACAGCGAATCATACAACTAAGATTACATATATTAGGTCCTTACATATGAAATTGGCGTTTTGTATGGGAGGAACATAAAGTCGATTTTTTTAAATATAATATATTTATTTCATCAAAGTATGTACCATTGCTATCTATGCACTTTTGCCATCTCATAGGTAGTTCATCGATCCCTTTACTAAAAAAACCATTCGGACGGGAATCAATAAAATCTTTGAAGGCGGTTTGGACTGCCCCATCGGATTTGAATTTTTTCCCTTGGAAGAAGTTGTCCAAATTTCGAAAAAAATAATAATAATCTGTTGGGGCAAGGTCCGGAGAGTACGGTGAATGTCTTAGACATTCCAATTGAAGCTCCTCTAATTTGGTAGCCGTCTGTTGTGCAGTGTGTGGTCTAGCGTTCTAACGCGCGTGTGTTGATTTGCTTCACTCAATTCGTGAGGTACCCACCTTTCAAGCTTTTTCACCTTCCCAATTTGCTTCAAGTGGATTAATACAGTTTTATCAATAACACCGCAGCCTGCAGCTAACTCGGACGTAGTTTGCGATGGATCCGCTTCCACAATAGCCTTCAATTCTTCATTATCAACTTTGGTCTCCAGCCGTCCACGGGGCTTGTTCTGCAGGTCGAAATTAAACTACAATGTGCCTGCGATGCTCTTTCTGGTCAGGAGACCCCCTCTACTACTCACTACTCAGAGTTGCCAACCCTCAAAAAACTAAAAACATATAGTAAATAGATAAGCTAGTTGTATAATTGAAGTAGAAGATGAACTGTACCGTCATCTGACACTTAGGAATAGCGCAGAGGATTATATATACTGGTCCTAGCGAGAGATCGTACATGACGCCATTGTTCTAGTTACTAGAACAAGGTATCTTCTGTCTTTTTCGTTTTCAAACAAAACGCATGGGAAGGAAGAGGACGAACGTCGCTGACGTCCTTGCGAGCTCTCTCTGGAACTTGTTTAGTAAGCATGTATAAGTAGTTGAAATGAGTAAGTAGTAATCCCATAAATCGTTAATCCGGCGACTTGGAGTGTTTGAGGGGGTGGTGTGGCAATAAATAATAGAGAGCACGAATTCTAAATTTGTCACACTCAGCCATTTGGCCTGAATCATCTCAATCACCAGGGGAGTGCAGTGACTTTTTGAAGTGAAAACTTCTTTAGCACCGTTCTGATTTGAAACTCGATGAAACGAAAAAGTTACACTAAAAAGAGAAAAACACATACATCTATAGGATTTAGCGTGTGAGAGAATGAGATAGAATGAAACCTTACCGCATTGGCCGCTTTGATTATGAGCTCACTTTTCAAGGCTCCTATTCGTTAAGATTGTCTGCCTGAAGGTTTCACTTCTACCGCGTGTGAACTGCACTAGAATTTTTTTGCCGATTTTAGAGTTTTACAGAACGGAAAGCGTTTGCTTGTTTTTTTTTAGGACTGGAAAAAGCGATTTTACATATTCTTACAGATTGCTTTTCAGTTTTTTTTTTACTATAAAAATTAAACGGAATTAAAAAAAAATCCTTTTCGTTTCGAATCTAACCTAACCAAGTTGTTTTATTCTTAAAAATCGTCAGTCTTGTTGCGTTGCTTTAAATGGCTTTAGCCGTGTTTGTAGCCTCACTACAAACCCCGATTCGGGATTCCATAGTCTCACTGGCTCCTGACGAGTGGGATCAGTTAGGACTCTTGTGCGGTATTCACATAAAAAAGTCTTGGTCAGCAATCGACATACTTACATTAATATAATTGTTGCAGTGGTGTGTACGAGATTTTTCATGTTCTCGTGTTTCCAGAACAAATAGTTTTTATTCTAGAAAATCGTGAAAGTCATACAAATGCATCAATGGCTTTCGTTGTGATTTATTTATTTTGATTTCTGAATCAAAGCATTTGACATAGTTGCACAAACATCACATTGAACGAGATAAAAGAAAACGAGCGAATTACAATCCAGTTAGTTGATTAGATTTGATTACTTTCCTCGTATTACTATGTTTAAATGTATTTGATACCGGTGGTTGGTTTTTTTACAGTGGAATTTCTAGCGGTCTATTGAGGTTTGGACCTGCCCACTGGCCTAGGAGCAGTTGGTTCTTGACAATAGTAATCATACCAGATACCAGTATAATAGACATAATTGTTCCATACTGAAAAAATTCTAGAGCATGCTCAGGCAATTTGAAAATGTTTGAGAACGGACCGACAAATGAAAATAGAATAAAAAATAGTTATAATGTAGTGTCTCAAAATCAGTTCTTGATTATAATTAAAAGCCTTTATTGAGAATAAAGTAACACTTGTCCAAAAATAATTCAGGTGTTTTTATCTAATTTTTCGCAGCTTTATCATTTATCATACATAATACGAACCACTAAACATAACTTTTTATGAAAAGTTAATAAACCGGTATCGGCTATAAGATTCCTTCTCGATCCGCCCTACTGCAAGTCGTTGGTTTGCCTATCAGTCTCCGACCACCTCAAGTAATACCTTCATAGAAAAATGAAACAATTCAACTTTGTTTGAACCACTTATAGGTATAATGAGTAAATCCGACCGGTTTCAGAACAAACGTTCCTTCTTCAGGGCAAGCGTATACTAATTTGACAGTTTCGAAATATGGATGGGAATACACCTTAAATTTTCTTTGATTCTGATTTCAAAATTACGAGTTGTTTTTCCAATATAAAATGAAGGACAATCATTGCATTTGAGTTTATCATATCATTAGAATTGTACAGATAGGTATTTATTTTTTGCAATTTTGCAAAGTTTTTTTTATTTAAGATGTTATCAATTAAACTTGGTTCATATCCGTTATTTACAGCAATTTGTTTTATTACAGAAAGTTCAAAATATAAAAATATATATACTTGTTACAAAAAAAAATTATAATTTGTCTAGATTCTTGTAATATCTGAAGAAAACTTCTTATTTCGAACTAGGCTTGGTATACTGTACAATTACCGTTTATATCAGAAACTTGTATAGTTGAAATGATACGGTTAACAATTGCGCTACAAAGAAATAATGTTAAATTCCTGAGAACGCTGGTTGCGCAAACCTTTTATCATATTATTTTTCATAATACTGTGAACCATTTTGTACACGCCAATTTGGCCGTTTGACATCAACCTTTCCGAGTAGTTCTTTGATAAAGCCATTTTCTCGAGTACTTGCGCGATGTTGACATCCATCATCGCGAACAAAAACGTCCATAAAGCGCTCATGGTCACCCAGTCTTTCATCGAGAATTATAATTTCGTGTATTCCCAAGTTTTATCTTTTGTGCGATGTTGAAGATAATGGTGTTTTAGGTTTTTTCTTCGATATAGGGGTCCATTTCAATCTCAAGTGCCCACATCATGCGTTGGTGGCAAAAAAACCTTTCATGCTTCGAGGTTTTGATCGCTATCCCTTTGCATTTTACAAGTGTCTCGTATGTTCCCACCGCATGAATGGCGAGAGGTTTCTCTCTTGAAAGAAACAACCTCGTGAATAAGTGAACGGATGTCGTCTTGGTTCTTGTGTGCTAGTGCCATGTGCCTTTCTATACTGGCAAAGACTTTTTATAAGTTATGTAACATGAATCATCCGCCGGATTATGGCGGTTTGTGTACAGCTTATGTTTCGGAGCTCATAATAATAATAATGTTTCTTGACTGTTTTGCCACTTTGGGCAATTATAACAACGTAGAACAGGAATGGAGGGAGCACTGTTTAATTTTTGAATGGGTCGAAATACTTCATGGGATTTTCTACAGAAAGCGATGAAAATATTCAAGGTTATTAATTAATTTCTTGTAAATGTGTTTTACTTTTGTTTTTAGGTAGAATCTTGTTAGCTTTGTGCATAAAATTTATATTACTCTCAGCGAGATATGGTACGTGACATCGTCGTTCTTGTCATTTTTAAACAAGACGCGTGAGAATAATGAGAACGAATGTCGATAACGTCAGTACGAGCTCTCGCTGGAACTAGTTTATAAGAAATAATTTTGTCAGGACTGGTTGTTTCACAGAATTTGAGCAATTTACCAAATTTCTAAGTTAAAATTCAAGTTCTGTGAGAATTCTAAGAATTATATTAAAGTTATATTAAACTAGTCCCAGTGAGAGGGCGCTTAGTATAATATATTATTTCATAATAGGCTGGTTGTTTCACACTTCCTGGATAATAAAAGGACTTGAATAGGACTTTCGCAGAACTTGAACATTAAATTTGAAAGTTGATGAATTGTTCAAATTCTGTGAAACAACCTGTCCTGAGATCAGTGATTGCCAGACATTTATTTGTTCTTCAGTTTAGATGGATTATTTTGAATGTGATCATTTATTATACACCAGCTGACCCGGCCACGCGGTGCTGTGGCTAAATGTCATACAATGTCATCTACTGGTGCTGTGGCTAAATGTCATACAATGTCATCTACTGGATGGTTACCCAACCTTCATAACCACCGCCATCTGTTAATTTCCATAGAAATCAATTCCACACCGCCCGCTTGCCAGCCCGCTCTCCACCACATACAGACAATCTCCTTTATATTTCAAACAATTGACAAATTATATATCTAAACCTTCCTCATGAATCACTCTACCTATTGGTGAAAACCGCATGAAAATCCGTTCAGTAGTTTTTGAGTTTATCGCGAACAGACAGACAGACTCGGCGGAAGACTTTAATTTATAATATGTAGAGATGTAGAGATAGAGATGACAACTTAATGTCGGTATGTAACACGTAGGTAAAAATAATAATTTGTAGATCGTTGTTTTTGTAGAAAAAATACATCACGGGCGTTAAATATAAATAATATTCCATCTAGGTAGTAGGTTCATTTAGCTGTATTATATTAGCCGACATACTAACGTAATAAAATAATGTTATATCAGTAATGAGTGCGAAAAGGTACGTCATTATGTAAAAGGTAGCTGAAATAATAAATTAAAAGATTATGCTAATCCATGTTTATATTATTTCTGTTAGGTATTACATTTTATGCAAATCTTATCTGCCTCTACGTAGGCTCAATTCGTTTAGGTACACTAGTACAGTTTGAACGTGGAGAAATAAAATCAAACATTAGTTTAGGTACAGACCTCGTCAATGTGGTACCCATATTTTAAATACAAACTAATATATTTCAAACGTCTGGGTCGGGGGTAAAAAATTTGATTGCGCTTGAGAAATTAAAAATTATAATATTTATTCACATTTTTAAGTTATTCCAAGGTATCTTGTAACTTATACACTCTTTATGTAATATCCTCACCGGAAAAGTTTAGTATGTCCTACAATAAAGTTTTAGGTCAACACTTGCCCGGTGAATTGACTCCATACTGGATTATCTTCCACTCCTACCTTCAGTAACGTATCGACTGGGAAGCCCTAATACTAGTTTTATCTACGAGTGGCTTATTTTCTTCGTCTTTGAAATAATGAACTTGCAAACTTGATACGAAACAAAAATGCATCCAATAAATACAATTTTATTAATTTACTTATTAGATGATAATAAACACAGACATTGATGTTATTTACTTCACGCTATTTCAGAAATGGCTATTATTTTTTCTATTTCTCGACATGATCAATTTCCTCTATGCATAACATCCGAGTTTTCTATCCGACAGCTTTCGAATGGGATATTATTTGTTATTAAAAACCAGTAGCTACACCACAGCGAAACTATTTTTAAAGTTTACCTCCTTATCCGGAATGTACAATAGCATTATTCTCGCATAACAAAACGTTTTCGTAAGCGTAAAATGTAGCTTCCGAGTGGGTTTTTGAACTCCCAGTCCCATATTATTTTAATGCTGCCAATTGTTTGAATATTATATTCTTTGCGTGGTGGATTACAAGGTTCATTGCCTTCCCGGTTAGGGTTGCCATCTTCTAAAATGAAAAAGCCTGACTCTGCGCTATATTTGGCATTTGGCGCTTGACATTTTGCCCTAAAAGCCGGACATACGTACCTACTTAATTTTGAACATAACTTTTATACATAATAATTAAAAATCTGTTACAAGTTACAGTTGTTTATTAATCACACATTAACCTCTTTAATAACAACAATCATTAATCAGTCTTATTCTTGTCATCGTTTGACATTTATATAGAATATGTCAATAACAAAATAAAGAATATTGAGTCTTCTGTCTGTAGACATAACATAATAAACTTATAAAACAAACAAACAAAACATCACTCTTTTTCTGGTTAACCAGTTAACTAAAAATTTTCATTAAACAAATATATTATGAAACATATTTATCTTTGTGAACAAAAAGGAAAAAAATAAATTAAAAACTCGACTTCTCCAAATCATTCAAAAATTACAAAAATTTAAAATTTTGTATAATTGGCCTTTTCACCTACTTTAACCAAAATGTCGTTTTATTTGGAAATCTTTTCATAAAATTCTTGACATGTCATTTTTAAATGACACAATCTGTACATCATCTTAGCAATTGTTTCTGTTTGCAATTTATTGCGTTCCTTTGTCCACTGGGCGTTTATTAAATAGAAAACTCTTTCAGCATTTGCCTTATGGTCGGGTATCGCAAAGTTCTGCCATTGCTCAAAAATTTTACTGTCATCTAAATTTTTTTGACAGAATGTCCATCGTTTCTGCTACGTGCTCCCTGCTTGGTGTCTCAGCTAAAGTCATTCACTTAAAGTGTTTCAATTCGACACTGAATTCACTTGCCCAAGAGTTTAAGTAGTCTTTGGCAATTTTGTACATATTATTCATGTTTTCTTTGAATTCTTTCACAATCTGGGTGAGCCTCCGATAAATGTCGTAAAATTGCGGTTACATTGGTTGGCAGAAATTTTGTTTCAGTCTATCATTTTTTATGTTGTCTATTATTTGTGAACACTGGTGAATTAACAAAAAGCCTCACAAAAGCCGTACAGGCCGGACATATAAATATTTAGCCGGACACGACCTAAAAAAGCCAAACATGTCCGGCTAAAGCCGGACAGATGGCAACCCTATTCCCGGTGGATCTTATGTAAATATATAACCTTGTGGTTAAACCCTGTTAAATAAGATTTAATTAAGATTTAATTAAGATTTCGAACAAGGAACTTGTTTTACGAAACTTACAACGATAAAGTTTTTTGATCTCGTGTTTTCCTCAACTTACGCCCCGCCACGACCTGACGCAAACTTTTCCTCCCATATTTTAACTATCTGTTGTTTTATCGGAGTTCTATTTCACTGCTGATAATGTGGAACTTCCAGTTAATTTACCAATGGCAATGACAGGGTTTTATCAAACTCGTTTAGTAGAAAATCATACATTTACCTATAAAAGTTGAATTCTCCGTCATTATTTGACACACGTTCCCCGATACCAGATCATGATATTGTTTCTACCGTATATTATCTATATTCAATGGTTTCTACTCCTTATCTATTGTAACTTTACAATAATAGCCAATTGTCTTGTCTTGTTTTATCGCTTTCTTACCTTGTTTAGTCACGTTACGGGTTACAGTTGACATTGTCCATTAATTATTGTCCATGATAATTAAATTCGTCTCGTATGTCTTCCATTACTTGCAATTATAATAAACCAGCTGACCCGGAGAACTTCGTACCGCCTCAGAATCAATAACTTTTGTGTTAAATTATTAGCTTAATTAAATTCAGTTTTTTTATGAAGTTAAAAATTACACAATGAAGCAATTATCGATGCGCATCTGACCGTATTTTGTTTTTGTCAGTATCAGAGATGGCGTTGTGCATGGATTTATATTTTTTGTGATTGTCTTACTTTTCCACTTACTTACGGGAATTGCGATTCTCTTTGTTTCATTTTGCGATTTTCTTTGTTTCATTTTCGACTATTGATATTTAGTGTGTAAGAAAGAGGGGCAGCATTATATGTTTAAGAACAAAACCAAAACAATCAGCGCATTGATATTTGACGTTTTCGAATTTTTGGAATTCACTCAGTATGCAATATTACATTTATCGCAATATTGCTGCAACTCTTTTAAAAGATGAGAATTCGTTCCATACAAAATGTATAAAGAAAAGAATTTTCTTCATAATTTTTTTTTCGTGGATTTTTCCGATGTTTTAATAGCTATTTTCCTAATCGAGGTGGAGACAAATCCAACAAATCAAATATCATAAAAATCGGTCCAGCTGTTCTCGAGTTATAAATGGTGTATCTAACCCGACTTTGTTTTATATGTTAAGATTTTTTAATTTATTACGCAACTAGCAGACCCGGCCACACGTTGCTGTGGCTAACGAAACACAACACCATTACCCAACCTTTATAAAATCCACACAATCTGCTTGCCAGCTGCCCGCTGCCTGAATTGAATATTTGAATTTATCGACTTTTCTCTACTATAATAAGCATGTATTATACATATAAACTAATTAACTCGCCACTAATAAATTATACAATGCTTGCAATGCAACACTGGATATTTGAAAAGGGAAAATCAAATACCTACTTACTCTAGGACATCTATTTTCCAATTTCTTCCGTAGAACGAATTTCAAAAGTGACTATAGTACGGCCCGCCAGCCGTTTTAAATCGCACAAAAATATATTTTCTTTGAATTTCTCGGCTTTTCTCTAATATAATTTACATGTATTATATATATAAACATTCCTCTTCAATCATTCTATCTATTGGTGAAAACCGTATGAAAATCCGTTGCGTAGTTTAAAAGATTAACGCGCACATCCGTTTTGAACGACTTCATTTTATACTATGTAATGATGATAAACTAATTAACTCGCCACTAATAAATTATACAATGCTTGCAATGCAACACTGGATATTTGAAAAGGGAAAATCAAATACCTACTTACTCTAGGACATCTATTTTCCAATTTCTTCCGTAGAACGAATTTCAAAAGTGGCTATAGTACGGCCCGCCAGCCGTTTTAAATCGCACAAAAATATATTTTCTTTGAATTTCTCGGCTTTTCTCTAATATAATTTACATGTATTATATGGGTATTTCTCTACTAATTGGAAACTGGCCCATACAACACTGTCCCAAGCATATTTTTGTTAATAATTAAGAAAATATGTACATACATGGAAAGGCATTAATAAATGAAATATATATTTACATAAATCTCACACATTTTCCTCTTAATTTTTGGTTTATGGTAAATTTTACGAAAAATATTGACAGGGGACTGTTATATAATTCAGAGGAGTATTTATATGAAATAAAAAACATATTTTCATTGAATATAAGCAATCAGTCTTTGTTTCTATTTATTATAACTATTACCATCTGTATTATGGACTGATAAAACAACAATTTCTAAACAAATAAAACATGTTATGAACTTTCTTAATTCTACAGAACACTTGTATTAAATTTATTAAAACTTCTTAAGTAAACAATCTTTGCTTCACTCTTTATTGACTTGTAAAATTAATACTAAAAAATATTAACTTGCTTTCTAATATCACAATCAACATTATGACTTGACAATAATACTTTGAAATATTTAACCTTTAATAGTAACCAGTTGTAATTATATACAAAATCAGTCATCATATTGCAGTTCCAGAAAATATTAAAATTAAATTATTTCTCTAAAACCGGTACAGCTGATGGAAAGTAATAATAATATCTTTTCCCTTTTAAGATTAGATCTGGATTTGGTCACTTTTCCAGTATTTGTCCAAAAGAAACATCAGAAACATCATTTTCGTTAACTCTAAAAGTGTGACTTATCGTCACAAATTTTCATACAAGTTACTGTTAGTTTACCTTCCTCATAATCTATTTGACCATAACGATATTCCACGTTTATTGATTTTAGCTATAGTTATAGTTAATGCATTATCTGGCAATCTCAAAGGCACCGGAAAAGCTGATGCGGAATACACTGAATCAGGCATATTTTCCTTAACAAAAGTATTTGTAACTGCTTTCAAAACTTTTTTCTTTGCGCGATAGGTAGAACAATGCTCTCTCCAAGTTTTTCTTGGAGCCTTCTGCTCACGACTACTCATGTCCTTAACTAATTTTCTTGTGCCTTTTTCTTTCATTTCTTCTCTTTTCTGTGTGTCATTTTTAAGTCGTTAGTATCTCAAACGTGCAGCTATGCATTTTCGATCTAATATTTCTTCCCTTGTTTTCGCTGAATTCTTTTTATGTGGTATTATGGAGTATTACCTGCTATAAAAATAATATTAAACGAAATGTTTATATTGTGCAATATGGCAGGTAAAACTTGAAGATACCTAAAAGAAACAGTCCCCTGTGGTATAGAACAGTCCCCTGTGACATAAAAATGACAGGGGACTGTGCCCAGGGGACTGTTATTTTTGCATAGAAACTTTTCTAGCATAAAACCATTTTAAATCAATTCAAAATCAAGAAGCAAGCGTGATTGCATTCTCGATAAGTAATTATTTAAAAAAAAAATCGTAATTTTATTACTTAAAACTATAAGTAAAATGCTTACCAGGGGACTGTTCAACTAGCGGTCTAGACACGTAGTTCACTTACAAGCGTGGCTGTGAAAATGCATACGATGGCGTCAGCCCACATAGCTCTACAACCGAACGAATATCACACCGATTTCGTTCTGTTTCACGATATAAACTACCGCGCCAATGCATAGTGCGATTTCGGTGCAATTTTCAAATTGTAACAGGGGACTGTTCAAAAAAATTGAGGACAACATTTGATAACTGTTTTCTTAAATAAATTGTTATTTTAAAAATATGATTGTGTATTGCAAAGATGCTTACTATATTCTAGTACTATTTATACACTTTTAACTGACGCAGTAATGATACTGAAAATGAATATTTGTCATAAGACTTGTAATTTCGGAAATGGGACACGACAGGGGACTGTGAATTGAGGTGTTTGAAGTGCATTTAAATTAATATTACAATATTATTTTACTGTATGAGCTATAGCATGCCAAGAATAGCTAACATATTGTCGTTATCAATACAAAGAACTCGGTAATATTAAGATCTACTATATAAAATTTACCTGGGACAGCGATTTTCCAATTAGTGGAGAAATGCCCATATATATAAACATTCCTCTTCAATCATTCTATCTATTGGTGAAAACCGTATGAAAATCCGTTGCGTAGTTTAAAAGATTAACGCGCACATCCGTTTTGAACGACTTCATTTTATACTATGTAATGATGATAATGATGATGTAATGATTTTTTAAGAATTATTTTTTTTCCTTTTTGCAGGGTTCTGAATCATGGGTGGTGGTTCGCAATCTCCGTTCCGGGTCAGGAGGTATCCTGGACCCAGACGATCAGCTCAAGGACGTGGCCGATGACCGGGAGACGCTGGTGGCAGCCCTGGAAGGCAGGCCCGATGGCCCGCTGCACCACGGAGGAGACGGAGCCAGCGGCAGCTCGGTGGGAACCGCCAGCCCTGATCTTTTCCGGGTAAGATACTTCTACCACGCATGTTTTTTTGCCGTCCCTTATGTTTTCCGGGTAAAATATTTCTATCATCTTTTTTAATGCAAGCCCTGAATTTTTTCGGGTAAGATATTATTGTTTGTGAGTTTTTGTTGTGGGCTTATTTTTTGTTCCGGCGACGAGACGATCAATCTCTTCACTTGATCTGTTTGTGATTGTGACTCATCTCAAAACTAAGTGATTTTTTTTTATTCACTCCAGCTGATTTATTTGATCTCGTCTCTAATTTCGACGAGGAAATAGATGTTATTAATTTTTCAAATAAAAAAGGCTTCATAAAAACTTTGTTTGAATGAAAGCCTAGTTGAAGTGGTTAATAATATCCCGATTAATAGAACGCTCAACTAGATTTACATAGTATTTAGTTTATTTTTTATTAGATACAAATTTGATTAAAAGGATCAAATAAATCAGTGCCTTTTTAGTGTGTTGTAGAAAACTAATAAAAAATACATACAACACGTTGTATTTTATTGCTAGCGCAGATCCGTAAAAAATCACGGAATATTGTAATTATTGTAGGATTTTTGAAGCGGAAAATATTTGCCCCAGGATCATTGCATTTTGAAAATAGAAATAATATTAAATATTTGTTGACAAATTTGCCTTTACCGTTTAGGACTTTAAAAACGTCGGATTCGTCAAATATTTGGAATTAATTTTCACATTTTGTATTCAAGTTTTGTGATTATTTCAGTTTTATGAAGCAACTCGCCTATAATGAAATAATAACAGAACTAAAATAGAACTTTTTTTTACATGAATGCCGCACAAGAGACCCAACTGCTCCCGTCTGGAGCCAGTGGGACTATGGCATCCCCAATCGGGGTGTGTTGTGAGGCTGAAGGTAGTGGGGAGGGGAAGGAGATAGGGAAGAGGAAGGTGGTGGTGAAGAAGAAGTACCTGGCTATTCAGATCTGGTCACCAAACACGGCTAAAGCCATTTCAGGCAACGTTTCAATTCTGAATGGTGGTCTTACACCAGGGCGATACTGAGAGTATCTTCCACTCTGGAACATGCCGCAAATATACTATATATTATTTTAAATAAATAAATTGTGAAATAACACAAATTAATCAAGTAAAATTTATTTGCCACGCCGGGATTCGATCCGCGAGTGCTAGTCAAGAGCCTTACCGCTGGACTATGCCGGCCGTCAAAACTTACACAGAATGTGCGAAAATTAACTTAAAATATTTGATGAATCCGTCAATTTTTTAAAACAACCCGTCCTTAGTAAACTTGTGAAAAATAACAACATCCGTCAAAAATTTAAATTAAAGAAATACACATTTAAAAAATGGAATTATTATTAAAATAAAATGATTTTGGTATCTGCCCACTTTATCGCTGGTCTGATATGATTTATACTTATCATTTACAATTTTGAAAAATTAAAAGTTCATTGAATACCGATGCACCGATCAACCGTCATCAGTATGTTTGGTACTACCCTGAAAACGGCACATTTTCGTTTGAAACCAGTTCAATTTTAACGTTTTAGCTCTAATAATATTTTTATTGACGATTATTATTTAATCTCTGCAGAGTTGTTCCCTCTCGTTAATTACTTTTAATCGATTTCATCACACTGAGACACTTTAGGCCGGCGAAAACAAGGAAACCGTTCGAGAATATTAAATAGAGATAATGAGATAGAATAATTGGTCTCCTCTTTGTGCGGTGCTTGGTAGCCTATAAGTCTCCTCTTTGTGCGGAGCTTCGTAGCCTCCCGGTCTCCTGTGCGGTGTTTCGTAGTCTCCCCATTCATTCTAGTTTTTTTTGGGAATTAATTGAATTAAAGGAATGAATAGAAGGAATTAATTCAAAAGGCCGGGGGAATCAGACAGGATCTATTCACTCCTGGGAATCATTCTACCCACGTCTACTCACCACATTCCAACTACAAAAGTATTGTCCAAAATTATAAGAGGGAACTCAAAAGGGGGGGGGGGGTCCAGCAAAATCTCACGTTACTTGAAAAGAATATACGAAGTGGCCCAAATTTATCTCACCAAGGGGGGGGGGGGGTCTAGATTTAAAGAAAAATTGCTCACGTAATTAATGTATGCCCCTAACCCACTTTGTGATAGGACCCCATAAATAGAAGTTAAAGTCAGTTTTGGGCCATTTAGTGACTTTTACATTTAAAAAAATATTTTTTACATTGCAGAAGAAAATGGTTTTTACTTTTGCACAAATCATTACAAAAAAGTATTCATTTTATTTAAATCTTTGATCATTTTCTAAAGAATTTAATTTCCACGTTCGTACAATAAAAACATTACCAAAATTGGTTTGTGAGTAGGAGATTTTGTACTTTAAGCAGTTTTTATGGGCCAGATAATGTGTTTATAAAAAAACTAATAAAAAAATATTGGATTATTTCAAAGGCAAATATGTGTTCTACTCGCAGTATTTAAAATATTTCGAAGCGATCTAATTTTCATAACCAAAACTAATGAAAAATTTACACGATTTCGCATTGCTCGGTAATGTATAATACCTCATTCAGACCTCGGGCCTATTTTGTCGGAAGGTCAAAATATTTTCGTTTTGCAATAAAATCCAAATTAATGAAATATTTGTGAATGTATTTGAAAACTAAAATCCGTTTTCGAAAGGTGGAGAAATAAGCTTTCAAATTTTATTATTAGAAATAACCAAGTAATTTTTTTAAAGCAAACAATTCAATGATGCCTCATCTTACGTTTTTCTACCTAAAATTACTGATAACCAAAAAAAAAACATACATATTCAACTCACTTATTTTGTCACTTATTTTGCGATTTCATTTAAAAATAATTAATAAAAAATTCCCAAAGTTTCAAAATTTTTTTGCAAATTGCGGTTGAGTACTTTGGATTCATAAAGGTGTATATTTGAATTTTTTCGGTTAACTTTTAGATTTCAATATAAAACGTGGTGTTTTTTCTTTCTATCACCGTTTAGATCATATTTCTAAGGGAGACACAATGATTTCTATGAAACCTATGTGAGTTGTTCCAAAAACCGAACAAATTAGCGTGAGGGGTTGAGCATTAAATTTTCAAAACTTCAATGCAGATTTAAATTGCTATCCATTTTAAGTCTAAGCCACTTTAAAAATATTTAAATGACAAAATTACTCTGCTGCGGACATGTGAATTTTTATACAATTAAAATACCTTATTAGCTAAGTAGTTGGTTGTGCAGTTATTTTATTACATGGCTGTGTTCAAAACTTCAAACAATTAACATTTAAAATATTTTTATATGTTAACTGTTGTACCCTGGGAAAGACAAACATAATGCTGATACAAATGAACTATTATTCCGATTATTCTTTATCGCTACGGTCAGACAATGATTCCTTTTAATTAACGTCTTTGCTTTTAATATTATTTGAATGCAATAACAATGTTCTCAATTTTGTATGTACGCTCATTGCTCATACTATGCATTGTTAATTTTAATTGTTTCATAATATTGTTCCTATATGTATTGTCAAATTCGTACTCGGTTTTTCCAGTCTTCTAATTACCTCCTATTGTATGTATCAATCCACCAACATTTATACTTACAGTGAACAAGGCATTGGAACAATTATCTTCATTTTCTCATTATAAAGATGTTTTGTACAGTATCTACACGAAATAATACTAAAACCTATGACATGGGCTTTTATTTATTTTTCTGCTTTTGGGGTCCTCTCCTATCAGAGGATGGCTACCTGGATGGAAATCTTCACTCTGCAGGCTGCAGCGGTAACCTTCGATGAGCCAAATTGCTAAACAAAACTTATGGGTCACTGAGATACCCCACGAATGTTATCATTATTATGTTATTTTTATGTTTTGTAAGAATATGAAAAAATTCTAATACAATTTTATATTTTATTCTTCATGATAAAAGAACCCGCTAAATTACTATAGTTTGTCAGCAGGATATACTTGAGTATAGCCAGGGCTTAAAGTCAAACAACATTATCTACAAAAACATAAAATAATAAATTAAAGTCAAATAACGTTAAATACAACAACAAAAAAAACAATTATTAGAGGGCTGAAAGTCAGAAAACGTCATATAAAGTTAAATATATAAAGTTAAAAAAAACATATCCAATGCATAAGGAGGTTTGACCAGACTCGACCGGAAATTTGTCATTTTAAATTGAATTCTGGACTTAATTCACTTTTTTTATAAAAAAAACATAAATTGATTTCAAAAGATTGTTATTTAATGAAGTAAAGTGATTTTTTAAAATTATAATAAAGTTATATCATTGGTCGTTGGGCAGATATGTTACATTTTCAAAGGAATTGTATTATACAACTTTTAATTTTTAAAATTATATAATTAAACAGTATTGTAAATCAATAAACTATCAAGGAAACCCACTTTTCAGATTTTTAATTTTAGTAATAAATATCATTAAAAAAATCCGAGTACATGTTTTGTGACAAAAATCCTTATGTTTCTCTGTTTATTTACGGACTTTACTAATACATTTCCGAATTTTTGCATGCGTACATGTTTTTTATATAGCAGGATTTTTTGGAAGAGAGACCGTTTTTTTGAGTAAATGTGAGTTTTCACCCGCTGGTAACATGGCTTTAAATTATTGGTCTTTTTGTAGATAACATTGTTTGGCTTTAAGTCCTCGAATTATTGGTAGGTTTTTTGCAGATAACGTTGTTCGACATTATTTTTGTGTTTTTGTAGATAACATTGTTTGACTTTAAGCCGTCGATATTTAACGTGTTAATACACAGAAAGGTTAATAGTGAGGCAGAAGAATTCCTTGAAGTACCTAGCTATAAACAATTTTTTATCACTTTTGCTGATACATAAAAATTTCAGTTACCCCTGTAGGCAACGGGAAGGTTAACTTTTTCTTCTTTCTAATTCTGACTAATTTCGGAAGTAGGCTATGGTAAGGTCAATCTTTACTCTGCAACCCGTAACAGTTGTAGGTATATATTTTTAAATGACAATAATTAATGGTTTATTGCGTGTTTATTTGCAGGGTGGCGGCGGCGTAGGGGTGGGGTCAGCAGACTCGTGCGGCGTGGAGGTGGGGGCAGGCGGTTTGGGCGCCGGGGGGCTGCAGGTGCGGCGGGGCAGCGAGCCCTCCCTGCACCCGGACGCGCCGCCGCACGGCCAGCCGCCTCAGGTGAGAGCTCAGCACGCTCAGTACACTCGCGCTTACCGGGGCGGGGAGGGGGGAGGCTCGGACTACTCGTGCGGGGTGGAGGTGGGGCCCGGGGGGCTCGGCACGGAGGGCCTGCAGGTGCGAAGGGGCAGCGAGACCTTCCTCAACCAGGATAACCTGCTTTACAATCAATCAAATCAGGTATATTCAATCACATCATTGGTCGTCACCTGGCACATCTTATCTTAACCTATGACATGCCAAGGTAACAAAACTTGTGTTACCACGGGGGGTCACTGAGATACCCCACGCATGTTATCATTATAAAACTAAGTTTGTAGATTTTGTAGGAGAAAAAAAACAAATATAGTAACATCCCAAGGTACATAAATAGTGACTTACATAAATTCGCAGGTGCTTAAAAATGAAATGTAAAATTTCAATCTGTAAACTTCACCCGTCATAACACAGGGACATCCCTAGCAGGTGAAATAATACTAAAAATGTAAAAAATGAACAAATTTTCTTTTGCATTAAGTAATATTTTTTTTTTTATAAATAATCATAAAATTTTACAACCAATTATTGTATTTCAAAATCTAATACCCAAGTGCGCGTGCTTTTGAGTGTTTTGTAAACGTATTAAATTTGACTTATAAATTTCAAGTTACGGAACACAGTATGGACTTACGTAACTCGAGGTATTATTACTGTACAATAAATTAACTATTTAATGATTAATCCCGTTGTAAATGGGAAGGAACATTACATAAAGCAGAAACTTTCTTAATAGTTTCCGTAATAATTAACAATAAAAACATGTGTACAGTTAACACGCGGTAGAAGTGAAACCTTCAGAAAACTTAAGTAGATAAGAGTGGGGAGGCTACGAAGCACCGCACAAAGAGGAGACCGATTATTTACAAAGCATTGCACAAGGAGGAGACCGATTATTCTATCTCATTCTCTCGCAGGCTAAATCCTATAGATGTATGTGTTTGTCTCTTTTTAGTGTCGCTTTTTTGTTTCATCGATTTTAAAATCACAACGGTGATTTAAAATCACAGAAGTTTTCACTTCAATATTTCCTTAAAATTAAGTTTTTTTTCCACTCTATTCAAAAATATATTTCTTATTTTTATAAATTTATTTATTTTTAAAGTCGTTATTTTGCTAATAATGTCACATTTGCAGCATTGCATGCTGAACAATGGTATGATTAACATGGCAGTGAACACAATCGACATTAACCATATTAAAAAATTACACTTTTTATTGTTTGTTTGTTTTTTAACCTTCTATTGTGTTATATAGATGGCGTCCAAGCGCTGGTCGGCGGCCGTGGTGTTCCGGGACGCCACCAGCCCGCACGCGATGCACCCGGGCGACAGTCCCCCCCATCCCCAGGCACAGGACCACCATAACTCCAGCTACGACAGTGGCAAGCTCACCCCCGGCTCCGGTCAGGCCTTCCAGCGCCAGTCCAACAGGCTGTCCATGCAGTTCTCTGGCCCAGGGTAATTAAACAGAACAGTAACAAAGCAGAACAGTAACAAAACAGAACATTAAATAAAAGTGAAAAAAATAGAATAAAACAATCTTAACCTAGTCTAATCAAAACTAACCTAACCTATCCATAGCTATAGGTATGTATTCTTCACTGTTATTTTTTATCCGGTTACTAAGTAAATTAAGATTACGGTGAAACGCACATAAATATTATACAGGTGTAACAGGACGTACCCGAGGGATTTTAACCACCGATTCCTGACATTATTTGAAGAAAAAAATGTAAAAGAAATTTTGGTCTCCGGTAATATTTTTGATGTTTTTTTTTATTTTTTCTACAAAAACATTAAAAAACGATAGGTGTTGGAAGTTGGAGGCGGGGTGAGGGGTTGGTCGGTCACTCGGCTGAGTGACCAATGACAACAACCGGAAGAATTTTTTTTTAGTTTGAATTTGAAGAAAAAAACATTTAAAAAAGAGGAGGGGGGGGAGGGGGAGGGAGGGCGGTGAGAGAGGAGGGGAGGAGGAGGAGGCGAAGTGGGAAACCCCCCTTACACCATGCGAGCGAAGCCGCGGGAAAAAGCTAGTATTTCAATAATTGTATGTTTATTTTGAATTATAAAATTTGAAAGTGTATTTCACCACCTTTCCTAAAAAATTTTTAGTTTTCGGATACCTTCAGAAATATTCCATTTATTTGGATTTTATTGTTTTTAGTATATTTTGACCCTCGGACAAAATACAGCCGAGTCCCGAGGGTTTAAAAAGCTTTGATCTTTGTCGTTTCCTTGAAATTAGCCTGAAATTAAAAAAAGGTCTAATTTGTTTCCCATATTTATTGTAAAGTTTTCCCATTTGGGTTTAAATTGGCTATGTTAGATGTACAGGAGAAAGATTAAGTTCAACACATCTGTTTGAGATCAAGATCATTTATTGTGTAATTTCAATCTGTGTACCTACCCAAAGTGTGTTGGGTGGGTGTTGTAAGAATGTTTTTTTTAATTTTTTATAGAAACCTAGATAGACCACCGTATTACTGTTCCATTGTTATAACCTTAAAATTTTCTTTTGTAGAAGTGGAGCGTGGGCTGATGCAGCTGAGAGAGTGCAAGTCTGCAGTACAAAGAGCTTACCCAGAGATTCTGCCAGGAAAGAACCCCTGGGACAAGACACCAGCGTTGTTAATAACCAGAATCACAGGTAAATAAGAAAAACCTTCTGCAATTCTTCTTTCTTATTGTTGGAGAGTGTCTGGGATGTTGTGGGAATGCTGAGATTTGTCAGAATTGACCATCACTTCTTGTTTCCTATTCATTAGCAATTGGAGAATGTTGTTCAGGACAATTGTCATGTCATCTTCCTATTAACCTGCTTTTCCATCGGTCCACATGTCCAGCGCGTATCTGTATTAAATGTAAAAATTGAACTAACTGTCTCCCAACTCAGTTGAAAATGTGATTTTTTTATGTGAGTACTGTCTGTGAAAAGTTTACTGTGAAAAAATTGACTTTTTTATGTGAGTACTGCTCAACTGCTCCTGTCTGGAGCCAATGATGCTATGGCATTCCCAATTGGGGTATGTTGTGAGACTGAAGGTAGTGGGGAGGGAAAAGAGATGGGACGAGGAAGGTCGGAAAGTATCTGGCTATTCAGATCTGGTCACCAAAAATGGCCAAAGCCATTTCAAGCAACCTTTCAATTCTGAATGGTGTTCTTACACCTGGACGATACTGAGAGTATGGACATGCCACAAATATACTATGTATTATTTTAAATGAATGAATTGTGAAAAAAAACACAAATTAATCAAATAAAATTAATTCACACTTGGATTTGAATCCGTGATCTTTGGATTGCTAGTTGAGAGGGTTACTCTTCGACCACGGAGGCTGTTACAGACTACTTTGTTGTGGAAGCCATTCAATTATTCAATTATTTATTCATTTTAAACAAAATAAAATTTCAATGCGTTTTAAAAGAGTATTAAGATTTAAAATTTAAACAGGTTTAAGCAATTTATACTTCAATGAAGCACAATCATACTAACAACAACAAAGCTTGTTGTCTGAATTGTGCTTCATTGATATTAAACATATCGATATTCGAAGTGATTCTATTTAACAACGAGACAGCTCTCCCGACTGGCATATCCATTGGCAAGTTAGTTCTGCAAGCCGGGAGATAAAACAGTCTATGCTGTCGATGACGGAGATAACCATCGGGAACATAGAAACTAATGTTCTCCATGATAGCCGAGTTTTCGAACCTTCAACGAATCATTCTGAAGAAATGTGTTACAATGAGCGCATCCCTTCTGACCCGTAGAAGGATCACACCAAGCATGCCCAAGAGAAAGTGGGTAGGGTAGAGCCACGGATAGTAGCCATACTTCCTCAGGTAAAGAAATCTCAGAAATTTCTTCTGAACCCTCTCCAACATGAGGGAATACTTTACCTGGTGTGGGTCTGCCATGACCAAACAGGCAGCGTCACTATTGAGCGTGTTAGCGCAATTAAAAAAGTTTTACTTTTATGTTTAATGTGCACTCAAAATGTTTATTTCTAAACGTAAAGTGCCTCCTGTTTTATATTATATTTTTAATGATTCTTGTTTAATGGCACTGTTACTTGTAACATATCTATTTCGCGAGTAGGTACTGCTTAAAGCAGGTACTGTTTATTGTCTATTAATTTTTTATTTTTTATTTAACTTTGTTGGTTGGCGAAACTGCAACGACACCGGAAACGGGCGTTCGGGGGAAAGATGGCGGAGGACATAACGTAGTTTTGTGTGGGGGAGCAGATTTTCGGGGCGATGGGGATTATGTTGTGAGTTACGAAGGCGATGTAGCCTAGAAAGTTTGTTTTTACACGTCACGTGAGTGTGTGACAACTCTAATGGCACTGTAGCCGATTTATTTTGTTAAATCCCCCGCCGGATGCCGCGAGATAATGTTGTCCGCGTGCTGATGTTTTTTACACCAAATTCAACGGGTGATGAACTGCCCGCAAGGATTCTTTGCTGGTGAATCCTTTGGCCGATGAGGTTCCCTCATGCCGCTTGATGGGTGAGGACCTTCCGTGCTCGTTTTGTTGGGTGAATTCCCTTTACTGATGAAGCGGCTCCTAGACTCTGTTGGACCCGCCAAATATCCTTTGTTGTACCTTTGGGCCGGTGAGATTCCCCATGCCGCCTGATGGATGGAGGCTCAACCGAGCTTTTTGTGTTGGGAGGACTCCCTTTAATCAAACGCCCCATGACGTGTGGAACGGCGTTTTGGAGTTTGCTGTTGACGATCGCTGTTGAGGATTGCTCTACACGACTGGAAGAGAATCACGACGACGGGACGTACGCGCTTCTAATAACCAACCGTAATTTTAACATAACTCTCTCTCTCCAAATCTGATAGATGCCAAAGGTATTTATGTTTCTTTTTTTTACCTTTCTTTGATGTTATTTGCAAAGTGCAATAAAGCCTTTTTTTTACATTTCACTAGAAAATACTTTCTTTTATTTATATGCATGATCTCTGATCCCTATCTCCACCATCCTGAGATGGATGTTCTTTATGCTCTGGGAGGCTGTCGGATGACAAAGGTAGGTAACCTATATTAAAATGGTATTACATTGGCGCCCAACGTGGGGCTACAGTGCCATTAGAGTTGTCACACACTCACGTGACGTGTAAAAACAAACTTTCTAGGCTACATCGCCTTCGTAACTCACAACATAATCCCCATCGCCCCGAAAATCTGCTCCCCCACACAAAACTACGTTATGTCCTCCGCCATCTTTCCCCCGAACGCCCGTTTCCGGTGTCGTTGCAGTTTCGCCAACCAACAAAGTTAAATAAAAAATAAAAAATTAATAGACAATAAACAGTACCTGCTTTAAGCAGTACCTACTCGCGAAATAGATATGTTACATACTGTTTATTATTATCTATTGTCCTGGGGTAAAACAGCACTATTATTGTTAATTTTTGTTCTCTTGACATTGCTTTGTATATGCTTTATAATATTTGCTTCATATCATTTGATCAATATTTTTTAACTACTCGTAAGGAACACTTTAGGATTACTTTTAAGCTTATTATAGTTAAGCGCACTTGAAGCAAAATAACACAAAACTGCGCTCTACAAATATTTCGTTATTATTATTTTTATTATTAAATTACTTGATTTACTTGACTGCGCCAAGTCGTCCTGAGGTGTCCATGACTTCTAACAGCTTGCTCATCATATTCTACGATGCTCCTAATGTGATAGTTAATAACAGTTATTGATTTCTTTTAATTCCAGGGTGGAAGACATGTTGAGATGGGTATCAGGTGTCAACAGTACAGTACAACCAGCACACGCTCAGGAGAGGCCGTTGGACAGGCTACCCGAATTACCAAGTAACTTATTTTGCTAAGTATTAATTATTTTCTTCTGTTTTCTTCACCAGCTCTAGAATAATTTTGTAATATCACATACTTTGATTCAATGAGCCAATTTTAAATTCAGCAGTGGCTAGTAATGCTTTGAATGGTATTTGAATCAAAACCAGTTGTTACACACTGAATTATAGAAGAATTTATACAAAACAGGATTGCGTAACCGTTAAAACATACTCATTTTGTATATTCGCATATAACTTGTTAGATATTTTATCTGCAATGATCTAACTATTGCCGTGTAATAATTTTTGCTTACTTAATCTGTTTTAATTTAACGTTAACATGTATGTATATTACATAATCAACATTCCATAGTTTTTCCTTCTTGCCAAATTGAAAACAAACATTTATTAACCGGTCACCAACTTAAGCAGATATATGCGTTAGAAATACAACAGCAGTCAAGTACAATAAGCGTGTTTATACGTCAACGCGTGTGTCTCCATAGAAATCGTTCCAATTCCGTTATTCTTTTAGTGACATCCCTAAAACAAAAAGTATAAGGTCGATAGTAGATCAAGCTGTACATCCCTATTCAAGTTGTCCATAGAAATACATAACAAGAATATTCTGTCAGTGGCGCGGCTGACACATATTTTTTCCCGCCAAATTGCCGGGTAAAAATTGCCAGGCCGCTCGACATTCTTAATTTTTATTAAATATTTTTATATGAAATGATAAAAAAGTGAGGTGACAAAAGTGTTTATTATACATTTATACAATAAAATAAGTATTGTTGTTTACATAATCTGTGATTTTAGTACCGTTTTCACATAAAAACATCACATGAGTCACTTTTATATTTTTTTTATTTTATTGTTTGCATTCTAAATTTTAATATTTACAAATGTTAATATTTATTTGTAATATAATAATTCGAAAGCTTATTTTGTAACCTTTCTAAAACAGTTTTTACTATTCGGCTACATTCAGAAATGTTTAATTTATAGAGCTTTAATTGTGAAGCGGCAATAACACAAAGTTTTCGTAAAATGTCATTTTGTATGAGACATCATAAGCGAATATTCGCGAAAATTTGGAGAGGTTAATATTGGTTAATAATTTATGCGCTTTGAAATTTGCTATTTTTTATATATATGCAGTTTTTTTTAACTGTCTACCATTTCATAAACTTATCAACACAGTCGGGGGCATTGCTACTGTAGAAATTTGAGCTATCAGTGCTAAGATTCTAGATAAGTAATAGAAACTAGCGAAATGGGAAATGAATGCGAAATGGTATGAAACTGCGCACACTAAAGTGTCACCAATGTCATTCACCCAAACTACTGAGAATCACATTTACGCACAGCAACACCCTGCCTTTGTTTCTACCGACACGCCAAACACTTAACTTTCATTGGCTCTGCCGCTTTGATCAGTTTAGTCGTAGCTCAGTGTTAGTCTGCACGCTTCCATGCCATATCTCCTTTTCTTACTACTATTGCCTCTAGTCTAACTCAAATTATTGATTGAGTAGCAAAGTCCTGAACTCTACCGTTTTACATTTCGTTTGTCTATAAATTTGTTTGTACTTTTCATTTCCGTATCAAGATGGTGGTTGTTTTGATGGTTTCTGTAAAGATTCTTTTTTCAAATGTGAAATAGTGCGTTTATTTGGACTTTCTTATTTGCATGTTTCCAATATTATGGTGTTTGTAGAAAGATTTGAAAAAAAAAATTGTCAATGAGATAGTGTCGTACCTTTGGACAAATATTATATCTCTTTATTTGGAATAAAAATATGGTACATAAAATATATGGTTTATATCTCTACATACTATAAATTAAAGTCCTCCGCCGCGTCTGTCTGTCTGTTCACGATAAACTCAAAAACTACCAAACGGATTTTCATGCGGTTTTCACCAATAGATAGGGTGATTCATTAGGAAGGTTTAGGTGTATAATTTGCATAATGTGTATAATTTTTAGGTTTTTTTTGTAAATTGGTTGAAATATATAATTAAAGGAGAATGTCTGTATGTGGTGGACGAGCGGGCTAGTAAACGGGCGGTGTGGATTTGATTTGTATGCAAATTAACAGATGGCGGTGTGAGTTAAAAGGTTGGGTAACGATCCAGTAGATGGCGTTGTGTTTCGTTAGCCACAGCAATACGTGGCCGGTTCAGCTAGTAGTTTATAATTAAGTAAGTAGGTATTTAGGTACCTACCTACAAATCTTATGATTTCAGAGGAAATTTTGGCTTTGAAAATTAAAAATTTTTTTGGTCATGAGGTATATTGTTTACAGAATAACTAGTAAAGTGAAATTTGTAATTGCTTATTTATTATTTTATCATGTTCAATAATGTGTCTAATCTTTTTTCTTTCCACTCCAGTGACTCCGTCCACTCCGGATGGCAGCAACAGTGGGGTGGAGGTGGGGGTGATCTCCGCTCCGAGGGGGGGAGCAGGCAGGGGCATGCAGCTGGCCTCGGTGGCCCTGGTCAAGGGGGAGAGGGGGCTCGGCTTCACCATCACCACAAGGGACAACCCAACGGGAGGGGTTTGCCCCATCTACATCAAGAATATACTGCCCAAGGTAACATAATACAATCGCTGTATATGTGCAATTGGATGTTAACACTCCAGTTACTATGAATTTTTGATAAATTGGTGCTTTTACAATAAGAACACCTTTTTACTAGTATATAAACAAAAAATTTAACAAAACAAAAAAACTACTTCAAAAAATGCACTAAAAAGTAAAAAAATAATTTCGTATTCTTCTACAACTTCATAATCAACTTACTTTTTCTACTCATCAATATGTAGGTACGATTGATATTTTTGCAGTCGGTGTCAGTCAAGGTAGGTTTGTAACTACATACATAGTTATAGGTGAGATGTGCTTGTGTCGCACAAGCGACTTGACGAGGCGAGAGCGGAGCCGCGGCGTGAGGGGAGCTGTCAAGTGAACACGCCGGGCCGGGCCAGGTACTTTTGTACCTGGTACTTGTACGCTGACACCGACTCCAAAAATAACAATCGTACCTACATATTGATGAGTAGAAAAAGTAAGTTGATTTTGAAGTTGTAGAAGAATACGAAATTATTTTTTTACTTTTTAGTGCATTTTTTGAAGTCGTTTTTTTGTTTTGTTAAAATTTTTGTTTATTTTTTGATTTTTAGTGAATCTAAAGTACACTAACTAATTTGTCTGAATATGGGTAGACCTACTAAACGTGCTGCTCATATGAGACAGACATAATTTGACCATAACGACGTTAGGGTCAAATTAAGAGATTCGGCCGAGTTTCGTTAATTTGCTCCTAAGAATTGAAGAGTTCCGTTACTTTGTCATGGATCCGATAATCAGAACCTAACCAAACTCTCATCAAACTACCTTTGCAGTACATCCTTTCCAATAAAAAAGAATCATCGAAATCGGTTGGCGTGATATTGAGTTATTCGTCCATTTGTCGCGCACATACTTAATGCAAATTTATGACTTATACGGTTTTCTCGTGGATGCCATTGTCGGAACTGGACCAAATTAAAATGGGACCACACGGGAAGTACCAGCTTTCAAATAAAAAAGAATCATCAATATCGGTTAGCCCAGTCGAAAGTTTTGAGATAACAAATATTAAAAAAAAAAAAAAATACAGTCGAATTGAGAACCTCCTCCTTTTTGAAGTCGTTTAAAAAATAACTGACTTAATCCCTATTATCATAATGATATACGTACATAGTAACTAACTAACTAATCTGAGTGGCTGAGTTGGCGTCGCGTTTGGGTCCCACCCAGGCATCACGGAATGGATTCCTCGACTAGCTAAGTCCTCCATCACGGCACAAGCAATATTTTCCGCTTACCTTGGTAGTAGTAGGAGATTTTCAAATATTGTCGGGTTATTCGTAACCCGGAAATATTTGTCTTTCTTTAAAAAAAAAAACAAACCTTCACGGAGTTGTAGGCAAAGAGGAGAGACCGCCACACAATGCCTTCGCACACATTCCTTGCTTCATTCATATTCACACATCATCTCGTGTGTACTGTCCCGTTATACCAGGGTTTCCCAACCAGTGGTCCGCGATGGTGCACCGGTCAATAAACACATTAGCGCGCGGGCGGTCCCTGGTCGAGACGTCTGAATAAAAAAAATTGGGACAATATTCAGTTTATCATTATTGTACCTTATGGTCAGTGTTCAGTGGCCATTATGGTATTCCGTTTCGCCCCACCCCATCCTACCCCTTCCGTTGTGGTAAATATTCTGCTAGAACCCGTCCCACCCTATCCTATACCACCCCCTCCGTTGTTGTAAATAATCTGTTAGAACCCGTCCTACCCTATCCCATTACCCTCCTCCCGCTGTGCCATCCATCCTCAGAGGCTTAAACGTCCACTACACTTCTCGCTTCGACGCTTCGACGAAGTCCTCGACGAAGTTAGCCGAAGTTCGAAGCGCATGTCTACACTACTCGCTTCGAACTTCGGAGCACTTCGAGTCTTGACTCGGGCCAAATACCGACAATTATCGGAAGTCAGGCGAAGCGAAGTGAAGTTCGTGTCTACACTATCGTATTCGATTAACTTCGCGAGTAGTGTAGTGGAGCTTTTAGGCTAGGTTTGGTCCCTGTCGAAAAAATAAACGTACAAGTGGTCCCTGGTCAGAAAAAGGTTGGGAACCACTGCGTTATACAGACTCTTGAATTACTAGACTTTTTCTACCATTCACTTTCACGTCATATATTATCCTGGCATTTTTATCTTCATACATCCGCTCCACGTGTCCAAAACATCTTAGGGAACGTACCCATACTACGTGACACGTTTAGGGGGGGGGGGGGGTCTTCAAAATGTCACGCTCCATACAAATGAGCGGCGGTTTGCTTAGGTTTTTGGTCACCGGGGGGGGGGGGGGGGGGGTTAAAAATTGCAAAAAGTTGGTCACGTAGTATGGGTACGTTCCCTTACTATCACAACACTTTTTTCAGCCATGCGTTCTTTCATGCATCATCTCATATGTACTCTTCTGTTCTGGCTCTTTATATAACCAGGCTTAGATATTTAATTCACTTGGCCATGCCATGTCGTCTTGTGGCATCCCCAACTTTTCTACTACTCACTTTAGCTTCATATTTTCTCATATTCAAATTAATTTTATAAAATATTCAATGAAAATGTGTAAAGTCATTCAATCGATCTTATTAATAAATTTCCTGCTTTCTTTTAGGGTGCGGCGGTGACTGATGGTAGGCTGAGGGCAGGTGATCGCATGGTGTCTGTGAACAACGTGGCCGTGAGCGGACTGTCGCAGCAGCAGGTCGTCTCTCTGCTGAGGACTACACCGACTAACTCCACCGTCACCATCGTTGTGGAGAGACCGCAGACTGCAGCCATACAGACCGTGAGCACCGCTCATGCTAGAACGCAGGTAAATATCCATTATGATAATTAGAATTTAACCACTGGAGCGACCATGTCTTTTGTTTTCTTCTAGGATTGCCCACGTCGAATAATTCGACGTTTATGACGTACCACTCGTAAAAAATTAAAAACTATTTAATTATTTACCAGTGCCTGGCCAATATTTATTCCGTTGGAAAGGTGGGAATATTGTCTCTCATCTATGGCAACACCTATTGCATATAGATGTTTCTGGAAAAAGTATTTCGCGCTTTAAAACTGACAGTTTAGTCACCTCCGACACAAAACTGTTTGACAGGCCGGATAAATTTACACGTGTTTTAAAATGCCCTAAGTGATTGTGTTTTTGCATTTTAACACCAAACAGTTATCACAATTCAATTATCCATGTGGTTAACGTGTTTTCAAGTGTTCAAACTGAGAATTTAGTGACTTAACATGTTTTAACATGTTTTACGTAAATCGAATTTAAAATCTAAATTTCATCCGATTTTTGTGTTTATTTTTACAATTATGGACCTACTTACTTGACGTGTGCATTCGAACTATAGTTTATCAATTAGAAGAATTCTTAACAAAGATATACATCTAAATTTCAATTAGCTTTGAAAAGTTTTAATCTAGAATATGACAACTAAAGCTAGCTGTCAGGTGCAATTTTTGTGACAAAGCAAATGGCGGATCTCGGCAAAATAATTGCAAATATTGTAAAAGGTTAGTACTACGTATTCTTATGATATATTATCTTATTAAAAACCTTGTATTTTGTTTAGACAACGTGTAGAAATCAAAAATATCCAATGTTGACTTGAAAAAGTAAAATTTAGGGCAATCTTACAGGAATTAACACGCAGGATTCGCACATTTTTAAAGTTTACGATTTTATAATATTTTTTTTATAATTCCTACAAATATGTGATAATCAACAAAAGATAGGTTAATTTATTAACTATATAGAACTATAATCAGTTTGCATGTCTTCATATTAAAATTCGGAGATATGATTTTTTCAATGTCGGCGGAAAAAATTCAAAATGTACTCGAAAATGTCACGAGCAATCGAGGGCAAAAGTTATAAAACGCGCTGTCGTTCCAGTGGTTAAACTTATTTTTAGAATGACGATAATATTTGTTTTGGTTTTTACGAAGTTTTAGGCCAGACGTCTTTGTCACTTTATTTACCTAACCTAACTTTTATTAAAGTAGAGGGGATCCGGGGAAAAGAGAGAGTAATTTCGGATTTGATAGATATTGTTACAAAAAAACTGTCTTCGAAAGGTGATAAAATCTACCTTCAAATTTTATAAATCGAAATAAAAATATATTCATAGTATTTTCCTTAGTATGTGTCCCTTTGGAAACTGTCAAAACATGAAAATATTTGTGTTATTCACGATTTTTACTACAAGCTTCATAAATCACGTTTTGGGAAACGTAGCCTCATTCTAAAAACTGTTTTGGAAAGATTAAGAAATGCACTATCTTATTGTATTATTATAAATAAATATTTGCGTTTCTAAATATATATTTTTTTTATGAAAACATCAGAAATATTAAAAAATCGCTTACCATTATTTCAAAGCCTTGAAAATTTTCTGCAGTAACGTAAAAAAATAACAGTTTATTTATTGTAGAAAGATATTTAAAAACTTTTTGTCACCTCGAAATATTATCCGTCCAAACTAAAATATTTTTAATAAATCATTTTAGTTCCACAAAGGAATGAAATTTTTTAACCATCACCAAGCACTAAGGGAAAATGAAATTATTTAATTTCAATTATTATAAAACGTAATTACAACAGCAATCGATTTCAACAGATGCATTATGGTCGTATATATGCGAATATATACAATTATTATTAGTATAATATAAATGAATGTATTTTTTCGCATAAATTCAAGATAACCTCCAAATATGGATACATTTATGATGTCCTGAATTCACACTAAAATTAAGTATAAAATTTTTGCAAGCAAACTTTTAAAATTGACTCACCTTACGGTTTTTCTAACTAAAACTACTGACAATGAAAAAAATAAAATAACACATACATATTTCATTAGACAAGTGTATTATAAACGTTATTGTCAGTTCACTTTTTTGTCATTTTATGTAAAAATAATTACTAAGAAATTCTCAGTTTTATAATTTTTTTTCTATTGCGATCCGAAACTTTGGTTTCACAAAGGTGTCCGTTTTACTTCTTCTGTGGTTAACTTTTAGATTTCAATATAAAGCGTGGTGTTTCTCTTTCTAACACAATTTATATCATTTTTCTCACTGATAGTAAGGAAGACAACGATTTCTATGATACCTAATTGAGTTGTTCCGTAAAGCAAACAAATTAGCCTGATGGGTTAAAAAATAGTAATGGGATAATTTTTTTTTAAATGCAGATCGATTACCAAATAGTTTTTTTCTAGGATTACCTAAATTATGGAGAGTATATTGTGTGAAAAAAACAACTTAGATATTACACAAAACTCTCTTTATGGGGAAATTTGTTACCCCCCTTCGAAGCAGGAGTGTTAATGAAACCTAATCGAAAATAAAAATATGTATTGATCCTCTTATAATGATTGCTTATTATTGAATTATTATTATTTTATTTTTAGAGAGTGGAGCCGCAACCCAGCAGCCTAAAATACAAGGAGAACAGCATAGGTGGTCCACAGAGCGTCACAACTCCGTTTGTCATTGACGGGATCAGAAAAGACGAGAGCCGAGTTTCCTCCATAGTCAATGCCATCAACCAGAACCAGAGCAGCAACCACTCCATTCGGGGGAACATCAAGAAGAGCTCATCCAAAGATGACCTGCTGCATCATGAACAGATGAACAAGTCGGATCTCTCATTGCAGGATGCTTTGAATTCTTCTAATACGGTGAGTTGTCACTTAACACTATGTTATTGCTCAAAATACCACTGACGTATATGAAATTGTTACAAAACATTTTCAATCTGATTTTTTTTTGTACCAATTTAACTTAGATTTGAATACCCTGATGATTTTTGGGCCGCAGGTAAGACATGTCTGATCTACCTTATCTTTTCATCAGGAACGTGCAGTCCATAGAGATGAAGTTAAATAAAATTTGTTAAATTTATGAAATAGCATAAAGACGATGAAAACATTTTTCCATAATTTTTCGAAGTTTAATTTTTTCTTCTCGGGACAAAGACAGTTTTACAGCCTCTATAGCAGTGGTTCCCAACCTTTTTCTGACCCGGGACCACTTGAACGTTTATTTTTTCGACACGGACCACAAGCAGTGGCAAAGTGAGAAGGGGCGGGGGAGGTGGGTGACACCACGTAGGCTAGCATGGGTGGCACCCGGGACGGATAGCACAACGGGAGGGGCGTAATGGGATAGGGTGGGACGGTTTCTAGCAGAATATTTACCACAACACGGAGGGAGTAGAATGGGGTAGGATGGGTGGGGCGAAACGGAATGCCGTGATGGTCACTGACCACAAGGTACAATAATGATAAACTGAATATTGTTCCGATTTTTTTTATTCAGACTTCTCGACTAGGGACCGCCCGCGCGCTGGCTCGCTTATTGACTCGCGGACCACTGGTTGGGAAACCCTGCTCTATAGACTGAATGCCCCTGCTTTTCATAATATTGTAACAAATGAAAGATGGTACTTTCTTGTAATATTTTCATGCACCTAATAAATGCTCTGTCGACATATTTAACTTTGGGAACATGCAATAATCTTTTACCGCTACAGTTTTTTATTATCATAAGATTATTATAACTATTATGTTCTTTATATGAAAAAAATATATCTATACCTGTAAAAGCCCAATGGGCATTTATACACACAAATAAACAAAAAGATAGGTATTGGTTTTGACATGTGAATTATTAGTAGGAAAACAGATTGGATAAAGAAAACGTTACAGATTGGTTGGAGGTTAGAAAAATGATACCCACCTCCAAATGATCCTCAATTTGTAACCATTGTAACCATTGGTTGAATAACAAACACTTCTGCCATAGGTCAGTCAGCCCAAGTAGTTCGCTACATTTGGTTCCCGGGTTCATGAGGTGAGGATTGTCCAAATATTGGCGGCGGATACGTCTGCCTACCTACTGTGTGGCGGGCTGGATTTGGAGAGATCGATTGAGGAAAACCTTTTTACCTCTAGCAGGATTCTTTCGACCCATCGCCGTGCACCGCTTTAGGAGGGATAGATTCATACGTCTGCCTCTCCTGGATACACTGATCCCTAATGCTCAGATTCCTATCCAACGCTCATGCCTTTTTCCTTCCCAGATCTTCCTCTCTGTCCTTTCCTTAATAAAAAACCCTCCACACAGCATCCTCAAAGAGTACAGGCCCTGAGTAAAATTATTTTCCTCGGGGCCTTATCCCCAGTGTGGAGCTAATGTTAAAAAAATGTAATTACTGTAATTTGAAGATTGAAAGAATGTAATATAATTTTTTTTTTAAATTTAATTTATAACATTGTTACAGCATTGAACGTAATATAATGGCAAAACAAAATAGTGAGATACACATTTTTATGGATTTCTACGCCAATTAAGAGTGCTAGGTCTTGAGCTTGGTGTAGGAGTTATTTCATAATTACATACTAGAGTGTACAATAATATAATAATAATTGTGTTTTCTTTCTTCAGGTTTTGGGCTTACGTCATCGCTCTGTGATGCGATTGGACATTCCGGTTCATGACTCTGAGAAAGCCGGACTGGGCATCAGCGTCAAGGGAAAAGTTACCGTTGGATCCAACCCACAGGACTTGGGAATATTCATCAAATCAGTGTTGCATGGAGGAGCGGCTTCTAGAGATGGAAGGTAACTAAAATAACAATGAATATAATTAATTATGAACCAGATATTGATTACAAACTGTATTCATTAACCGGTGGACTGTTTTTCGTACTCCAATTTTTTTACGACTGTGTTCGGTGCTCGTTCGCATGATGCGATTTTAACCTTTTTGCTTTGAAAACTGTTTAGATAAAAAATCAATATTATTGCTCTAATTTCACTGTAGATTCTGTTTATTATTTCATGATGCGATTTTAACCTTTATGTTTTGAAAACTGTTTGAAGGATAAAATCAGTATTGCTTGCTCTAATTTCACTGTAGATTCTGCTGCTTATTTTATAAATGTAGCCTCTATGACAGCTTACAAAATAATTTTTCTATGAAAGTTAAAATTCGTATACTTAAAACGAAGTCGCAAAAATGAAAACAATTGAGTTTTCAAAGTACGTAGTATAATGATATTTCTTTGAAAACACATTTTGATTTTTGTTTTTCGTGTAGGGTATGTAGAAATAATAAAACCAGTTTATAAATTTGTATAAATATGTTTATGAAATGGGGGATTTTTAAATTTTTTTAAGTAAAAATAGCTATTCTGGGGAAACGTCTTACGATATAAACATGAAATATATATGATATTAACCGGTCAAAGGCCAGGCCATTTCACGAAAATTCATGAAAAAACTCTAAAAAAGCACCATTTTGAATTGAATGTTTTGTTGATTAATTTTGAGCTATTGTATATTTTATTGACTGAAACACGTTCACAACACAATAAACTATCTACCAAAACAATATTACTTGCATTTATTATGTAAATTAATAGGTTTTACGATGTTTTAGTCGTGGAACATGCATTAGTTGCGACGGTTAAATTCGCGGCAAATTCTGACAGGTCATCGTTTTAAAAATACTCTGGGGTTGCAAGGTGAATGAAACTTTTAGGCGTATCATAGAGTAATGTTGGCGCAAGCGATTCTGACACTGTTCTTCATACAAATTATGTACATAGAAAGGCCAAAATCGCAGACCAAAAGTTTTATGTCGAAAATATTATTCAAATATTTGAATTATTTTCTCACGCATGCGCATACGACGCGCGCGCCGCCGCGTCTCCGGCCTGTCACCGGTTAAGATACATTATCTGAAGTATGATTCTCTATCTTTTGTGTTAAGTTTATCAGACAATATTGGAAGGCGTCAGTCGTGCGTTATCGACTGTAAAATTTCTGCGATTTTCTATGGCTGTCAATGGTTTGTTTATCCCTGTTGTGTGTTGAATGGATTAATTAATTACCTACTTTAAAACACAAATTACTATTTATTAGTTATTAAAACTACTTATATAATAGCCTAATAGGCTTTCATCAGTGACTATACGTTTGTTGTATTATTTTGATGTTTGTATGCGACGACATTCAATTTTCTGACGACTCACATCACATGTAAAAGCGCTTTCATCCCTGGTATTAGGGTAACTACTTTTAAAAGTTGATGTCTTAACACAAGCGCAATATTTAGCTCGTTAGCCCAATACTACCGCATTTAAGAAAACTGTCAAAATGTGTCTTAAACTACCGATTTAACACGCTTTATGCTGTCGCAAAAGATACATAATTACCCTTCGGATAAATAGAAAACTACCATAAAAAAACATAAATAGTAGTTTTTATTCCAATATTTGGTCAAAACTCATCAAGTTAATTTTCGCACTGTTCTGCCGACAGTTAAGCGCGCCTTCCACTGCGAGCAGAGCGGACTCATTACGGAATCCGCTCGACTAGCAAAAGTTAACTGCATACAAGTGCTTCCATCAAGAACGAGGCCAGCGAAGCGGACTAAAGGAGTTAAATAGTTTCGAACGAGTCCGCTCCGCCAATGCGAGCGGAGCGGACTCCGTACGATCTCCGCTCGACTCGCACACATTAACTGCATACAAGTGCTTCCATCAGGAACGAGGAGAGCGGAGCGGACCGAACTTGTTAAAATAGGTCCGAAAGAGACCGCTCGCGCACACCATCGCCGACTAGTTTCTAGCGGACTCCGCTCAAGAACTGTAGCCAATTCAATTGCCTCGCTGCATTTTTGTCGAGATGAAGGTGTTTATTGAAGCCGTTTGCCAATTTCGTTTATAGGATACGACTAGCAAAGATTGTCAACATAAAGGATTCGGCTTGGAAAACCATTATTGAGATGATATTTGCGGAAATAAGAAAGTAAATTATTTTTTTAAATTTTTTACATTTTTGAGATGAGATTTATAAATTCTTTTTATTTTAATTCATACGTAACATTTTTTTTCATTGCATACATGCTGTCAGAATCATATTCACTAGAATCAGTACTTGACATCACAAAAATCACTCTGTTCACTTCGAAACAAAGCGATACTGACTCGTTTTCAATGGAAGGGCAAAACTATTTTTCATTGACCTCGCTCCGCTCATTTCTCGCACAGGCAGTGGAAGGCAAACACCTATCTTCTAAGTGACTCTTTTTTGATGAAAGGTCAAAACTATTTCGATCAGCTCCCACTCCGCTCCGCTCTACTCTTTTCCGCTCGCAATGGAAGGCGCCCTTATGGGTTTTTTGTGACTAATAATTTAAATTGAATTGTGGATTTCTTACCTCTACCTTCTATTGAGAGCTCCAATGTAACATCTTTCTGTTACATGCGTCGTTTATGAGAAAGAGTCAGAGATTACAACGGAGCTATCAGTGGTACGCCTACACTACTTTTTGTATGATAATGTACCAATTAGTAAATTCATAAACATTAATCGATAAAGTGAACAATAAAAATGAAATATTTTATAAATTGAAATGTATGTTATAATATTAAATACAATTAATTTTGTATTATGATTAATAAATAATTAACAATGATGATGACTGTTTATTAATTAATTTGCAGGTTACACACCAATGATCAACTGTTGAATATAAATGGCGTGTCATTAGTCGGCCAGTCGAATGCCGAAGCAATGGAGACACTGCGAAGAGCCCTAGTTCACACCAGGAGTAATATCCAAGGAAATATCTCGTTAACAATAGCACGAAGAACGGGTAATTAAATATCATTCTTAATTCTACCATTAATCATAATTAGTCTTCTTAATGAGATAATAAAAGTAGAATTTAGTCTCACACCTACAGATGTTAAGCAATATTGCTGACCTAGTTTTAATAGCTTTGAACATGCAAAGCCTTGCGGCATCTCAGCAATTTAGAACTCATATTTAGATCTTGAAATTTCATATTTGTTTCTCATATAAGATTTTTAGTAAATATTATTATTAGGCGTGGATAGAAAATAAGCATAATATTGTAATATAAATTGACATTTTACCCCTTTTTTTGCAGAGAGTATGGACAGTATAGCGCGATGGAAAGATGATACGCCCCCTAGTGTAAATGAGCTTTCCAACTCAAACGACAACATGCTCACACACTCCCGCTCATTCTCCCCCTCCCACAACACTGTGATATACAACCCCAATTCTCCCCACAAGTCAATGGACTCGGCCAATTCCCGAGACGCTAGCAGCAATCACAAATCAATCGTAACCCTAGATTCTAATTTTAACAAAGCCCCCACGCAGTACGACGCAAACTCAAACAAGCTGAACGAAACACATTCCAGCAACCAGTCCCAGAATGCAAAGAAGCACTCGTCCATTGTGAATATAAACAACAACAACACTAGCTGGGTGAACAGCCAATCGAACGATACGAGAAACTTTGACGAACGAGATAGTAAAACACGGGAGGCAAACGACCGAGATAAAAGAGACAGTTTCGAATGGGGCCGACTCGATGGATGGAATCCTGTGATAGATAGGTTAACCGGTCTCCGGAACGAGAGTTACTGCATGGCCACGCAGGGAGATGTGTCAATGGTTAATGGCAACAGGGAACACCCCTTCAGGCCGCTGCATCAGCCCAATGCTCTTAGGCATAACATTAGGTCTCCGCAGCATAACGTCATCATTGAAGAAGACTACAGCAGTACTTCCACTAATAAGTAAGTAGCGTTCTATGTTCTCTTGTCTGACAGATTGAGGTCAATTATCCTGGAATTTTATACAGATATTAGGATTCTGATCATTGCAGGTGCAATAGTAGATTTGACTACTATAGAACTAATTATTTTATTGCATTTCCTAACCTTTCTGTAACCATTGCAGAGTGGGTCCAGGAGGTGTTTGGGAGTCTGGCAGCGAGAGTGGCACTGGAACCGATGCTATCGGCTTCTCCAGGGATGCCATAGGAAGACGATCCATGTCTGAGAAGAGACACGCTGCTATGGATGCCAAGAACACAGGCACCTATAAGAAGATAAAGGAGCTTAAAGCTGGTAATGGTGAGTTTTAAATCGTCACACAAAACAACACATATATCAAACATTACATGCATAAATAACAAAATATTTAAGTTTATGTATTAAAATTCAATATGTGATGTCTTCTTTCAGTACAAGTTGGCCCATCCCTCGGTATGCGCAAGTCTTCCAGCTTAGAATCTCTGCAGACAGCCATCCAGGAGGTTTCCCTTCACCAAAATGCCAGGAAAAACGACTATGGTAGAGCCCACCAACGTAAGTGATTTGGAAATCATTCAATAATATATATTTTTGTTTTGTTTATTATCTTGAATTCATAGTTATGATCTTTTTCAGCATTAAAACATTGGTTGACAGATAATGGCGTAGAAGGTATTGTAAGAGGTACTCCGACGCAATCTTCTCTCTCACACAAGAAGCCCGGATTACTGAAGTCAATATCCACAATGCTGAGGTAAATGGATTTATTAAAACCAAAGTTATTTAAAATCTATATTCATTTCATGAAGTATCCCTTTCTAGTCCTTGTATATTTTGCATTTGTTAAATTCAGTTCTCACTCAATATGTTGTTTGCTAGATTTGGAAAACAGCGCCCGAAAATTCCGGACTCACGATCAGAAATCTACGGTGGAATCCAAAGCCGATCGCATCCCGGAAGAGCCTCTGAGAAATCCCTCGCTAAGTCTGACATCACCGAGCGTCTCCAAGACTCATCCTCAAAGACTGCTGAGTCTGCTTACGGAACCAGCAATGGCCCGGCCAACCATGGAAAAGCAGATATTCATCTCCCTAATGGATCTCATTCCAGGCAATCTAGTTCTGATAGGCTCGGAGATAGTAATCGGGGGGAAAGTAGTAATCGAGGAGAAAGCGGTAATCGGGCGGAGAATAGTAATAGGAACGAGGGCAATCGGATGGATGGTAATGTTAATGGTAGGGATGGCAACAGGGGGGAGGAGCGAGTGGGGGGGGCGAGGGGGATGCAGTGGGCTCCCCCCTACAGACACCCCCCCACCAGGACTAGTCCCAGCTCCCACACTATCTCTCAGGTAATTACAATAATATGCTTTTATCTCCTTCTTTTGCTTTTATTATTATCATGAAGAATGACGAAAGAATGAATATGTATCTCATTACATTACTAAGAAATATTTCATCAATTAGAAGTTTCTTTTCTTTAGACAAATGAATGCTTTGTTTTTACCCCTTTCAACATTGAAATGGCTGTTGTGAAATCATTTTTTATCTTGGAATTTTAAAATGATTTATTCACTCCTTAAATTATAAATATATTGATGTCACTATTCCAAATTCCTGTAATATTAAAAAATCTGTTTCTGAAAAAATAAGAAAATATACAGATTAAAAGAATTTGGCATTCTCAGACTATAAAAATTTACCATTTGTTATTTCGGCTACTGGCATTATACCTAGCTCTCTCATTCAAAATTTAGGCATACTAGATTTGCCAAAGAATTTATATATAAAAAAGCAAAAATCAGTCATTTTAAATACATGTAGGATTACAAAAGATTTTTAAAATATTTATATTGAGGGATCAGTAGGATTTATAGGTCCAATTAGGAGTTCCACTGAGCGAACCCTCTGATATGAAAATATCTGGAGTCGGTGAATTATTTTTCCATTTGGTCTCTGGTAGGTTGACATGTTGTTCTTGTATTATTTTGTATTTATTATACTTATATAGTGCAATTGCATAGCGTGGATTGACTAGATGATTATTTGTGGAAAAGTGTGTGAAAGAGTTAAGTTTTTCCTGTGGGAAAGATTTAACCCGGAAATAAAATCTGAAGCCATATAGATATAATCAATGCTATACATTTTTATATTCTGCTTTCTGCCGAGCATGTTCTGATTCTAACATTTTTTTCAAACTGCTCAGATACAAATATGTAATGACTTTGTGTTTTGCCCATAATTATTTCTGTCAATTTGTATAAAAACGACTTTGCTTTTTGTTCATCTTGTAATTTTGAAGTAGAAATTATTATTGTATTGAAAGCTTCAATTTCATAAAACATATTATATTTTTTACCTACAGACTTTTCATACATTATGTTTATATAAATTCTTCTGTTGTATTTTTACTAACAAAACATGTTATACATCCATCGTTTTCATTATTCAAGAGAAATTATTATAAATGGCTATAATTTCTTTATTGAAGGTAATGGACGGTCCATGGGGTGGTGGTCATTATGTCAACTATGAAGAGATACAACAAAACCTCAAGTAATTATCACCAAGCATTTGGTTATGAAATATTTACGTACTTGTTTTTTAAAAGGTTTATGCATTATAATAATACAGTGAAACCCTCTTATACTTTTCCACATAAGAAGTTTGAATGCTTAACCTCTCAGTCTCTGAACATGTTTTGTCAGATGGTTAGATTATTTCCATTTTGCAATAAAATCCAAATAAATGGAATATTTCTGAATGTTTCCAAAAACTAGAAACAGTTTTTGAAAAGTGATGAAATATCAACTAGAAATAAATGTATAATTTTTTAAATATTAAAATTTTAAATGCAAACATGAAAAAGTTTAAAAAATGGCTTACCATACGTTTTTCTAACTAAAATTACTGATAAAGAAAAAAAAAACAAAAACACCTACATTTTTTTTATTAGACTAATGCACGTTACTGTCACCTCACATTTTCGTCGTTCCTTGTAAAAATAATTAATAAAAAATTTCCAAAATTTCATAAATTTTTTTCAAATTGTGATCCGAAACTTTGGTTTCGTAAAGGTGTAAATTTTACTTCTTTTGTGGTTAACTTTTAGATTTGAATATAAAGCGTTGCGTTTTCTCTTTCTAACGCCGTTTATATCTGATTTTCAATTAGTAAAGGAGACACAACAATATCTACGAGACCTATATGAGTTGTTCCGAAAAGCGAAGAAATTAGCCTGAGGGGTTATATATTCCCATCCCATGAAAAAAAATTATAAGAGAGTTTCACCATACAAAATATCTATTTAATATATTATTGAACTTTTTTTATCTGTTGTTTATTTCACGCCAAATAATCCGTAAGCCTTTTAAAATACTTTGTAGAGAACAATATTACTTAGTTTAATTGTATAATATTATAACGCGCTTTTTGCTTATTAACAAATTTATTTGAAAGTGTGGCATGCCACTTGCACTGCCCTTTTAACAATAAAATTTATTCATAAAAAAAATATATTTATGAAAATGGTAATTATATATTTTTTAATGTTTTTATAATTACCTTCATTGTTTTTACACAATTCACCAGACCATTTTCCATCCAGACGTGTTAATACTATTTATCAAATAATTAAGTATACATATATAACAATTTCACATTATTTTATTTGTAAATCACTAAGCACTCTTTGAATATCATCATAACATTTTGAGTGGCTTCATTAATATCCATTATTTTATTCAATAATAAGCAATCTTTTCATATTTTCAATTCTTGAAATCTCTGGCTGGTTCTTATTTTTAAGATTTCTTTTTAGTTTGAAATCAAATCCACACTTGGAATTAAATATTTCAACCATGCATACATTATTTATATTATTCCCATTATTTTGTGTAGTAGACATCATAAGAAACGGAATAATTGAAACAAAATAAACCATGAAAGCTTTCTCTTTACGTAGTATCCAAGTCACAAGACAACCGAAGGATCCTACCAAGAATTTCGATATGCTGACAAAACAGGAACTAGAATTGAGGTGAAAACATTGTCTTCTCTAGAAACCTTAACCAAATGACACTCGCTCTTGTAAAATTCTTTAAAAACTGCTTATTGGAAGCGATTCTCTTACAGTAAATGGTTAAGACCCAGCCTGCTCAGACATTGGCAAGTTTTAAAATAACACTTTTTGTTAATATATATATATGTATACAGGGTGTAACAGGACGTACCCGAGGGATTTTAACCATCGATTCCTGAGCATATTTGGAGAAAAAAATGTAAATGAAATTTTGGTCTCCGGTGATATTTTTGATGTTTTTTTTATTTATTTTTTCTACAAAAACATTAAAAAATGGTAGGTGTTGGACAGTTGGAGGCGGGGTGAGGGGTTGGTCGGTTACTCGGCTGAGTGACCAATGACAACAAGCGGAAGAATTTTTTTTTGTTTGCATTTGAAGAAATTTTTTTTTTTTAAATAAAAAAAATGTCATAAAAAAAGTCACCGGAGACCAAAATTTCATTTACATTTTTTACTCCAAATATGCTCAGGAGTCACTGGTTAAAATCCCTCGGGTACGTCCTGTTACACCCTGTATATATTTCACTTATCTTCCTAAAAAAAATTTGTAAAAAGAAAGAAATATAGTTATGTTGGAATTCTGAAATACAGTGTTGCCAACACAAAAACATTTAAATTTTATTCTTTTCACGAATGATAGAAAATTATTTTATCAGCCTAAAAAAATTTGTAAAAAGAAATAAATATAGCTGTTATGTTGGAGTTCTGAGAGACAGTGTTGCCAACATGAAAACATTTTAATTTTATTTTTTAAACATGGTTGATGCGAGATTTATTTAAAAAAATCATAATTTAAGAACTTTCCTGAAAAGTAATCCTTCCAAATGTAATGTTGGCTTGGTCTCATTATTGTCTGTAATTAAATGGCTCTCACTGTGGCTGTTAACAAGTCTTGTGCTGTTGGGGAGGGTGTCCTTTTATTCTCTTATTCCGAATGTTGGCTGTAATTTGAATTTCCCTCCTTTTGGTTGCAGCGCCCGCAGAGAAAGATTGAGTGAGGTGCAGATCGGCCAGATGAGGAGGCAAGTGCACGCACAGCGGCAGAAGGCAGAGGAAGAAAGGTAATCAATATAGATGATTCTTATATGGGTGAACTTTATATGTGAGATAAATTCGGCCATTTTTTTTTATTTCATTCTTTGAGGCCGAAAAAACTCCTTAACCACTCGGACCCATAAAATCGTTTTCAAGCTACCTACAACATTGCCAGACATGTTTAATGACATATGAGGCATACCACATTAACCCCTCCGAATTTTCGCCAATATGCACTTGAGATGTCTCAAACAAAATGACATTTTACGAAAACTTTGTGTTATTACCGCTTCACAATTAAAGCTCTATAAATGAAACATTTCTGTATGTAGCCGAATAGTAAAAACTGTTTTAGAAAGGTTACAAAATAAGCTTTCGAATTATTATATTACAAATAAATATTAACATTTGTAAATATTAAAATTTAGCATGCAAACATTAAAAATAGGTAAAAATGACTCACATGATGTTTTTTATGTGAAAACGGTACTAAAATCACAGATTATGTAAACAACAATACCTATTCTATTGTATATACGTGTAATAAACACTTTTGTCACCTCACTTTTTTATCATTTCATATAAAAATATTTAATAAAAATTAAAAATGTCGAGCGCGGACGAGCTGCTGGTAGTAAATTTGCGCGGGAAAATATTTTTGTCAACTACGCGGCTGACAGCTGATTCCTGTTATGTATTTCTATAGACAACTTGACAGAGATGTATGCACAGCTTGATCTGCTATCGACCTTTTACTTTTTGGTTTAGGGAAGTAACTAAAACAATAACAGAGTTAGAACGATTTCTATGGAAACACACGCGCTGACGTGTAAACACGCTTATTGTACTTGACTGCTGTCCTATTTCTAACGCTTATATCTGCTTACGTTGCGGAGGGGTTAAGCACGAAAATTTCTTCAGTGGGTTTAACTGTAATTACAAGTTGTAATATTATGATCTTTATGGATCTTCTTGCTAAAGCTTTTTTGGTATTCTACGCTCTGTCAGTTTTGTTTAATTTTAGTTTGACGATCATTTGATCGATGAGCTTCGTCGATCTATTTATGGAATTTTTTCTATGTGTAAAATACCCGATCACTTCGCCAGTAGGTCATGATCGACCCGGCTTGTATAAAATAATCCATTGACTCAGGACTATTGTGATGAATGCACATTTGTGATTTTAACTAGTTGTTGTGTTATTATTAATCCCATTCTATTTATTTTGTTTGATTAATTAATCTTCCATCACAGAGTCACTAATTAATAATTTTTTAATTGTCTACAGGAGAGGAGTTGTGGGCAACAATTACCACTCCCAGAGGGGCCCCCGAGGCGAGGCCCACAGGCCCCAGTCCAACTTCTACGAGTACGAGAGCATCCAGCATGCGCGCCCCGTCAACGCCAAAGTGGCCCCATATCATTAGTAAAGTTACTTCTTCACCCTAGAGGCCGACCCTTTTATGGACGTTCCTTCAGAGTCTATGGTATTCACCAGTGACAACAATCAGTTGAATCATGGAAAATGCAAATATTGATGGTTATGTTTTATTTTACATCGAGGCATGTCATGAATGAATGAAAAGGAAGTATTTCGGCATGTAAATTAAATTAATAATAGACTATTAAACAAATGTCAGTTAAAATATTTTCCTGTTTATGTAAATAAATTCAAATATGTACAAAAGTACATATTCTTAATAGAATTAAAGGAAAATCAGCCTTCTGGTTGAAAGGCCATTAACTAAGCCTGGTACTTAGTCCTTCTTCCGCAAAACTTTTTCCGTCCTTTAATAAAGCCTTAGAAGTTTAGTATGCGAGCTACTTAAATCTGTATATTAAATATGCATTTGTCATATTATTTATGTACATAGATCTTCTAGTGCCATTTTTCTAGAATTGAGAAATTTACTGCACATTCCAAAAAGGATTGCGTTTGCATTGTCGGGCACGAAAAGAGTTAAAATGGTGAATTTACTTTTTGAAAATTGAAATATATAATTGTAACAATACTGATCTCTGTGATTATAAATAATTATAGTGCTAAGTACTTAAAAATGTTTTCCAACATTATGCATTACACTTCTTCAGAATTTAAGGTGAATGCCATATATATGAAAATATATTCCTTTACATATTATGAAATTTATAATAATATGACCTTGAGTATTGAATTCTACTTTTTATTTGATAATGCTGTTTTTTTTAGATCATTTTTACCTCTCAGTTTATTATGATATAAGTGAATTTTTTGTTAATTTAGGGTAAAATTAATATACCTTAAACAATATTTTTTTCTAAATGGATTTATTTGAAAACGACTACTTTCCATTCAATAAAATTATAAAGTTTTCAATAAGGTTATTCTGAAAAGTTAGAAAATACTTGGAAGCGGTCGCGGAGTAACGGCCCTGAAAGTGAGAAATATGAATTCTCTCTAGTCATTAATCAGCTATTTTTTAATTAAAGCAGATCACGGAATAGTTAATAGTGCCTGTAAAATATTAGGTAAGCATAAAATTATCATGATTTTTATATAATTTTTTCTTTCATGGTAATAAAATCTTGAATAATGCATATTGATAGACCCTCCTAATCAAATGTATGGAACTTAGGTTTAAATCAATAGTTTATTTATTTTTAAGAGTACTTTTTCTTAATAAATATATTATTCTCCCCACCTTGAAATCACCTTGTTTTTTATAGTTTCATTCTCAGAATAATTCCATGAGATAGTTTCATAGAAATGGAATGTTTTTAAAATAATCATTTTATAACCATAACGTTAAAGTGTTTTTCCCACAGTTATACATAAAAATATAATAACTATGCATCCAAAGATCAAATTACCATAAACAATGTGTGGAAAATTAGCTGCAGCTTTATTCACAATTTGTTTTTCTTATATTTTTTTTAATAATATTTTATTACGTATAAAATCTTAGAAAAATGTAGGATATTTAAATACATGGCGCTGGCGACAATGGTTGTTGGTTGTTATTCAAGTTTTTTTTTGCATTTATTTGATCATTCATTTCTAAAGGTGCTAATGCAGAAATGTAAATATTTTCATTAAATATATATATCTGACGTGAGATTAAATTAGTTGATAATATTATAATGAAATGGCAAAATTTGTGATTTTTCTTTCAGATTGACAGAATAAATTTAAATAATCTTTTTCTATAAAATATCAATAAAAATCACATGGCTTTAATGAAGAACTATTGGTTTGATTACTTCTAGTAAAGACATTGAACTTCTGTTTTAAGTTTTTTTAAAATTTTCCAAATTGATTTTTATATTTTTTATCAAAACTCGAAAATCTGGATATTATTGTGGTAGCTAAACAATGAACTTTTAAATTACGCTGTTTGCTATTTTAGTTTTTTAAATTTTTATTTAAGATTATCGATTATTTTTGTACCAATGTCAATTAAATAAAACCTTTTTTCAATCAATTTGTTTTTGTTCTAAGTGTGTTTTTTCGTATTAACCCTTTGCACTTGACTTTTGTTTGTAAGTGCTTAACCCAGCTGAAACTTTTTTAAAGAAAAACATTAATAAAAAATTACCAGTGTGCAGTTCACATGCAGTAGAAGTGAAACCTTCAGTAAACTAAAGTGGACAAGAGTGGGGAGGCTACGAAGCAGAAAAATAGGCTAAGCAATAGGCTAAATCCTATAAATGTACGTGTTTGTTTCTTTTTAGTGTTGCTTTTTCGTTTCATCGAGTTTCAAATCACAACTGTGCTAAAGAAATTTTCACTCAAAAAATATATGTACAGGTATTTATTTTGTTTCGGTAAACAGGAAAAGGGAAACACATAAATCAAGTATCTACATGGCGCCCCCCACATGTTATAATTTTATAATTTTCACGTACATATTTCATATGGCAATATAAAATTAACTTAATTAAAATTCTTTAATATACCTACTGAAGATCTGTAATTTTATATGGGACTGTAAACATCACATTTGATTGGATGTTGGCGGAACGGTGATCCATAGTTGATCCCCTGACAATTGGTCCCCAAAATCATAATCATTATAAAATAATATTTTTTTTTGCATTATTTACCAATTTCAAATCTAAAATCGACTTCAAAAAAACTTTTAATAAAAAGTTGGTATTGATATCAAACAAATTTATTTATAGTGTGGAGTTTTTCTACTTATATGCTGATATATACGAGGGTGGTCTGAAAAGTTTCCAACCTGAACATGGAGATGGCAGCACTCGTCAATAAAAGCTAGTGAATGTAGTTGTGCATCGTTTGACAGTTACTCATCGGCCATTTTGGACGTGCAGTTTTTAGTTGACAGTCGTTTGAGTGAGTCGATGTGTGTTTTTGTGAAAATGGAAAAAATTGAGTATCAAGCTGTTATTATTTTTTTGTTTTTGAAAGGCAATACGCCTACTCAAATCAAAGATGAGTTGGACTCTGTGTATGGGGACTCTGCACCATCATTTACCACAGTGAAATTTTGGGCAGCTGAATTTAAACATGGCTGTAAGAGCTTGGGAAACGATGAACGTTCGGGGCGTCCAAAAACTGCAACTTCTGACGATAACATTGCTAAACTTCACCAAATAGTGTAAACGACCGCAGAATTAAAGTGAGAGAGATAGCAGAGGTTATGAAAATGTCCAAAGAACGAGTCTGTCACATATTAAATCGAGATTTAGACATGAGAAAGCTGTCCGCGAGTTGGGTGCCGAGTTTGCTCACGTTAGACCAAAAATCCTGTTTCACCAAGACAACGCGCCGTCTCACACCGCTTGACCATCCGCCTTACTCACCAGATCTAGCCCCAAGCGACTTCTTTTTGTTCCCTTATCTAAAAACTGCGCCAAAAGCAATAAACAAAAATTTAATAACGGTACGACACTCAAATTTTTTCCATCGTCACAAAAACACACACATCGACTCACTCAAACGACTGTCAACTAAAAACTGCGCATCCAAAATGGCCGAAACTTTGGCGAGTAACTGTCAAAAGATGCTCAACTACATTCACTAGCTTTTATTGATGAGTGCTGCCATCTTCATGTTCAGGTCGGAAACTTTTCAGACTACCCTCGTACAGTATATTATAGGCAAGTAGTTTTATCCTTGATGCATTTGATGAAAATATGTTTTATACTTTTAATTTTCGGCGGTACATCCTTTCTGCAAACCTTTTCGGGGACACTTAGTTATATTTTGTGTAAGTAGGTATTTCGTATTTTCCCTAAACCGACTGCATATCTTAATATATAAAACAAAGTCAGGCTAGTTACACCATTTATTACTCGAGAACGGCTAGACCGATTTTTATGATCTTCGATTTGTTGAATTTGTCTCTACCCCGAACAGCAGAATAGCGATTAAAAGATCAGAAAAATCAACGAAAAAAAAATTATGATGAAAATTCTTTTCCTCTTACATTTTGTATAGAACGAATTCTCATCTTTTGAAAGAGCTGCAGAATATTGTGATAAGTATAATATTGAGTAGTGAGTGAATTCCAAAAATTCAAAACGTCAAATGTCAATGCGCTGATTGTTTTGCTTTTGTTCTTGAACATATAATGCTGCCCCTCTCTTACATACTAAATTTCAACAGTCGAAAATGGGACAAACGGTGACCGTATGTCTGCACCGACTTCACCCCTCCAAAGGAAAAATACAATAATTATAATAAATCTCCCCCACACGTATAAAGAAAATGAAACGCAAATCCCGTAAGTGGAAAAGTAAGAAAATGATAAAAATTATAAATCCGTACACAACGCCATCTCCAATACTGACAAAAACAAAATGCAGACAGTTGCGCATCGATTGCTTTATTGTGTAATTTTTAACATAATAAAAAAAACTGGAATTTATTCAGCTAATAAGCTGCTAACAATGGTTAGGCGGTTCTTAGGCGGTCCGAAGTTTTCCGGATCAGCTAGTTGTATGTAAGTATGCCGGCGGGACAACTGTCGGGGATCATCAATTTGAAAAAATTTTTTTTTACCCCTTCCTAAATAATGAAAAAAGTAAGACATAGCATAATTAAGCATAGGAGATTTTTAATATATATGTATCATAAATAATTATTTTCGATTTGCCTGAGTTAACAGTTAGTTAGTGCTGATTGGGGACGATGCACTTTTATGCAAATAAGACGCTCAGCGAGAGTTTGGGGTCGGCCATCAAGAAGTTAATTGTTTATTTACATTTCAATTGTCGGTTTTTATCCATTGCAGTTTAGAGAGGTGTCCTTTTATTGCAAGAAGAGATAAGAAAAGAAAAAAAAAGACAACGACTAGGTAAGAAAAGTCAAAATGGAGTAGGAAGATGCCTGCAGAAACAAAGAGAGCCAAGAAACGACAAGGTAAGAAAAGACAAAATGAAATAGGAAGATGCCTGGAGAAACCGAGAGAGGCAAGAAGAACTAAGATAAGAACATGCAAACAAAGACTAGGAAAGCCAAGAAGAAGCAAAATAAAAAAAAAATTAAAAGCAGGTTGAAGCAGAAAAACGAAGAACAGGCTATTAGAAGCGAGAAGATGTAAGCAGAGACTAGGAGAGCCAAGAAGATTCAAGAAGAAGCAAACAGAGACTAGGAGAGCCAAGAAGAAGCAAAAAATAATAATAAATAAAAAATGTCAGAAAAGGCAAGATGAAGTCAGAAAAACCAATAATAAAAAAGCAAAAAGGGGCAAGTTGTACCAAGAAGATGCACGCAGAGACTAGAAAAGACTGAAAGAGCTAAGAAGAGCCTGAGACGGGGGCAAGAAGAGATAAGAAAAGGCAACAAGGGACAAGAAGACACAGAAAAGCCAATAAGGGGCAAGAAGAGATAATAAAAGACAGGAAGAGGTAGAAAGAGACAAGAAGATAATTTGAAAGAATGTGCAATAAGAACAAAGGTGAGTTAAGAAGGGCCATAAGGAGCCAATTTTAGACAAGAAGAGCCGAAAAGAGGCGAGAAGATCCAATAAGAGGACAGAAAGAGATGAGAACATCAAAGAAGAAGTAAGAAGAGACGAGAAGATTCAAGAAGAGATAAGTAGAGACAAGAAGAGACCAGAACATCAAAGAACATACATCAAGAAGAGCCAAGAAAAGACGAGAAGATTCCAGAAGAGACAAGAAGAAACAATCAGAAGAGACAAGAAAAGCCAAGAAGAGACAAGAACATCCAAGAAGATGCAAAAAGAGACAAGAAGAGTCAAGAAGAACCTAGAAGAGACTTGAAGATTCAAGAAGAGGCAAGAAGTGCCAAGAACATCCAGAAATAGACAAGAAGATCCAAGAAGAGCCGAGAAGAGGTAAGAAGAAAGAAAACATAAAAAAGAAAAAAGAAAAAAAAAATTATGAAGCTCAATCCATTCCTTTATTCCTTGCCCATCCTAAATTCCAATATCGGCCTAATAGGTTGACATGTATGTATACCGGGTGACTAAACTCCAACCTCCTGTCTATCCACGGAGCACGTGTTCCAAATTCTAACAAATTAGTGCCCCTCGGTGTACCGGTCTTACCGGGACAGGAATGCTCCTCTCTGGGGTGGTACAATCGTGTCGTACCGTATCGGGAGTGCTGATTGTATGCATATAGGACTGTAGTTTTTTTTATGTATGTGTTATCACCTTTTTTCAAAATCGGGGTAAAATAAATAGATTTCCAACTTGTTGGAAAATGTCCAGAAAAAAGTGAGTGGTTGAATAATGTGGCTAGGGGACGTGTTATTGCAGATGCACATTGTTTGAGAATTATTGGTGGCCTCAAATTCTGTGAAACATCATAAAAATTAATAATTTTTTTTTATAGATTTTCTGCATATTTTGGTGCATAATAAATGGTTCCATGACAACTCAAAAAGTGGCATATCAACACACTTTTGTTGAGTTGTCTGGTCACCAAACAAATATGTGCCTATACATACATCAGTGGCGTAGCCATGGGTGGCACCCGGGGCGGATAACGTGGTGTCGTCACCAGTACCGGATTATCCCTAAGGCAGAGTAGGCAACTGCCTAGGGGCCCCGCATCGGCTGGGGGCCCCGCATCGGCTGGGGGCCCCGCGCCCCGAGAAAAAATGACTTGCTTCAATGGTTTGACTCTCTATCAGACCAGATTTTATTTAACATAAGTATTTATTTCATTTAATATTATAGAATTTGACGAGTGTGAAGTTTTTTTGTTAAGTTTTTCTTGTGAAGATATTATGAAAATTCTTACTATTTCATCTCGTGCCGTTTTCATTTTCTCTCCGTCCGCCTAATAGTACCTACCTAAGTAGTAAGTTAAATTCATTGGCGATAATGTCGATTGAAAATGATATTTTGGAAAAGGTCAACTTTCAAGAAATTTTAAACGATTTTGTATCTAAAAAAGTTAGAAGAGTTAATATTTAAACATCATTGTATTTTTGTTATTAGTTTTTTGGGTGTTACGCCGTGTAACCAAAGAAGGAGGTAGCGCAACACGGCATAACATCCCAAAAACTAATAACAAAAAACTTTTGACCGTGAAAATCTAAAAACATTGTTGTATTTTTCTTTACATTACTTTTATTCGTTAAGCAGCATTACTTAGTATCACGTAGGTGCCGAGTGTGGCTTTTATTGGTATTTATTTTGTTTCAGTTTTTTTTTTTACTTTTTATTTCTAATTACGTGTTTAAAATATAAATGTTATACAAGCTTATCTCCATACCAAGGTGGTCTGGAAGAGATCACAAGAGTGATAAGACCGCTCATAGTACCGTTTTTTTTTTTAAATATATTTTTGTTTCTACAACGTGTCCAGAAACTTGTAGTACAAGAGGGAAACTAGTGAATCTAAATCACACAGAGAACCCAAAAAAAATTTTTTTTCGATCTGAGCATCGATTTTTTATTATTTTTTTACTTTTTTTCAATTTTTTCGGCAACTAAAGGGTTAAAAAAACTTTTGAGCCTGGTTTAACATTCGATGCATTTTAAAAGAAATTACACAAAAAACTTTTTTTCTGATATTTAGCCCCTAGTGTTCGATTTTTTCAAATTTGACCAAAAAAATTCCAACTTCGGACCCGATTTACTCGAAAACGAAAGCTCAAATCAAAAAATATATCACGAATCGACTCCAATTGTGATGTAGATTGACCAGTTTCCCGCTTGTACTACGAGTTTCCGGACACCGTGTATATCTGTGCCTTTTTATGTCTAATAAAGAATTATTGTATTGTATTCGTTTCAATTTTTTTATTGGATGGGATGATGGCATTACTTCGTAGCCGGCCGGCTTAGTCAAGCGGTAAGGCTCTTGACTCGCATTTCGAAGGTCGCGGGATCGAATCCCGGCGTGGCAAATACATTTTATTTGATTAAATTGTGTTATTCACAATTTACTCATTTAAAATAATATACATATAGTATATTTACGGCACGTTCCAGAGTGGAAGATACTCTCAGTATCGCCCTGGTGTAAGACCACCATTCAAAATTGAAACGTTGCCTGAAATGGCTTTAGCCGTTTTTGGTGATCAGATTTGAATAGCCAGGTACTTCCTCACCTTCCTCCTCCCTATCTCCTTCCCATCCCCACTACCTTCAGCCAAAACATACCCCAATTGGGGATGACATTGTCTCACTGGCTCCAGACGGGAGTAGTTGAGACTCTTGTGCGGTATTCATATAAAAAAAAAAGAATAAAAAAAAAAATAAAAATAAAAAAAATAATGAATAAAAATACGTTGTGGTAGAAAAATATTTTTGATAGTTTGAAAAAGGTGTAGGTAGGGGCCCCGAGACGTGCACTGCCTACGGGCCCCGACATGCTTAATCCGGCCCTGGTCGTCACCCCCCCCATTAAAGTTGACAAACGAAAATTTCGACTTCATAAAAAATTGGTCCGTCCAGGGGTGAGGGGGGGTGACTAGAGAATTGTGCTCTTGGGGGACAACCGGGGCGAGCGGGTCGCCCCCCTCGCTACTCCTCTGACATACATACTTAGTTAATTTCATTTTTCAATCACGGACACCTCTTTCGATGATCCTGTATTTCAGATTTGACTCCTTTCAAAAAAGGTTGACACTATTCTAGATTATTTTTGGAACCTCATTAATTTTTATAGAATTTCTGAGGACAGACTACTAACTTGATATAATTTACTTAATTATATTTGAAAATTTTCCCACGATCATCCTGGTTTATTTAAGTAGTTTAAAAATACATTAATGATAGTAGTATCCTGAAATAAATTATATTTATTAATTAACCCCTTTTTCGGAGCTTTTGCATATCAATAGTAGAATATATACAGTATTTATTGTAGGTACATAACTGAATGCCTCAGTAACAATATAACCATTCATCTTTCAAGAACATATACCGCCGGCTTATTAAAATCACACACCAGTCCCCCCTTAACATTTCATACCTTTTATCTCTTAACAATTCTCGTGTTCATACAGCTTTATGTAAGTTTATTAACCTGAATGAATTCAATATTTAATTTGTTTTAGTGATCTAAATGAGTCCAATATTTAATTTGTTTTATTATTTTCTCAATAGATTAACCGAATTTTTTATCCACTTTAACTATTACCGGCACAAAGCACTCTTTTCAGGGTGAATTGCCTAAAACCAAAAAAAAAAAATTATATTTGTAGATAAATTGAAGATGTTCACTGACTTGGTATAATATTTCCCTTTAGTATTCTGGGCAAAGAGGAATACAAATGTAAGTTAGTCCCAGAATTTCTGCACTGAAATAAATCCTGTAAATAAATTAGTAAATAAATAAATAAATTCAAGCAATAACGATTATTAATTAATTACTGTTAAGTATATCGATTTGTTGTCCTGCCGTTGACCGTGTGACCTAGCACATATTCAAATAAGTGTCCGATGGTCAATATTAATGGATATCGTTCGTGATATTTTAAAGTTAACATGTGGAGACGTTTTGAAATTACTAATGCTTAAAATAATGCCTTAATGTGTGCGGCCTCCATTAACTAAGATGTTGCATCCGGATGTTGAGGTCATTTAAATATTATTGGCCATTGGAAACGAAGTAAAGTTTTTCTAATTGGTAGGTATCTTGATGAATTCCTGACAGAATCAAATATTTAATTAAAAAAATATTGCTTTTCATTGCAAAAATTTTATGAAAAAAATGGGTGAGTGATTTTACGATTTTTATTGCCTTATTGTTGGAGCCTAGTATATAATACTCTTAGCAAATAAAGACATTTACTCCAGTAATACCCGATGGGGCCACACCACGACATCATTCGTCTCCAGGGCCACATATTAAATAGGTTAGGTAAAATTGGTGGTGCCATGGAATAGGTAGCTCAGTGGATAGCTTGCAAGTCAAGGTATCTTCAGTTTTCTACGCCATTTTTTTCTCTCATATTCATTACCGTTGATTGACGGCCCTAGTCAGCAAAAAGATTCCCCATCCCTGGCAGTGGCGGCTGGTGCTCATAAAAATGGGTGGTGCGCTAAAATAATATTAAAAATAATGGTCTTTATTCCAGGACGTGGGGAGGTGAGTGCCCCACACATCCCATAAATCTTGGACCTACTACCTACTCTAATTAAAATAAATTCAATTATGAAAAAATCCTACCTATTTGTAAATTGGGTCGATTCTCCATTGTCTCTGGGTGCATGCAATACACTGGTGTGAATTAATTGTATTTCTTAAGAAAGATTAAATTCTTTTTAAAGTTGAACAACATCGTTCAATCTAAACCGACGTCATAAGGATTGTGAAGAACAACACACTGAAAAAGCATCCCATAATATTCCATTATTGTAAAAAGTTGTAAAATAAATATTTATCCATCAGCATTTGTAAAGTCGCCGCGATTGTAAATTCAAATTCAATAACAGTTCATTACTTAATTTAAACTTATCCAGAAAATTGCATGTAGATACGCATTGGCATGAAAATCGAGTTAAAAATGTTCAGTTTCTCACCCATCCCAAAGTCTTCCTCACGCTTCGAAACTCGAATGAAATATATCTTGTCATAAAGTCCGCATTTTTCATGTTGTTGTTATGCTGTGTTGGTCGATTGGTCGAAATTGAGTGAAACATATAATGAAAAAGAGTAGATGTTAAAATAAAGGACACGATATGGATAATAATATGACACAAACGTGTTCTCGTTCAACATGCTACAGAACGAACCGTTCCTTTTGATGTGGTGAAAATTTTTCGATCGCCGCCCGCGCTTCGTAAAATTTGCAAAGCATTCAACCTACCTACGATTTTGACTTATTGTAGAATTATGGAAGAAATCTTGCAAATCCTGTGATCGATTTGCAAAATGAACCACTACCCTGAATATAGGCACACAACAATCTGCTCTGTTACGCGCGCAATCCAGCAGGCACCTATTCGATGTACGCATTATAACTGAGTGTATATTGTGAACTGTGATGGGGCATGTCGGAAATAAGTATATTTTTTTGGCGCTCGGGAATTTTCAGATTACCAGAAATTTTGGGAATGCGGCGCTCCTCCGCACCTTAGAGCTGGCCGCCACTGATCCCTGGCCTACACCAACATACGTTAGTTGAAATCGTAAAAATCGTCAACAACCATTTTTTACTTTAGCTCCACACAGGAGGCCCAGAGGAAAATATTTTCCACAGGGCCCATGTCATCTTTAAGGATGTTGTGAGAAGGGACTTTTTAAGAAAAAGAAGGAGAGAAAGTTCTGGGAAATAAAAATGTACGAGGGATGGTTAGGAATCTGGGAGTCAGTGGGTTCAGGAGGAACGGTGATATGAATTCATCCCTCACATGCGGGCATATGGGTTGAGAGAGTCCGGCTAGAGAGGTCAAATGGTCTCCTTCAACCAGTCACTCCCGGTTCGGCCCCCACACAAGTGAGCAGACGCATCCGCCGCCACGACCTACACAAATCTCATCCCTGATAAATCACCAACCAGAGCGAACCACTTGTGGTCACCTATGGCAGAGGTGTTATTCAATAAAAAACCTCCCGGGCGGAGGTACACATACCCGCCTCCAAAATTTAGAAATCAATTACTTAAATTAGTATGTAGTTTCTTCTTTTAAAGATCTTTGGTCACGGCTAGACTAATTTCGCAGTATTTCATTTCTTCACTCTAATTCCAAGCCATCGCTACCTAACATTTAAAAAATACCTACTATAGAAGAACTACATAAAACTAGGCCAAGACGACTACCTTGCGGTATGCCACTATTCGCAGATGATCTTAAATTGTATAAAGAAATAACTCTCATAATCCACTGTCAAGTTCTTCAATCTAACATAGACGTGCTTAATAACTGGTGCTCACAATTTATATTCAAATGTAAAAAATGCAAAACTTTGTCCTTTTCCGAAAAAAATCACTCTTTTTCGACTATTCAATAATTTAAATAAATTTAGAAAGAGTAACGGAAATTCAAGATCTTGACATAGATAATAATGGACGAGAAACTAGACTTCACGGCCCACATTCAACAAACTTTAAATAAGGGTAGGTATGAAAACGTTAGGATTAAATTAAGAACAACTAAAAAGTTTGAATCGTTACAAATCTTAAACTGTCATACATATCCCTTGTTAGAAACCCGATAGAACACAACTCCATAATCTGGTCGCCCTTCTACAAAATTCATAATCATGGTGTTGAAAGAATTCAAAGAAAATTAACATCCCTTTAGAGCACATAAATCACCCGTCGTTAATGAATATTTTAAATATTCCAACTTCAGAAAACAGACGAAAAATAAACAATCTAACCTTTTTAATAAAATTATTAAACATTAAATTTGATTGTTGTGAACTCACGTGTGCATACACGAACAACCAGACAAACATTAACTTTTTATATAAGTATATTATAAACACCTCATTGCAACTATAGTTTGCATTCCCCAATACATTGCTTACGTCTTGGTAACAAATACTTAAATGGCATGGATGCGTTTGAATAATTTTTTTGAAGTGAAAACTTCTTTAGCACCGTTGTGATTTGAAACTCGATGAAACGAAAAAGCGACACTATAAAGAGACAAACACTTAGATACATCTATAGGATTTAGCCTGCGAGAGAATGAGATAGAATAATCGGTCTCCTCCTTGTGCGGTGCTTCGTAACCTCCCTACTCTTGTCTACTTTCGTTTTCGGTAGGTTTCACTTCTACCGCGTGTGAACTGCACACTTGTATTTTTTTCTAATTACATCTGGCTTTCACCCTTCAAGGGTGTTCTAGGCCATCATTTATAATTATGGAGAAATAAAGGCGAGCTCAGACTTAGAAGAGATGAGATGTTGAATGAGATAATTTGAACTTGCAAACTTCAATCGCCGTATGTGTGAACTATTTCTACGAATTTCATAGAATATTGTGAACATTTTATTAATGTTTTTGTTGATTTCGAGGATATGGCAGATTATCTATTTTTTCTTCACTTATATTCTATGCTACCTACTTTTTGTCAACTCTTATATTTTATGTAACCTATATCTTTTTTTTACATTTTATGTTACCTGTAATTTTGTCAACTCTGTATTTTCATTGTAATTTAAAAAAAGGTGTAGGTACTATGTAATATGTAAAGTACATATGGGCGTTTAAATAAAATAAATAGTAATTAATAGATAGGAAGTAGATAGTGTAGGCAACTAATGCATATCTCGCAGATGATACTTTCTCTTGACTTGTATTAAACCCTGGTTAACTAGCAACATTCTTTAGAATGTACCACCCATTCTAATCATACGTCATTTCCCAGCAGCTAAAAGCTAAGAGGACAGAATGATAAACATTTCTGACTTGCCACTTATTTTGGCTTCATCCACATCCATGGGAGCATTTTCTCGTACATAAGATGCTCCTCACCTAACTCACCTCATGTATTTGATAATTTGATCAATTAGACCGTGCTACTAAAGTACCTTCCTACCTATTCCTGGTACGTCCCCTACTCTTTCCAACGTTTTCAATTACTTTGCGTTAACATTCTCAGACCATTCCATTACGATAAAATAGTTTTAACTAACGCTTGCACAATTTAAGAGGTGCTCAACATGACTCCAGATACTGATATCTACAGCCTGTATGTCGGACGAATATCTACAGCTCATATGTTGGACTAATATCTACGAACTTTAGAGTGTTGACTAATATCTACAGAGCTAAGGTCGGACGAATATCTATGACGGTCCCAGTGGGGAGGCGTCTACTAATATCTACAGGAATTCCAAAAACTGGAAAAATCGAACTAATATCTACGAGAATCAAAGTGTTGACGAATATCTACAGCTCAAACTATTGATTAATATCTATGAGAACCAAAGTGTTGACGAATGTCTACAGCACTGGCAGATGTTGGATTTGCAATTATGTACAGCATATTGGAATAACGTAATATTGCGTATGCAGTTTAAAAAACTTAATTTATGTATGTATGTAAAAATCCCTAATATCGGACTATTGGACACATTTAGCTGATTAGTCCAACCTACGCTCTGTAGATATTAGTTCAACCTACGCTCTGTAGATATTAGTCAACACTCTGAAGTTCGTAGATATTAGTTCAACATATGAGCTGTAGATATTCGTCCGACATACAGGCTGTAGATATTAGTATCTGGAGTCCCCAGTGGTGACTAATATATATGGAGCGTAGGTTGGACTAATATCTACAGAGGACAGCTGAGCAAGAGGTTGTACGGAAAAGCATAAATTACTTCAATTACGTAATTACTAATTACGTAAAGGCTTACTAAACGTTTAAAGTACGTACATGAAGTTTTTGCATAATATTACGTATTTTGCATAATATAAAGATATTTATTTATTTCGAAACACGGCACCACAACCTAACCTAACCTAACTGACGTAGAAATGGTCATGGTAACAGACTAAATAATTTAGAAGCACTCGAAAAAAAAAGCTGTTAAAACAAAAACCCAAACCCTTAATAATCAGCTAAATGTCTCCAATAGTCCGATATTAGGGATTTTTACCTACATACATACATACATAAATTAAGTTTTTTAAACTGCATACGCAACATTACGTTATTCCAATATGCTATACATAATTGCAATTTCAACCTCTGCCAGTGCTGTCAGTACCGGATTATCCCTAAGGCAGAGTAGGCAACTGCCTAGGGGCCCCGCATCGGCTAGGGGCCCCGCGTCCCGAGATAAAATGCCTTGCTTCAATTAGTGAGCAACGAAGTTTCGGATAAAGCCAGCTTTCAAGATGTTTTAATTTTTTATCATGAACATTTACAGGTTAATAACATTAGATACACGCAATAAAGAAAACAACAAATTATAGTAATTTATTTTATAACCCAATAAATAACTAATGTTCACATCATGCACAAATAAAAAATAAAAAGTCTATAATTAAAACAAATATACATATAAACAAAGTTGTATTTTACTTTTCTTTCCTTTTATTTGTTGCAACATTACTTAGTATCTGTGCAAGTAATTGAAGGTGCCGTGTGTGGTTTATATTGGCATTTGTTTTGTTTAATTTTTTGCTTTTATTTATTTATTTATTTTTTTTTATTTTTATTTTTATTTTTATTTTTTTTTTTTAAGTTTTTTTATTCATTGAAAAATTTTTTTTACAAATGTTGGGGATTTTTCGACCACCATGCTAGGCACATGCCCGTGTTGTAATTATATGTTTAAAATATAACTGTTGTACAATCTGCCCTGATGATGGACACTGCAACGATGTCCGAAACGTTGGCTAAAGAAGGAGGTAGCGCAACACGGCACAACACCCCAAAAACATATAACGAAAATCTAATTATATGTTTAAAATATAACTGTTGTACAAGCTTCAGTATGCACTACCTATCTGCTTGCTAAAAATTTTTGGGAAAGGTTGTCTGGAAAAGATCACTTTAGTGACAAGACAGCTCATTGTAATTTTTTTTTCAATAATGTATTTTTTTTTACTATGTACGTGTCCTTTTATGTGCGATAAAGGGATATTGTATTTTATTGTGTTGTATTAGTTTTTTTATTGATGGTATACTTTTCGTAATGTAGTAAAAGAACAGATTAATTATGAATAAAATAACGTTTTGGTAGAAAATTGTTTTTTTGTAAGTTAGAAAAGGGAAAAGGGCAGTGGAAAGGGCAGTGGCGGACTAAGCCCGTCAGAAGCCCGGGACGGCAAAGTTGAATGAACCCCCCCCCCACCCCTTAGCAAAGTTAATGTAATTTTACAAGTTTTTTTTATTCAGTTCACACGGGCCTCTGACCTAGTTTCGAGAAAAACGCTTCCATAGTTTTGCTGAGGATAATTCAACATACAAACCGTTAAAACGGTTTCATATAAAATGGTGTATCTCCGTCAATTTTACCAATTTCCTCAAATGCTAAGGCATTATTAACAAATTCATCTTTTAGAAAATGGATTAAAAAAATAACAATTTTTTACAGTGACCTTAAGGCCTTGTTTAGGATTTGATCAGGGAAACATGGAGGCGTTTGGAAGCCCTTCAACCCCCCCCCCCCCGTTAATCCGCCATTGGTAAAGGGGCCCCGAGACGTGCATTGCCTAGGGGCCCCGACATTGTTAATCCGGCCCTGTGTGCTGTAGATATTCGTCTACACTTTGGTTCTCAGAGATATTAGTCAGCAGTTTGAGCTGTAGATATTCGTACCCACTTTGGTTCTCATAGATATTAGTCAGCAGTTTGAGCTGTAGATATTCGTACGCACTTTGGTTCTCATAGATATTAGTCCGATTTGTTCAGTTTTTGGAATTCCTGCAGATATTAGTAGACGCCTCCACTCAACATTGATTAATCTGCGATATCGGTATTGGTACGTTGGAAGTCTTTCTTGTCACTCGGAAGTAGGTACCTACTAACCTACCACCTACCTTGGCGGTAATTATCAATGGTTTGGAATGTTTCATGGCTCTTGTTATTGGTTCGCCAGGTCTCGGGAGATTCCGAGAAAGTTCCATCGACATATACCTAGCTACTCCGATCTGATCAATCGCCGCCGTTGGCTTAAAACGTAAACACGACAAATGGGTCACGAAAGCCACTTCTCGGAACGTGGGCAATATGAAATCTGATGGATTCATCTCCCTGTTCGTGTTTGCGGCGCTTTACGGTATCGCGTTAGCGGTGCAGATCGCGAGTGTGTCGACACCGCTGGAAAAATATAGGCAAGTGCCAGTTAGCCAGTTTGCAAATAATATTATAATGTTTGCGCCATCGCATCGCCGAGTGGGCAGAGAGTGTGCAGCGTGCAAGGCCAACGGGTCCCCGGACTCGCGGCTAGTATGCGGCCGCGGCCGCTGCATGCGCTCTAATACTTACAGTCACCCATAACTCACACACCCCAAAAGGACTCGGCACGGGTTCCACAGGGATCACTATCAGGCCCACCCGTCACTGGAAATACCCTCGCGTTACATCCTGTATCCCCTCTATAATACAACTAATGTATGTCAAAGGGTATAAAATGCAAAAAACGAAGAAAAAGTTAATCGTTAAAAAGTAAAGTAGTGAATGAATTGAAATAGTAGAGAAATTGTCTGAGAGATGGTGCTATTTGCTATTCTCTAGATCACCTACATCATCTTTCAGATGAAAATAGTAAATTAATAAAATAATACGTCAACATGGTAGAGTGAACAAAGTGCGGGCGAAGGCGGATTGAAAGCTAGAAAAGTTTACAAATGGAAAATGTTGCATTACTTATTCATTCAATAAACGAATGCAAGCTATTTTATAATGTCGTGGCCTTCCATGCGGGAATCCCACTAACGTCCACCCATCATGGTGAAATTTTCCACCCGGTAGCCCGGTAGCACACCGAGTTTGCGGTTTGCATAAGGTCGATGTAAATAATTATGAGATGATAATTTTTTACTACAACATTCTAATGACTTAATTTATAAATCTACTAAGACGAAAACTTATCTAGGTAACGTAAAAACCATAAATACGTATTTAAATTTTAGGAAACGTACAGATGATATCACGGAAAACGTTCTTACATCCTAGATGAGTAATGCATACTTTACAATCGTCAAATCGAATAAATTAATCAAAAAAGTTATAGAACCGCTGAAGTCGTATAATAACGAATGCACAAGAATTTACGCGTTTTCGGTTTTTCTAATTTGTCCGGATAAAGTCAGTTGGAGCGGACATAGCGATTTCGACATCATCGCCGTGCCTATTAATTCTGCTGCAGCCGATAGTCCTTCCACTGGACCACTCCCTCCTTCACAGTCTCCACCTCCAACCACCTTCACATCCCAGCACACCTCACACCTCAGTCCGAGGTCTGAGTCCGGCACTCGCGGTGACATATCAGACCGTCGGTTGGTATGTAATAAGCCACTAGCATCACTTTTTTTTTTAAATTTCGGTTTAGGCAAATATTCTAAGACATTCAAATTGACAATTGAAATTTCAATTTGACAAAAAGGCATAGGTATTGATAAATGATAATAAAAAAGGCAAGTGAAACTTCATCAAATGTAAATATATGCAGTACATAGTATATATATACAACAGTAGTCATAAATGTAAATATGTTATGAAATACTCCTGGTTATTGGAGGTAATCAATGATTTTACTTTTAAATGAACTTTTGGTTTACAACATTAATTTTTTATGTCCTTTTTGTATGTGGACAATATTTTTTGAAAAATATCGGTTAGGTAATTGTGTACAGCATGGTTTCTGGTATTTATTCATACAAAGATTTCACAATTATTCAACCCATCATGAAAATGCGAGGTGAAAATAGATAAAAATCAACCAATAAAAAAACAAGTTTTCTTATTGAAAAATGGATAGTCATTGATGACGGGTCTATCTGCCGAGTTTCAGGTCAATCGGAGGTCGGGAAGTGGGTTAATTTCCACATCCAAGATTCCACGTCATTCATACATTCATTGAATGAAGAAAACATATGTTAAAATCAAATAGATGAATTTAAACATTCCTTCGAATTTCAGGACGCCATAGCTCAGTGCACGAGAGGATTTTCTGCTTCAGTAGGTACTTAGCTCTTAAACTTAAGTCCAGTCCTCTTCTTCATCCTAATGATCACTTTGTTCGCCTTTTTAGAGTGCTGATAGCCTCCATTCGAAGCTCTGGAAAAACCGTAACTCTGATTTGGATTACTGAACCATTTTGCCATAGCGGATAACGATGTTGTGGATTCCTTGGCAAAACAAGGAGTGTCCAACCCTACTGTTACCCTCGTAAACCATATTCCCCTATCTGATATTTTTTCCATTATCAAAGGTAGATCCCGTAATTAAGTCAATCCAAGGGAGCCTGCTACGCCCCTCTACAAAGTACTCGTACTATCAAATCAAAACCGTGGTTCAATAATTCTCCCATTTTTCCAAAAAAGAAATTTCCTCACTTAGGGGCTATCCATAAATTACGTAACAGGAATTTTAAGATTTTTTTAACCCCCCCCCCGCGTCCCTGTCACACATCGTCACATTTGTGAGACCCCCTCCCCCTTAGTGTGACGGAACGTATTTTGTAATTATAAGTTTTTTTAAGTTTTTCGTTTACATTTAAGTTTTACGTTTTATTCATTTAGATTTTTACTCGTGAGGTCACATAGCTGATCACCCCCCCATACCCCTTGTCACACAATGTCACACTTCTCTACTCCCCTCTCCCCCCCTTAAGGTGTGACGTAATTTATGGATGGCCACTTATTCGAATAGCAAGACATTGTTCCGTTCCTTGTCACCTTTTTAAAATTCACGCCCTTGACTCTCCAGATTGTACATTCTGTGTTCTCTCTGAATAAATATCCTCTCTTCTAGATATAGAAACTTTTAGAACACATGTTTTTTGGTTGTCCCTCTCTAAATAAATATCTTCTCTTTTAGTGTTTTATCAAGCGTTATCTAAATTCAACATCTCATCTCTTCTAAGTATAAACTCGACTCCAATCTTCCATATAATTCTGAAATTTGCACATTAAGATGAAGCCATAGAAAATAATGCAAAATCACACAAAATCATATGTTTTTGTTTTGAAAATTTGATCGCTTAGAAGTATTATAGATGCTTCAATTAAATACTGCGTGTAGAACATACCTTGGCCCTTAAAAATATCGGTCAGTTTTTTTATAAGTCTTTTAATAAGCTTATAAAAAAATAAAAAATAAAATCTCTAAAAAACACTTTTAAGTCCAAACTCTCCTATTTATAAACCCCTTTTCGGATATGGTTTTATTGTTTAATGTAACTAATTCAGTTTCTTTTATAATAATCGCAAAAAAATATATTTTTACGGCCGAAGTTCACAAAATAAAATAAAATATGCATTTTCGCGTTGTTATTTTGCAATACGGCCGGCAGTAGACGAATTTGGATTTTCGAAGTGAACTCTATGCCGTCCACCGAAGGGCTTCATAACTAGGCACGCCCGTTTTTTTATCAGTTCGCCCCCGAACGGAGCGGGAAACGGACGCTAGGCTCCACGTCGCTATGTCAAAACATTGTTTGAAATCAATTTTAAAATTCTGTTTTATTACAATAAACAATGCGTAAAAAATGAGTTAATGTTTTTTACAGGCCTTTACGAAATCAACCTGTAAAAAAAATTCTCAAATACCTTTTCCAACCTTTCCAAAAGCTTTTTCTCAAGTATTTTTTAACTCCTCCCATTAAAGGGCGTGAATTCCGATTTCGATTTTTTCCTGGACTATTGGATCGCCTTAAATAAAATAAATGTATAAATTCATCTTTCCTTTCTCTGTAATTTTTAAATGATGGCCTAGAACACCCTTGAAGGGTTAGCCAGAAATAATCGAAAAAAAACTTGCAGTTTTTTCCTAATATAATTAAATTGGCGCTATCTATGCAAGAGCTGATTATGAATTCTTTTAAGTTTACCTTTAAGAAAAGCAATGTTATTTTACAATGTAAAAATCTCAGACGGTTGACAATCCTTGAGATTAATGATAAGCGTTTTCAGGTCACACCACACGAATGAGTGTCAAAGGTTGCAAGAAAAATCTTCACGGGGAAAACATGGCTGTATTTTCTGACATCGTGCGCTGACTGTCTGATCATTATAATATAATACTCCTATAATTAGGCGTATCACCTGGGGTACTTTAATTGTTATTTATTTGATTTGAAAGAATAGTGCTACCTGACAAGATAATCCTTTATTAATACATCATAACAATAATATATTATTTCTTCATACATAAGTGATCTGTTGTGGTGCATACATACAACGTGAAGATTTAATATCTGGTATTGTGGGAAAATTACAAGTTTAAGATGAAGCGACAACATCCTCAAAGATATATCCACCTTAGATATTGTAAACTGGTCAGATAATAAGAGCTGGCACAAAACCGTGATGAGATGCACTTGTAATGGACTGTAAATACTTTAAACGAAGCGATACGAAACTAGGTTTGCTGGAATTGAGTGATGATATAAGCAGGAAGAACAAGGTACGCAAGGAAAAGGGATAACCAATCACTTACCACTGTATCTCTGCGAAGGAGCGCACAACACAACCCAAATATATTTATATAGTTCCACCGCTCGTGGTAATTATCGCCACACCAAAAAGAATAATAAAAATTTACTTCCGAGATGGTTAAATTCCTTCTTTTGCTTAAAAACGAGATTATGAACACAAAAAATACCAACAACTTGCTTTCAAGGTAGTTCAAAATTTTTTTCGGTTTTCAAAACAAATGCACTCGAATTTTTCATTAATTCAATAATATTTAATAAATTGGCCCACCGACTAAAAAAGTTGGTCATCACTGACCTATAGGCCCTAAACCAGGGCAATCTAGGTCTTGATACGTACCTACCTGAATTTCCTACATTGAGGTTATGTTGCAGTTGTAAGGGCTTGTAATTTATAAAAGTACATTTTAAATGCATTAGTCCAGAAAGCTGTGTAAAATGGGTAATTAAAAATACTTTATCAAATTAAAAAGTCACGTCTACGTTTTAGTTATATACAACAGTTTTATTTATTCGATCTGTTTCTCTCAAAGATATTCAAATACAGAAGAGATATGCTATGGTGTCCGCGCAACTGTCGCCGACTACGCGCTAATTAGCGTAGTTTTCATACAAAAAGAATTTGTTCATTTCGTTGATTTTTGAAAATGTGCATTAATATTGGTTAACAATATATTTTGAATAAGGAAAGAATTCGTTCATTTAGTTTAACGTTCGTTTGGTTTATTCGTTAATTATTTGTTCTTTTAGTTTATTTGTTAATTGGTAAACAATATCGGCGACACCCGGAAGCGCAGACCCACATAGTAAAAACAGCAGATAGCACATCTACTTATATTTCAATATCTTTGGTTTCTCTCCAATAATCTTATCCCTATCGCCCCGAATAGTCGAGTATTTTCTATTATTGGATTGAATTATTTTAATTTAAGTATTGTAGTTTTCTATTTATTTAATTTAAACATATTGTTTGGTTTTGAAATGACAATATACTTAGTTCCTACTGGGATTTCATTTATCCAGTTCGTACCTTTCCCAAACCATCACATTGCTGGAAAGTATTTGTAATTTGGAACCGTTAAAATTTTTATTTAACCAATTGGGCCGCATGAAAAGGGCTCGCGAGCCGCGGGTTGCTCACGACCGGTCTAGGTAGATATATTACCTATCTTGTATGAGCCTAAAATACCAGGCATCTAAATAAAGACTTATACGCTGATGACATTTACCGAACACCGGGTTTTCCTGTGCTAGAAATTTATTGGAATGTGGAATTTAAAAAAAAATCCCAAATAAAATAGGCGCTTTAGTGAAGTTCAGACTTTTGGTAATTGCTTTATAATCAACTAGCAGACCCGACCACACGTTGCTGTGGCTAACGAAACTCAATGCCATTACCCAACCTTTATAAAATCCACACCACCCGCTTGCCAGCTGCCCGCTGCCCGCTGCTTGAATCGAATATTTGAATTTCTCGGCTTTTCTCTACTATAATAAGTATGTATTATAGATATAAACCTCCCTCTTGAATCAACTACATAATTATTATTATTATTTATAATAATATAGTTAGCGATCGCCACTAATTATACAATGCTTGCAATGCAACACTGGATATTTGAAAAGGGAAAATCAAATACCTACTTACTCTAGGACATCTATTTTCCAATTTGCCCGCCAGCCGTTTTAAATCGCACAAAAATATGTTTTCTTTGAATTTCTCGGCTTTTCTCTAATATTATTTACATGTATTATACATATAAACATTCCTCTTCAATCACTCTATCTTTTGGTGAAAACCGTATGAATATCCGTTGCGTAGTTTAAAAGATTAACGCGCACATACATTTTGAGCGACTTCATTTTATACTATGTAATGAAATGATGATGATGACGATGATAATAGTATCTTATAATAATACTAACTGACCCGACAAACGTTGTTCTGCCATATAAATTATTTCTAGCGAATATTTTGGTTGTTAAATAAAAAATAACGAACGTAAAGTGTGTGGGGATGGGATCTATGACAGAAAGAGGAATGGAGACGATGACCGCCGATAAAAACAAAAAAAAACACCAACTAAAGAAGGAAAATGAAATAAAGAAAATCAATATGAATTTCGAAGAGCAATTGAGTGTACGATATTTTTTGTCAGACCGCCTTTAGCCAGCTCGATGGTTTGCCCACGCGAGAACATGATGCCGAATGAAATATCAAAATGGAGCGACGCTCATCGCGAACGTCTTGCGCATGTATGGATGAAAGTTCGATGTTGCGGACGTTTGAAATACGAAAGACGGTTAAATTTGTTCATTCGAAAATACTAAAATCGCGATTAAAAATGGGAGGGTAGGAGGATTGAAATTTGGGGTTATAGGGTTATAGGTATTTTTTGATGCCAAATAAAAAAAAATTGTCATAAAAATAGTTTTTTGTTTCTGGATAGGGACACCCTAATCGCATAGCGATATGAAATATACTTTAAAACCAATTCTCATACCTACCAAATATACATAAAAATTTCATAAAAATCGGTTAAGCCGTTTCGGAGGAGTGCAACCACAAACACCGTGACACGAGATTTTTATGTATAAGATATCATTTTATGTATATATGTCATAAAACTCATTATCATTAATCGAAAGAGCCAAATACAAGCAATACAACGGTTTAGATTTCTATTGAGAGCCAAATTGAGTTTGGAAGTCGGTTAAAACTAGTTTACTGATTAAAACTATTAGCTTCGTACGCTAGTTAAAATAATAACATTTATATTAATAATAGTATAATTTTTAATCAAAATGGTATTCAATTTTCAATTATAGGTATCATTATTTTAATTAACCGACGCGTCGGTTGATTAAACCGTCGCGACGTCTTTAATTACATATCGAATTATCTACTTGTTAACTCTTAGATCGATAATTTAAGAGGGCATTACCAGAGAAAACCAGAATTATGTCAATTTTAAATCAGATTTTAAACGTATTGACTCTTTTCCACAAAAAATTATAAATGGATTTCGAAAGATTGTTCTTTTATCTTCGCATTCGCATGTTTTAAATTTTGAGAAAAAATGTTTATTTTTAGTTTAATAAAGTTATACCAAAGGTCGTTGGCAGATTTGTTAAATTTTCAAAAAAGATTTTGTATTATACCACACCCATTTCAAATCATATAATCATGTAGTAAAAGAAATCAATACATTATCTGGGTAACGCATGTTTTAGGAGTTTAATTTTAGTTTAAATAAAATCATTAAAAAATTTATACGTACATTTTATTTTTTATTTTTGCATGAATACCGCACAAGAGTCCCAACTGCTCCCGTCTGGAGCCAGTGGGACTATGACATCCCCAATTGAGGCTGAAGGCAGTGGGGAGGGGAAGGAGATAGGAAAGAGGAAGGTGGGGAAGTACCTGGCTATTCAGATCTGGTCACCAAACACGGCAGAAGCCATTTCAAGCAACGTTTCAATTCTGAATGGTGGTCTTACACCAGGGCGATACTGAGAGTATCTTCCACTCTGGAACGTGCCGCAAATATGCTATATATTATTTTAAATGACTAAATTGTGAAATACACAAATTAATCAAATAAAATTTATTTGCCATGCCGGGATTCGATCCCGCGACCTTCGGAATGCAAGTCAAGCGCCTTACAGCAGCACTATGCCGGCTGTCAACATGTGTTTCTTGACGAAAATTGGTCCGTTTGTGTATTTATTTGCGCACTTACAACCTAATATACTTCAGATTTTTTTAACATTCTTATTTAACTTAGAAATTATTGAAAAATGTTAAATTCTTATAATCAAAAAATCACGCCTTCCAGCATTTTTGAATGCAGGTATAAATTAAAGCAAATTTGGAATGAAATAAAATCGATATTGAGTTATAATTTAAAAAAGCTGGTACGGAGAATAATTCATCTTTCTCATTGTAACCGCCCTGCACGATCGTAAGAACAACTTTCGACGAAATGTGGATTTTCGGCCGCTGCTGGTTAAACGCTCTTAATAATTCGATAACAACGAGCGCAAACTGCGCACTCGCAAAATCTAAACCAACCGGAAAGAAGGTCTTTGTTGCGTCTGCCCATCAGCTGCGTGGCGGGCCGGTTTGGGAGAGGCCGATTGAAGAAGTCCTGTTGATCTCTCCTGCCGGAATCTATCGACCCATCGACTTACACCCCTTCCCTCTTACAACTCCCTTCCTAGAACTTTCTCTACTTTACATCCTTAAAACAGACTCTCCACGCAGCATCCAACACGACGGAAAATATTTTCACCGGGGTTTCCTGTCTGAAGTTTATGTAAAAAAGAGAGTATTAATTTTCAATTTGTTGAAAGGCCGTATCTCATGATGGAAACGGTATTGTCATGTGAAAATGGTTGAATTTACCTTCTATCCCAGAATCAAAAAGCTCGGCAGATGTCATGACCCCCGGACAGGATAAACTTTTGTTATTGTTATTTATTATTCGTGGAAATTATCGCAAAATAATTTAATTGTCCAAGAAAACACAGATGTTAACACCTCTTTCAGTTATTTCTCTTGTCATCGACATAATGCTAAAATACCTTTTTACAATTTCATCAATTTGTATGTTTGCTAGTGCTAACTACGTGTGTTCATACATACATTCATTGTACACAAATAATACATATATTACATTATACATATACCATAAACTTTTTCTTCATCGTGACGGCATGTAAAATATGCGCACAACATTTTTTACGACACACTAATGACTTTTTATGTAGATGATAAAAAAAATAATTATGTACCCACGACCAACAATAATTCGTATATCGAATTAACAATACCACCCAAGCGACATGCAAAAATTGTCATTTCATGGAATTCAATAGGAAATCGAATTTCACTCATTTCTGTAGAAATTGGTGTATAATTTTTCCACTTGATTTAGCTCAAAATACTCGTAACTAACATATTTTGTATGAAAAGCTGTCTACAGTGTCTACCTAAATAAGTCTTAAGTTTTTTTTATCTTATCTACATATACTTATCTTAAAAATCAAAATAAGTTTGTTTCTAGGTTCGTGTTTGTATGTCCGCTATGCATTGCTAAACCATTCATCCGATTGCGATGAAACTTTGGGGATTTGATGTGCGTATGCCCGTGATGGTTTCTGTATACAATAGTGAGCTCCGGCATCACGAAATGAAGCATTGCTAACCGTTTTTCCGATTTCGATGAAACTTTGGGGATTTGATGTGTTCGCGGGAGAGGTGGGGGGGGGGGGGACCCGGGAGGGAAAAAGAGAACCCGGGAGGGGGAAGGAGAACTCGGGAGGTGGGTTCGCAGGATGGGGGAAGCGGGTGAGGAGAGTGGGGAGAGGGAAGGCAACGCATGCCGGGAAATGAATAAATGAAAGAATGAATACATGAATGAATGAATGAATGAGGAATGAATAAATGATGAATGAATAAATGATGAATGAATGAATGAATGAATGAATGAATAAATGATGAATGAATGAAGAAATAAATGATGAAGAATAAATGATGAATGAATGAATGAATGAATGATGAATGAATGAATGAATGAATGAATGAATAAATGATGAATGAATGATGAATGAATGAATTAAGAAGGAATGAATGAATGAAGAAATAAATGATGAATGAATGAATTAGTGAATGAATGAATAAATGAATTGATGAATGAATGAATGAATTGATGAATGAATGAATGAATACATGAATGAATGAATGATTAATGAGTGAATGAATCATTAATGAATGAATGAAGACTGAATCAATGAATGTGTAACCGACGTGTTGCTCTCCCTCATTTCTTAATTTTATAATTTATATGTTTTGCTTATGTACAATGCCCCGGTGCAACCAATAAAGCTTGTGTGCCAAGTTTGCACCGGGAGACATTCTAGAATCCTATAATTTTAATACATAATACTTTATTTATGCTTATTTACGCCTCCAAAGGCAACCAGGCTGACCAGCCTCCTTTTTAGTTATGTCCCTGAGAAGGGCCGTTTTCCGGCTTCGAAGGAAGCAGCTACTCCGCCAAGCGGACTGCCTTCCCTCCCTTGCCGTTCGGCCGTTATGGCTCAGCAGGAAGCGGCTGCTCTACCGAGCAGGCTGCTCTCTATTTTTAATTATGGCCCTTTTCAGGGCCTTTTTTCGTCCTGGCCACTAAGTTCAATAATACCGTGCCGCCAGCAACGATCTTTTTCAAAACACATTTTATCATTTTTAAATGTCTTTTTTCTTAATACACAGATGCCCTGGTGACACAAATAAAACTTGAATACCAAGTTGCCACCGGGAGACATCCTAAACTTATTATTTTATCGCCTTCAGGGCTATTTCTCCGGCTACAAAGCCAAAAAACCAGTTTGGGCGTCCCCAGTAAGGGCCTTTATATTGGTTAAAAACACATCATTTTTTAATATAACTTCCTTTACAAACCCCGTAGGACGCTGAAACTAAGACGTTTCAGTGCAGAGTCCTACGGGGCATCCATAGAGCCATAAATAAATATTGTAACTCTTAAACTGCCAGCGCTATCAGCATTTGAGCAGATTTTCGAGACTTTAGCATCATTTCACTTTTTCTCCATTTTAAAAATCCCAGGACCTCGTAAAGCGACGGAACCAAAAGGTTTCGATAGCCAAGCCTACGGGGGACCTGGGAAAAATATTAACTTCTTTATAACTATTCAAATTCCCCTTTTAAATGTAAATACCTACCGACAAAATGTCAAAACTCATTAAACTAACTCTAAAATCATCAAACAAAAATTCTACGGATAAACAATATCCGTAGAAACCCATTAGCATTAAGAAAACCATTGTATTAGTTATAATTTAAGCTGTATAATTAATTTGAGAAACCAATTTTAATCGACCACTTTCGAGGAAATGGTCGGCAAAACCAGCGGCAACAGAAAACCGCACCTTATATACAAAACGGGATAGGTAAATCCCCCCACTCTAAAAATGTGCCACGTGACCGTTTTTTCACACGAAAACGGGTATAAAAGGCGTGATTTTTTGAATAATAAATTAGTTCTTCCTAGAGGCGGGCAAAGCGTCTCAGTTGAGCGAGCCGGTTCACTGGGTCTCGTTCAATGAAAAGATCCGGGTCAGTGAACCGGCTCGAATGAACGACTGAATTGGTCCATCTCCCCCGTCCCCTCCCTCGGCCCTCCACACTTTATTAAAAAGGGAACCCCAATATTTTGGGGTTCCCTTTTTAATCGGATTCTTGTATCCCTGAATGAAAAAATGAAATCCTTTGTATTTAGTTGAGTTTTGATCTTTGGTGTGAAACCAACACCAACTTTACTTTTTTAACGATTTTTAGAAAGCATGAATTATTGAAAATAAACAATGAATGATTTACTGAAAATAAACAATGAGCATAATAATAATATAACTTATCCTGTTATAATAAACAAAATAATGTGGCCGGAGCGTCGACGTCACGACTGACGTATTATGCACGCACACCCGCTTGAATTCCGATATTATTATTATATTCATTGTATTTCGGTAATAACATGCACGGCGCACGCACACTACCCAGCAAAGGATAATGTGGCCGGAGCGCTGACGTCACGACTGACGTTTTATGCACGCAAACACGCTTGAATTCCGATATTATTATTATATTCATTGTATTTCGGTAGTACATGCACGGCGCACGCACACTGACCAGCAAAGGTACGCCACCGCGTAGAAAAGTGTCATAGTGAACTGAACTGTAAACCGTTACCTTACTTTCATATTTTACCTTTCTGCGTCGCTGACTAGAGTGGCTATGAACGAACGAACGAAGTGACCCGCGAGCCGCGAGATCCGTTGAACGATACACTGCTCTCGGCTCCCACGGGTCAGTCGGGTCTTCGGATCTCACGGGTCAGTTGCTCAGTCGGCTCACCGGATCTGGCGGGTCAGTTGGCTCACCGGCTCACTCGTTCGCGAAGATCCGCGAACCGTGAAAATCGTTCTTTGGGAACCGGATCTTACGGATCAGTATGAAAATCCGGTTCACTGAGCCGACTCGTTCGCGAACGACGACTTCACTTCACTCACGACTAACTTCACTTCTTCCATCAACGTCAACTCGTGTTCTTATTTCCTACTGGGAAAAGTTTATTATCACCGCTGCCTCCCGCCGACCTCTGCCTAGGCTTTGCTCCTGGTGCCATCAGTCTCCTCTAGAAAGCCGGCCCTACTTCAGGCAACCGCCACGCACCAGGACTAGGCAGAGGGATTAGGCACATCCAGTGTCCTCTACTCATCAGGCACTGGGTGCACGGGAGGTCAGTAGCATTATTGTTTTTTCATTTTTCATCCTATTCATGCACTGAGACCCGGTACTATTTTACAGTCTTGTGGCGACGCTGATACGTCCGTTACAGAATGAATGATGAATTAATTAATGAATTGAGAATGAATGAATGAATCATGAATGAGTGAACGAATAAATGATGAATAATGAATGAATGAATCAGTGGTATTTCCACCTAATACCATGCAAGCGAAGCCGTGGGTAAAAGCTGGTGCTTTATAAATTTACATGTGATATCGCATAAGAATTAAAATTGCCCCGTGGAGTGTAGAATTCCTTTCTGGAGATAGTAGTTGTGAGACTGAAGAATATAAAATGGTGGTAGATCCCAGTATCGCCTTGGTGAAAGATCTTTATTCAGAATCGAAATCTTGCTTGAAATGGTTTTAACCTTGTTGGATAACCTGATCTGATTTTCCCCTTCCCTACAACATAACCTGAATGAGGACGCCATAGTCAAACTGGCTTTAAAAAATTAAGATATATCTTTTTAAAAGTATCATTAAAATAACAAAAGCAAATACTGAATATGACGCAGATGCAAGTGATATCATAAATGAATATTTCATTTTTATTTCTCCTGAACATTTAGATTTTTAACAATATTACTGAGGTGATGGGCATGTAGAGGGACTGAACGAGGAAAGGAGTGTAAGGAGATAATACGACGCAAATGTGAATGGCAGAAGTCGGGGACCCCGAGGAAGACATTGCACGACCAAAAGAATCAGATACTTGAGTCAGGCCATGTCAAGAGTCAGAATAAGAGAAGAGCGTGTACGAGAAGATATATGAATGAGTACAAGGCAAGGAGTGTGTGCCAAGAACGAGTTGTTTGGCGGTCCGTCCTCTCTATCTACCCCTGCAGGGAAACAGCCTGATGGTTAGTTAGTTAGTTACTGAGATGATATTGTTTTTTTTTAATATTACCAATTCCTGGCATCGTGGTTAACGATATCACGAATTCTTTCGCAAAACAAGGAGCATCCAACACTGTTGTTACCCTCTTAAACCACATTCTCCTATTTGACATTTTTTCGATCCTCAAAGATAGATCCCAAAATGTTTTGGTAGAATATTGGCACATTGCTACAATACAAAGTACAATCCCATCAAAATCGTGGCTTCAACAATTCCCCCACTTTACCAAAAAATAAATTTCCTCACTTATTCCAAAATGAATTGGACATTATTCCGTTCTTCCCACCTTTTAAAAATTTAAGTCCTTGATTTCCCACATTGTACGTTCTGTGGTCTAAAAGTGGGAATTTTAGATCCCACATATTTTGGTGGCCCCTCTCTAAACAAATATCCTTAAAAATCTTATTTAAAATTGCCTCCAGCCATTCAACTTTTCATTTCTGAACTCGACTCCAATCCCTATGTATATAAAAAATCTTCTGTCAGGGTGTTTGTGGTCGCACTCCTCTGAAACGGCCCGACTGATTTTTATGAAATTTTTTATGTACATACAGAGTGTTAAGGGACGTACTTGACTTACTTTAACCAGTGATTCCTGAAATTATTTGGAGTAAAAAATGTAAATGAAATTTTGCACTCCGGTGACTTTTTTTGATAACTTTTTTTTTTTTCAATTTTTTTTTCTTCAAATTAAAAAAAAATAATTCTTCCGCTTGTCGTCACTGGTCACTCAGCCGAGTAACCGATCAACCCCTCACCCCGCCTCCAACTGTCCATCCCCTATCATTTTTTAATGTTTTTGTAGAAAAAATAAATAAAAAAAACATCGAAATTGTCACCGGAGACCAAAATTTCGTTTACATTTTTTTACTCCAAATAATGACAAGAATCACTGGTTAAAGTAAGTCAAGTACGTCCCTTAACACCCTGTATATTTGGTAGGTATGAGAATAGGTCATAAAGTTTATTATTTCATACCGCTAGGTGATTAGGATGTTCCTATCCAGATTTTTTTTCTATTTTTTGACAAAATTTTGTTTTTGTATTTTTTTTTGGCATCAAAAAATACTATAACCCCAAATTTTCACTCTCCCAGCCCCACCCTCCCATTTTTTAATCGCGATTTTTGTATGAACGAAACGAAACGAAATGAAACAGAACGAAATATATGTATGTTGTTGAATGACAGATGGCGCTACGTCTTCCTCATCGAACTTTCATCCACACATGCGCAAGTCATTAACTTTACATTTAACTTTTAAGAGATCAAACAATGAATACGTCCGTTACTTTAATTAAATACATTCAATTGAGAAAATGAATGGTTGGTGTTTTTTTGTTTGTTTTTATCGTCTACAGCACTTCATTCCTCTTTTTGTCACAGATCCCATACCTACACACTTACAATACATTCTTTATTTTTATTTAAGACCCAAAATATTCACTAGAAATAATTTATATGGCAGAACAATTTTTCCTGGTGAGCTAGTCTTCCAAATAATTTTGAAATTTGCCCATTTGAATAAAATTAATATATAAATTCACCTTCTCTCCATCCATAATTTGAAATGACCAAGAACACCTTTGAAGGGTGTAAGCTTGAATCGTTGAAAATTTGTACCTTAGTATCTTTGTATCTTCAATGAATCGAATATATTTTTTAACGAATTTTATGCCAAGGACGGCGCGGCGGTGTGCGGTGATAGAAATGAAAACAAACTCAGTATTTTGACGTGTATAACTGTATAGGTAGTTACGAGTACCATTGGGAAATAGCAATTACGCATCCAATAACGGAGGCAGTTTGTTGCGATTGCGAGTTCCTAATAATCAGGCACTCAGTTAGCTAGATAGGTGATTTAATCACCTGACTTATCCGAGATCCGACAAACTTGTGCAATGCGCAATACTGTACAACTCTACCCATATTACTAAAAAATGTCTATATTACTAACAAGTTAGTAGCAGATAGTTGCTATAGCACCGTGAAAATGTAAAAGGACATGCATATGTATTTAATGTAAAATCATGTGTTTTTGGTTTGAAATTTTAAACGCTTAGAAACATTTCTTTTTCTTCTTGTGCCCTGTCCGTTCAACGGACGTTGGCTATCATGTTGACTGTGCGGACTTTGTTTACTGCGGCCCGAAACAGCTCTACAGTAGACTGGCCAAACCACTGTCTCAGGTTTTTCAGCCATGAGGTTCTCCTTCTTCCAGGGCCCCAACTTCCGCTATCTTTCTCTGCTTTATGAAATGCAAGATCTCGTACTTCTCTGGATGTCTCATCACATGTCCAAGATATTGAAGTTTTCGGATTTTTATAGTTTTAATAACTTCTTTTTCTTTATTCATCCGAACCATAACATCTTCATTCGTAACCCTGTACATCCAGCTTATTTTAAGTTTTCTTCTGTTGATCCACATCTCGTATGCTTCAAGTCGCCTAATTAGTTCTTCAGTAAGCGTCCATGCAAATATTTCGGTTGCTTTAATTACTGCCAATGGAACACATCTTGGCCTTTCAAATAATGGAGCATTTTTTTGGAGTCTTTCATAAGTCCAGAAAAAAATAAAGCATCAGATCTGTAAAAACTGCTTTAAAGTTAAAAATTTCCTACTTGCGATCCCATTTTCGATTATGGTTGTATTGTATAATGTGGCAAATTGAGTTATTTAGAAAATTATCGTAAAACTTTATATATTTGTAATAATATAAAAACCTGATTTTTGGCGATGTTTTTTTTTGCGCAAATTAAAACAGGAAGCTGATGTTAAGCTAAAATTTAAACCCTATCGCCATCTACTTAAGGGCCCGCAACCCGGATTTGTACCGATTTATTGCATATTTCCCTTAAACACGGTAAGTTTTAAAGCTCTTAAAATATATTATCTTATATTGTCTTTAATGTTTAAATATTACAATTTAAGGTTTTACTCATAAAGTTATTCCAAAAATATTTTTTTCATTATTCGTTTGTTTGTTTTCTTCACATTTAAATACTTGGGAAAAATCTTAGTACATAAAACAAAGTCGGGTTAGTTACACCATTTATAACTCGAGAACGGCTGAACCGATTTTTATTATCATTGATTTGTTGGATTTGTCTCCCCCCGAATAGCGGAATAACTATTAAAAAATTCACGAAAAAAAAAGTTATGAAGTTAATTCATTTTTTCATACATTTTGTATGGAACGAATTCTCATCTTTTGAAAGAGCTGCGATATTGTGACAAGTATAATATTGAATAGTGAGTGAATTCCAAAAATTCAAAAAAGCCAAATGTCAATGCGCTGATTGTTTTACTTTTGTTCTTCAACATAGCTGCCCCTCTTTCTTACACACTAAATGTCGACAGTCGAAAATGAGACAAACGGTGAACGTATATATGTCTGCACCCCTCCAACGGAAAAATACAATAATTATAAAGAAAATGAAACCCAATCCCTGTAAGTAAGTGGAAAAGTAAGAAAAACACAAAAAATATAAATCCGTGCACAACGCCATTTTTGATACTAACAAAAACAAAACACGGTCAGTTGCGCATCGATAATTGCTTCATCGTGTAATTTTTAAGAATTAAAAAGCTGAATTTAATTCAGCTAATAAGTTAACACAACAGTTATTGATTCTGAGGCTGTACGAAGTTCGCCAGGTCAGCTAGTTCTGAGTATAACTTTAATTTGAAAGATTGGGTCGGCTTTACATATTTATTGGTAGATATAGACGTAGTTACTCTATGTTCACCGCATCAAACCTCATTAACTCATTACAAATGACAAACTCATATTTGCGCCAGCTAAATTTCTTCACGAATTGAATTATTTAATATGGTAGACACTCATATATTCTTATGACCAATCATAAATAATATCTTACAGGCATAAATCATATTTTTCCAGTAATCTGAATAGGCGTTACACATGACATGATATTTTGTTTAGCGCAGTAAACTGAATTGAGGCCAAGAGTACAGTAACATGTGTAATTGGAAAGGAAAGTAATCACTGCATATTATTTACAGTCAACTCTGTGGTAGAAAGTAAATATAACATCTGCAGTAATGGTTACTAATGCAAGCTTACTGGCCAAGGGTAAAAAAAATCGTATTCTTTTTACGAGTTTTCTATACTACACGTTATTTATTATTTTGATTAATTTAAAAAATATATATATTAGGTCCTTACATATGAAATTGGCGTTTTGTATGGGAGGAACATAAAGTCGATTTTTTTTAAATATAATATATTTATTTAATCAAAGTATGTACCATTGCTATCTATGGACTTTTGCCATCTCATAGGTAGTTCATCGATCCCTTTACTAAAAAAACCATTCGGACGGGAATCAATAAAATTTTTGAAGGCGATTTAAATAAATAAATATAAATAAATAAGTGTTTATTCCAGTATGTGGGGAGGAGAGTGCAATCCCACACATTCCATAAGGGTATAATATAAACATACATGTACAAAGTATTTGAAAGGAAAAAAAAGAAAAAGAAGTTGGATATGAATGTACACGAAACAAAAAAAGGATAATAAGCTAATAGTAATATTTGGACTGCCCCATCGGAGTTGAATTTTTTCCCTTGCAAGAAGTTATCCGAATTTCGAAAAAAAATGGTTATCTGTTGGGGCAAGGTCCGGAGAGTACGGTGGATGTCTTAGACATTCCAACTGAAGCTCCTCTAATTTGGTAGCCGTCTGTTGTGCAGTGTGTGGTCTAGCGTTGTCATGAAGCAGCAGTGGCCTAGAGCGATTAACCAGCCTCGGTTGTTTAGCAGCTAGCTTTTCCATCATGGTTTGCAGTTGCTGACAATAGACATCTGCCGTAATCGTCTGGCCAGATTTAAGAAAGCTGTAGTGAACGACACCAGCACTACTTCACCAAACGCTCACAAGTAACTTTTTTGGAGTCAATTTTCGCTTGGGGCATGGTTTGGCTGGTTCGGCAGGGTTCAGCCATTGCGATGAGCGCTTCCGATTATTATTGTACAGGATCCACTTTTCATCACAGGTAATGATTCGATTGAAAATCCCTTCATTATTGTGCCGGTTGAGTAATGCAACGCAGCAGTCAACGCGCGTTTGTTGATTTGCTTCACTCAATTCGTGAGGTACCCACCTTTCAAGCTTTTTCACCCTCCTTATTTGCTTCAAGTGGATTAAAACAGTATTATCACTAACACCGCAGCCTGCAGCTAACTCGGACGTGGTTTGCGATGGATCAGCTTCCACAATAGCCTTCAATTCTTCATTTAATAATTTCCCTCTGGGTAATAAGGGCTTGTTTCATCTTAGGGGATGCTGTGTGGAGGATTTTTTAAGGAGAGGAAGTTCTGGGAAGGAAATAGGTGACAGGGGTGGATAGGAATCTGGAGGTCAGTGGGTCCAGGAATGACGGATGTGTGAATCCAACCCTCCAAATGCGATGCAAGGCGATGGGACGAGAGATTCGGCTTGGTGAGGATAAAAGACCTCCCTCAACGAGTCTCTCTCGATCCACCCTGCCGTGCAGCTGGTGGGCAGGTGCATCCGCCGCCAAGACCCAGACCAACCCGGGCACCCCTGCTAAGTCACCAAACGTAACGAACCACTTGGAGTGACCTATGGCAGAGGCGTTGGTTATCGAATAAAGGGTTTTTGAGTTCAATGTGTCCAAGTGTGACGGACGTATGAATCCATCCGTCCTACTGCGGTGCAGGTCGATTGTTAAAATGTCAAAAGGGCTCCCTAAACTGGTCTAGGCAGAAGCATCCGCCGCCAAGTCCTAGACAAACCTCACGTTATGAACCCGGGCATCTCTGCTAAATCACCAAACGTTGCGAACCACTTGTTAGTTATATAAATGGTTCCCGGGGAGGAAGTACCCATTCCCGCCTCCCAAATGTGTGTAAGTATATATATAGGGTTTTCCAATAAGAGGTGTTATTTTGATATTCAAAGAAAAATGCCATTTTTTAATATAAATGATCGGATGTTTATTTCATTATAAAGAGGAAGGTATGCCGTTAATAGTGCAAAATAACATCAGGCAAATGACCATCACGACCACGCTTACAGGACCATATCCATAACCAAATCGCAAAGTGGCTGCCCTATGTCCTCGATAGCCTCACAAATTCCATCTTTGAGGTCTTGAATCGACGCTGGGCTGTTGGCGTAGACCTTCTCTTTCACGTGGCCCTAAAGGAAGAAGTCGCAAGGTGTTAAATCACAAGATCTCGGTGGCCAATTGTGATGGAGAGATAACACGGTCCGGAAACTTTTCCCGTAAAAGATCAATGGTTTCGTTGCTTGTGTGGCACGTGGTGCCGTCTTGTTGAAAATAAACGTTGTCCAGATCAATACCATCCAATTCCGGACATAAAAAATCATTAATCGTCTCTCGATAACGCAATCCATTCACCGTAACTGTTGCTCCAGCCTCATTTTAGAAAAAGTAAGGTCCAATGACTCCGCCGAACCATAAACCATGTTTATGCACCAGTTTTAAATGTCCGGGTTAAATTTTTCCCAAAAAAAAAAAAAAAAAAAAAAAAAAAAAAAAAAAAAAAAAAAAAAAAAAAAAAAAAAAAAAAAAAAAAAAAAAAAAGGAAAAACTAAACCCTTTCACACACTTCCCCAAATGATCATCTAGTCAAACCACGCTATGCACTTGCACTATATGAGTATTATAAATACAAAACAATACAAGAACAACATGTCAACCTACTAGAGACCAAATGGGAATATAATTCACCGACTCCAGATATTTTCATATCAGAGGGTTCGGCTCTGTGGCATTTCTAATTGAACCTATAAATCCTACCGATCCCTCAATATAAATATTTAAAAAATCCCTTGTAATCCTACATGTATTTAAAATGACTGATTTTTGCATTTTTATATACAAATTCTTTGACAAATCTAATATGCTTAAATTTTGAATCATTATATTTTATCATTATTTTATTTCATTTTTATTAATGGCGTAGTTTCTACTTGTCAAATGTCAAAAAATGACAGCTTCAAAAGTGACATCTACCGAAATAGCGGACTATTCAAAATAACACCTCTTATTGGAAAACCCTATTATATATATTAAAAAAACTTTATTCAATTAATCAAGTTTGCATTTTTCATATTTGGCCAACTTATTGCCGTTTTTTTTCTTTTCATAGAATGCAAATATTTTTTTTTTCTAAAAATTTAGCAAGTTATAATATTTTGTGTACATGTGATAGACAGCTGTCGCCTGAAGGCATTTGCCAATTAGCTACCGGTAGATGACTTGTTCAAACAAAAACTAAAGAATACAATCTACTTATTAAGTTTTTTTAACTTTTTTTCCTACATACCTTCTCTCTCTCTGGTTTCAATCGTGTGATTGGTTTGCAGCAATTTCATCTATACGTTTCTTCCACTCTTCCCTGTCTTATGCGGCTCTTTTGAAGTCTACATATGATGAGCAGCGCACGTCCACCAGCAGGTCCTTCAGGTACTCTCGGCGTGGGCGTCCCCTAACGTTTGTCCCCTCGGTCATGCCCTCCATTATGGCATGCAAGAGGCCTTCTTGTCTTATTACATGGCCGATCCATCTTGCGCGCCTTTCGGACAAGGTCCTGAGCAGGTGCCTTCCTCCTTCGATTCTTTGGAGAACCTCTTCATTTGTGATGTGGTCTCTCCAGGAAATTCCTAATAGTCTTCTATAGGACCACATCTCAAAAGCCTCTAGTCTCCGTTTATCTCTTTCGGATAGGCACCATGTTTCGCAGCCGTACATCAAGATACTCCATACATAGGTCTTGATGAGGAGTATTCTCAGTTTTAGGTCTATATTATTCGATTCTTACATACATTTTCATGGATGCATTTAATGCATTTTCAAAATAAATATAATTTAATAATAATTGTAGCTGCTGGCAATAAAGTGTTTTGTGTTGAATTCATTATTTACTTAATTGTCTACTTTTCAAAAGTTTTCGTTAGCCGCTATACGACTGTGCTTACTAACCATATTATGTGTGCTGCGCATACGCAATATAAAAAGAACATAGGTTGAAAATACGTCATTACTTTTTTTATATTAGTTGTTCCTAGGTACATTTCAGAAAAGTAAATTGACGCACATTGCGTTAATATTTTCTGGGAAAAATTTGGTTAATATACAATATGTACATGTTAACGATATTTGCTCTTATCTGGAATATTAGTGGCAAGCTTTTTTTAAATGAAAATAAAAACTTGTTGTGTTCCTGTGCTTAAAAGCAATGGGAAATGAGAAATAGCCTGTGATTCAGATATAATTCTCTAGGAAGCACACAGGGATTATATGAATGATATGAAAGTTGATCTCTGACAGTTTGCAAACGAAATATGTTGTACATACTCTTACAAAATATAACTAAGTGAACCCGAAGGGGTGTGCAGAGAGGCTGTACCGTTGTAAAACAAAAGTATAAAGCGTATTTTCATTTAAATGCATCAAGAATAAAACCATTTGTCTATATACTGTACACACCAGCTTATAAGTACATTAATCGACACTAAATAAATTCGTTTGATATCCATACCAACTTTTTACGAGTATTAATGGTACGTATCTTTGAAGTTGGATAGAGTTGGATATTGAAGGATTGATATGAAAATTATGTCGGGTCACCAGTTAATATGATTGATATAAAAATTAAGTCGGGTCACTGATATAAAAGTTATGTCGCGTCACCAGGTAATATGATTGGAACACGGACATATGAATATATCTGGACCTGCCCTAAGTGATAAAAACGTACTATTTCCCCCTCCACATGGCGCCGGCTGTAGCTCCTCCTTGGAACCGGCTCGCTCCATGGGGAGGGGATATAGCCTCGCTTGAATCTAAAATGTGTGACGTCATCATTCTTGCCGTGAACAGCGAGAAGCTGACATCCATACATTTAACGAAATAACGGCAGCTTGTGCTATACAATATATCTACATATCAATATGCACATAGCGAATGTGGGCGGTACTCCAATGTGCTCGTCGCTGGTTACAGGGGTAAGTAAATTATGAAACATTTGTAAAAGTGTTTTAACTAAACACGGCAAGAAAATATTGATATGTGTATTGGCGCGAGTCTTTTTGGGGCGAGCATTTGGCCTTAGCAAATAAGTTTTGAACGTGGCAAGCAATTCGCGCTCCCATGTAAAAAGGTCTATTCATTCAAAGCAGATTTTGCTTTTAAGAACTAAATGGTGATATTGTAATGCGAGATGCCTATATACTGTCAGATTGATTGTTCAACGAATGACAGTCATCTTTCCCCTCTTGCTCTCCATAGTTTGGTTTTACCCCTCATCTGTAACTGCTTGTCTATCCATTTGGATGTCTATGGATTGGAATAAAAATTATGTCGAGTCACCAGTTAATATGATTTATATGTAAATTATGTCGGGTCACTAGTTAATATGATTGATATGAAAATTATGTCGGGTCACCAGTTTTTGTTATTTTTTTAAAGAAAGACAAACATTCCCGGGTTACGAATAACCCAACAATGCTTGAAAATCTCCTACTACCACCACAGAAAGCCGAAAATGTTGCTGGTGTTGTGATGGAGGACTTAGCCAGGCGAGGAATCGAACACCCGACGCTAGGGTGTGACCCAAGCGCTATGACCACTCAACCGCTGACCGGTCGATTAAAATGATTTATACGAAAATTATGTCAGGTCACCAGTTAACATGATTGATATGAAAATTATATCGGGTCACCAGTTAATATGATTGAAATGAAAATTAGGTCGGGTCACCAGTTAAAACGATTGATATAAAAGTTATGTCGGGTCACCAGGTAATACGATTGATATTAAAATTTTTGTCGGGTCACCAGGTAATATGATTGATATGAAAATTATATCGGGTCGCCAGTTAATATGATTGATATGAAAATAATGTTGGGTCACCAGTTAATATGATTGCCATGAAAATTATGTCGGGTCACCAGTTAATATGATTGCCATGAAAATTATGTCCGGTCACCAGTTAATATGATTGACATGAAAATTATGTCGGGTCAACAGTTAATATATTGATATGAAAATTATGTCGGGTCACCAGTTAAAACGATTGATATAAAATTTTTTGTCGGGTCACTAGGTAATATGATTGATATGAAAATTATGTCGGGTCACCAAGTTAATATAATTGCCATGAAAATTATTTCGGGTCACCAGTTAATATGATTGAAAATTATGTCGGATCAACAGTTAACATAATTGATATGAAAATTGTGTCGGATCACCAGTAATTATGATTGATATGAAAATTCAAAATCAACATTTTTTTAAAAATATTTACGAAATAAATTTTTATCCGTTATTTCCGTTCATGAAAGAAGAGATGATTTCAAAATTGTTACATTGATTTTGAATATCGTTAGTGCTAATATTACTAAAATAACAATTATTAATAAAAACTTATTTGTATCTCTGTCACACCAGTAGCGGCCATTTTATTATAATTTGCATACTTCGGAAAACGTAAGAAATGCAGTTTTCCTTGAATACACGAGTTAATGTCTTCAACCCGAAGATTCCAACGAGTCTGAATATAGTCGCCTACTTTCAGCTGAACGCACAAGGCGAGCTTTGCTTACTGATAGTAAGTACTAAGTTTCTTGACTGCATAAACCTGTTATTTCAACGGGCCTTCTTTTTTTATTAATTAATGTACAATCATATAAAAAAAACACATATAAAACTTATTTCCACTTAAATTTATTTTTGACTGTAACCGGTTTCAGCCTGTTAAAGTCATCTTCAGACTGGTACAAATAATTCTTAATCTACAGTTTATTTACACAAATGGGGGATAGAGAAGGGGGTAGCCTACAAGGATTTTATTCGATTTAGATGGTTTTAACCACGGACATATGAATATATCTGGACCTGCCCTAAGTGATAAAAACGTATTATTTCCCCCTCCCCATGGAGCCGGCAGGAGCTCCTCCTTGGAACCGGCTCGCTCCATGGGGAGAGGATAGAGCCTCGCTCGAATCTAGAATGTGTGACGTCATCATTCTTGCCGTGACCAGCGCGAAGCTAACATCCATACATTTAACGAAATAACACGCCAAAACGGTAGCTTGTGCTATACAATATACCTACATATCATTGTGCACATAGCAAATGTGGACGGTTCTCCAGTGTGCTCGTCGCTGGTTACAGGGGTAAGAAAATTATGAAACATTTGTAAAAGTGTTTTAATTAAACACGGCAACAAAATATTGCTATGTGTATTGGAGCGAATCTTTTTGGGGCGAGCATTTGCCTTAGCAAATACGTTATTAACGTGGCAAGCAATTCGCGCTCCCATGTAAAAAGGTTTATTCATTCAAAGCAGATTTTGCTTTTAAGAACTAAATGGTGATATTGTAATGCGAGATGCCAATATACTGTCAGATTGATTTTTTAACGAATCACAGTCATCTTCCTCTCTTCGCCCCCCTTTGGTTTTACCCCTTCGTCTGTATCTTCTGGTCTATTGAATTCTGATGTCTATGGTTTTAACATATTTGTTGCTGTGTCGTCTTTGACGATTGGATTTTTAGTCATTTGGCTATTAGCAGTTCTCCCCTCATATATTGTGTGTATAAACTGTAGATAAAGAATTATTTGTACCACGTTGAAGATGGCTTTAACAGGCTGAAATCGGGTACGGTCAAAAATAAATTTAAGTGGAAATGAGTTTACATGTATTTAATTATATTATTATCAATATTAATTAATGTAATCAGCATGTATTGTCACGATAATAATTATTACCTTCTACCTAAAAAAAACCTAAAAAAAAATCTTCTGACTTCTTTTAGTGATTAGCCGATTTCTTATTTGATTCCTCCTGACCAGATATGCAATTAATCAATCGACTTCTTTTGTTTTTATCGATTGGCAACATTGGGGGTTCGTTTCCGGTAAAATGAACTTCTTTGATCATCGCCGAGATAAGGGCCGGCAATGATCTGATTGTGTCACATATTTTGAGTAATGGAGATGTAAAATCAATGAATCCTTTAGTGATAAGGATGATTGTGCCGTGAGTCAGTTCTATTACTGTAAGATCCTAAAATGCGTGATCTGATAATTCTATTTTTGTAAAAGGGTTTGCGTGAATAATAGTCAAGCGGGTAGTTGATTAGCTTAGATATTTCCCAGGTCCACCAGGTACTGTACTTTGTTAATATATTTTAAGATTTTGCACCATGATAGTTTGGCTGTTACTAGCTATTTTTTTCCTTCTTCAGAACCAATTCTTTTTGACGATTTCAAAGCCCTACGTATTTAATATACAATTAACTATCGACTAGACACTATTCTTCTATTTTAAGTATGATTAAGAACCTTTCTGTAGAGAACCAAATTCCCCACTATCCTGCAGAGACTCAATACGCTCTATTACATTTTTTACGTTTTTTTGTACCATTTGTAGGTTATGCATTTATGCAATAACTACTAATGTTATGCATTGACTTCCTGTTATAAGGTAGTCTTCCAAAAAAACCTGCAAATGTTATAGTTGACGCCCAAAGTTGTGTTATACATTATACAGTATGTACTGAATGTCAGAACTAAAATAAAAATATGAATTAATATTCACCCTTATGTCTCATTTTTAATCATCTCATCGTCATAGTGCAGTACAAAAGGCAGCGTGGAACTTCATACAAATGCAAGCAAGGGCGGATCCAGCTTTGGCGCCAGGGGGGGTCACATAGCTCCAGGGGGGGGGGGGGGGGGGGGACACACATATTCGTGGTCAAGTCACAAGAAGTTATAATTTAATTTTGTTCATGATAGATACAAGTAAAAAGTAGGTAGGTAATTTTGATAATAATAGATACAAAAAGTATATAAAAATGTTATGTTTAACAATTTTAATTAGTGGTCCACCTGGGTTCTGGACCCAGCCCAGGAGGGGGTCATGACCCCATGACCCCTCCCTGGATCCGCCCTCGAATGCAAGGCAAAAATTATTATTGTCGTCCCCAATTTTCTACATTTCGACCCTCTGGAATAATAAGGTTCGATCTGCCACTGTAACGTCATGCGACAGTGAGATGTAAAGTAAGCTACTTCAGAGTTCATTATCGCATGACGATTCCGCAACAGGTGGACTTGTTACTCCAAAAGATCGATTTCTTGATTTAATTTAATACATTTATAAAATCTTTGTTTTCATATATATGAGTTATGTTATTGTTTATTTGATACATTAAACATACACATTTAAATTATTATTTTGTAACGTGGGCCCCACTAGGTGCTTTACCTGTGCTGGGGCCCCCATTTTACAATTGAATAAAATTCAACAAATAGATAAAATGAGAAATAAATAACATTGAAATAAATTAAAAAGAAAAGTGAGATGAAATAAAGGGTTTATTTTTAGGTTAAGTGTATATAGGGGTCTATGATTGTTGAGCGTTGGATTATGGATTGGTACAGTAAACGCGGCATGATTTTATTTTACTAAGGTATAAAATAAAAGGTTAATTGTTAAAAACTAATAACTTAATTAATCACATATATTTAACAGGTGTAATACGTATAAGTTTATCAAATGGTTTGAAGTACGAGGTTTGGGATGGAATCTAGGAACTACAAACCACTCGCAGGCGACAATCAAAATGGAATAATTTTGTTCTTGAAAAATACGCTGTTATAGAGTATCGATTCGGTGGGCAACCAACTTGCACCGGTATGATGCGTCAAATATTGCAAACTTTAAAAAACTTTACCATTTTCTTCATTTTTATTTTTAACTTTATGAGTAAAACCTCAAATTGTAATATTTAATTAAATGAAGCAATATTAGCGAAACTCAACCGAAAATCTGGAGACAGAAAAATCTGACAAAGATATTGACACCTCTGGGACTCGAACCCAGCAGAAGGTCCTGGGTTCGAGTCCCAGAGGTGCCAATATCTTTTTCTGATTTTTCTGTCTCCAGATTTTCGATTGAGTTTCGCTAATATTGTCTTCATTTAATTAAATACTATTTTTGTTTTCAACTTAATATGGTTAATATATTTTTGGATGGGTAAGAAGTTATTTTGGTTAAAGTTGATTCGTAGGGTGAAGAATTTAAAGGTCTTGGCGGATGAAGTGTCTGCCCACCTGCTGCGTGGCAGGTCGGATTGAGAGAGACTGGTTGATGAGGTCTTTTGACTTCTCCAGCCAGAATCCCTCGACGCATCGCCTTGCACCGCAGTTGAAGGGATGAATTTATACATCTGTCACTCCTAGACACTTTGACCCGCTGATTCCTACCCACCCCTCATACATATTTCCTTCCCAGAACTACCTCTTTTTTCTTTCCTTAAAAAAAACCTCCACACGGCATTCCCTAAGATGATATAGGCTCTTAGCACGGACATATAAATATATCTGGACCTACCCTAAGTGATAAAAACGTAATATTCCCCCCTCCTCATGGAACCGGCTTTAGCTCCGCCTTGGCACCAGCTCGCTCCATGGGGAGGGGAGAGATCCACGCTTGAATCTAAAATATGTGACGTCATCATTCTTGTAGTGACCAGCGCGAAACATACGTCCACACGTTTTACGAAATAACACGCCAAAAAACGGCAGCTTGCGCTATACATTATAGGTACATATTATATAGACATACCGAATGTGGGCGGTTCTCCAGTGTCCTCGTCGCTGGTTACAGGGGCAGAGCCGGTTTTAGCACTACCAGCGCCCTGGGGCGAAATTTCCACTGCGCCCCCTAAGCAGTGGCGTAGCGTGCGTTTCGGCCACCCGAAAACCCGAGGAAAATTTTGCCCCCCCCCCCCCTCCCTAACTTCTACAGGTGCTCCTTCCGCAGATTTTCAAGCGCTGACCAGAGGGAGGGGGGGGGGGAAGGAGTAAGTATACTATTTTTTATGCTGATTTTAATAACCCCATGTGCCGAGTACTCTTTCAATAAAATCATGCTTATAAATTCTACTACAAATTTATATATAACTGCTCTCAGAAATCGAGAATTGTATGTCTGTAATAGAATTCATAACATCGGGGCGGAGGAAAATTTCGCTGCTTAAAGTGGCGGGGGGGGGGTTGTATATGGAAATCCTGTTTTTTTTATTACGACCTATTTATATACGAGCTGGATTTTTTTTTAATAATCACATTTGACGAGTATTCTTTCAACGAAAATCATGTTTATAAATTCTACTCCTAAGTTGATTGATTGAAATTGCGTTAGAGTCCCCAAATAATAGTAACACACGCAACAATCAATTTCTCAGAATTTTACAGCATTATGTAACTCAAATGTAAAGCTTCACTTGATGCACGATGCATCTGCAATCTGTTATTTAATGTATCATTGTATGCTGAACACAAAACCCGTTTGTATGCGGTGAATTAAAACTACACTCAGAACACGAAAATAGTTTTTCTTTGATTCTGGCATTAAATAATTAGTCTGCAACTGAAGTTTTATAACTGCACATCGAAGTGTGAAGTTTTATAACTGCACATCAAGTGAAGCTTTACATTTGAGTTACATAATGCTGTAAAATTCTGTTGAATGTTTTCTTTCGAAATGTGTCAGCAGATGAATCCAACTAGAATTTGACATTCTGTATTGGTTAAAATTAAATCTCTACCTTGCGAATTAAAACTACACTCGGAACATGAAAATGGTTTTTCTTTGATTCTGGCAGCACATACATAGTCTGCAAATAGAATATGATAACTTAATAAGAGGATGTTTTCCTTCGAAATGTGTCAACAGAAGAATCCAACAAATTTACATTCTCAACACAAAATTGGTTTGAATTAAGTCTGTATGCCGCGAATCAAAAGTACACTCAGAACATGAATATGGTTTTTCTTTGATTCTGGCAGCACATACAGAGTCTGCAACTAGAATTTTATAACTGAACTTCGAATAATGATTTAGTTTGAATTGTGACAGCAGATGAATCCTCAAATGGAATTTTACATTTTGAAAACTGGTTTAACCCTTCGAATAATTAGAACCAAATATATTTAAACTTTTGCCTATCACTGTTTGCGCACAAAATTTCCGGTTCTTCCCATGCATTTTAAAGTTCCTTTATTGCTTTTTTTTATTCTTTTGCAAAAAACAAAATTATTCTAAAATCTAGATAAAGTAATTTTTCCGACGTGCTTATTAACACATTATTGTTTCTAAATATAAAAATTTTGGCATTGGAAATATGAATTGGCTCAAAAGTACACGTCTCCGAATATTCGAATTAAAGTACCTAAAATAAAATAAACCTAAAAATTTTAAATACAGATTTCTTTTCTTAAAAAAATGTAATAAAACTGTATCTTAACTTTTTATCGCAATCACAAATTTGTTTTAATAATAAATATATTTTAAAAATAAATATATTTTAAAAATAAATGTGTGGGACATAATTTCATAATTTGATTTTAAAATTAAATGTGTGGGACAATTTGCGTCTCCTGCGATTAGACGGGTTAAATTAAATCTGTATTTAGCAAATTAAAACTACACTCAGAATATGAAAATGGTTTCTCTTTGATTCTGGCAGCACATACATAGTCTGCAACTAGAATTTTATATCTGCACTTCTAATAAAATAATGATATCTTTCGAAATGTATCAGCAGATGAATACACAGCTGAAATTCATTCGTTAATACAATGAACACAATTCAGGTTTTAATTAAGAGTGAATCTGTTTGCAAGTTATCTACTTTAATTAGTATCACTCTCATAAGATGCGTACGGTTTTGCTACGAATTACGAAATTTGCAATACAAAAAAAATATAATTATTGATATTTTTAATAAATAATAAAAAACGAGTTGGATTCGTAAACGAAAGTATCGTAGAACATTTTCGAATAATGATTTGAAATGGTTTAAATTTAAATTTTTCCAAGATAATGTTATTATTTATTGTGAAAATTTGCCGCCCCCCATAAAAGTGCCACCCGGGGTGGGCCGCCCCCGCCCCCCACTGCCCCTAAGTACAATACAATTCCATACGAAAAAAGGCAATGAGTATAATGAAATAACCGTTTATAAAAAACAAACCTTTTTATTTAAAAAAAAACTAATGAAATTTCACTTTTCTAGTCTTCCTATCGGCGAAATTGATAACCTAATAAAATTCTTTGATTAGGTTTTATCAAAATCGATGTTTTTAGCAATTTCATTTTCGATTGAAAAAGTTGCCAAGTTTGTCAATTTAGATTGAGATTTTGTCGATCGCAGATAGGTTTTTATCTTAAATGAATTGTTTCATTGTTTGCTAGTTTTTTTATGAAATGAGAATTAGAGAAATGTCGCCCTATATCATTCTTCGGATAATTATCAATGTGAGTTTGCACTAGGCCACGCTTAAAAATGTTAAAAATAGATAGATAATATGTTTCTCTATGGTTGGGGATTCCCGGTAAATGAACTGCAGCAGTGCTCCGATCTAAGGGATTGTACACCACGTTCCAATTCTAGTGTTGCCACCATAACAATTTTTTTCCTAAATTTGAATTTGAATTTACGATTAAGTAGACCTGGCTCAAAGAGCGAGGGAATATAAAGGGGCGCCTGCGGCGCCTGTGGCGCCCCTTTATGTCCGGCGCCCTGGGCGGTCGCCCAACCGCGCCCTACCCTAACGCCGCTACTGTACAGGGGTAAGTAAATTATGAAACATTTGTAAAAGTGTCTTCATTAAACACGGCAACAAAGTATTGCTATGTGAATTGGGGCGAATGTTTTTGGGGCAAGAATTTGGCCTTAGCAAATATGTTATTAACGTGGCAAGCAATTCGCGCTCCCATGTAAAAAGGTCTATTCATTCAAAGCAGATTTTGCTTTTAAGAACTAAATGGTGATATTATAATGCGAGACGCCTATATACTGTCAGATTGATTTTTCAACGAATCACAGTATCTTTTCTCTCTTCGCCCCCCATAGTTTGGTTATACCCCTCACATGTATCTTCTGGTCTATTCATTCTGATGTCTATGGCTCTGAGGGAAATTATTTTCCTCAGAGCCTCTTGTGTGGAGCTAATGTAAAAAAATGATGCTAATGGGTTCATGAAACATCGATGTTTTGTGGATACTTTTTATTTCATAAAATGAATATATTCAATATTCATATCTCCTATTAAGCAGTTGTTTTATTTTTTTTGCTATTTTAAATGTTTACTTTTAAAGTGAAAAAGGCAAATCTTACTAGCTATTTACAATAATAAATTGATGAAAATAATAGCACTCTGAGTTGTGTTGGTCAGTGGGGCAAATTGATAATGTAACAACTATTAAAAAAAAAACAAAACTGGATATGTAAATAATTTTAAAAATATGTAACTTACTTTGATAAATGGCCAAGATCACCCTTAATGGGTGAAAGCCAAATAAATAATTAAAAAAAAAACCGGTGGCATTTTATAGCATTTTATGGGTGCGTAATGCCTGCGCCGGTTTTTAATTATTTCAATCGGTAGGTACTGGCGCAAGCACCGTGCGTCGTGGGTTATTTATGATAATTTTTCTCTCACAATAGAGAACTCCAGTCCATTTTTTTTAATGAATAATTTAACCCTCTAACTTAAATAACTGCATTTTTATTTTTATTTTTAGAGTTAGTTTTAATAGTTAAAATAATTGTCAAAGTTTTAATTTTTCAAGATCCCCCTAAGACCACCATACGTACGGTGAATCGTTTGACGTCATCACTCCTGAAAAATTACTATAGGATTGGGCAATCAGCTGATCAAGTGCCGCCATTTTGAATACCGTTATTCGAAGCATTCTCCCTAGAAGTAGCATTACTATTTTTTTTGTGCAGTAGTTTTTCAATATTTTAAATAATAGAGATACCTCTATTTTTGATACTGAATTATTTAGGCTTAAATGTTGTTTCAATAAACACAACAACTAAATCTCTATAAACAGTATGAAATAACGAATAACATGAAATGTTGTTAAAGCAAGGATCATACTGAGCAGACGCAACGCCACGCAACGTTCCTGTACCGTTCACACTGGCCAGACGTACGTACGCGTCGCTGTGACCACGTGACAAGGGGTCTCTGGTTGTGCGCAGGCGCGTTTGATTTGACACATTTGACATTTATTTTTTAGGTTATGTTTATGTGATTCTCTTAGCAGATGACAGCTTTGCCATATCTTGAAAGTGAATTTGAAGATGATTTGCTACGATTATTATTGTTAAATCAATATTCTCGTAAAAAGAAAAAAAGTGAGAAGTATTTGGGTCCACAACATTAACAAACAAAGACAAATGTTTGGAGAGTTCCATACTTTAGTAAAGGAACTAGAATCTGATGACGGACGATTCTTCATGTACTTCCGTATGAGTAAAGTGGTATTTGAAGAGCTTCACAGCATAATTGAATTATTGAATATGACATAAAAAAAGAAAACACACATCTTCGAAAGTCAATTGGGACCAGAGAAAGATCTAAAGTTTGATTGACATTCATTATAGGGGTATAATATTGAAAATCATGCCATAAATGGCTGAAATTTCTTCCTAAGTTGCACTGCGTATGCAGAATCTCTATAATCCGGTAATTTGATTTTATAAATAACTTTGTGCCGTCTAAAAGCTTCAATAAACTGTTCGACATCCATTTTTGAATAATATCTGTCAAAAAAACAGCTATAGATATAGCGAAACAACGTTAGATGCTCAGATAACACCAAAAAGATGTAAAATCATCTCGTAGTAGGCGTGACCATACCCCCTCCACCTTCCACATGGCCCACGCCGATCTGGCTGTGGCAGATCAACGTCGCGTAGGGGGCGTCGGTTTGCGTTGCGTGGAGCTAGTTTGATTCTAAAGCACCCGTTTCCATAGAAAATGTGTGGATGGTAAGCAGTCCAGATATGGAAATGGTGACGTCAACCCACGTGGCGTGGCGTTGCGTGGGCTTAGTGTGGTCTTACCTTAATACTGATGGCTTATGTCACACCTACATAATCAAAGATTTCAAAACAATGACTGGTGACGCGTGACGTCAGCACTAACCATTCAGTAATACCAACTTTACAGTGTGTTTTGACGAGAGGTTTAAAAATGCACTTTTTAATAATTTTTTAAGAACTCTACGTTTAATATTATGAAATAAAACTTATATATTCAGAATCAGCGGTTATTGGTCTATCTGAACATATTTTTTTAAAGCCATAATATTTTTCACTGGAGTTCCTTATTGTTACGAACTGCAACCGTTGGAGGAAAATGATAGGAACGAACTGCGCCTTGCGAAGCTCAAAGAATTTCGCTTACGCTTATGTTATGCGATGCATAATTATGTGCAACGTAACTTTTTAAAATTGGATTGAAGATTGCGAAGTGGAAGATGGATTATCTACTTTATTTCAGATGGGATGACGTACAACAGAACGTACACGAAGGATTTTAATTAGCGATTCCTGAGCATATTTGTAATATGAAAGCTGATGTTATTTGGCTCTCAGATGATAATTTATTTTCTATTAAAAACAAAAATATGTTTTTCGACCACACCTCGCCACTGATCATACGCGTGATATAATATACTCAGGGACTCCAGATACTAATATCTACAGCCTATGACGGACGTATGTCGTACAACGTGTGTCGGACGAATATCCACAGCTCATAGGTTGGACTAATATCTACGAACTTCAGAGTGTTGACTAATATCTACAGAGTTAAGGTCGGACGAATATCTATGATAGTCCCAGTGTTGACTAATATCTACAGAGCGTAGGTTGAACTAATATCTACAGAGTGTAGGTTGGACTAATATCTACAGAGGGCAGCTGAGCAAGAGGTTGTACGGAAAAGCATAAATTACTTCAATTACGTAATTACTAATTACGTAAAGGCTTAAACGTTTAAAGTACGTACATGAAGTTTTTGCATAATATTACGTATTTTGCTGTTTACGAGGACAATAATTTATTGAACAAACATGGAGGTCATAATACAAAGATATTTATTTCGAAATACACGGCACCACAACCTAACCTAACCTAACTGACATAGAAATGGTAATCCTTAATAATCAGCTAAATGTGTCCAATAGTCCGATATTAGGGATTTTTACATAGATACATATATAAATTAAGTTTTTTACACTGCATACGCAATATTACGTTATTCCAAAATGCTATACATAATTGCAAATTCAACCTCTGCCAGCGCAGTAGATATTCGTCAACACTTTGGTTCTCATAGATATTAGTCAGCAGTTTGAGCTGTAGATATTCGTACGCACTTTGGTTCTCATAGATATTAGTCCGATTTTTTCAGTTTTTGGAATTCCTGTAGATATTAGTAGACGCCTCCGTACTCAGGCTCCCGTGTAAAAATCCTTCGGATACGTGCCGTTACACCGGCTTATGCATAGAGCGGTTAAGATCATCAAAGAAATATAAAAGAAGAGGAAAATGCGTTGAAATTTTAAAAAGAAATAACGTGCAAATTAAAATTTTTACATTGTGTAAAGTAGTAAGTATTATGTTATCAATGTTGTGTTTGTCTTTAATTAGTGATTTAAATGTATTTGTAAGCGCTTTGATGTGATTCACTGTTGACAAACCTAATAAAAATAAATAAACAAATTGTAAATTTGAATACCTACTTAATTTGTAACTTGATTGTTGTATTATATTGTGCGGTTTTAAATTAACACATAATATGTGTAAGCACTATTCACAAATGTGCTATTTTGAGGTAAACAAATAATAATAACTCAGTGAATAGGCAGGTATTTTCCGACTAGGCCAGAGGTACCCAACTCAAATCATTCGGTGGGCCAAACAAAATTACTTAGCTAAGGTGGGCCACACATATAACCCTTAGAGAGCAGCTGATCATTAGATTCGCCCATGAAAACAGGTAAATGGCGGAAATAACAGTTAATTTGTACTGGTAATTGTATGTCAAAAATGCAATTATTGTAAATCCGCTAGCAATATCTGAGAAGCGATTCTGTAAATTGCGTGGATACGGAAAAGATTCCATACAGAATCGGCAGTCAAATTTGTGTGATTCTCTATGGCAGGGATGGCGAACCAATGGCACGCGACATAATATTTTGGGCACGTCAGTGATCAGTGATCACAAAATTTATTATGCACTACGAAAAAAGTGTGAAGTGATGTGACGTCATTTGGTAAACTGAATTTTTCCCCATTCGATTGGTTGGAAATTGATGAATTTGAAATGCAGCTGATTGATTTCCAGTTTAGTTCAATATGGATTAAAAAAAATGTTGAAGCAAGAAGAGAGTTCAAATTAATTAAAACATAAAAATTGACAGGTAATATAAGTGAAAATGCTAATAACAAAATTTTGGAAACATGAAATGCGTTACCAGACACATTTAATTGTTTGAAGAAGCTGGCTCATGCTATTTTAACAATATTTTCATCAACCTATGCCTGCGAGTCATTATTTTCAGAGATGAATAACATTAAAGACTCGGTTAGAGAGAGTTTGACAGATGACTCCAGTTCACCATGCATTCTGCTAAACGTAATATCTTACAACCCTAACATATGTTATTTTCCATCTAACCTGCAACAACAGAAGTCACACTAATTTTACTTTAATTTAAATTACACGTATAATGCTAAATGTTCCTATTTTTTGTACTAAATAAAGAGTTTTTAATTGATAGTAAGTATTAATTATTATTATTTTCCCAATAATCACAGAGTCAAAATTATTTGATGGCACGTCTATGACCTCATTAAACATTTCCTTAGAAAAATGGCACGTTGACACGTAAAGGTTCGCCATCCCTGCTCTATGGCTTTCAATTGCTTTTTCTGTGGATGATATCAGCTATCGCCGATTTTACCTAGTTTTAAACACGAAATACTGTAAGTAAACATGATTATTTATTCATTTAATGTATGTTTAGAGTTGTATACCATGGATTTGACATTTGCAGAAAATAGGTTCTTAGTTTTTTTATAAGCAAACCAAGTAATTCAAGCGCACATTGATTGAAACGAAACTTCGCAAATGTCAAATCCACGATAAACAACTTAAGAGTGTTTAACCAGCCAGCGGACGAAAATCCACATTTCGTCGAAAGTTGGTCTTACGATCGTGCAGGGCAGTTACAACGAGAAAGATTAATTATTCTCCGTACCAGCTTTTTAAAATTATAACTTAATATCGAATTTATTTCAATTCAAATTAGCTTTAATTTATACCTTCATCCAAAAATGCTGAAAGGCGTGATGATAAAATTATTAAAATAATGTACTTTTTGTAGTTCAAAAAACTGGAAAAACTGGAGAGAGCTGGCACAAAATCGAGATGAGTGGAGGAAGACTCTTGAGGAGGCCAAGACCCACCAGGGGTTGTAGGACCAATAGTGATGATGATGACTTTTTGTAGTTATTTTTTGATTATAAGTATTTATCATTTTTCAATAATGTCTAAATTTAATAAGAATGTTAAAAAAACTGAAATATATTAGTTTGTAAGTGCGCAAATAAATACACAAATGGACCAATTTTCATCAAGAAACACATGTACGTACATATTTTTTAATGATTTTATTGAAACTAAAATTTAATTCTAAAACATGCGTTTGCTAGATAATGTATTGATTTATTTTACTGCATGATTATATTACTTGAAATGAGTGTGGTATAATAAAAAATCTTTTTTGAAAATTTAACAAATCTGCCAACGACCTATGGAATAACCTTATTATACTAAAAATTAAAAAAAATTTCTCAAAATTTATTACATGCAAATGCTAGATAAAAGAACAACCTTTCGAAATCCTTTTATATTTTTTTGTTGAAAAGAGTCAATACGTCTGAAATTTGATTTGAAAATGACATATTTCTGGTTTTCTCCGGTAATGCCCTCTTAAGACGTATATTAAATGAATAAATAATAAAGTATACTTACAGTAATTCGTGTTTTAAACACTCCAAGCTAAAATATTCCACAGCTGATATCAGACATCGGCTCACGTCACCCATAGAAAAAGCAATTGAAAGTCATAGAAAATCACACAAATTTGACAGCCGATTCCGTATACGGGATCGTTTCTGTATCCACAAAAGATGCGAAATCGCTCCTCTGATTTTGAACGAGTTCATAAACAAATTTAATAATATTGGAAAATTAAGAAAATTTCGATAAATTTACAATTCATAATTTTGACGATAATTTTTTTAGGAGAGTAGAGCTTGTCGTAAAATACTTGTGGTGATACTAATATTTCCTTTATAAGGGACCTTTTCAAGAGTCGGACATACTTTTTTAAATATTTTTTTTTATTTACATTTTAAACTACAAGCTCTTTTTATTTCAATAGAGCTAAGAAGAACGAACATTTAATAATATTAAACGCAGAGTTTTTAAAAAAAAATATTAAAAAGTCCATTTTTAATCGGGTCGTAGAAACACGCCATTAAGTTGGCATTATTGAAATGTTTAGTGGTGACGTCACTGCTCATAGTGTCGTGACGTCACCGTAAAGTCATTGTATAGGAATGTAGGTATGACACAAGCCATCGTTTTAATTCATTCGTTTATTTACATACTGTTTATAGAGATTTAGTTGTGGTGTATATTGAAACATTATTTAGGCATAAATAATCCAGTTTCAATAATAAAGGTATCTCTTATTAGTTTATCTCTATTATTGAAAATATTCAAAAACTACTGCACAAAAAAATAGTAATGCTACTCTAGGGAGAATACTTCGAACACGAATTTCAAAATGGCGGCAGTTGATCAGCTGATTTCCCGATCTTATAGTAACTTTTCAGGAGTGATGACGTCACACGATTCACTATACATACGGTGGTTTTCGGGGGATCTTGAAGAATTAAAACTTTGACAATTATTTTAACTATTAAAACTAACTCTAAAAATAAATATGCAGTTATTTAAGTTAGAAGGTCATTCATTATTCATTAAAAAATGGACTGGAATTCTCTATTGTAATAATTCGAATACCTTCAATGCTAGAAGGCATAAACTGATACAATAACGATTTTTCTTTTTTTTGTATAAATACCCAGATTCCAAACATAGAACACTGAAAAGTCGATTTGGACCCCAAAAATCTTCAACTGGGCTGCAAGTTGGAAATGCCTGGACTAGACCATAGAATAAAAAGCATTCTTCTTTATTCTATGGATTGGACCAACCAACCGACAATTATTATTTCTCAGTAATATATTGTTCGAGGAAAAGTGTCAATAATTATTCTTGTATACTTCGCTTTCCGCCAACATAGCGCACAATTATTTTGAGGTTAGAGCTTGTTGACAACAACCGAACATATAATTCCTAGAAGCGTGATCCAAACCGATTTGAAAGAAAACTAAGGTCGCATTACATAAGTTGTAATATATGTATATATATATATATATATATGTAAAACACTTTTCTCGGTTTACCCGCGTAACGTAGTCCTGAGAAGGACTTTTTAACTCCTGACGTTTCGGACAGATCACACTGTCCATCTTCAGAGGCCTTATGTCTTTAGCTTTTGTCTCAAACTGATAGCTTTCGCATGTCTGTTCGGTCCAGAATCCAAGACTCAAGTGAGTGCAAATCAATTCCTATGGCTAGAACGGAGTACCCGGGTTGATTGTGATTTATGGTGCTGGGGGTAGGAGGTGGGACCGGCAGTCTCAGGCGGTTTACATGTAGAGACCTGATTGGTTAGGCTAATTGTGGGTACTTCTGATAATTTTGGAAATGCCGTTTTTGGGGGATTTTCGTCAATTATTACTTTCCAGGTGTTGGGAATTCTTATGGAGTCGTTTCTGGTGTTCATATTATTTTTATGTTTATAAATTTCTATTGCTTCGCGGTAAATTCTTTTTGGTTCATTGTATACGCTGGCTATTGTTGTTGTATTATCGAAGTCTATTTTATGACCTTCATTAAGGACGTGTTGAACTAAGGATGAAGTTAAGCGTTTATTAGTGACATCTACTTTATGTTCTGCAATTCTACAAGATATTTTTCTATTGCGTCGTCCAATATACACCTTTTTACACGCCCCACAAGGTATTTTATAAGCACTCACTTGAGTCTTGGATTCTGGACCGAACAGACATGCGAAAGCTATCAGTTTGAGACAAAAGCTAAAGACATAAGGCCTCTGAAGATGGACAGTGTGATCTGTCCGAAACGTCAGGAGTTAAAAAGTCCTTCTCAGGACTACGTTACGCGGGTAAACCGAGAAAAGTGTTTTACATCTTACACCCGTGAAAACCTTAACCATAACATATATATATATATATATATATATATATAACATATCTTTCGACTACTTCTTCTTCTTCTTCTTCTTGGATAGCGCTAAAGCCCATATTGAGCTTTGGCCTCCTGCAACAGTCGCCTCCAACTCCTCCTGTCCTCAGCGGCTGACTTCCAATTTGGTATCTGGAGAAGCTGTGCTGCATCCCCTCTTACTTCGTCTTCCCACCTCAGTCTGGGTCTTCCCACTTTTCTCTTTCCACCTGGGTGTCCAGTCAAAATTCTTTTTGGGACGCGTGTATCCGGCATTCTCTGTACATGCCCAGCCCATCTCAGCCTGAGGAGTCTCATATGTGCTGAGATGTTAGATATCTTTCGACTACATAAATGTTATATACTATGTAATGAATAACAGATCACTTTGTATAAACCACTATATTATAAACAAAATCTACATGTTTCGATAACAATGTTATTTTCATCAGTATATGTTAATATAAAGAAAAATAAATGACAAACAAGTATAGACAAATTAGAATAAACATAGACAAAATATTAAAAAGTAGAGGTGATTAATTACTTACAAATCATAAAAATAGTTTTACAAAATAAAATATAAAAATTATTTAAGGAAAAATAAAATTGCATTTAGATAACAAAAACTTTTAAGAACAAATAATTAAAATAATTAGTCTAAATCAAAAAATCAATAATTATAATTAATTGTAAGTATTAATAAGAAAATAAATTTAAAAGATGGCTATTTTTAAAAAATGTTTGATTATTTATAATATTTAATTTGCTATTAATGCTTTTTCTAATTTCTAAAATTTCTAAAATTAAAAAATGTTTGGTTATTTATAATATTTAATTTACTATTAATGCTTTTTCTAATTTCTAAAATTTCTAAAATTTAGAAATAAAATTAAAAATAGCCACCTTTTAAATTTATTTTCTTATTAATACTTACAATTAATTATAATTATTGATTTTTTGATTTGGACTAATTATTTTAATTATTTGTTCTTAAAAGTTTTTGTTATCTAAATGCAATTTTATTTTTCCTTAAATAATTTTTATATTTTATTTTGTATAACTATTTTTATGATTTGTAAGTAATTAATCACCTCTACTTTTTAATATTTTGTCTATGTTATAGTTTATTCTAATTTGTCTATACTTGTTTGTCATTTATTTTTCTTTATATTAACATATCCTGTTGAAGATAACATTGTTATCGAAACATGTAGATTTTGTTTATAATATAGTGGTTTATACAAAGTATAAACCTGTAGTATGAAAGTATCAATCATTCAAATTCACAACACATCTCAATTGGTGAAGCTATGATAGTCCCTCTTTGGGAATGTTGTGCAGTGTTCACGTAATATAAAAATAAAAACAAAGTTTTTTTCCAGAGGAGGCCCTGAGGAAAAGGATAAAAGTTCTCCCTCAACCAGTCTCTCCCGATCCAGCCCGCCATGCAGTAGGTGGGCAACCGCTTGTGCCACCAAGACCTCAACATTATATATATAATTACTTGATGAAAGAATTAAATTTACTGTCAGATCGAAGAATTATATCCGACTTAATATTAATGTTCAAAATTGTAAATGGTAGAATACACAGTCCTGATCTAACTAAGCTCATTGAATTTCATATTCCCACGAGAACCACTCGTTCTAAAATCCTTTTTAAATGTAACAATAATCGGACTGAGTATACAAAACACTAACTCTTACCTAGGTTGCATGAAGTTACTAATAGATATGCAGATGTGATAAACCTATTTAACAACACGGAACATAGGTACAAGAAGGCTATGCTATCATATTTTTTTAATCACTATTAATTTTATTTGGATTATAGATTTTTGCATGTAAATGTATCTCTGGTGTCACTTCCCAATGTATCGTCACAATTAACTGTTATACATACACTGTTTTACCATTACTAATATTTTGAATATGAATTTGTGAGATGTAATTAATGTTTATGGCATACTTATGCCGTTTGTATTAAATAAATAAATAAATAAACAAAAATATCCCAATGAACCCGGGCATCCTATCTAAATCACCAAACGTAGCGAACCACTTGGGGTGACCTGTGGCAGGGTGTGGTTATCTAATAAACGGTTTCCGTGGCAGCTGAACCCATACCCGGCTCCCAAATTGAAAAAGTTTGATCAGAGTCACTTGAAGTAAGAGATTGAGATTACCACAGGCATAACTGTCACGCCTGCGATACACTTCTACCGATGTATATCTTCAGTGTAGCCAACCATCATGAAGACAATATAGGAACCTGGTATTTCCAAGTTCTGAACAAAACGCCCGGATATGACCTCAAACGACCAACACGCCATCTGCCGAGTTGTAAATGGCGTTTTAATTACTAAAACTTATTAATACCTGTCAGTCAATGTCTGTCGGTGACATCCAATATTACCATTGAAGTGAGTTGATGCTTCCTCGCCGCTTTTCACGGACAGTTTGCTAATTGACGGTCGTTAATGATTTATGAAACGAGTTTCCATTGAAAAGTGCAATTTATATTGTTACTTATTGGGTTTATTGCGCATAAAATCTTTATCGGCGTATGCATCGCCGATAATAACAATGAAATTTTTAATCAATAGGTATATGTTGATTTGATATGGTTGTCGGTGAAAGAACTGAAAATGTAACCAATAAAAAACGTTAGTAGTCTGTATAGTGTTTATTAAGCCTTGTATTGTTATTATTTTCAGTAGTAAAATCTTTTCACTTGAATATTTCCATTTCTCCGAAATTGGCTACTAGCCCGAAGATGGCCCGAATATTAAAAATAGAAGTAAATATATAATATAAATCTTTAAAATACAAAAATTAAGGTTTCATTCTTTCTTTCTTTTGTCCATCATGCGCTCTTAAACCATTCATTCGATTGAGATGAAACTTGGGTGATTTGATGAGTGCACACCCGCGGTGGTTTCGATATACATAATAGGGAGCTCTGGCGTTATGAAATTATTTCCCATAGTATGAAACTTTGGTGAATTGTTTTTGCGCAAGCTCGCGAAGGGGTTCTATATTATACTGGTGAACTTTTGCGTTATAAAATTTGTTCAAAAAAAATTCGCTTTAGGTGGCGCGCGAGTTGTTTGAAAAATGAATGTATTTCATATAGTTTAGTGGCAGGGAGGGGAACGGGAATCTGGGAGGGGCGGAAGGGAACGAAGGATGTGAACGAGGGGTGGAAGGCGAACGCGGGATAGCGGAACTTGAGAGGGGGGGGGGGGAGAATTTCTTTATTTAAGTGACATTGCAATGCATGCCGGAAACTAATTATCTGGTAGCGTTATGAAATTTATATAAAAAATCGCAATAGGTGGCGCGCGAGTTGTATGAAAAATGAGTGTATTTCATATAGTTTAGCGGCAGGGAGGTAAGAAGGAAGCGAAGGGGAAATGGGGGGGGGGAGGAGAGGCGGTTTACGGAGGGGGGGAAGGGGAAAACGGGAGGGTGGAAGGCGGGGAAGGTAGAGGGGGAACCCAGATGGGGAAGGCCACGCAGGAAGGGGAGGCGGACGGGGAACGGGGGCGAATGGGAAAGGACATGCAGGGAAAAACAATTTCTTTAAGTGGCATTACGACGCATGTCGGGAATTCGCTGGAAGTACATAAATAAAACTTTATTTTTATTGCGGTTGGATTTCTTATTATTTACGTTGGTGTATTGTTTTTTTAACATTGATTCGAATGATAATCCGCAGTTCAATGAGTCTCCTTGTAACTAATGCGTGGATGAATAACTTTAACCGCATCATATAAAATAATGGTAATTTAACGATCATAAACTGTTATTGTGCAGTTTGTAAGCAGAATAGCTGAGAAGGTGGGTGAGAGAGGTGAACAGCGATCAAGTCGTTATGACTGCGAGGTACGAAGTTCCTTTAATGCTTAATTGCAAATAAATTTTCTGCCGCCACTTTACCACTTTGATGGAATTTTATAATTTTCTGAGAGAAACGAAGATGAGTCAAGATTAGCTCTAATTAAATAACTACTTTCACCTTCGTGTCTCCTAATGGTGTATTTTCATAAACGAGGGATTCTGTTGAAAATGTACGGAATATTTAAAGATTATTTTTTTGATTTTAATAATCCTAAAAATGTTTGATTTTTATGTTTTCATTCAACATTATTGATTTTAAAAACTATCTACAACTGACCAAATCAAAACGGCCCATGGTTGGCAAATGGGTTTGTGACGTCACAAGTGTCGCACAGTTGAACTAGCATAAATAAACACTGTCAGTGAGCGTCCTCACTCATGACGTCACACGATAGCCACGCCCCAAAATATCGTTTTAGCGGTAATTCCAAAATGGGAAACTTTAAGGCTCTGCAACCGGGCCCGAAAAGAAGAAGATGGAGAGATACGAAATTACGAACGTTAGACGAGAGCGCTAACATTTGCAGCGACAAAATCGATGCGAAAATTGCGAAAATGTTTAATAAAACACGACTCATCTAAAATAGAGCAAAAATCTCGCGGGCATTATCTTAAACAGCATTTAAAGAAACACTGTATATATATATAACTTGTAAAATAACTGAGACAAACGTGTTAATAATAATTTTTGAATCATACTTTGCGATTATTTTCTATCGAGGGAATTTTATATAATTTGCGTTTCGGCGCGGGCAAAGTTTAGATATTATCTTCAAGAATAATATATATTTTTTAAAAGCTTTAAAACTTACCGTGTTTAAGGGAAATATGTAATAAATCGGTACAAATCCGGGTTGCGGGCTGTAGAAAATTTATTCGTCAACATAAAAATAAAATAAAAATCTTCGTAATTTTTTGCTTAATTTTTTTAAGCAAAAAAAAGTGGAACTACCCCATTGTGCTCATCAAGTGTGACTGTTTTTTTTTAACATTATCACCACTTCCCTTGAGGAAAATAATTTTCCTCAGGGCCTATGTCATCTTTGGGGATGCTGTATGGAGGTTTTTTTTAAGGAAATAAAGGAGAGAAAGTTTTGGAGAGGAGAAACGTACGAGGGGTAGGTAAGAATCTGATGGTTGGTGTGACCAGAAGTGATGGACGTTTGAATTCATCCCTCCCATTGCGGTGAAAGGCGGTGGGTTGAGAGGGTCTATTAGAGAGAGAGAGAGAGAAATATTTAAATATTTTTACTTCAAGTACACGTTAACACCTCAGGTCCCGTATTCTATATATCTGTCACAACGTCAGAATATTTCGGTTTGCAATAAAATCCAAATAATTGGAATATTTCAAAACATTGCCAAAAACTAAAAACTGTTTTTGAAAGGTGATTTCTACGCTTTCAATTCGCTTTTATTTGTAATTTTTTAAATAATTTTTTTTTATTGCAACCCAAGTTTTTTTTTAAAGGCTCTCCTTAGGTTTTTGCTAAAATTGCTAATAATTAAATAAAATAGAAACACACACACACACACACTCATCTTATTAGACAAATGTATTATAAACTTCACCTTTTTGTCGTTTCATGTAAACATAAAGTTTTCGCAATTTTTTTCAAATTGCGGCTCCATAAAGGTGTACATTTTGAACTTGAATACAAAGCGTGTTGTTTTCTTTTTCTAATGCCATTTAGTTCATATTTCATACTACGGTAGTATGGGAGACACAACGATTTTCTATGAGACTTGTACGAGTTGTTCTCGAAAGCGAACAAATTAGACTGAGGGATAGAGTTGAAACCGTACCTATGTACCAATGTACCTTATCTGATGACTTTCGTAAATGTATAATGAATATTACTGGAATCAACTGTGTACTATTATTAACAGATCAACTTCATAATAAATGCCCCCAAGTCCGGCTTGGTCTGGTTTTCGCCCACTACCATTTTAATCCACCTTGAGCGAACCTTTTAGATAGCCCTACGGTGCCCACCACCAGGGCAGAAGAATGTGCAGTTTTTATTTTATTTTATTTTTATTTATTTGGGAGACCAACAGTTTACATTAAAAACAGAGTATAATAAATGAGTATGATAATTGAACCATTTACAGGTTTCCACATGGGTATTGAATACAAGTAGTGTAGTGATTCCAGAGATAATAAAAAATTACACTTCAAGAGACGAGTTATTTAGGTGGGAATAGGCAGGGGGTAGGATGGGGGGGGGATCGGTTAAGTTGAGGTATAGTAATAAAGATATGCGTGACAAAAAATTAAAAGAGAAAAAAAGGAAGTTTATAGAGAGGTAGTTGTATTAGAGGGTATCTATAAGTATTGTTATTCTGGAGTATCGAGAGAGCGTCTGTGTGATTTTAAGGAGTGTGGTGCAGAGTTAAAAATGTCCAATTGTGTATAGTGTGTGTTGAAAGTGTTGGATGCACGATAGATGAAGGAGTTCTGCTTAGAATTAGTGTTGCACCGAGGGAGATTAAGAATCATGTCTGATCTTGTTCGTCTGTTATAGCCCATTCACATGATTCATTTATCGTTCATTTCGTGATTTCATTCCGCCTCTTTCCCTCGAAATGAACCGTGTGAACACGAAAGTGAATAGAGACAGTGCCACTCGCAACCCGAATTTAACACCATGTGACGCGAATGATGTGTGTGAACACTCAAGTGAACAGTCTTTCACTCGCAAATTAGTCGGCCGAAATGTTCTGGTGTGAGGACCTGTAGCCGGAGCGGCTTAAACGTCAAAATGCTCCGTTTAGTTCGCTTTTCGAAATAACTCCTACACGTCTCATAGAAATCGTTGTTTCTCCCTTACTATCATAGTGAAAAATATGATATAAACGGCATTGGAAAGAGAAAATAATGCTCTATATATTCAATATAACAATTAACCACAAAAGAATACGAATGTACACTTCTATGGAACCAAAGTTTCTGATCGAATTTGAAAAAAAAATTCATGAAACATTGTGAATTTTTTATGAATTATTTTTATATGAAACGACAAAAAAGTGAGGTGACAGAAACGTTTATAATTTATTTGTCTAACAAAATAAGTGTGTGTTTTAATATTTTTTTGTTACCAGTAATTTTAGTTAGAATAATATCAAGGAGAGCCATTTTTTTAACTTTTAAAAGTTTACATTAAAAATTATTCTATTTAAAAAATTACGTGGTTATTTCTAATAATAAATTTTGTAAGCATATTTCATCACCTTTCCAAAACAGTTTTTAGTTTTTGGATACGTTAATAAATATTCCATTAATATGGATTTTATTGCAAGCCGAGGCCTATTTTGGAATAAAAAAAATTTCATGGTGCAAAAATACTGGTAGATATCTGTTTTCAGGTTATTATTTAACCATATGTTCATTTTATGGTGCTGAAATTTATTTACTGTTTACAAGAATCGCCAATTTCTCGTAATTTAGTTCGACGTTATTGGAAATGTCAATTGAAATCGTAAATATTCCCGAACTTAGCCGTCAGCGCCGGACGAATTCCAATGCGCGCCGCGACTACGCTCGACGACTTCGTAGCGAGAATGACGAGTGAACTCTTCCTTCGAAGGAACCGTGTGAACACGCGGTGAAACGAGAATGGAACATTTCATCGAGTAAACCTTCATCCGAGTGAATCATGTGACTTCAGCATTAGGAACTCGTATCTGTATTCGTTGTAGGAGTTCTGGACAATCTACGACGGATCTGGCTATTTTTTGAAGAAAAAGTACATCGGCCGAGCTTCTTCGAACTTCTAATGATAGTATATTGAAATACGCGTTTGAATCTTGGTGACTTAGGTGTGGGCAGTGCTGCGGAAATTTAAGTATCGTAGAAAACGATTTTTAAGTTTGTACATGTTTTACACGTGCACATATTTTACACGACTCCAGATACTAATATCTACCTAACTAACATATACCTGTATGTCGGACGAATATCTACAGCTCATATGTTGGACTAATATCTATGAACTTCAGAGTGAGGACTAATATCTACAGAGTTAAGGTCGGACGAATATCTATGACGGTCCCAGTGGTGACTAATATCTATGGAGCGTAGGTTGGACTAATATCTACACAGGGCAGCTGAGCAAGAGGTTGTACGGGAAAGCATAAATTACTTCAATTACGTAATTACTAATTACGTAAAGGCTTAAACGTTTAAAGTACGTACATGAAGTTTTTGCATAATATTACATATTTTGCTGTTTACGAGGACAATAATTCATTGAACAAACATGGAGGTCATAAGGCTAAGATATTTATTTATTTCGAAATACACGGCACCACAACCTAACCTAACCTAACTGACAAATAAATGGTCATGGTAACAGACTAAATAATTTAGAAGCACTCGAAATAGAGAAAGCTGTTAAACAAAAACAAAAACAAAAACCCAAATCCTTAATAATCAGTTAAATGTGTTCAATAGTCCGATATTAGGTATTTTTACGTACATACATACATACATTTAGTTTTTTAAACTGCATACGCAATATTACGTTATTCCAATATGCTATACATAATTGCAAATCCAACCTCTGCCAGTGCTGTAGATATTCGTCCACACTTTGGTTCTCATAGATATTAGGCAGCAATTTGAGCAGTAGATATTCGTCCTCACTTTGGTTCTCATAGATATTAGTCCGATTTGTTCAGTTTTTGGAATTCCTGTAGATATTACAGTTCAATAGGAATGGGCTATTAATACAATTTGGGAGGCGGGTATGGGTACCGCCGCCCCAGGAACCATTTGTTGGATAACTAACACCTCCGTCTTAGTTCACTTCAGGTGGTTTGATACGTTTGGTGACTTAGCAGGGGTGCCCGGGTTCACGGGGTGAGATTTGTCCAGGACTTGGTGGCAAATGCGTTTGCACACTTACTGCGTGGCGGGCCAGATCGGGAAAGACAGGTTGAAGGAGACCTAACCAAGGCCTCTCCAGACAGACTCTCTCGACCCACAGTGGGAGTGATGGTTTCATATGTCCGTCACTCCTGGACACATTGATCCCCAGATTCCTACCCACCCTTCACAGCCCTGTGGAAATTATTTTCCTCGGGATTTCCTGTGTGGAGCTAATGTAAAATAATGGAGTTAAATAATGTTTTTTTAAATGAAAAATCACCTCAAGGGCGCAGAATAAAAAAACGCTATATTAAAACGAAGCATTGCAAGATTAGCATAAAGTCTGGTTTTTAGATTCATTTAATTGCGGATATAATCACGAATTACCTTTAAAAAATCTACAACCACTCCATAAACAACCTTATCTGGTCTATGGAAAATTTGCAAACTTATGTTATGTTTGTATGACGTCAAGCAATTATTTAGCACTAGCGTCCGTAAGATGACGCAGGACAGCATACAAATTTAAATAAATAAATGTTCATTATACAAACCTCTTTACATAGTATAAAATGAAGTCGCTCCCGCTGTATGTGCGCTTAGATATTTTTAACTATGCAACGGATTTTCATGCGGTTTTCACCAATAGATAGTGGTTCAAGTGGAAGGTTTAATGCATAATATAGTAGAGAAAAGTCGAGAAATTCAAAGATTCAATTCAGGCAGCGGGCAACTGGCAAACGGGCGGTGTGAATTTGATATATATGCAAATTAACAGATGGCGTTGGTTACAAAGGTTGAATAAGCCACAGCAACGTGTGGCCGGGTCTGCTAGTTAAAGATATAATAAGATTTCCTTATTGTGTATTATATTATAAACTTTCTCGTTAATAAAAAATAAGTAAAAATCGAATCAGTAATACGCAAGAAACATTAGTAATTATTTATTATTTAAACGCCGTACATAGGGCTATTACATACATAATACAAGTGTATCGAACATTTACAAACATTAGATATATATATAGAATAACATACAGTACATACATACGATGCATATTAGTACAACAAATATTTATCATTTTACAAACATATCAGTTACATAAATAACTAATTATTTTTGCTTTGATGCAAGACGGTGAGGTTTTGAAAATATCGAAAAGGTCTGTATACGTATTGGCAGTTCGGTGAAAACGCACTAGCGGTGAATGATAGGAATAGTTAGTGCTATGATTGTCACTGTGGAAAAGGTGGTGGAGTCGAGTTGATATAACAGGGACACGAATATTTATAACACTTAACATTTGAGGGCAACAAATGGCAACAATTACTATGTTTATATAATGAGGAAATAATGTTATATTTATCAAAAAGTTATTTTTCGTGTACAAGAATTTATTTATAGTTCAATTTTTCGCAAAATATTCTACCTACCTAGGAATTTGCACATTTTTTTGGTTAATACTTTAATTTCAGTTATTTCTACCGAACGTTATTTGATATGATATGATGTCAGGTATATTGGAAGATGTGTTTTTGAATTATGTTTACTTGTCACATAATTATTTTAAACGTGACGTGTTTGTGACGTAGTCAAGTTCTTACGAGCGGAAGCGTTGTTAACATTCAAGGCATTCCATTGCAGGCCTTTAACAATATATAATAACTAGACATCGGATTATATGCACTAACAAAGTGCCAAAATATGCATGCAAATATGCACTAAAAAAAGCCGAAATATGCACTAAAAACTCTTGATTTGCCCAAAATATGCATAATGCAAAATCAAAAAAAAACATTTAAATTTTTACATATTTTAATTAAAGACCGTACAAAAACAGCGAAATATTCTTAAAATTATGCATCGTTTTTGTGATAAAATACAACTAAGTATTTTTCCAAATTTTCGAGCTCAAATTTGTGACGTTTGTCACTCAGTATTAATTTGTACGCTGAAAACAACCTCTCTACGTCAACTAAGTATTTTTCCAAATTTTCGAGCTCAAATTTGTGACGTTTGTCACTCAGTATTAATTTGTACGCTGAAAACAACCTCTCTACGTCAACTGACGTCATTGGATAAAATTTAAAATTTGGCGCCATTTCTGGAGATACCTGCTACCCGTGCCGTTGATGTAGGCATTAATGTTCTTCATGTCTTCAAGACTCGGGTTTTTAAGCAAAATAGAGTCTAACTTTTTGCTATTTTTTTCTGATATTGAATTAGGAAGGGCGTTGGCGAGTTCGATCATTGTTTCCAGTATTTCGTTTTTTGTTTCCATTTTTTTTATGGCATGTGGCGGAAATGAGGGCGATATTCTGTTTAATGGATGCGTCTTCAAATGCTAGCTTGCTTGAATGAATTGCAATGGCCTCAGAACAGGCCACTTGCATGGACTTCATAACGACTTGGAAAAAATCGTGTGAATAGATTTTTTTACTAAGATTAAGAAAATGATAGTAAATTTTTTTAGAAATGTACAGTTTTTTTTATTTTTAAATAAATAAATCCATTATTTGGGTTCGTGACGTCACTACTTGAAAATGTTCCGTCTCCGAAAATGTTCCTATTAATTTTATAAAATTCCACACTGATTTATTTTTTTATATGGCATCACTTTGATTTCAGGCGAATTTTTGAATTTGACATTTAACGTTCACTAGATGTATTGTTTGTTCTCTGCGATCGTATCATTTGGTTCGATTTTTTGACAGATGTGTTGAAGAGAACCCCGTACATTTTATGATGTCTGCATGTGTTTTAGAGGTATAATGGTGATGGTGCTGATTTTAACAAAATCAAATTTTATAATGTCCTTATTACTACTATAATTTACAAGTACAAGTATATTACATTTGATTTAGTAATATAGACGTTGAACATTATAATGATTTATGATCAATAAGATGGATCAAGGAAAAAAATATTTATGAGATTTAATATTTTTGGTATGCCTCGTTAATCTTATTCTTGTGGAAAATTTTCTTTTTTTTAAAATGATTTTCGGCTATGTAATTATCGTTTTTTCGCACCTATAAAATTATGTCCCGTCTTTCCGGTTTATAAAAAATGGTCTGATTTTTCGGATTGAAATTTTCAAAAAATCGCTAGGGTTTCAAAAATATGATTAAAAAAAGACGGTGCTTTTAAAAACACTTTTTTTGTAGAGGAAATCAATTTATTAACATTCCCATACTCTTGCCGTATCTCTTCTGCAAGGCGATGAAACCCGTGAGCTAAGCAGGTAATGTGTAGTAAATTTGGATAAAAAGTTTGCAAGACTGGGCCAGCTTTCACGTCAGCCACCGCGCTGGTGCCCTACGCGTCATCGTCAACTAGCTCCCTATACATAGATGATACCTCCCGCTATTAAACGAAATATGCACGATTTGGGAAAAAAAGCTGAAATATGCATTAACGTCGTAATTAGAGAGTTATATGCTTTTGCATATGCATATATGCAAATGCATATAATCCGATGTCTAATAATAACTATTGTATTATGAGCATGCAATCGAATAATTGTCAAATTTTGTGAATCGACAATTCATTTTGAGGTAGCAATTTGGGAGGCGGATATGGGTACCACCGCCCTGGGAACCATTTATTGGATAAGCAACACCCCTGCCACAGGTCAACCCCAAGTGGTGTGCTACATCCCAAGTGATGCGCCCAGGAACCCCGCTATTTAGCGGGGTTCCTGGGGTGAGGTTTGTCTATTGTCTAGGTCTCGGTGGCGAATACATTTGACCACTTGCTGCGTGGCAGACCGGATCGGGAGAGACAAGTTGAGCGAGACCTAACCTAGACCTCTCCAGCCAGACTCTCTCGACCCATCGCCTTGCACCGCAGTGGGAGATATGGATTCATACGTCCGTCAATCCTGGACACATTGGCCCCCAGATTCCTACCCATCCTTCATACCTTTTTCCTCCTCAGAACATTATCTTTCCTTTTTATTAAAAATACCCTCCACACAGCATTCCCAAAGACGACATAGGCTCAAAGGATTTTTTCCTTAGGGCTTCTTGTACAGTGTACGTTTTACTTTTTTAGAAACACATTTCTTAGTTTGTATACATTTGATGGCGTTCAAAACGAGCAATTATAACGATTTTTTAGGGTCCTAACTTCTGTGAGAAGTGAGTTATCAACAAAGCAAAACGTGTCCACACGTTAGTGGTCAATATTTATATTGTATTTAAAAATATTAGCATTAGGGTCAAAATCCAGAGAGAAAATTGGGTAATTCGTTTGAATGAACAAAACGCCGCCCGGTTTCCTCTTAACCATTTTACCTAATAACCTGCTTCACTACACTGTATTAGGTCATCTCGTAAACATTCAGATTCTGGCAAAACAAATTCTCGTAAACATTTTCCTTTTCGTGGTTTTCCTTAGTTGCGTGGGTGACTTCATAATTCAGAGTTATTCTTAAAAAAGTATACGCCACCAGATTTAATTTATTTTGCATATTTTTTCCCCGCGTTGCAATGCCATTCAAAGCAAAAAGTGTTTTAATTCTGTTTATTGACAATATTTTTTGTTTTTCTGTCTGGTGCGTACATGAATAAATCAAAAGGTTTTCCAACCCGTGAGCAGGATAGACGTCAACTATCCTGCTATCCTAGCCCCTTCGCGGGGCCGCAGCACGCATTTTGCGTGCGAGCGTTTTATAAAAACAACGATTCGAACACTATTGTTCGACGTCTCTACAGGATAAATTTTCATTTAACCACTGTGAGAAACATTGGGTCCGCAAGTTTGAACAGACTGGCAACACAATGCCGGATAAATCAACTGGGCGCAAAAGGACATCGAGGACGAGCACGAATGCCGACCGCGTTCGCAAGGCAAGAAATCATCGGCTCTTACTTTTTTGAAGATAGTTAATTCTGATCGATATTGCCATACGATCAGGACTTTTCTGGCTACAAAATCAGATCGGCTAGAATCGGAACACATTTTTCCAACAAGATGGAGTCACTTCTCATGTTACAAATGACTCCCTAGCTGCCCTTCATGAATTATTCCCTGAAAGAGTACTAAGTCGCCGAGGAGACATCTACTGGCAACCGAGGAACCCAGATTTAACGCCTGCTGATTTTTTCCTATGGGGCTACTTAAAAAGTAAAGTTTACAACCCATTGCCACCCAACCTGGATGTTTAAAGCAAAGAATCACAGACGAAATGAACGCTACTCCAAGAGTGATGCTCCAGCGAGTGATTGAAAATTTTAGTGCCAGGCTAAATGAGTGTGAAGAAGTGGATGGTACGCACTTACAAAAGGTTATTTTTCATAAATAAAATTTTAAAACTTGCGCTTTAATTTAACAGTAATTATAACTAGTTTGAAAGAATTCTGGTGTTTTATTTTTATGCATCAAAAACGAAAAACAATCTGAAACATCCGATATTAAGATAAAATTAATTATATCTTAATATATACAAATTAATTGGGAGGCGGGTCTTGGTACCGGCGCCCCGGGAACCATTTATTGGATAACCAACACTTCTGCCATAGGTCAACCCAAGTGGTTCGCAGCGTTTGGTGACTTGACAGGGGTGCCCGGGTTCATGGGATGAGGTTCGATACCCGAATTTCTAACGATTTATTACATACACATCTCCCTTAAACATTTGAAGTTTTTAAGCTCTTAAAAAAATACACGTTATTTTTGAAGATAAAATCTATACATTCCCCACGACGAAACGCAAATTGTATGAAATTCCCTCGATAGAAAAAAATCGCAAAATATGCTTCGAAAATTATTATAAACTCGTTTGTTTCAGTTATTGTACAAGTTATACGTATGAAAAAATTCACAGTGTTTCTTTAAATGCTGTTTTAGACAGGCCCTAAGAGATTTTTGCTCTATTTTAAACGAGTCATGTTTTATTAAACATTTTCACAATTTTCGCTTCAATTTAACGTTTTAAATATTGGTACGTTCTCTCCAACATTCATAATTACATATGTCTCCATCCTCTTCTTTTAGAGCGTGGATACGGCGCCTTAAAAAAAAAGCAAAGATTTTCTTTTGTGCCCACCGGCGGGCTAGTCACAGATGAGAGGATGGTTTACACAGTTAAAATGAATTATTGCTGTAAGTAAGAACCAATATTGTAACGAAAAATTAAATAATAATGTGAACATTCGTTTTTGTGCATCGCGATAAAGTCCCACGAGTCTCGCTATAACAGCTAATTGTTCAATATGTAGCGGTAGGAACCGCCAAGGCACTATAATGCTCTATGGATTCGACCGGTGTGGTTGGCAGCATTGCACGCCGTTTGTATTCCCGAGGTTGGTGCCCATGCTTCGCAAAAGTTCGAGAGCGCTGCGTGCACATAGGTACTTCAGTTTGGTTCCAGGCGACTTGAGAGACGGGCGACAACATGTGACTCCTGACAGAAACACGACGGGCGGAAGACCTCACGGATATCTCACGGAAATTTCACGGGAAATTTCATAGAAGATCTCATCATGTAGCATTCACGTATCGTTATTATATTTTATTGGTTTTCTCTTTCATAATTAACAGACTTTTTGTCGTTTAGTAGTTCTAGGGCATTTTATAAACGACTGGCGCCTTCCATCTTTTTCTTTTAACTTAGAAGCGAAATATGATTTAATATGACTGGTATCATAGAGCAGTCACTGCACCCTGAGATTTATTGTTTAATTAATTAGAGTCTTTTGATGTTCAAACCCTGTTATAATGATTAAATTTATATTTACCTTTAATAGCCTTTAATTTCATTTTATTGCTTACCAAATTCACATGTTTTACCTACCCTGAGCTTAGCATTCCTTTATTACAAGTTGCAACATTTAATAACCTCAATATTACACTGACAGTTCACATATGTTTAGTGCAACGTTTCATTAATATGTTTTCTTTAGAAACCCCATTCTATTACGTTATAAATAGAAGCAAAGGTTGATTGTGCTTATCGACGTATTATGTTGTACAATATTCCGACCCGCAATAACGTTTTGATTGACCGACGTGTATTATATAATACACAATACTTATCAGAAAATAATCTATAAAATGAGTTGTTAATTACGGGAGCTTCGGTAAGAGTACCTACTAATATAAATATTACATTGCAGATTGATTTTCTAATTGATTGTATCCAATGCCCCAGGGCCGCGAGCCTAACCCACTTGCAAAATGAGTGTAAAAACGAGGTCTTGAAGATGCTCCCGACCCAAGGCCCACAGCGCAGGTGGCTTGTGCGTTGTTACTCGTTGTAGTAGTCCATAGTTTATATAATAATGTTTTTTTGCACGGAGTTTATTGTTCTAGCTCCATTTATTGCATATTGTATCGCGGGCAGTGAAGAAAGAATTGTTAGAGATCTTTGGTTTCAATTTTTGAAGTTAAACTTCTTTACGCACGCTCGACTTGGGGGGTTAGAAGGTGTGAATGCGTTACGAAAAATGTCATGCGAACGGTAATCGATGCGAACGGTGATTGATTGCTAGACGAACAGTCGGGCCTTAACGCACGCTTGACTTGGGGAGTGATAGGATAAGGATAAGGATTTGGATAAGGATAAGGATAAGGATAAGGATAAGGATAAGGATAAGGATAAGGATAAGGATAAGGATAAGGATAAGGATAAGGATAAGGATAAGGATAAGGATAAGGATAAGGATAAGGATAAGGATAAGGATAAGGATAAGGATAAGGATAAGGATAAGGATAAGGATAAGGATAAGGATAAGGATAAGGATAAGGATAAGGATAAGGATAAGGATAAGGATAAGGATAAGGATAAGGATAAGGATAAGGATAAGGATAAGGATAAGGATAAGGATAAGGATAAGGATAAGGATAAGGATAAGGATAAGGATAAGGATAAGGATAAGGATAAGGATAAGGTTAAGGATAAGGATGATCACGCCAAGTTTGAAGGTCACCCCAAGGTCGTAGGACACCCCAAGGTCGTAGGTCACCCCAAGGTTGTAGGTCACCCCAAAGTCGTAGGTCACCCCAAGGTCGAAGGTCACCCCGTGGTCATATATCACCCCAATTTCATATGTCACCCCTAGGTCATAGGTCACCCCGTTCGCTAGGTTTGGTAACTTAGCAGGGATAACTGGGTTCAATGGGCGAGGTTTATCTTGTAGTTTTACTTCAGTCGTGTGGTCTAAAGCACATTCGTTTTTTTTATTAGAATAACTCTTTTATAGGTATTTTTAGTAGGTCCCCCCCAGGGTCGTAGGTCACCCCAAGGTCATATATCACCCCAATTTCATATGTCAGCCCTAGGTCATAGGTCACCCCGTTCGCTACGTTTGGTAACTTAGCAGGGATAACTGGGTTCATTGGGTGAGGTTTGTCTTGTAGTTTTACTTCAGTCGTGTGGTCTAAAGCACATTCGTTTTTTTTATGAGAATAACTCTTTTATAATAACTTTTAAGGTTATTCCAATATTGTAATATATCATTAAAGAAGATAATACTAACAAATCTAAATGAAATATGAAAACGAACAAGACACAGAAAAATAAATTTGATTTTTTTGTTAACAAATTACTTCTTATAGGATTTGGACCGTCCATAAATCGTTAAAATTGCCTGGTTTTAACGCTAACAACAGACCTTCAGTATTAAAACTAGACAATGTTTTTATTAAAAAAGAAAACTATAGGGAGCATTTTCTTCCAATACAGTTTATAAAAAAAATCTTAAAAATCGGTCCAGTTTTGGAGGAGAAAAATGGGGAATACAACACCTTGATTTTGATGATTTCATCGGAATACCTATATTATTATGTTAGTGTCTGCGTGTTTGAATTTCAAAACCCAGCCGCGAGTGCATGTCAAACGCAGCTCAAATAACATCTGTGTACGTGGAATTTCACACAAAGCTACTGCTATAATTCGGTTTCTAATTCAAGAATTCGACACAAGATGACGCTACTTCCGCCAGCATGTGAACGTTTCTTCCCTAGATATAACTACTAAATTTATAGAATTTAAGTATCTATCCGGATATGGAGAGATATGGAAAGATTACATATGGCGTCATTGCCTGTCACTTGCTGTCACTGGATCACAGTGGATCCGAAGAACTGCTTATTTTTGCAACCAGTTTTTTATCGGATTTATAAAATGGTCACCTTCACTCAAACTGGGCGAAGCCGAATGCAAAAGCCGCCCGCAGGGCCTAGCACCAAAAACCTGCGGAGCGGGTTTTTAACTGCTAGTTTACGTATTATTAGCTTGAGATGCTGTTGTCCCTTTCGCTCAGTATTCGGGGGAGTGAGAGCGACAGTTTGGTAAAATACCTATTGTTCAAATTTAGTTAAGTGGCTACTTCACAACCTGTCAGTAAGCTATTTGTAAGCGTTATTTGTAGAATGACGTACTTATATTTTGTTATACGTCATTCCAAAAGTAGGTAGCACTAACTCACAAGTTACTGGGAATGTGCGAAATAGCCCCTTATAGATACACCTTCTAGATGACATCATTATACAAACCGGAGGAATGGGGACGTGTTTCACAAGGTAAGAAGGTACAATGGTGGAGAGATGTGGGAACAAGTTAGTGGAACGGTTAGGTAGATCTAAAACATGTGTCCCTTCAAAAATCGATACATCAATCAAAAATTCCATATCATCATAAATATAATAATGATACGACAACAATAAAAGTAGGTCATTAATAATTCATATTACTTGTAAGGTATTCCCCAACAATATTGAGCTAAACTACAAACCCGAGGTAATTAAGCCTATTTTCCGAGGGAATGACCAAAATAATTAGAAATTCGACAAAGACTTGCAAAGAAATGTAACAAAACTCGTATAATTGAATAAAATCCTTGCAGATCACCCCTCTCCCCTCCCACATATGTCATGTATGTAAACCGTAGGTTAAGAATAATTTGTACCACTCTGAAGATGGCTTTAACAAGCTGAAACCGGTTACGGTTAAATAAATTGGAGTTGAAATAAGTTTTATATTTGTTTTATTATAATATATTCGGTAGAAATACGTTGAGTTTAGCCTTTTTGGGAAAAATTTCGTACTTAAATGCTTTCGTATATTTTATTAGATTTGTTGATTTCTTCGTTTACATGTAAGGTGATGTCAGATAAATGGTCAGTACCATTTTCTGTTCATTGGGTTAGGTTTAGTACTCGCCTCATGTCGCTGCTGCATCTGCAGTCAGGGGCGGCCCTAGCTAAATTATTAGGTGGTGCGAAATCTCTGGGTGGCGCCCCCCTCCTAACAAAAAATAGTACTCTTTCTATGATTGAAGCACCTAGTAGGACAGATGAGAAATAATATCAGAAAAAAGAAAAATTTTAACAAATCAAAAAACGACTTAAAAAATGCACTAAAAAGTTAAAAATATATTTCGTATTCTTCTACACTTACTTTTTCTACTCATCAATATGTAGGTACGATTGTTATTCGGTGTCGGTGTCAGCCAAGATAGGTTTTTAACTACGTACATAGCCATAGGTGAGATGTGCTTGTATCGCACGCGCGACTAGACGAGGCGAGAGGCGAGAGCGGGGCAACGGCGGGAGGGGAGCTGTCAATTTAACACGCCGGGCCGGGTACCTTAACTAACACCGACTCCAAAAATAACAATCATACCTACATATTTATGAGTAGAAAAAGTTAGTTGATTATTAAGTTGTAGAAGAATACGAAATTATTTTTTTACTTTTTAGAATCATTTTTGGAATCGGTGTCAGTCATGGTAGGTTTGTAACTACATACATAGTTATAGGTGAGATGTGCTTGTGTCGCACAAGCGACTTGATGAGGCGAGAGCGGGGCCGCGGCGTGAGGGGAGCTGTCAAGTAAACACGCCGCACCGGGCCGGGTACCTTTGCTGACACCGACTCCAAAAATAACAATCGTACCTACATATTGATGAGTAGAAAAAGTAAGTCGATTATGAAGTTGTAGAAGAATACGAAATTATTTTTTTACTTTTTAGCGCATTTTTTGAAGTTGTTGTTTGTTTTGTTAAAATTTTTGTTTATTTTTTGATTTTTAGTGAATCCGAAGTACACTAATTTGTCAGAATATAGGTAGATCTACTAAACATGCTGCTCATATGAGACAGACATAATTTGACCATAACGACATTAGGGTCAAATTAAGAGATTCGGCCGAGTTTCGTTAATTTGCTCCTAAGAGTTCCGTTACTTTGTCATGGATCCGATAATCAGAACCTAACCAAATTCTCATCAATTTATCCTTGAAGTACATCCTTTCCAATAAAAAAAGAATCATTGAAATCGGTTGGCGTGATATTGAGTTATTCGTCCATTTGTCGCGCGGATTCTTAATGCAAATTTAAGACTTATATGGTTTTCTCATGGATGCCATTAGCAGAACTGGACCAAATTAAAATGGGACCACACGGAAAGCATCAGCTTTCAAATAAAAAAAGATCAATATCGGTTCAGCCAGTCGAAAGTTCTGAGGTAACAAACATAAAAAAAAAAAAATAAAAAAATACAGTCGAATTGAAAACCTCCTCCTTTTTGAAGTCGTTTAAAAATTGCAGGATCCGATAGTCTTTCTTGACACATAGCCGAACGTAAGTACGTTTAAATTTACTAAAGCTTCGTTCTCCTTTGGCGTCAGTTACAGGGATGGTCAGCAAAATCCGAAGCGCTGTCCACACATTTGGAAATATATCCTGCCAATCATTTTTTTTATTAGTTGAAGTTATAATATATCCTGCCAATCATTTTTTTATAAGTTGAAGTTGTAGCGGCTCTGCTGAGTCAAGATATTTTAGTAATGGGTTTAGGCTCAAAAGTTCCACAACCAATTCGCAACGAGAGACATCACATTTTTCCCCGTCGGTTAAAATGATTTGCAAATCTGCACAGGCTTTTTCTAATGAAGACTTATCAGGAATTATTTTGATGTTATACAAAAAAGACCATGTATCATTGAATGTAGATAATTGTCCAAACCATGTGACCAATGCATTTCCAATTGTATCTATCATAGGTTAAAAGACGTTAATTTTAAACAGTTCTTCGAGATTTGTTGGTGTCTCATTTGCAGCTTCATATTCAAATAATCGCTTCTTTCTTCGGGATCGGACTGGCTTATGCGTAGAATCTGTCCCAGCCTGGGAAGCTATTTCCTTAGCTGTTATTTGAGCAGATGAATAAGTCCGGTACTGCTTCACAAATTTTGAGCGATTTTTCAGCAATTGCAATGCGTTTGCTAAATTCATGATTGTTTTTATTGTCCCCATTATGCTGAAAATTCTTTCAGCGACAGCTTTATTGTTTTTTTTTTCTTAATTGTTTGCGATTCGGCAGATTTAAATAACTTGTCTCTGAAGTAGACTAATAGGCGACCAGTCGCCTTTTAGATTTTTTCGTCGCCGATTCTCGTCCTGAGTAGCCTAAATGGCAAAAAACCACCTACGTTGGCAACACTGCTTGCTCCCCGCACCGACCACACGATTTAAGCGCACGATCGATAGATAGTCGGTCAGTGGTCGGGTGTTTTCGGCGCCCCCCTTACGACGGCAGTGCGGTCGCACCGCTCGCACCGCCCTAGGGCCGCCCCTGTCTGCAGTAATAAGTAATCCGTGATCGATTAAGAAAATCTATGCACATTTCAATTATGCCTCTCAATTATATGCTCTCAATTAATAGTAAGCAAACATGCGATGTCACCGCCTTTGTGGTCGAGAGATCAATCACTTATCATTCTCACTTATAATGGCTATGTGAGGTGTATTGTTGTGCATAATTCTGAATATAGACGGGATGCAACTGAGTGCAATTTGCAATGGAAAAGAATATGCAAAATTATTCAAGTTCCTCTTCCTAAGCCGCTTCCTCATTACTCCAATTTCCATGGTGGACAAAGCTCCTTTACTCCACGCGATTCTGCACTGCGAGGACTGCTTCGGGCACTGCGTAGCGGTGCATTGGTGACCTTTCTCTGCTTCTTCTGCCATCCACTTTGCCAATGACTACGACTTTCTCCGTGTTGGAGTCCTCAGTTTGGCGAGCGACGTGTCCAAAGTATCATAAAATACGTTGTAGATAGTTGAAAGCCTATTGTGGAACCCTAGCTCTTCCAGGATGGACACATTTGTGCCTCTAGTTGTCCATAGAATCCGGCACATTTTTCTCCAGTACCTACCACATTTCGAGGACTTCTATCCGCTTTATTTCGCAGGCTATAAGTGTCCATGTTTCCACACCGTAAAGAAATAAAGGGAAAATCAACGCCCGGACGAGTCTCACCTTGGTGGTCTTCGTTATGCGTATGTCACTCCATACCTTTTGTATTTTACTCATGGCGTCTTTTCTTATACAAATTTTTCTTTTCACTTCTGTTCACAGGCTGTTTTGTCAATAGACGAGCCTATGTGTATAAAGTCGTTCACCGTTTCTAAGTCTGTGAGAGCATCAATTGTTCTATCAAAGGTGTTTGCCCACAATCATCATTAGCTCAAGTTCAATAATTAACCTTTTATTTTCGAAAGAAGGTAGCGAGCCGATTCAGCACAAAATTGCTATTTCAGACAGGGCGATTTGAACAGCTGGAATGTGTAGGTGTATGAGGCTTCGTACTGCCATTAATGCGTATCGCTCGGTTTTGAAAGCCAAGAGTTATATAATGTTAGTCTCACTCGAGAAGTATACTCTCATGATTAATTTTCAAACAAAACCCAAGGGAGATGCGAATAATGACATGTGTAGGACATGCGAATAATAATAATTGGATAATTTGTAGACCGCTGTGAAGAATCTGCCCAAGGGCGCTCTACAATTTCTAATTGTTTTTAGTCAAGGATCAAATATATACTGAAAACATACTTACTTGGCAGGTCACCTTTGATAAACGCACTTTATTAGAAATGTTTTGCTTGTGATTCTTGAGTGTTGTTTCCCATTTGAAATGTTTAATTTCATTTTCTACCTGTCATTTTATATTTAAATTCACCTTGATTCCGTTCCGTCTATGGACTCTTTTATTTTCAGCTTAACATCTGTGTTACATTTCATTTTCATTTTCATACAACAAAATTTCTTTGTATCATTTTGTCCACGCTTTCATAAGAAGCAAAAAGTGTCGAATTATTTGGAAACTGTTGTCAGCAATTCCTTGCAATAATTCAATCATTCCAATACTAAAAGTCTTACAGCCAGCATCTAAAATAATTTCGCCTTTATTGAAAGTTTATCAGAACTATTTTTACGCAATAAACCAATATTTCAGTAATTTAACACAAGTGTGTAAATTTCATTCCGAATATAACCTCAATCAATACTGTGCGATTAACCCTCTTGTTTTGGATGACGCAAGAAGTCTAACAAGGAGCTCTATTACGACCGACTCCAGACTTCCAAAGAATTTCAAAGACCTTCCAAGCTACAAGTACAGTGTTTAGTATTCAATTACAATTTGAATGAAGGAGCGTGAAGGAGTTGATGTAAATATTTTATTAAATCATTATTATCATTTTATTACATAGTATAAAATGAAGTCGCTCAAAATGTATGTGCGCAAAGATCTTTTAAACTACGTAACGGATTTTCATGCGGTTTTCACCAATAGATAGAGTGATTCAAGGGGAAGGTTTAAATGTATAACACATGCATATTATAGTAGACAAAAGCCAAGAAATTCAAATATTCAATTCAGGCAGCGGGCAGCGGGCAGCTGGCAAGCGGGTAGTGTGGATTTTATAAAGGTCGGGTAATGGCGTTGTGTTTCGTTAGCCACAGCAACGTGTGGCCGGGTCTGCTAGTAATTAATATTTTAAACCCCCGCGAAGGTTTTTGGATTATTACAACCACATGACAATACATCTGAAAAGTTTTTAATCATTACAAAAACTCTTGCGAAACTGTCAAAAATGTTAAAATTAGAGAATGACATTTTGCAAAATAATGATTGTTAAATCAAAATTCAATTTTGGGAACTCTTTAGATTAATGAATTTATTTGAAGTGCTCGCCTAATACTTTGAATCGAATCAAGAATTATAGATATTTTAAATAAGTATTTACCCTTGTTGGGTACCAAATTTGATTGATTATTCTTATAATATACAAACATTAATATTTGTAACATACCTACGAAAAATGAAAATTTAAATAAAAAAATTGTAATAGATGGCACGCTGCTGTTGAAAACTGAATGTACTGGGACTGAATATATACGGGACGGGGTGGGAAGGCGGGGAAGGTGGAAGGGGAACGTAGGAGGGGAAGCGGATGCGGGAGCGGAACGGGGACGCACGCGAAAGGACACGCAGGGAGAAACAATTTATTTCTTTGAATATGCCACTGCAACGCATGCCGGAAACCAGCTGGTAATTTATAAATAATAGGTACCCACATGGAATGAATCACTCAAACACTGTTTGCTTAGAGAGAGAGAAGGCAATTAACTACCGCATGCAAAGAAAAAATTGGGGCGAAGCCTACTTCAGGTTGGCACGGGGTGGTAAACTTTCAAAAAGAAGAAGAAAGGGAGATTATGTAAATACGAATGTAAGAGGGAGCGCGCTAATATAAAAAAAAACGTTTATAAATTATAAAATAACTAGCAGACCCGGCCACACGTTGCTGTGGCTAACGAAACACAACGCCATTACCCAACCTTTATAAAATCCACACCACTCGCTTGCCAGCTGCCCGCTGCCCGCTGCCTGAATTGAATATTTGAATTTATCGGCTTTTCTCCACTATAATAAGCATGTATTATACATATAAACTAATTAACTCGCCACTAATTATACAATGCTTGCAATGCAACACTGGATATTTGAAAAGGGAAAATCAAATACCTCCTTACTCTAGGACATCCATTTTCCAATTTCTTCCGTAGAACGAATTTCAAAAGTGACTATAGTACGGCCCGCCAGTCGTTTTAAATCGCACAAAAATATGTTTTCTTTGAATTTCTCGGCTATTCTCTAATATAATTTACATGTATTATACATATAAACATTTCTCTTCAATCACTCTATCTATTGGTGAAAACCGTGTGAAAATCCGTTGCGTAGTTTAAAAGATCAACGCGCACATACATTTTGAGCGACTTCATTTATACTATGAGTATGTAATAAATGTAATGATGATGATACAAAACACGTCTCGTTTAAAATAGAGCAAAAATCTCTCGAAAAATGTTTAGGTTGAATTTTTGATGGCTATAACTAAGGTTCGTTGAAAATGTGTTTCGTAGAAAATGCTTTTAAAAAAGGTTAGCTCATGTAGGGAGTAGAGCAGTGATTGGCTTAAATTCGTGGCGTAGTTTGAAGTCCATGTTCTACTGGGATTTGAATTAACTGCTGTACAAGTGGAAGTTTTTTTACTTCAAGTTACGTTACGCGAATTTCGGAAGCGGCCCGAAGAGTTTATTTTTCGAAAAAGGCTAACCTCGTTAAACGTATTTTTACGAACCTTGAACCTTTACTTTATAATATGAAAAACAGAATTAAATGTGTTTTTAATAATTTTTTAATAATTATTAGCGATTTTTTTTCTATCGGGGGAATTTCATATAATTACCGTTTCGGATCTACAAATGTAGAGTATATAACATGTATTTGTTTAGGAAATTAAGAAATTTATTTATTTTTTAAATTTTTTTTTTCAAGAGTGATCGTTAACGTTGGGGGGACCTGATACGGCACACAAAAAAGAAGGGGTCGTCCATTAATCACGTGAGGCTCGAAAGGGGCGAGGGGGGGGGGGGGTTCGGAAAAAATCACGTAATATAACGACGGGGGGGGGGGGGGGGGTAAAATGAGAAATCACGTGTATTTATTTTAGTGATAATATTCTGAAAATTTCAAAATACTTTGTACTCAAAAAAATACACGTGATTTTTTTTGGGGGGGGGGGGGGGTTAGTCTAAAACCTCACCAGATATCACCAGGGGGGGGGGGGGTAAAAAGTTGCTAAAAACACATCACGTGATTAATGGACGACCCCGAAGAAGAAGGAACAAACAAAGAAACATTCAAACTTCAACTTCGCCGATGCTTTTGATTTTTTTCTTAAAAATATAATGCTGCAGCTCGTTCTCACTCTTTTTTTATATGAATACCTCACAAGAGTCCCAGCTGTTCCCGTCTGGAGCCAGTGAGTCTATTGCATCCCCAATTTGGGTATGTTGTGAGGCTGAAGGTAGTGGGGAAGGGAAGGAGATGGGGAAGAGGAAGGTAGGGAAGTACCTGGCTATCCAGATCTGGTCACCAAACATGGCTAAAGCCATTTCAACCAACTTTCACCAGGTCTTACACCAGGGAGATACTAAGAGTATCTTCCACTCTGGGAATAATAAAAATAGTAAAACACTCAATAACAATAGTAAAATAAAAAATGAGAAAAAACGGTGAACGTATGTCTGCACCCCCCCCCCAAAGGAAACATACAAGCTTTATCATACAATTCATACATCACCTCATACTAGTAGCTGAGTCGTAATAAAAATATAAAATATTTTGTTTGGAAACAGACGCACGTATTTTGTGTGTCTCATATCTGTTTCCTCCGAAGGAAAAAAGTAGTACTTTGGAGAAAACAAACTCACGTATTTTGTGTGTCTCATATCTGTTTCCTCCGAAGGAAAAAAGTAGTACTTTGGAGAAAACAAACTCACGTATTTTGTGTGTCTCATTTTTTGTCTCACCATTATTTAATGTGTAAGAAAGAGCTGCAGCTATGTAGCGATAAGGAATGAATGTTTGTTGGTCGTCACGATAATAACAAAAACGCCCAATGAGTTTAGTTAAATTAGAACTGTATATAATACCATTTACAATTTTGGACATAAATATTTACAAATATGTGTTGCAGAGGTCAGAGGTAAATACTATTCGCGGTTGTTAGAAAATAATTGTGTTTGTCTCGTGAATTCCGGTTTTTCCATTAGCACGGTGGCAGTCTGCTGTATTGAAAATAACAACGATAGACGAAATCATTAAAAAACCGACTTAGAAGACACGCAGTTTATCTTTTAATATGAATTAATGAAAGTATTTTAATAAACTGTCACGATTATCAATCAACCAAAATATTGCTGACAACAACATGTTGACTAATGTATTTTTATTTGAGAACTTTTTAGCCCATATCATAAAAATGCGAACAAAAATTGTATATCTAAAAGCACTTCAATAAATAGAGTAAACACATTCTTTCTTTGAGTGGCTTTGCAACGCATGCCGGGTACTAGCTAGTTAAGGTTTTTTTCACATAAACCTCACACAGCAGGCCCTAAGGCAAAAAAATTCCCTCTAGGCTTATGTCTCTTTTGGGGATGCTGTTTTTTTTTTTTTTACATGAACTCCACACAGGAGGCCCTGAGGAAAATAATTTCCCACAGGGCCTATGTCATCTTTGGGGATGCTGTGTGGAGGTTTTTCTTAAGGAAAGGAAGGAGAGGAGAGTTCTGGGAAGGAAAAGGGTTTAAGGGGTGGGTAGGAATCTGGGGTTCAGTGTGTCCTGGTCATCCGCCTGCAAGACCTAAACAAACCTCACCCCATGAACCCGGGCACCCCTGCTAAATCACCAAACGTAGCGAACCACTTGGGGTGACCTATGGCAGAGGTGTTAGTTATCCAATAAAGGTTCCCGGGGCAGCGGTACCCATTCCCGCCTCCCAAATTGAAAATTAAAAGACCCACCAAATTGTTTGGTGGGTTTTTTAAGGAAAGGAAGAAGATGAAGTTCTGGGAAAGAAAAATATATGAGGGGTGTGTAGGAATCTAGGAGTCAGTGTGTCCAGGAGTGATAAACGTATGAATACATTCCTCTCGCTGCGGTGCAAGATTATTAGTAGAGAGAGACCAGCTGGAGAGGTCAAAAGGCCTCCGTATTCTCCCGATCCGGCCAGCTACGCAGCCGGTTGGCAGGCGCTACCACCGCCTAGACCTGAACGCCGTTAAGAGCTGTGCGTAAACCCGCGCCAAGACCTGGTGTGTGAATATCCGCCGCCAAGACCTGGTGCATGAACCCGGGCACCACTGCTATGTCACCAAACGTAGCGAACCACTTGGGGGTGACGATGGCAGAGGTGTTGGCTATCCAATAAATAGTCATCAAAAACAAAGTTCAACAAGTTTTCAACTTAATGTTAAAAGTTTTACAACATATTTTTGACAATTCACGATTATATAATGACGTATAAGCAATAGTCCACTTTTACTCAGTCACTCCCATTTAAAAAAAATTCAATGATCTTAATTTTTTATAAATGGTCAATTTTGTACGGCGCTGTTATGCAAGGTTACATATTTGAAGTTTTTAAGCTCTTAAAAAAATATATGTTATTTTTGAAGATCCAGACGTGTTTCACGCCGAAACGCAAATTATATAAAATTCCCTCGATAGAAAAAAATCGTAAAGTATGCTCTGAAAGTTATTATAAACACGTTTGTTTCAGATAAGTTTTAAGATTTTCACGGCCAGAAGCATTTTCGTTATATGTTTTTGGGGTGTTGTGCCGTGTTGCGCTACCTCCTTCTTTAGCCAACGTTTCGGACATCGTTGCAGTGTCCATCATCAGGGCAGATCCGGCAGATCCGGTAGATGTGTAATTTTTAGTCGTGAAGTGTGTGCTTATTTACTTCGAAGCGATACCGTGTCGCCAGCAGCACTAACTTTCACCAGTACAAAATACTCGTGACAAGCAGTGGCGTCATCGCCGCGGAACGGAATAGAAAGTTCATTAAAACGTGGTATTTATGCTAGCCAGGGGCAAGTCCGTTTGCGAGATGCCGACGGAAGTGGCTCCATCTCTTAATGAAATCTAAAATTAGAAATCACAGTGGTAAGAATTTAGGAAAAAATAAAATAAAATAAAAAAATTACAATTGTTAACTTTCACCAGTACAAAATAATCGTGACAAGCAGTGGCGTCGTCGCCGCGGAACGGAATAGAAAGTTCATTAAAACGTGGTATTTATGCTAGTCAGGGGCAAGTCCGTTTGCGAGATGCCGACCGAAGTGGCTCCATCTCTTAATGAAATCTAAAATTAGAAATCATGATGGTAAGAATTTAAGAAATAGAATTACAATGGTTAAAGCGAATTTAGTCAATATAAATCAAAATGGTTTACCACGAGCTCGCATTACTATATACCTACTTAGACCTGGTTTTTTTTAGCTCTATTAATAATAAATGAATTTTACTAGAATTAGAATTACACTGGTTAAAGCGAATTTAGTCAATATAAAGTTATAACACAAAAAAATGGTTTAACACGAGCTGGCCTTACTGTATACTTAGACATGTTTTTTGCGTTTAGCTTTGGTGTAGCCGTCAATCACCGGATACCAAGAGCTATTGAGCTTAACTCCGTCGTCTCTATTAATATTAAAAGGATTTTTGTAGATTTCAATTGCCTCCGTAATTAGGCGTGCTCTATAAGTTTTAGGTCTTCCCAAGACCTCAGGAACAAATCCAAAGTAATGGCCGGTTTCGATTAAGTGCTCAGCGATTGCCGATTTATCAGGGTGGCCGAGTTTGCAAGCACGAAAGTGTTCTGCTATCCTTTTGGAGATCGTCCTCTCTGTTTGGCCTACATAAACCTTGTCACATCCGGAACAGCTGAGTTTATACACTCCATCTGCTTCCAGAGGAAACTTAGTCTTTGCAGACCTCAGTAGGTCTTGAATTTTAGTTGTGGCACCGAAGACAGTCTTGATGCTATCTTTTCTCAACAGCCTGGCGATTCTGTCTGTCACATTGTGAACGTAAGGCAGGAAAGCGCAGCCTTTTAACTCTTGTTTAGCTCTGTCTTCATTTGGTGTAGATTTGGCTCTTATGATTTGCCTTGTCTGACTAGCTGGGTAACCGTTGCGTTCCAGTGCATCGGTCAGCTTTGTAAGTTCTGCTCCAATTTTAGTTTCTTCACATATTCTGGTCGCTCGCGTCACAAACGTATGGATAAGTCCTCTCTTCTGCGCTGGGTGGTGATGCGAATCGGCATGTAGATACCGATTTGTGTGCGTTGGTTTTCTATATACAGTGTGTCCTAGAATACCATCTTCTTTTCGCATCACCTCCACATCTAGAAAAGGCAGGATTTTCGCATCGTTTTCTACTTCCATTGTGAACTTGATTTTACTGTGGAGTGAATTAAGATGATTCAGAAATTCATTCAGTTTCTCTGTTCCATGAGGCCAGATGGCGAAGACATCGTCAACATAACGCCACCATACCTTGGGAACAGCTGAAGCTGTGTCGAGTGCCACTTCTTCAAACTTCTCCATAAAAAAGTTGGCAAGTACTGGCGACAATGGACTGCCCATTGCAACTCCTTCCACTTGCTCAAAAAGTTCACCCAGGAATGCTGAGGTAGCGCAACACGGCACAACACCCCAAAAACATATAACGAAAACGTTTGTTTCAGTTATTTTACAAGTTATAGTTGTGAAAAAATTCATAATGTTTTTTTAAAGACGGGTCCATTGCGCGGGCAAACGCCAGACTTTTGCTTTGACGTCCCATAACACAACATTCAATGTTTGAAAATTTTTGAGCTTCCCGTGTTCGGCGTTTGAAGGTCATTTCGGCGTTTGAAGGACTTTCAAACAATTAATTAGGGTGAAGTTCGCGCAGTTCACACAATTTGACGTCCACGCGTACGCAATACTGGACGTTTGGCGTTTATTGCATGTCCTAAACTATTGAATTTGAGATGCACAGATATTTTAATAGATATTTATTTATCAGGAAAGATTTCCAACTAATATCGATTACTATTAAATTTAGAGTGCTTGAATAACTACGTAGCATCAAAAATGGAATAAATTTTAATTGGTCAATTTCTCCCGTGTCTCTGAAACAGATTTATAAATTAATAGACTTTATTTACAAGTGAGTTCATGAAAGAAATAATCATCCATTACAACAGTGTGTTTAATTTAAAATCTTTAATAATTATTAGATCCGCGCAGTTGATAACCAAAAAACTTGACGTTTGACGTTTATCGTTTACGTAAATGTTAAAATGCGTTCGATGTGGAAAAGATGCTAGGAAGAAAACACAGATATTTATTTATCAGGAAAGATTTCCGACAAATATCGATTATTGCACATATAATAACGTCATTATATTGCACGACCTAAAGTTACTAGAATTTAGAGTGCGTAAACATTTACGTCAAAAACAGAATAATTATAAATATTTGATATTATATTGTAATTTTATTATCAAATATTTTTATTATTATATTATATTTAGGTACAATAATATTTTAAACTCGTGATTATGCTCGCTCATGGCACACAACCATAAAAGGCCATTTCGTTTATCCCCACACACGACCGCATCGCGTACCTTCTGTCAAAAAATGAATTCTCCCCCCCACCGGCCCCCGCCTGCCTTCCCGCTTCACCCGAGATGGGATGTTTAAGTTTTATTTTTGTTTTGTTTTCCGCAGAACACGGGAAGCTCAAATACTACAAAAATTGTCAAACATTTATGACCTTAAATGTTGTTGACCTTGACTGTCAAAGCAAAAGTCTGGCATTTGCCCGCGCAATGGACCCGACTTCAATGATACTTAAGATACCTTTCATGAGATTTTTGCTCTATTTTAAACGAGTCGTGTTTTATTAAACATTTTCACAATTTTCGTATCGATTTCGTCGCTTTAAATACCATCGCGCTCCTTCCTCTAACATTCGTAATTTCATAACTCTCCATCTTCTTCTTTTTGAGCCCGGTTGCGGCGGCTTAAATAAATTTTCAACGAACCTTGGTATAGAGAAGTACTTAACTACAGAATACTTTATTATAAACTCCGTTGCTTCACAATAATATTTCTTTATTCAAATTGAAGCAATGTTCAAATTGTTTTACATTGTCATTTATTTTCGTAAAGACATTTTATACAAAATATTATTTTGAGATTTTGCAATATTATTTATATTTATGTATAAAAGTAAGACGCAACACCAAAATTTGTAAGTTGATTTAAAAAAATATATATCATGGCATCCTCACAAAGAAATGAACTAGACAACAACCCTAGATGTAAGTACAATATTAGTTGATTATTATTTCTGTCAGGATTATTTTACTTTAAAATCAATTTTATTATTTAGTGCGCCTGGGGTGGTTTAAATATTTTCACGTTGGTTGACCGTAATGCGATAACCACAGTTGATTACAATTTTATCGAAATCTAAAGGAGGCCCTGAATACGATATCGTTCAAATGTCACACATTCAAAATGGGGCTTGCTTATCGTCGATTTGCGTGTCATCAGATGTGCAGGAGCTTGAAATTGAGTTTAATGGTTTCAATCTACAAGTATTAATGACTTATTAAATTGCGCATAAGCCGCCGCATTTTTAAGCACAGATTATGGAAATCATACTTCATTTCAACAGTTATTAGAAGAAACAACTCTTTACGAACACAAAATATGTTATAAAGTTCTTAGTTTAGGTAAATTGGAAAAAAATCGGTTTATGGGGGATGGTCCAAAAAATTTTTTTTTTTATTTTTTATACTAATTATGGGCCGAAAAATCCGAATCTGAAAGAATTAGGCGGCGGCAAGCAATATTAACTGAGTTACACGACTTTAAAATTTTTTATACACACACAGGAAATAGTCATTTTGGAAGCATTTTGATTTCTAGAAAATCAAACTAGTTATTTTTATACTAACTATGGTCCGGGGAATCCGAATCTGAAAGAATTAGGCGGCGGCAAGCAATATTAACTGAATTACACGACTTTAAAATTTTCTATACACACACACATGAAAATAATCATTTCGGAAACATTTTGACACACGAAGTACGAAGATCATAGAAAAACAAGAAATGTACAAAAACATGTGCGGGCAGTGTTACCAGCTCTCAAAAATATTTATCCCTATATCAATAAAGTAAAACAACACGACACTTCCTCACATGATAATTCATCACATAACACATTAACCTGAAAATATATTATGAATTACGACTATCTCAACGGCCGTATTCTTAAACCAAAAGTATGAAAATCCGTAGTCTTAAAAATGCGTAACCTAACCTAACCTAACGCTAGATTTGTGTAACATGGTTTGTGCCCCTTTATACCGCCTGCTCGCGTCACGGCAAAAAAACATCCCTGTTTTCAAGTAGTTTAGCGGCTACGCTAGGTTTGTGTAACATGGTTTGTGCCCCTTTATACCACCTGCTCGCGTCACGGCAAAAAAACATCCCTGTTTTTAAGTAGTTTAGCGGCAACGCTAGGTTTGTGTAACATAGTTTGTGCCCCTTTATACCGCCTGCTCGCGTCACGGCAAAAAAACATCCCTGTTTTCAAGTAGTTTAGCGGCTACGCTAGGTTTGTGTAACATGGTTTGTGCCCCTTTATACCGCCTGCTCGCGTCACGGCAAAAAAACATCCCTGTTTTCAAGTAGTTTAGCGGCTACGCTAGGTTTGTGTAACATGGTTTGTGCCCCTTTATACCGCCTGCTCGCGTCACGGCAAAAAAACATCCCTGTTTTCAAGTAGTTTAGCAGCTACGCTGGGTTTATGTAACATGGTTTGTGATACAAAAGTGAGTAAAATTTATAAAAAATAAGTATTTAAAATATAAACATGTTATTTTACGTTATTGATATTACTGCTTAATGGCAACACTTAATTTTGTGTGGTAAAAACATCTATGTTATCTTGTTTTTCTATGATCTTCGTACTTCGTGTGTCAAAATGTTTCCGAAATGACTATTTTCATGTGTGTGTATAAAAAATTTTAAAGTCGTGTAACTCAGTTAATATTGCTTGCCGCCGCCTAATTCTTTCAGATTTGGATTCCCCGACCCAAAATTAGTATAAAAATAACTAGTTTTATTTTTTAGGAATTTCCCCCATAAACCGAACTTTAGCCGGTAAATTAAGTAATTCATGCGTATTTAGTTTGAAACGAAACATCGCAAATGTCAAATTCATACAAAAAAATATGGCCGCAATGAAGATGTTTTATATGAGGATTTTTAAACTTTGAATAAAATCGAATTTTAATGCATATTTTTCCTAATTATTATTTTTTTAATTTATAAACTAACGTTTAGACGAGATTTTTATGCATAGCACAAAGGGTAACAATTATTATAAGCAATAAGTTGGTTGTTTTCAGGTGGAAAAAATATAATAAGCAGTAATTGTTGAACGAAACACTAGTATATATTGAATTATTTGGCGGGTATTTGATAAGCCGCCATAGCTCAGTGGTCAGAGCATCCGACCGGCAATCAGAAGGACACGGGTTCAAGACCCGTTGGCGGCAAGTATCTTTTCTCGGAAGATTTTTCCATGTAAATGAGTGTTTCAGGCTGGCAATTATTGCTTATAATAATTGCATATTTTTCCGTCTATCCCGACTGAAGCCGATGGTTCTTATGGTAATTAAGTTTAAAAGTAGTTTGCCAAAATTTATGCCTATTAAAAGTGTAGCGGTATGCGGCGGCTTATGCACAATTTACCAAAAATATTATTCACAGTCCTCCTCACTAGGAATTCCTGTTCCGAGGCGGACTGTAGGTAGTTGATGTTATATCATGGTTTCCTCACCTTCTTGTTTGTTGATTTCCAGATCTTCATGTTTGTTGACTGTAGGTTAATTATGTATTATTTAGTTTTTAGGTTATCGAATTCCATACATGTTAAAACCTTGAGAAAAATGGTTTCGGGCTTTGACCGTTGTATTAGCAGGTTTATCCGTTTAAATTACTTTATGAATTAATAAAAAATAAACAATAAAAAAAAATAGTTTCAGGCAGCATGTTGCCCAAACTAGCCATACGGAGCACGATCACCAGCCGAGTGCGGGCACAGCGCAACTGCAAGGGGGACTCGCCAGCCAAGACCAACCCCAACACACCTGTAATGTATTCCATCTCTACATAATTTCCTCTCTACGTCCCTCCCTCAACTATCAGGCCAAACTTGCCCCCCGGAGTAACAACACCGGGCGTAGAAGATGCGCAACTCCTGGGGTCCCGTCAATCCAATAACACCCCCCTATGGTATTCGCCTCACGTGGCGAGCTTTCTTTCTGCATCTAACTCTCTCTCTCCCTCCCTCACTCCCTCAACTATCAGGTCAAACTGCGTATCAGAATCTAGAGAACCCCCCCAGAGTATCAACACCAGCCTGGTCTGAGAGTTGCGCAACTCTTAGGAATCTGTCGTCCGGGACATTCCCCAACACTCCTCTAAGCTAATCGGTGTCCTGATGTCCTTTCTTCTTTTCTTTCCCTCTCTCCCCCCTTCACCCCTTTAACTATCAGATCAAACTACCCCCTTTGGGATTATCATCACCAGGCAATTCTTGCCGACCCGCCGTCCAGGACTATCCCAAATACCCCGTAAGATATCCTCCACACTCGATGCCCTTTCTGCCTCTCACCTTTTCTCTTTCTGCCTCTCTCTCTCCCTCAACCACCAGGTCAAATTGGCACTCTGGAGTACCATCATCAGCCGGGCCCGGGAACTGCGCAACTCCTTCTTGCTCCCATTGTAACTGCCTCACTCGATTCCCTCCCATTCTCACCCAGCCTCGTCTATACTTTAGTCACAAACGAATCCAACGAACCATGTTAAAAAATCTTTATTATCACTTTTATTGCATTATTACCTAAATAAATGAACTTTACATCAAACTGTTGATGTTTATAATAATATCAACAAAGTTACTACACATTGCTCTGTAACTAACTTTATAAGTACTTTTTTTTTACTCTTGTTATTATTGAACACTTTTGTACAAGTTTCTGTGATAGTGTAATATCTACTTGTATTGTTACAAACTATTCACTTTTTATATCCTGAACAACTTACCTAAAATAATGTATACACATAAAACATGAAAAAGCCTTCAATAAATAAATGATTATGACAATGACCTACAAACTAACAAGTGTGACTTTATCAAAATGAACATAGATAGAATTACTAAAATGGCAAGGGAAACTTTAACCGTTTAACAATTTGCCGAAGGTGCTTATTTTCTGCAAGCAGGAGCACCAATATATTTTAATTAAAACTCTCAACCTCTATTCCCTTGTCTAAATAATTATTAACAGTCATTAATGTTGTGGTTTCAGCACATTGAAAGGTCGAGAACTTCGTCTGTTTGTGAAGAAGTGTTGAAACCTTGCCTTGCAACCAAAGAAGTAAGTCCATCAAAAATGTCAATTTTGCAATGATGCTTTGCACATATTGAATATTTTCAAAATATTTTTTTTACAGAAAACATTTGTAGCGATTGACGATGTGCCCCCCATGATAGAAACAGAAGATTTAAAAGCTACCGATGATGTAAAATGCAATATAAGTACGCTTTTCCTTATTTTGATACCAGTATTGATTTCCTAGACATTTTAAAAAGTAATGTTATCGAACTTTAAACTACGAAAAGTACTATTGATCTATTTAAATCTATCTACGACGGATTTCCAAGATTTTCAAGATTTTTTTTCTTTTCCAAGATTTCCCGGTTCCCCCACTTACAAAAATTTATGACAAAATTGCACTACTATAATTACATAAAGATTTATTTAATAAAAATAATTTGCAACAATTAAATATTAGCAAAAGAATAATATCTGTTGGAGGAATAACCATGCCACTAGCACGAACCACAACAGCACAGCATCACTATATATTCAAGGGTATAAAATTATTTAATAAATTACCCCTTGATATACGATCGGAAGTAAACTACGCAAATATTAAAACAAAATTAAATTAAAATACTCTAGTACCACCTCATAACTTTACTTATTGTTTAGAAACATGTTTTTGCCTTATCAATTCTTTGAATCATTTATTAACTAACCTATATTTTTATTAATTTTATCCGTATTTTTTTGTTTTTATTTAAACAGATATAAAAATATTTAGTTGTCCTCTCCTAAAAACAAGCAGCTGCTTTATAGGAGAGTGATTGAAATGTTGAAGTTATATTATATTGTAAAATTGTAACCTTGTTAAATTTTTAAATAAAAAAAATCTATTTAAACATTTATAATTTTACTTTATTTTATAGCTGAACAGGGCGGGGGAGATGAAGAGATGATGTACGTGAATAAAACAAACGAATTTGAATTGCTCAAAAAGGATCTGGAGGAAAGGCAGGTAAGTCCTCACAAGCAAAAAGCCACAAGTAGCCCGGCCAGAGATGGGACTGCACCTAGAAAATATATATTGTTTAAAATTAGGGAGGCTGGTACGGGAGCTGCGGCTCCGGAAACCATTAATTGGATATCCAACACCTTTGCCATGGGTCACCCCAAGTGGTTAGCTGTGCTTGGAGACTTAGCAGGGTAGCTCGGAGGTTTGTTCAGGTTTTTTTAGCGGATGCTTCTGCCCACCAAGTGCGTGGCAAGTCGGATTGCGAGAAACCGGTTGAGGGAGTCTTTTGACCTTTCCAGCCGGACTCTGTCGATCCATCGTCCTGCACCACAATGGGAGGGATGGATACTTACGTCCGACACTCCTGGACACACTGACTCCAGATTCCTACCAACCCTCATACTTTTTTCCTTCCCAGAACTTCTTCTCAGTCCTTTTCTCGTCCTTCCTCATATCTGTACCCGAGAAGCATTCGGATGCAAGTCCAAAAATGTAAATGTTCAGGAGAGCCAAAAACTATTCTTTCTCTAACTATGGTCTATAAAAAAAGTTATTATTAAATCAATTAGTTTGGTTTTAAAAAGCGAGCAAATAAAACGAAATATTTTATATGTAAAAATTTACATTTACCGAGAATGCTAAATGCAATCCTAATTGTAAAAGTAAACGATCGAAATTTAAAAATTTCTATGCGTTTGACCGTTTTCTTTTACAATTCGCATTGCATTTAGCATTCTCGGTAAATGAAGAAAACCGAGGGTGGGTTTCTTCATTTGCACTCTACTTCAGCTTAGCAGTTTACAGTTCCTTTCGCAGTGCATTTGACAATTACGGCAAAATGGGTTTTTTCACGATGCCAACTGCTTAAGCAAAAGTAAATAGGGATGACAGCATAAAAACTAGCCTAATTCCCACATTTTTCGTATTGGGAACTGTGTATATATTTTTTCACGTGGCAACCCACACAATAAATGTCAACCACTGTGTGCGAATTGCTTCATCTATGGTTGCGTTGTTGTTTGTTTCACGTTTTAACTAACTAACCATCACGCCGTTTCCCCGCAGGGGTAGGCATAGAGGACGGACCGCCAAACAACTCGGTCTTGGCACACACTCTTTGCCTCACTCACATTCATACATCGTCTCATACATTCTCTTCTATTATTCTGACTTTTGACATGGCCCGACTCAAGTATCTGATTCACTTGATCGTGCCATGTCTTCCTCGGGCGTCCCCGACTTCTTCTACCATTCACATTCGCGTCGTATATTCTTCTTACACTACTTTCTTCGTTCATTCGCTCTACATGCCCAAACCATCTGAGGGTCCCTTTCTTAATCTTACGCATTATACATTCTTTTCTTACGCATTATACACATTCTTTGCGGATATCCACATTTCTCACGATCGTACATTGTTTTACCACACATACGTCTCAGGGAACACGTTTTAAATTGTAATAAAATTATTAGCAATGAATAATTCTTTCGAAAAAATATCATATCTGCAATTAATGTAGGCAAAAGTCGAGCAGTTTCTTTATTAACGCAATATTGGCAAACGAAATCTAGGTCTTCCATTGGATAGAAATTCCTGCGTATATTATGTCGCTTTACACGTCGTGTCATATAATTAATTATTAGTTCATCGTCAGAACCTGATGAACTGTCACTTGTTGCGATCATAATGATAAAATAATAATAATACTATACCAAATGAAAATAATCGTACTCTGGACTTACGTTTTTCTAACTTAGACTCACTAGTAATTGAAGAATGTGGTGAACCGCTTGTGCCCATTGATGCTTATCATCCTCCACTGGAAGTTATTATTTCTAATGTATATGTTAATACTTGTAAACCGTCTTTCAGTTACCAAAATTTTTTCAAAACCGATTACGAGAAAATTTGTAATTATCTTCTGTCTTTTGATTGGTCATCTGTGCAATATGATGATATCAACACAGCTACCAAAAAAATTTACTCTGTTTTGGAAGAGGCTATTAGCATATATATTCCAACAATGAAATGTAAGCCAAATACCTATCCAAAATGGTACTCCAAAGAACTTATAAATCTACTTGTCACTAAAAAACTTAAACATTGAATATAAATTATTTCAAAAACATTCTGATTACATTGAATTTAAAAATTTAAGAACATCATGTAAAAAAATGTCTATGACCTGCTACCGTAACTATATAAATGAAATTCAAAATTCCATACTAAATAATGTTAGTTATTTTTGGAAATACTCGAAATCTCTTAAAGAAGATGATTCTGATTTTCCGAGCATTATGCACCGAAATGGCAGCCATAGCAATAATACTGATGGTATTGTTAACTTGTTTGCAAAATTTTTTAAAAGTGTTTATTCAACAGACCCAAATAAGGCTCCTTATCCAACAACAACTCTAGATGAAACGCTTGATATTTCACATTGTACCATAAGTATCTCTGATGTAATTACTAAAGTTAAATCCTTAGATATCCACAAATCTGCGGGACCGGATAATATTCCAACAATATTTATCAAAGAATGTATCAAAGTAATTGCTCTTCCATTAACCAAACTTTTTAACCTATCATTATCCAGTGGAATTTTTCCCGATAGATGGAAAATTAGTTATTTGACTCCAATTTTCAAAAAAGGTGATAAAAGTGATGTTTGTAATTACAGACCAATATGCATTCAATCTACCATACCGAAACTCTTTGAAAGCCTAATACTTGACAAACTTTTTTCACAAATAAAACCCGTAATATCACCTCACCAGTTTGGATTTATGCCAGGTAGAATCTCTATCCAATTTAATTATTTATGAAAATTTTATAACCAATGCTTTCAAAGAAAAGAAACAAGTAGACTCTGTTTATACTGATTTTAGTAAAGCCTTCGATACAGTTTCCCATAAAATTCACATTTGGAAATTAAAAAAGCTTGGTATACGTGGCAATATATTAACCTGGTTTGAAAGCTATCTTACTGGAAGACAACAAATTGTTAGAATAAAATCCTCCCTGTCGGAAAAAATTTATGCAACAAGTGGAGTTCCACAGGGTTCACACCTTGGCCCAATATTATTTATCTTGTTTATAAATGATCTTTCAAAAATATTTAATGATGTATTTATCTTACTTTTTGCTGATGACCTCAAAATT